>OZ023267.1:111110930-111751468 GCA_964006375.1 Tillus elongatus | reverse complement strand
AATAAAGCTCTGGTAACCTGGTACGTAGGTGCACGTTATGCAAAATAAACTACATACCAAAGTTTATATCTCTATGATGTTACATGAAATAAAAGTTATAAGCATTTAATTTTTTTAGTGAATTTTCTTTTTAAAAAAATCACTATTGAGGAGATCTCGACTTTTGAAAACATTTCTTTAAATGAGCGCGAACTAGACTCAGTAGAACCCATATCGAGGGTCAGTTTCAATTCTTATATGTATATATATATATATATATATATATATATATATATATATATATATATATATATATATATATATATATATATATATATATATATATATATATATATATATATATATATATATATATAGTGTACGTATTACACCGATAACTCAAAAAATAATGGGTCGATTTCAAGAAAATTTGGTACATACCTTTATTTTACAAGTGGCCTGGGTAAGTTCGTTAGTCAGGAAAATCGGCCCTGGTTTTCCCGGAAAAGTTGGAGTTTTCTTTCGAAAAAAAATTATATCTCCGGAAATAACAAGGCAAGGACAACCAAATTTGGTACGCTGGTTTCTGTTTTAAGAAGATTATATATACCAAAATTCAGATCTTTGTGTTTAAAAACAAAGAAGTTATAGGTAAATTAATTTTTAATTAATAAAATCTGATTCAAGAAAGTTAGAACGCGATAATTGATAATTATGATGGTAGGAGGACGAATCTGAGTGAAAATACGGGAATAAATGGCTATCGAGCTCCCAGATATGTGTCCAAGTCGTTATTTTCCTTTATTTCGTTAAAATGTGAGCGAAAAATCCATTGTAAATCAAAATTGTTTTGGGTAAATAGTAGACGTTAAACGATTAAAATGTATTACGGGATATAGCTGCTAGTGCATACATGTCAAGCGAAGCCAAGTTGACTAAGGCGGATAATGGACTCGTACATGACGAGTTCTAATGGTAGTGAGTGACTCTTCTTTTTTCAATTTTTCTTAAATCTCATTTCACTTTACTGTTATCTAATCAGATTATTGTTATTCCGATGAATTTTTTAGCGAGTTTTTGTATAAAAAATATCTGATAAAGAGGAGATGAACGTTTTAAGACTTAATTCAATTTGAACAGCATATCTGGTTGTTTGTTCTTGCCCTAACTTATTTAAACCATTTCACCTATAATACAGTCGTAGACTTTTCCCGTGGCTTCACAAGTGCTTGTTTTAGTGAATTTTCTTTAAAAAAAAATCACTTATAAATAGATTCCGAAATACTTTATCGAAATGGGCCCGAACTAGGCCCCTCTAGAGCCCATATCCAGGGTCAGTTTCAATTATTTCAATTTTCGTCGAAAAAATTCGTTAATGAGGTGACCGCAACTTTTGAATTCTAAAAATATGTCTTCCAATTAGCGCAAACTAGGCCCCCTAGAATTCATATCCGGGTTTACTTTTTTTACATATAAGTAGGTATAGAAGAGGGGTTCTGGAGCCACCACCGCCACTCCGCCACCGGTGGTGGTGGTGGTGGTGGAACTGACCAGACCCGACGACCCCCGAGCTAGCCCGAGCACAAGGTGGTGGAGCCACTGACCAGACCCGAATATCTCCACCACCTGACTTCGTATTTAACCCGAACAAGTAGCGAACTAACCTGAGATGACGTAATCAAAAGCCAACTAACCTGTATTATGCAAACGAGGAACCGCCATTTAAACATGGCGGCTAGCGCATGCGTACAAGTAATTTGTTATTTATGCATTAAAGTCCTACGTGTTTGGTGTTATATCACTCGTCTAGGTAAGCAGAATCCAAATTTAACATATGTACATGTGTACAATAAAAAATTTATATTCTTAAGTCGTATTGGAATCGGTTTGATTTAAAGAATCTGTTGAAAGCAGAGCTGGCAACAATACATCTAGTGGTAGTCGCGATATCGCTTCCAACTATGACTATATTTAGCATTTCCCGAAATTAACCTTGTTAGCCAACATAGTTTCCTTGCAGCTGTTGAAATAACCTTGTGAGCAGTTTATATTTCCTGTTTGTGGTTTTATTTCCGTTGAATAGCCTTAAAGTCATATGAAATAGAAAAAACTCCAGAATTTTAAACAAAGGTGGGGATATAATTATAAAACCGCCGAGTGGCATGCAAACACATCAGTCTGCAATTTGCTCGTAGTAGTTATTCTTAGTAGTTATAGTAGTGTACTTGTTCTGTTCAATATGTATAGTATCGATGTTAACGATGGACCTGAGTCCTTCAGACCTGCTAATAACAGTGTTTGTGAAAATTGGTATTGGGGTCAAGTTTATGCAGCTATGCGCCAGAATATTATTGAGATTAAGCAAGAAAGTAGAATGCTGTTGGAAACAAGGTATACTGTTAACCCCTCTCTAAGTGTTGCAATTGGTATATCAAACGCTGCTGGATTGATTCCAATAATTAAGATTGTAAATAATAGTCCGTATCCGCCAAATCCAAATATAACAATCTCATCTGGCTCCTGGGAGTGGGACTATTTTATTTCAACACTAACAAAAGCAGCTAAAGAATACTTTACCAAAGGTAATACGATTGAACCTGAAAATATTGGAGTATGTACTGTCAAACCTATTAAAATTTTAGACAGTAAAGGTATATCAATCTCAGATGATTCTACTACTTTTTATTTAACCGAAGATGCGGTTCAACAACTACTAGATCTGGTTGAAATCATCAACGAAAAGGTGAAGTTTCTAACTAATTTTAACTTTGATATTCGGCTTAGTGATTTCCTCTATTGTGTCGCAGATGTTCTCAAATGTGTTAATAAGAAGGAGCTACCACGTGACGATGAAATAGTAAAGCTTATAAATATTATGTTGAAAGATCAGGACCCATCAATCCGAGTTTGCATGTTAGAGTGTTTACACT
The DNA here is from genome assembly GCA_964006375.1 of Tillus elongatus. Lineage (NCBI taxonomy): Eukaryota > Metazoa > Arthropoda > Insecta > Coleoptera > Cleridae > Tillus > Tillus elongatus. Next base: position 111,748,559 of record OZ023267.1, on the reverse strand, counting down.
TTGCAGAGAAACAAATACTTAAGCGTTTTAAAGAAATACATACGATATACAATGGGCCATTTTAAAGCAAGTTTTATCATCCTGACAGCACTATGTCAAAATGTATTTTATATCTACAAACCACCAAATGTGAAAGAAGTGCGAATCTGTTTCGACAGCGACGGCTGCATGAAATGGTCTGGACTTTCAAGAACACATCTACACAACGATGAGGTGATTGAAGTTTCAACATATAACATGTCCAAAATTAGGAGTGATATGGTGCGCTATAAACTTATGTTCTTGTTTGATAATGGTACCCGTAATGAGACATCTGATTGGAGAACTCTCATATTAACCGATTCTTATCTGTTCACTTCAAAGTATATTTCTATGTTTATGTCAACTGGTTTTCTTATATGTCTTGCTATATTTATGCTGATGTACTTTTGTTTTAAATATAACACTATACTTAAAGGTATCTATCGTAAACATTTTTGTTAATAAAGATATATAAGCTGAAGATTTGTGTTTTTATTCATTAGTTAAGCACCTATAGTTAAGATGAGATACTGTGAATCGTGCTCGTTACAAGTGAAAAAGAGTGCTTTCTCTGGGCATTTACGTAGTGAAATTCATAAATCAAAAGTATGTGAACCATGGCAAGTTGAACAAGTGCAGATGTTAACTCAAGCTTTTAAAAACAGAATGGCTACCTATCGTATATACGAAAAAGGTATTGATATTAAACAGTTTATGGAAACAATAAGACATAAAGTGTTTCATCTGATGGAAGCTGCTTTAGCTAAGCATAATGAAATTAAAATGAATTTAGAATTGTTTGGTTTGTATGTACTCCAAAGTCGAAATAAAAAAGAAATGAAGTCATTTAATACTAAAAATAAAAATGTTACAGTGTCAACTAATTTTGAAAGTATATATCAAGAATTCATCGACGAAATTTACACAAAAGCTTTGGAGTTTGCAGAAGCTGAAAGCGGATGGATGTTGGAACAGTTAATGTGGTTGGAAATAAATATTAATAAATACAGCTTCAAACGATAGTGGTATCAACATCTATAAATTGTTCACTACACACTGTTAAACTCATTCAAAATTTAGTTATCGTAGAGGTAAGACGTGCTTCAGTTAACTCTAACGTATCCAAGTGCTCAGTAGTGTGTTTAAAATGGCTACATTAAGTGATGTGTGTTACCAGCAAATCAAAGATAACTTCTGGTATGGTTTATTTGGAGACTTTCAACTAATTATCGATAAGAACACTGGTTATTTTAATGCGACTAAGCTGTGTAAAGATGGTGAGAAAAGATTCAGACATTGGCTGGAAAATAAGAAAACTAAAGAGTTGATTGTCTATTACAACGGTCGGCTAAAGAAACAGTTAGGTAGCCGGAATACCGATACCCTAAATATTTCAACCAAAGGAGCCCACTTAGACTCATCTCCAGGGAGCCGGAATACTGGCCCCCTAGAAGTGTCGGAAGCAACATCTCAACTAACACCTACAACCGCTACATACTTGGTGGACTTTGGTGGAAGACAAGCTGAAAACAACTTGATATCTGGTACATATGTCTCTAAAGATTTAATATTAAATTTGGCTTGTTGGATATCCAATAGTTTCTATGAAAAGTGCAACCAAATTATTTTTGATTTTTTCGTAAGTGAATTTAATCAAAAATACAAGGATAACCTCAAAGAAATTGAAGTGAAATTAATGGAGATAGATGATGAAGTGCAGCGTATGCGAGAAACAAATGCTAAAATCACAGAACATTTAGAAGATATATCTCCAAAACCAAGCAACCCTGGAAAACTTTGTGTTTTTGGTTTGCTTTCAAGAAATGAGAAGGATGCTACCTATCCATATCATGCTGTAAGGACTCAGAAGAAAAGTTTTAAAAGAGCTGTCAAGAACTTTAAAAATAAACACCCTGATTCCGAAGTAGTTTTAAACATGTTGTATGATCCAAATTCTGTAAATCTCTTTAACGGAATAAAGACCGAAGTCGAATACCTTAAGGCGAAGAGAAACGATCTACAGATAGCAGATGTACCTCAGGAGAAGTTTATTCAGGATATTATTGATTTACGACATAAATTGTAATTGTTCACTTAGCTTAATTGTATGTAACCAGATGAAAAAATAAAATAACATTATTTTAATAAAGACTTTTATTTTATTCTAAGTACACTAATACATTAAATATATAAGCTTATTTAACATCATCTGAATTTATCCAAGAATTCTGAGATTTATCAAAACCCAGCCATTTTACATAGAGCTGCTTGCCTTTCTTCCTCAAGATGCGTTCAACCAGATAGATGTCTGTTTGTTTAGTCGTTTGTAGTTCTTCCGCGTAAAACCCTCCACTGATTGGTTTCCCCTGCATATCTTCAAGAAAGTATGTTACTGGATTTGTGAAATGAATACTAACAATCTTGAATAATTCTGTTGACCAGCGAGGTGTATACCCCTTTTCAAATTGAGCTTTTGCTTTACTTATACGTACAACATCACCCACTTTAAATTTATTTTTGTTAAACACTTTCAGATTTGAGTAAACTTGTTTCAGAATAGCTTTTTCATTTTTCTTGTTAACATCTTGAGGTTTTACACCAGTTGTTCGATGAACAGTAGCGTTGTAAGTAGCAGTGACATCAGGTAGTGTATTAACCCACTTGTAGGAGCCAATCAAGTTGAAATTTTTATATATCTTCTCTTTCAAGGTACGTATGACTCTTTCCACCATTGCAGCCTTCTTCACACTATAAGTGCTGTAGTGATTGATGTTATATTTTTTCATTAAGGCGTTAAATTTTGAGTTATAGAACTCGCGACCAAGATCAGACTGGATGTTAGAGGGCGCTGTACTAGTAGATAAAATATCAGCCATAGCTTTAGTCACCTCTTCAGCAGTTTTAGATTTAAGAGGGCGAGTCCACACATACTTTGAAAAACAATTAATAACCACTAAAATATACTTGTAACCAGAGTTTGCTTTGTAGTAGTCTGTAAATTCTGCTAAATCAATCTGCCATAAATCATTTAAACCTTTGATTATTGTACGTCTACGTTTAAAATTGATTCTTGCTGGTTTATATAACTCATCAATAATTTGTTTTTTGGTATTAGATGGTTCAACAGTTTTGCGTCTCATGGCGATGTTGGATTTAAAAGTATCCACTTATCATGTAAATCTTTTAGTTTGCTGTCTATTTCTCCCAGCTTATTCTTTAGCTTCTTATTCTTTAACACATCAATATCTTTTAAAACTTGAGTAATGTTCTTAGCTAAAATTTTCAATTTATTTTCAAATTCGTTTTTTAAATCTTCCAACTCAGGTTTGTGTACAGCTTCAAGTAGTATGGCAATGATTCTTTGTTTTACCTCATCTTTGTTCTTCTGATAGTCGTCTATCCATACATCAACAAATTTTTTATTTACACCATCTGTTGCATCGACTGGATCAGCGATGTTACACAATCTATGGCTTTGCAAATCAAAATCACCACTATCAGTTCTTGGGAAAATCTCTCTTTCAATAATTTTAAACCTAGAACCTTTATTGGATTGGGAACGTCCGAACTTATCGATAGACATTTTTATACTAAGCACTAAGGTAGGTATATCTGTGATATATGTAGGTATATTAGGCGATAACACCAACCTCCTTCAGTTCTTCAATGATTGACTGAATTTCATTGTTATGAGCATTATTACCAGCAGCTTGGGAAGCTACTAAAAGTCTAAGTCTATCAACCAGCTCATTTATGTCATCCCAATAGACATATTCTATTTGTTTGTTATTTTGTAGCATATAGTTGTTAGTGTTGCTGCTTACATTCTGAGCTCTAGGTTCAGTTTTTTGTTCTGCGTTATGATGTGTGTCGTAACCAAAACCTTGAGGAGTTGAGGATCTTCGTCCTCTTGGGTTTATAACTGGTTTTATTAGAGTCAGATACTTTTCCGAGGAACAACCCTTGGTTCGTGCGTTGGGATCGTAGTTCATTTTATGAACACTAGTTGCTTCTAGAATATCTCTATAGTGTTGAAGATCGTCATAGGTATACCCTCTAGGTGTTTTCATAAATATCAATTCTAGCAGACCTTGTGTTTGCGGATATCTTCTTTGACCTAGTCGAATGTCATTATCAGTAAAGTCCAAGTGTTTATTGCCAAGACTCCAACTACCAGTATCTTTAGCGTAGCGAGCACCATACGTTTGATCAATAGTAGCAAGCCTCGGTGGTTCAGTAAAATACTTGTCTACATAATATCGAACTCGTTCAGGATATTGCTCCAAAAATTCTTGATATGCTGGGTTGTTTGTGACAGTTTGTAGATCTGCCTCAAGCTCTTCAAATGTTGGGATATCCTCATCAAAACTTGTCTCTACTTCTGGTTCGGCTTCAAAAACTTCATGGTCTTTAAGGAACTCAACTTTGGGTTTCTTTTCTGGTACCGCTTCTTCTTTGATTTGTTCAGCTGGTGACTGCAGTTTAAGCGTTGATGTATTTTTAGATATTTCACTCAGTGGGTCAACAAGTGGTTTATATAAACGCTGCAGGGCTTCATCATTCTCAGCTCTACCAAGCTTAAGCATTAAATGTTTTTTTCGAATGTTTTCAGCAAGTTGTAAAATCTTTTTCTTAATTTTTCTCTCTTGGTTACTCATCACCTCCATCTTGCTAAAGTTATTTGTTTCGTGTTAAGAGATGCAAACAGTTCGGTGGTTTAAGGTGTACTAGCTTTGAATTGGTTGTATGTCTGCCTATCTAGTGTTAGGTATCTAACACAACAGGTAGACCCGGTTGTTAGACAGGTTGTTAGACAGGTTGTTAGACAGGTTGTTTTAGACAGGTTGTTTTGGACAAGTTGTTTTAGACAGGTTGTTTTAGACAAGTTGTTTTAGACAAGTTGTTTTAGACAGGTTGTTTTAGACAAGTTGTTTTAGACAGGTTGTTTTAGACAGGTTGTTTTAGACAGGTTGTTTTAGACAGGTTGTCTGTCTTGTTAGCTGGTTGGTTGTCCTGCTAGACATCTCTTTGTTGTTGTTGGTTGTAGACCATTAGATTAATATGTAGCTATCGAATCCTTTTCTATATCTCCCTCTGTGGAATTCGTTTTCTTTTACAATCACCAACACACCATACTTATTACCAGTCCAGCATTGACAACATATATTTTTAAATTGTTTAAAGTCCATATCAGTGGTCACATGATACGTGATAACGCTAACGTTTTGATTCTCTTTAAACAAGATGAAACGAACTTAAAACACATCTATGACGATCATGTGACCACTGATATGGACTTTAAACAATTTAAAAATATATGTTGTCAATGCTGGAATGGTAATAAGTATGGTGTGTTGGTGATTGTAAAAGAAAACGAAGTCCACAGAGGGAGATATAGAAAAGGATTCGATAGCTACATATTAATCTAATGGTCTACAACCAACAACAACAAAGAGATGTCTAGCAGGACAACCAACCAGCTAACAAGACAGACAACCTGTCTAAAACAACCTGTCTAAAACAACCTGTCTAAAACAACCTGTCTAAAACAACTTGTCTAAAACAACCTGTCTAAAACAACTTGTCTAAAACAACTTGTCTAAAACAACCTGTCTAAAACAACTTGTCCAAAACAACCTGTCTAAAACAACCTGTCTAACAACCTGTCTAACAACCTGTCTAACAACCGGGTCTACCTGTTGTGTTAGATACCTAACACTAGATAGGCAGACATACAACCAATTCAAAGCTAGTACACCTTAAACCACCGAACTGTTTGCATCTCTTAACACGAAACAAATAACTTTAGCAAGATGGAGGTGATGAGTAACCAAGAGAGAAAAATTAAGAAAAAGATTTTACAACTTGCTGAAAACATTCGAAAAAAACATTTAATGCTTAAGCTTGGTAGAGCTGAGAATGATGAAGCCCTGCAGCGTTTATATAAACCACTTGTTGACCCACTGAGTGAAATATCTAAAAATACATCAACGCTTAAACTGCAGTCACCAGCTGAACAAATCAAAGAAGAAGCGGTACCAGAAAAGAAACCCAAAGTTGAGTTCCTTAAAGACCATGAAGTTTTTGAAGCCGAACCAGAAGTAGAGACAAGTTTTGATGAGGATATCCCAACATTTGAAGAGCTTGAGGCAGATCTACAAACTGTCACAAACAACCCAGCATATCAAGAATTTTTGGAGCAATATCCTGAACGAGTTCGATATTATGTAGACAAGTATTTTACTGAACCACCGAGGCTTGCTACTATTGATCAAACGTATGGTGCTCGCTACGCTAAAGATACTGGTAGTTGGAGTCTTGGCAATAAACACTTGGACTTTACTGATAATGACATTCGACTAGGTCAAAGGAGATATCCGGAAACACAAGGTCTGCTAGAATTGATATTTATGAAAACACCTAGAGGGTATACCTATGACGATCTTCAACACTATAGAGATATTCTAGAAGCAACTAGTGTTCATAAAATGAACTACGATCCCAACGCACGAACCAAGGGTTGTTCCTCGGAAAAGTATCTGACTCTAATAAAACCAGTTATAAACCCAAGAGGACGAAGATCCTCAACTCCTCAAGGTTTTGGTTACGACACACATCATAACGCAGAACAAAAAACTGAACCTAGAGCTCAGAATGTAAGCAGCAACACTAACAACTATATGCTACAAAATAACAAACAAATAGAATATGTCTATTGGGATGACATAAATGAGCTGGTTGATAGACTTAGACTTTTAGTAGCTTCCCAAGCTGCTGGTAATAATGCTCATAACAATGAAATTCAGTCAATCATTGAAGAACTGAAGGAGGTTGGTGTTATCGCCTAATATACCTACATATATCACAGATATACCTACCTTAGTGCTTAGTATAAAAATGTCTATCGATAAGTTCGGACGTTCCCAATCCAATAAAGGTTCTAAGTTTAAAATTATTGAAAGAGAGATTTTCCCAAGAACTGATAGTGGTGATTTTGATTTGCAAAGCCATAGATTGTGTAACATCGCTGATCCAGTCGATGCAACAGATGGTGTAAATAAAAAATTTGTTGATGTATGGATAGACGACTATCAGAAGAACAAAGATGAGGTAAAACAAAGAATCATTGCCATACTACTTGAAGCTGTACACAAACCTGAGTTGGAAGATTTAAAAAACGAATTTGAAAATAAATTGAAAATTTTAGCTAAGAACATAACTACTCAAGTTTTAAAAGATATTGATGTGTTAAAGAATAAGAAGCTAAAGAATAAGCTGGGAGAAATAGACAGCAAACTAAAAGATTTACATGATAAGTGGATACTTTTAAATCCAACATCGCCATGAGACGCAAAACTGTTGAACCATCTAATACCAAAAAACAAATTATTGATGAGTTATATAAACCAGCAAGAATCAATTTTAAACGTAGACGTACAATAATCAAAGGTTTAAATGATTTATGGCAGATTGATTTAGCAGAATTTACAGACTACTACAAAGCAAACTCTGGTTACAAGTATATTTTAGTGGTTATTAATTGTTTTTCAAAGTATGTGTGGACTCGCCCTCTTAAATCTAAAACTGCTGAAGAGGTGACTAAAGCTATGGCTGATATTTTATCTACTAGTACAGCGCCCTCTAACATCCAGTCTGATCTTGGTCGCGAGTTCTATAACTCAAAATTTAACGCCTTAATGAAAAAATATAACATCAATCACTACAGCACTTATAGTGTGAAGAAGGCTGCAATGGTGGAAAGAGTCATACGTACCTTGAAAGAGAAGATATATAAAAATTTTAACTTGATTGGCTCCTACAAGTGGGTTAATACACTACCTGATGTCACTGCTACTTACAACGCTACTGTTCATCGAACAACTGGTGTAAAACCTCAAGATGTTAACAAGAAAAATGAAAAAGCTATTCTGAAACAAGTTTACTCAAATCTGAAAGTGTTTAACAAAAATAAATTTAAAGTGGGTGATGTTGTACGTATAAGTAAAGCAAAAGCTCAATTTGAAAAGGGGTATACACCTCGCTGGTCAACAGAATTATTCAAGATTGTTAGTATTCATTTCACAAATCCAGTAGCATACTTTCTTGAAGATATGCAGGGGAAACCAATCAGTGGAGGGTTTTACGAGGAAGAACTACAAACGACTAAACAAACAGACATCTATCTGGTTGAACGCATCTTGAGGAAGAAAGGCAAGCAGCTCTATGTAAAATGGCTGGGTTTTGATAAATCTCAGAATTCTTGGATAAATTCAGATGATGTTAAATAAGCTTATATATTTAATGTATTAGTGTACTTAGAATAAAATAAAAGTCTTTATTAAAATAATGTTATTTTATTTTTTCATCTGGTTACATACAATTAAGCTAAGTGAACAATTACAATTTATGTCGTAAATCAATAATATCCTGAATAAACTTCTCCTGAGGTACATCTGCTATCTGTAGATCGTTTCTCTTCGCCTTGAGGTATTCGACTTCGGTCTTTATTCTGTTAAAGAGATTTACAGAATTTGGATCATACAACATGTTTAAAACTACTTCGGAATCAGGGTGTTTATTTTTAAAGTTCTTGACAGCTCTTTTAAAACTTTTCTTCTGAGTCCTTACAGCATGATATGGATAGGTAGCATCCTTCTCATTTCTTGAAAGCAAACCAAAAACACAAAGTTTTCCAGGGTTGCTTGGTTTTGGAGATATATCTTCTAAATGTTCTGTGATTTTAGCATTTGTTTCTCGCATACGCTGCACTTCATCATCTATCTCCATTAATTTCACTTCAATTTCTTTGAGGTTATCCTTGTATTTTTGATTAAATTCACTTACGAAAAAATCAAAAATAATTTGGTTGCACTTTTCATAGAAACTATTGGATATCCAACAAGCCAAATTTAATATTAAATCTTTACAGACATATGTACCAGATATCAAGTTGTTTTCAGCTTGTCTTCCACCAAAGTCCACCAAGTATGTAGCGGTTGTAGGTGTTAGTTGAGATGTTGCTTCCGACACTTCTAGGGGGCCAGTATTCCGGCTCCCTGGAGATGAGTCTAAGTGGGCTCCTTTGGTTGAAATATTTAGGGTATCGGTATTCCGGCTACCTAACTGTTTCTTTAGCCGACCGTTGTAATAGACAATCAACTCTTTAGTTTTCTTATTTTCCAGCCAATGTCTGAATCTTTTCTCACCATCTTTACACAGCTTAGTCGCATTAAAATAACCAGTGTTCTTATCGATAATTAGTTGAAAGTCTCCAAATAAACCATACCAGAAGTTATCTTTGATTTGCTGGTAACACACATCACTTAATGTAGCCATTTTAAACACACTACTGAGCACTTGGATACGTTAGAGTTAACTGAAGCACGTCTTACCTCTACGATAACTAAATTTTGAATGAGTTTAACAGTGTGTAGTGAACAATTTATAGATGTTGATACCACTATCGTTTGAAGCTGTATTTATTAATATTTATTTCCAACCACATTAACTGTTCCAACATCCATCCGCTTTCAGCTTCTGCAAACTCCAAAGCTTTTGTGTAAATTTCGTCGATGAATTCTTGATATATACTTTCAAAATTAGTTGACACTGTAACATTTTTATTTTTAGTATTAAATGACTTCATTTCTTTTTTATTTCGACTTTGGAGTACATACAAACCAAACAATTCTAAATTCATTTTAATTTCATTATGCTTAGCTAAAGCAGCTTCCATCAGATGAAACACTTTATGTCTTATTGTTTCCATAAACTGTTTAATATCAATACCTTTTTCGTATATACGATAGGTAGCCATTCTGTTTTTAAAAGCTTGAGTTAACATCTGCACTTGTTCAACTTGCCATGGTTCACATACTTTTGATTTATGAATTTCACTACGTAAATGCCCAGAGAAAGCACTCTTTTTCACTTGTAACGAGCACGATTCACAGTATCTCATCTTAACTATAGGTGCTTAACTAATGAATAAAAACACAAATCTTCAGCTTATATATCTTTATTAACAAAAATGTTTACGATAGATACCTTTAAGTATAGTGTTATATTTAAAACAAAAGTACATCAGCATAAATATAGCAAGACATATAAGAAAACCAGTTGACATAAACATAGAAATATACTTTGAAGTGAACAGATAAGAATCGGTTAATATGAGAGTTCTCCAATCAGATGTCTCATTACGGGTACCATTATCAAACAAGAACATAAGTTTATAGCGCACCATATCACTCCTAATTTTGGACATGTTATATGTTGAAACTTCAATCACCTCATCGTTGTGTAGATGTGTTCTTGAAAGTCCAGACCATTTCATGCAGCCGTCGCTGTCGAAACAGATTCGCACTTCTTTCACATTTGGTGGTTTGTAGATATAAAATACATTTTGACATAGTGCTGTCAGGATGATAAAACTTGCTTTAAAATGGCCCATTGTATATCGTATGTATTTCTTTAAAACGCTTAAGTATTTGTTTCTCTGCAAAGTGTAAACACTCTAACATGCAAACTCGGAATGATGGGTCCTGATCTTTCAACATAATATTTATAAGCTTTACTATTTCATCGTCACGTGGTAGCTCCTTCTTATTAACACATTTGAGAACATCTGCGACACAATAGAGGAAATCACTAAGCCGAATATCAAAGTTAAAATTAGTTAGAAACTTCACCTTTTCGTTGATGATTTCAACCAGATCTAGTACACTAAGTGAGTAGCGAACGTGTCGCCACCTAGTTCGGAACCAAGTACTTGTTGTCACGCCCGCTCCAAATAATACAGAGTATTAAAAATAGAGACGGTATACAACTAACTAACAATTTAAAAAATTGTTAGCCCTGGCCCATTTCTACCCCAATATAGGGACGAAGTATGTAAGACTAGATGCATTCTCGCAACAATTAGAACCGTAGACCGGTTTCGCTCTCATTAGAGCTCTTCAGTACGGCATACTAATTGCAGCAAAAATGCACCAAAAATAACACGGCTATCGTATAGCCAGTCTTAAAACACTAAGTGAGTAGCGAACGTGTCGCCACCTAGTTCGGAACCAAGTACTTGTTGTCACGCCCGCTCCAAATAATACAGAGTATTAAAAATAGAGACGGTATACAACTAACTAACAATTTAAAAAATTGTTAGCCCTGGCCCATTTCTACCCCAATATATATGCAATTAGTATGCCGTACTGAAGACCTCTAATGAGAGCGAAACCGGTCTACGGTTCTAATTGTTGCGAGAATGCATCTAGTCTTACATACTTCGTCCCTATATTGGGGTAGAAATGGGCCAGGGCTAACAATTTTTTAAATTGTTAGTTAGTTGTATACCGTCTCTATTTTTAATACTCTGTATTATTTGGAGCGGGCGTGACAACAAGTACTTGGTTCCGAACTAGGTGGCGACACGTTCGCTACTCACTTAGTGTTTTAAGACTGGCTATACGATAGCCGTGTTATTTTTGGTGCATTTTTGCTGCAATTAGTATGCCGTACTGAAGAGCTCTAATGAGAGCGAAACCGGTCTACGGTTCTAATTGTTGCGAGAATGCATCTAGTCTTACATACTTCGTCCCTATATTGGGGTAGAAATGGGCCAGGGCTAACAATTTTTTAAATTGTTAGTTAGTTGTATACCGTCTCTATTTTTAATACTCTGTATTATTTGGAGCGGGCGTGACAACAAGTACTTGGTTCCGAACTAGGTGGCGACACGTTCGCTACTCACTTAGTGTTTTAAGACTGGCTATACGATAGCCGTGTTATTTTTGGTGCATTTTTGCTGCAATTAGTATGCCGTACTGAAGAGCTCTAATGAGAGCGAAACCGGTCTACGGTTCTAATTGTTGCGAGAATGCATCTAGTCTTACAGATCTAGTAGTTGTTGAACCGCATCTTCGGTTAAATAAAAAGTAGTAGAATCATCTGAGATTGATATACCTTTACTGTCTAAAATTTTAATAGGTTTGACAGTACATACTCCAATATTTTCAGGTTCAATCGTATTACCTTTGGTAAAGTATTCTTTAGCTGCTTTTGTTAGTGTTGAAATAAAATAGTCCCACTCCCAGGAGCCAGATGAGATTGTTATATTTGGATTTGGCGGATACGGACTATTATTTACAATCTTAATTATTGGAATCAATCCAGCAGCGTTTGATATACCAATTGCAACACTTAGAGAGGGGTTAACAGTATACCTTGTTTCCAACAGCATTCTACTTTCTTGCTTAATCTCAATAATATTCTGGCGCATAGCTGCATCAACTTGACCCCAATACCAATTCTCACAAACACTGTTATTAGCAGGTCTGAAGGACTCAGGTCCATCGTTAACATCGATACTATACATATTGAACAGAACAAGTACACTACTATAACTACTAAGAATAACTACTACGAGCAAATTGCAGACTGATGTGTTTGCATGCCACTCGGCGGTTTTATAATTATATCCCCACCTTTGTTTAAAATTCTGGAGTTTTTTCTATTTCATATGACTTTAAGGCTATTCAACGGAAATAAAACCACAAACAGGAAATATAAACTGCTCACAAGGTTATTTCAACAGCTGCAAGGAAACTATGTTGGCTAACAAGGTTAATTTCGGGAAATGCTAAATATAGTCATAGTTGGAAGCGATATCGCGACTACCACTAGATGTATTGTTGCCAGCTCTGCTTTCAACAGATTCTTTAAATCAAACCGATTCCAATACGACTTAAGAATATAAATTTTTTATTGTACACATGTACATATGTTAAATTTGGATTCTGCTTACCTAGACGAGTGATATAACACCAAACACGTAGGACTTTAATGCATAAATAACAAATTACTTGTACGCATGCGCTAGCCGCCATGTTTAAATGGCGGTTCCTCGTTTGCATAATACAGGTTAGTTGGCTTTTGATTACGTCATCTCAGGTTAGTTCGCTACTTGTTCGGGTTAAATACGAAGTCAGGTGGTGGAGATATTCGGGTCTGGTCAGTGGCTCCACCACCTTGTGCTCGGACTAGCTCGGGGGTCGTCGGGTCTGGTCAGTTCCACCACCACCACCACCACCGGTGGCGGAGTGGCGGTGGTGGCTCCAGAACCCCTCTTCTATACCTACTCATATATACAGGGTGACACATTTCGACGTAAAGCTCAATATAATTGTTATTATGCAATATACGAGAAAAAACTTGTATACGTTACTTATAGGGTGTCTTGACCTGCATCTTATAAAATTATTTTGACAATCACAGGGTGGCCCATAAGTCGTTGGTGTTACCTACAACTTTTTTAACATTCCTTATAGCATTTTTGTATTTTTCATCGAAATATGATGCATGTTTGTAAAAAAATCGAGACGCAGTAAGTGCGTTTTGGTAGCGAACTTTCATTAAATGCTCAAAAATTCAATAACTCTATTTGCTATTAACTTAAGGTTCGCCGGCTAGGAAACAAGTTTTCTCGGAAACATTTTAAGTTCGTTTTCGAACAATTTTTGTACATTTTCAAACAAGTTATTTTGATAAATTATGGTACATTGTTTCTACTATATAGTTCATACCGATGCCTGCTTGCATTAAAGAGACTTATTTGCTAATAAAATATTTTTATGAAAATTCATTTCTATAACGCACTTGCTGCGTCCAGACTTTTTTTAAATGTTTGATGCCAGATCATTTCTATGAAAATTCAATGTTTGGTGCCAGATCATTTCTATGAAAATTCACTATCATAACATACTTGCTGCGTTAAGACTTTTTTAAATTATACAAACTGATTAAAAAATATGGAAAGGCACTTGCATTTCCTTAGATATTACTGATTTAAAAAATTGCTTAACCAAAAGTTTTTTGCTACAAACTGCCGATATTCAATGTTTTCTGGCGTAAACAGCTTTGTTTCTATGGCAACTAAATATATTTTAATTAATTAAATCCAGTCTCATAAATAAAATTTAGAGTATATTAGCTTTCTTAAAAATAACCTACTTCGGTTGGAGTTCATTAATCAATTTCTTACCAATTGAAGAGATGCGACAGTATTTGTGGCTATCAATTGCAAACATTGTTTGTGGTCAGTTATCTGCAGTTTATAATGCCTTAGAGAGCTTCACATCAGAAAGTTGATACTCTTACAATTTAATAATAATTATTATTATGTCAGAGTTGAGCGAAAAGCTAAGATTTGAAACATTAAGGATAGTGGGTTACGGTGACAGGAAGCATAGTTATAAATAGGTGTTAATGAAGGGTATGTTTTCAAACTATTAAAAAAATTGACGGAACTGGTAGTGTCAAAGATAAACCAAGAACAGGAAGACCAAAAACAGTTGTACAGGTAATAAGGCATTAGACGTATTGTTGTATTTTCATGAAAACCCCCATTTGTCTACAAATTAAGTTACTACATTACACCATATTTTACAAAAATCTGTAGTAAATTTGCTAAAAAAACAACAACCTGCAGATGGCGATTTTGAGACGCGTGTTGAATTTTGTAATATTTGTTAATAAACATAAACAAAATTATCCTTATTGGTGTCAACAAAATAACATATTTAGACACACACAGATATATATATATATATATATATATATATATATATATATATATATATATATATATATATATATATATATATATATATATATATATATACCGGGTGGTCCTCCGGGAGGTCCCACGATCGATTGCGGAAAACTATCAATAGGAAAAACCTGAAAATTGGATATTACACTAAAGTCGTTGGGGTCCACAGGTTAAAAATATTTTCAAGATGGAGGCACTTCCGGTTATACCGGAAGTAGATGTCAATTCGCTTATTTTAAATAGAACACCCTATATTTTATTGCAGTTTCAGATGCTACAATAAATTCTGAACACTTTTTATAAATAATGTTCTATACCTATCATCAACTGCCCAGAAGATATTTAGACTTTAAGATAAAATTTGACATTTACGGCCAGTCATAAAGATACCGATATTTATATAATAAGCACATATTTTATGACGATTTTTAGAATTATCTTGAAAGATATTTCACTCCATCTATTTCCACATCGAGACTAATGATAGAGTATACAGAGTGCCCAAAAAAATTCTTGAAGTTTGCAATGAGAAATTGCGAAAATCTCGCGATTTTCAAATTGGAACCCCCTTTTTTTATAACACTATCATGTTAAGCTCAAAAAATCACTGATACTTTGTATGTAATTAGCTATACCCATATCAAACGGTTTTCATTTTATTTTGAAAAAACTCATTTCAAAGCCAGATATTTTGATAAATTTCTTACCATAAGCGTTAGACATGGAAAATAAATTACCGAGTGTGTTTCTATGGAAACTTTGACAGTTTGTTGATTAACTAGCTATAAAGGGCACGGTTAAATTACACACACGAAGACTATTTTAATTTATTTACTATTTATGGAGAATGTAATAAAGTAGTTTCGCGAACGTGTGATACATTTGCTGATATATATCCATATAAACAGAGACCGTCACGTAAAACCCTCAAACGAATAGTAGACAATTTCAAAAACTGCGGATCTGTCAAGAAAAATGTGCATAGGGCTAAACCCGTTGTTAACAATGAACAAATTGAGACAGCAATTTTGGGATATTTTGCCGCATACCATACAAAGTCAACGAGGCAAGTAGCACTGGAGTCAGGATTGTCCAAAACCTCCGTTCTGCGAATTTTACGTAAACATAAGTTCCATCCTTATGCTTTTTCAGTTGTGCAACATTTTAAGGAAACTGATTTTACCAGAAGGGTGGAGTTCTGTGAATTTATTTTAATGCGATTCCAAGAAAACGAGCAGTTTTTAGATAACATCATATGGACGGATGAAGCAAAATTTTCAAAAAATGGACTTTTCAATCGTAGAAATTCTCACTATTGGAGTGACACAAATGTTCATCCTTCTAGGGAAGGACATTTTCAGGAAAGCTGGCAGTTTAATGTTTATTGTGCTATAAGGAATGACGGTGTCGTTGCCCTAGAAATATACGACGATAATTTGAATGGTGAGAATTAATCCGAAATTCATAAAATACGTTGTTTATTATGATTTATTTATTTGCAGGTGAGCGTTATTTGGAAATTTTGCAAAATTTGGAAGTAACTTATTTGGACAACCTTCCTTTGAATGAATATAGGCAAATATTTTACCAACATGATGGGGTCCCTCCTCATAATGGTCACCTGGTTAACAATATTTTACAATCTCTATTTGCTGACCAATGGATTGCCAACAATGGGCCACACCTCTGGCCGCCTCGATCGCCTGACTTATCTGTTCTCGATTTTTTTATATGGGGTACTATAAAAAATAAAATCTACAACACTGCAGTTTCTACTAAAGAAGATTGCATGCAGCGGGTTCGCGAATCATTTCGTGAATTGGATCCGGATTCAATAAGAAGGGCCACACATGAGGGATTGACACGTAGGTGTGAAAAATGTCTTGACGCCAGAGGTCGTCAATTTGAACACATAGGACGTTAATTTTTGTTTCATTTTATTCAGTCCATGTTGTGTGTGAATTTTTTTTTTAATTTGTATTATCTGTTTGATGGTTTTATATAAGGTTATATGGCAAAATACGTAAAAATTGTTGTCTCAATTTGTTCGTTGTTAACAACGGGTTTAGCCCTATGCACCTTTTTCTTGACAGATCCGCAGTTTTTGAAATTGTCTACTATTCGTTTGACGGTTTCATGTGACGGTTTCTGTTTATCTGGATATCTATCAGCAAATGTATCACACGTTCGTGAAATTACTTTATTACATTGTCCATAAATAGTAGATAAAATTTAAATAATCTTCGTGTGTGTAATTTAACCATGCCATTATTAGCTAGGTAATCAACAAACTGTCAGAGTTTCGATAGAAACACATTCGACAATTTACTTTCCATGTCTAACGCTTATGGTAAGAAATTTATCAAAATATCTGGTTTTGAAATGAGTTTTTTCAAAATAAAATGAAAACCGTTTAATTTAGGTATAGGTAATTACATACAAAGTGTCAGTGATTTTTTGAGTTTAACACGATAGTGTTATAAAAAAAGGGGGTTCCAATTTGAAAATCGCGAGATTTTCGCAATTTCTCATTGCAAACTTCAAGAATTTTTTTTGGACACTCTGTATACTCTATCATTAGTCTCGATGTGGAAATAGATGAAGTGAAATATCTTTGAAGATAATTCTAAAAATCGTAACGAAATATGTTCTTATTATAAAAATATCGGTATCTATATGACTGGCCGTAAATGTCAAATTTTATCTTAAATTCTAAACATCTTCTGGGCAGTTGATGATAGGTATAGAACATTATTTATAAAAAGTGTTCAGAATTTATTGTAGCATCTGAAACTGCAATAAAATATAGGGTGTTCCATTTAAAATAAGCGAATTGACA
The DNA here is from genome assembly GCA_964006375.1 of Tillus elongatus. Classification (NCBI taxonomy): domain Eukaryota; kingdom Metazoa; phylum Arthropoda; class Insecta; order Coleoptera; family Cleridae; genus Tillus; species Tillus elongatus. The sequence continues at coordinate 111,731,094 of OZ023267.1, read as the reverse complement.
TCTACTTCCGGTATAACCGGAAGTGCCTCCATCTTGTAAATATTTTTAACCTGTGGCCCCCAACGACTTTAGAGAAAATACTTACCGATAGTTTAAGTTAATGTTTGACAAGTAAGTCAATATATTGTTTACTTTGCACAGTTACGATATAATACAGTAATTCGTGCTGTGTACCTGTACCTTTTTTCTTAAAAAACGCCCAATATCTCAGTAAATACTGGCTTTAGGTATAGGGAATACTTCATGAAACTGAAAGAACATTTGTTGATGTATCGAAATTGATTATAATATACAGGCTGTTTTATTTAAATTTCTCCAGAAAACAGGGTTTTTAGTCAGCCTGTATACTGTTTTTAAGGAATTTTTTCTGCAATAATTGAACTTGAAAGAAGAGCACCTTTTCAGATTTTTGGCATGATAATGTTGCATGCTGACATATTAATGAAGACTTTTTGAACGACTCTGTATAGACCCCAACAACTAACACTGGATGAATCGCCAAAATAAGAGCAATTTAAAAATAAAACATTGTACAGGGTGTGCCGTTTGAAAAAGTGAGGTTTCGGTTCTATCTAACTTATGCAACACCCTGTATATGAAAAATAATTCCAGTTTGTAGCTAACGTTTGTACCTGCAAAGTGTTGTTCCAAAATCAGTTTTATTATTGAATAATGAAGGAGATATTGAACTTGAAGGCACTGCTGGACCACCCTGTATATCCTGTATATGCGTTTCTCAATGCAGGGTGTGATCCGATTATATGGGATCGGAAGGCTAGTTATTGACTGGTATCTGCCGAAGTCTTCAGACCTCTATTGGTACTTTCATAGAAGATACGTATCTCACTGTGCGAAAAACAGTGGTATTTTTTGGGTTCAGTATAACATCAGTTATTCACATCGCCAATAGATGAGGTGTACCCCCAAATTATTTAGTCATAAGTTCTGGACTCTAACAGGCCTGGGCGTGATAACAACATACTATTTAGTTACGCACCATGAGGGCGACTATGGCGTACAGCTCACAAGTATTTTTTACTGAATGTCTTACTTAAGTTATTGGCAAGGGGCACAGCAGTATCTACTATATACGTGATTTTGTGCGCTTGAGGGTAAGAACAATGTCTAGGATATTGTTCGCTTTCGGCATATCCATCTGGATCTTCCTGTTCCAGTACAATTTCCCATCCGCCGTTTCACAAATATTCGGGGTTTCGTATTGGTAGTATGGAACGATTTCCTGAAGATCCATATACTTATGATAGACCTGTTGGTGTACAATTTTTGCAACTCTGTTATGTCGATCCAAGTCAATTTTCGGGGCAAGTGTTGAACATCTGGCAGCAGTATGATCTATGATCTCCTCTTTGCCATGGCACAGTCGACATTTGACGTTTTCGATGTTCTGACCCACAATTTGTTTCTGGTTGGCTCTTCTTTGAATAACTTGGTCCTGTATAGCAGCGATGGCCGCTCAGTCTCCACCAATATATTTCCAGATCAGAGGTAGGATGTAGATGCTGCCGTGTCCATCAGGTCGCCCTCAATTGTTGCCAGGTAATTTACTTAAGGTGCCTTTCCTCGCCAGCTCTTCATCAGTTGTGGTGTCGCGATCTCTGAATTGGGATCAAAGTGCTTATCTGACACCCTCAACAGCGTTTCTTTCTTATCAACTTTGGCTTCCTCCAGGTGTAAGTCACTAGTTTCTGCTTTTTTGTAAATATGTTGTCGCAGATTGATCAACTATTATTATACGCCGAAAATGAAGTGCAGAATTGCAATAAGGCGCATTTTTCTTAATCTATATAAAATCCACAATACGATAATAAATATCACCAGATATTAAATTACACCTAATATAAGAAAAGCTGTACCACAAAGATAATAATAATTATAATAATGATAATAATAATAATAATCGCATTTAGTCACACATCCACTTTACAAGTGTAAAGCAAACTAAAAAATAAATAAACATTAAATTGAAATCGGTGTGTGAAAGGGCGAAGTTCAGTAAGACTAGATGCATTCTCGCAACAATTAGAACCGTAGACCGGTTTCGCTCTGATTAGAGCTCTTCAGTACGGCATACTAATTGTAGCAAAAATGCACCAAAAGTAATACGGCTATAGTATAGCCAGCCTTAAAACACTAAGTGGGTGGTGGACGTGCCGCCACCTAGTTGCGGAACCAAGTATTATGTTCTCACGCCAGCTCAAAACACCACACTGTGTTAAAAAATAGAGACTATACAAGTAACTAACAATTTAGAAAATTGTCAGCCCTGGTCCATTTCTACCCCAAGGCCTTAAGGCTGGCTATACTATAGTCGTATTACTTTTGGTGCATTTTTGCTACAATTAGTATGCTCTAATCAGAGCGAAACCGGTCTACGATTCTAATTCTTGCGAGAATGCATCTAGTCTTACATACTTTGTCCCTATATTGGGGTTGAAATGGACCAGGGCTGACAATTTTCTAAATTGTTAGTTAGTTGTATACAGTTTCTGTTTTTTAACACTTTGTGTTATTTGGAGCTGGCGTGGCAACATACTACTTGGTTCCTCAACTAGGTGGCGGCATGTCCACCACTCACTGAGTATTTTAAGGCTGGCTATACTATAGCCGTATTACTTTTGGTGCTCTTTTGCTACAATTAGTATGCCGTACTGAAGAGCTCTAATGAGAGCGAAACCGGTCTACGGTTCTAATTGTTGCGAGAATGCATCTAGTCTTACATACTTTGTCCCTATAGTGGGGTAGAAATGGACCAGGGCTGACAATTTTTTAAATTGTTAGTAAGTTGTATACAGTCTCTATTTTTTTAACATTTTGTGTTATTTGGAGCTGGCGTGGCAACATACTACTTGGTTCCGCAACTAGGTGGCGGCACGTCCACCACTCACTGAGTATTTTAAGGCTGGCTATACTATAGCAGTATTACTTTAGGTGCATTTTTGCTACAATTAGTATGCCGTACTGAAGAGCTCTAATGAGAGCGAAAGCGGTCTACGGTTCTAATTGTTGCGAGAATGCATCTAGTCTTATATACTTTGTCCCTATATTGGGGTAGAAATGAACCAGGGATGACAATTTTCTAAATTGTTAGTTAGTTGTATACAGTTTCTATTTTTAACACTTTGTGTTATTTGGAGCTGGCGTGGAAACATACTACTTGGTTCCGCAACTAGGTGGCGGCACGTCCACCACTCACTGAGTATTTTAAGGCTGGCTATACTATAGCCGTATTACTTTTGGTGCATTTTTGCTACAATTAGTATGCCGTACTGAAGAGCTCTAATGAGAGCGAATCCGGTCTACGGTTCTAATTGTTGCGAGAATGCATCTAGTCTTACATACTTTGTCCCTATATTGGGATAGAAATGGACCAGGGCTGACAATTTTCTAAATTGTTAGTTAGTTGTATAGTCTCTATTTTTTAACACTTTGTGTTATTTGGAGCTGGCGTGGCAACATGCTACTTGGTTCCGCAACTAGGTGGCGGCACGTCCACCACTCACTGAGTATTTTTAGGCGGAGTTCAGATGAAAGGTGCCATAAAGTAACAACTGCCTCTGCTCTTCCACTCAACCCACTCAGAAATTACACTTAACAGTAGACACAGCTATACACAATTAACTGCAGAAAAGTAACAGCTATAGATACTAAATATAAGACACATAATAATACCACTTTATCTTCCCACACTTCCCTCTCATTCCCAAGTATATGCGGCATAATATACCCAATACATAAATATACACAATTGAAAACGACTATTCCACCACTCGGCATACTCAGATTTAAGCCACCGACTCAAAAAACGTACTAAACAAATGTTTATTGAATTTTCGTCTGTTGTACGCTCTAATTTCATAACCAAAATCATTGAATACTTTGCACTCTCTATACGTAAAAGATCTTTCAAAAATAGATAGCTTATGTCTAGATGCTGTAACCATGTCCTTGCTGTGAATGTTTAGGTTATGTATATCTGTCCTGAAAGTAATTTTATTGTAGATATAAGCTGGAGTCCTATTTATAATTACCGAGTCATATAACATAGCCTCCCTCATCAAAAACATCTGCCTCATGTTCAACCATCCTGCGTCCCTCAGCTTATGAGATATATGTTAAAATTTTCTTATACCATAAACAAAACGTAAACATGAATTCTGCAGTACTTGCACACGGTATGACCCATACAAATACAAACACGCGGAGAACACCTCAAAACATTGAGTAAGTTGAGAAAGTACCAGAGTGGAACACAAGTGTAACTTAATCTCCTGCAGATGAAATGATCTAAGGGGATAAAGTCTTCTGAGACAATTTTATGCTTTCTGTAAAAATTTAGAAAGATGGTGTCTATATCCAAAAGTATTATCAATAGTGAGTCCCAAGCCATTTGCCTCCACCACAAGAGGTATACTTTCCCCGTTAACTTCGATTCTCACAATACTTCTGACCCTGTCAGAGCCAGATTAGCTACCAAATAAAAGAGCACAAGATTTGGTAGGATTCAGATTAAACGTATGCTGTTTAGCCATAACAAATATGGTATTCAAATCCCCATAATTTTTTTCCAATGCAGAATTGTTGTCTTGCGGACCACATGAGATATAAATCTGCATGTCATCTGTATACATGTGCACATTACAATGCTTTACTTAAATTGGAAGATGGTGTGTATAAATCTAAAACAACAGAGTCCCAAGAATGGAGCCTTGAGGAACTCCAGATAATGAATTAGCCAAACATGAGACATTTCCACCTAGCTTCACTCTCTGAGACCTATCGCAAAGATAACTCGGAATAAACTACCGTAATACGGTGGAAAACCCAACAAAATTCAACATCCTTAGCAAAACCTCATGATTAACGGTATCGAATGCCCTTGAGAAGTCCAACAGAACCAGCACATTGAGTTTACCTTCATCTGCCGTGCGAATGATATCATCCGTAACTGTTAGAAGTGCTGAGGCGCAGCTATGACCCCTACGGAAACCCGACTGAATTTCTGGCAGTATCGATGATTTGTTAACATACTCACAAAGCTGCATCTGCACGATCCTCTCGCTAACCTTCGACACCACAGGCAAAATGCTAACAAAGCGAAAATCCTTAAAAGTTGTTACCGTTGACTTCTTGGGAAGCACAACGGCATCTGCTATATTCCGAAGTCTCGGAAAATATGAGGACAGTATACAAGAGTTTACTATATGAGTAATATAATCCACACCTTGATCACCACAGTATTTCATCAGATAAATGTTTAAACCATCGTAGCCCATAGCTAAGTAATTTATGGGATTAGAACCTTAACAACAATATTTTTATCAGTTAGAGCAATATTTGACTCAGCCCCAAAATGTTGATGTTTATTATTATTATAAAAGGAAATAATATCGTCTTTTAATGATAAGATGTCCACTATTGCCATATTTGTTCAACTTATTGATAGAATATGCAATTAATGAGCTACAGGAAAAGAGGAAAAGACAGGAGCTATTAAATTAATGAGCAATGGTTCCGTGGAATAAGGTACGCAAAAGACACACTAATAATAGGACAAAATGACAAAAATAATTACAAAATCTGGGGAATGCGATAGGTAGTGTGCTAAAAAAAAAATTGACTGCCGAAAGCAGAAGTAATAGGATAAGGATGGACAGGGCTACCAACCAAAATGGATACAAAGTTAAACGGCCAACAAATTAAACATAAGCAAATGTTCACAGACCTTGTAAATATTATAGTAGATGATAGCAAAAATCTGTGGTGAATGAACTACAAGTTCGTGCCATCCCGAGTGTTTGAGTGTTTACGCTTACTCACTCAAACTCAACTCAACTCAGATGATAGTAAATAAATCAAATAACTGGAAAGTAGAATCTCAATGACAAAGCAAACATTCGATGACAAATTTACTTTTTTTGCTAATAAACATTTCAATTTGAACCTATGGAGGAGATTCATCAAGTCATAGATTTTAAGTGTTGTAATGTATGCGGCGGAAAGCTGGATTGTGACTAATAAGCACATAGAAATAATAAAAGTATTCAGGTAGAAATTAGCACAGAAAAATTACTCTGATAGAAAGGCGAATAAAACTATCCTGGAAGAGGCTAGAAAATAAACTTGCTTGCTGAAATAAATTGAGAGGAGGTGGACAGAATCTACTGGACATAATTATTGCTTTCTGTAAACACTGTTTGAAGGAGATATACTGGAAAAACGGGAAGGGTATATCAAGAGGAACTATTGAGAAGCCTGGCACAACTGATAAAAGTGCAGAAGGAAGCCGCAGTGAAATGAAAATAGCTGCCGAAGGTAATCAGTTATGATTGCGATGACAATGCGACCTAAATACCTATATTACCTAGAATCCGACAATTTTGGCTTTAAGAATTTCTGCATTGTTTGGCAAACAGATCTGCCACTGTCTTGTTACAACTTTTGTTTTCTTGGTCCATTCTTTTGCAACTTGAACAACTGAACATCAAGGCTTTAGAAAAAAAAGTTCCTTTTCTTTTTTCAGGCGGGTTGAGATGGTGTGTGACGATTGCGTTTCGTTACTGCTTTAAATATTCAAAATGAACCCGTAAGAGATTTAATTAATAGCCGACAATCTAATATCTGTAAGGCAATTAATGTTTTGGTTTCAAAATTTTTCATTGAAAATTCGCTAAGAAATTCTATATCGTAACACCCGTACTGAATTCCCTATAATATAGCGGTTTGATAAACACTCTATCTAAACACAACAATTCCTTGTAAATCTATATGTAAATAAGCAAGAAGAAAATCTCCATGCTTTTTAGTGAATTTTCTTGAAAAAATTCACTAATGAGGAGATCTCGACTTTCGAATTTTGAAAAAATTTCTTCAAATGAGCGCTATTTAGGACCCCTGGAACCCAAATCCGAGGTCGGTTTCAGACTTTATATGTTTTATATATATATATATATATATATATATATATATATATATATATATATATATATATGTGTGTGTGTGTGTGTGTGTGTGTGTGTGTGTGTGTGTGTGTTTATATATTTATGTGTCACACCTATAACTAAAAAAATAATGGACCGATTTTGATAAAATTAGGTGAGTACCTTCCTTTCGCGAGTGGCTTGGATAACTTTGTTAGCCAGGAAAATCCGCCGAGGTTTTCCAGGAAAATTTTGTGTTTTCTTTAGAAAAAAAAAACGAAAAAAAAATATGTCTGGAATTAACAAGGTAAGGGCAATGAAATAGGGTTTATATCATTATAATTAAGCTACCTTCCAAAATTTAGCGCTGTAGGTTAAAGTACAAAAAAGTTACAGGCATTTAAAGAAAAATAAATTTGGGTTTTTCTCAAAACGTCGAAGTCGCGATATTAAACGTCAAAATTGTTAATATTTAGGCAATGAACCTGAAATTAATATGACCTATGGAAGGAAAATGTCTCAAGAATAATGTTTTACAAAGCCTGAGCTCTTAGTTTCCTCATTTTACTAAAATATTCCAGACAATTCATTTAAAATAGACCCTTTCTCTCATGCTTTGGCAGTAGTGTTGGCTATAGAGTTTATCGTTTAATGGTATATAATTTTTGTCGAATTGTCGTAAAAAATTATTAAAGTGCAATATATCCGTTATTATGCAAGTTACGAAAAAAAGTTGTATACATTAATTATAGGGTGTCTTAAGCTACATCTTAAAAATATTTCCACAATTACAGGGTGGCCCATAAGTCGTTGGTGATTCAAATTTTCTTTTTTTTAGTGAATTTTTTTAATGGAACACGCCCTATGTTATTGCATTTTTGTATTTTCCATCGAAATATAATACATATTTGTAAGAAAATAAATTTGGGACGCAGCAAGTGCGCTTGGTAGCGAATTGTCATTAAATGCTTCAAATTTTGAATCAATTTGCTATTAACCTATAAGGTTGACCAGAAAACCAGTTTTTTCGGGAACAATTTAAGTTTACTTTCGGAAATTTTTGTACATTTTGAAACAATAAAGTTATTTTGATGAAATATGGCACATTGTTTCTAATATATAGATTATACTGGTAACCAAGTTTGGTGCCTGCTTTCTTAAAAAAACATATTTGCTATTAGAACCATTTTAATGAAAATTCACTACCATAACGCACTTGCTGCGTCCAGAGTTTTCTATTTTTCCGGCTGTCTTTACAGTGACGTTGTAAACATGTAAAATTATCAAACTTGAAAGCAATAACACGAGCTGTGAGCTGAGAAATAAAACTTCAAAAGCCTGCAATCGTCTTTTAAGAGTAATAATGAGAAAGGAAAACAGATTTAACTAAAGCGTTTCCAGGAATTTAATGTGTTCTTTTAATTTCATGGCAACGTATCAAGATGTATCTGAAAGAACGTTTTACATGAATGTCTTTTAGAATGGCGAGTTCTATCCAACTAAAATATACACGAAGAGTTTAAAGTACCAAAGGTAATAGCATAAACAGGAACAAAATACTATATCTAGGAAAAAAAAGTACTAGTAAAAATAATTTTGAATATCTTCTTCGACGTCTCTGAGCAACCTATACGAACGAAAACTACATTGAGCCAATTTCTGAACATTTCGAGCTGCAGTTTTAGAATAAGTAGGTTACAATTTCGGGACGCAGCAAGTGCGTTATAATATAAAAACTCTGGACGCATCAAGTGCGTTATGGTAGTGAATTTTCATAAAAATGTTTTTTTAAATAGCAAATATGTTTTTTTAAGAAAGCAGGCACCAAATTTGGTCACCAGTATAATCTATATATTAGAAACAATGTGCCATGTTTCATCAAAATAACTTTATTGTTTGAAAATGTACAAAAATTTCCGAAAGTAAACTTAAATTGTTCCCGAAAAAACTGGTTTTCTGGTCAACCTTATAGGTTAATAGCAAATTGATACAAAATTTGAAGCATTTAATGAAAATTCGCTACCATAACGCACTTGCTGCGTCCCGAATTTCTTTCCTTACAAAGATGTATTATATTTCGATGGAAAATACAAAATGCAATAACATAGGGCGTGTTCGATTAAAAAAATTCACTAAAAAAAAAGAAAATTTGAATCACCAACGACTTATGGGCCACCCTGTAATTGTGGAAATATTTTTTAAGATGTAGCTTAAGACACCCTATAATTAATGTATACAACTTTTTTTTGTAACTTGCATAATAACGGATATATTGCGCTTTAATGATTTTTTACGAAAATTCGACAAAACTGATATACCATTAAACGATAAACTCTATAGCCAACACTACTGCTAAAGCATCAGAGAAAGGGTCTATTTGAAATGAATTTTCTGGGAATATTTTAGTAAAATGAAGGACAATGACGATTGAAACTAAGAGTTCAGGCTTTGTAAAACATTATTCTTGAGACTCAAATTTATTTTTCTTTAAATGCCTGTAACTTTTTTGTCTTTTAACCTACAGCGCTAGGTAGGTAGTTTACCTATAATGATATAAACCCGTGTACCAAATTTAGTTGCCCTTACTTTGTTAATTCCGGAGATATAAATTTTTTTCGATTTTTTTCGAAGGAAAACACAAAATTTTCCGGGAAAACCTCGGCGGATTTTCCTGGCTAACGAACTTATCCAACCCACTCGCGAAAGGAAGGTACTCACCTATTTTTATCAAAATCAGTCCATTATTTTTTTAGTTATAGGTGTGACACATAAATATATAAACATATATATATATATATATATATATATATATATATATATATATATATATATATATATATATATATATATATATATATATATATATATATATATATATATATATATATATATATATATATATATATATATATATATATATATATATATATATATATATATATATATATATATATATATAGTGTAAACTTCTTATGAAAATTCACTATTAGTGAATTTTCTTAAAAAAAATTCACTAATGAGGAGATCTCGACTTTTGAATTTTGAAAAAATTTCTTCAAACGAGCGCTATTTAGGACCCCTGGAACCCAAATCCGGGGTCGGTTTCAGACTTTATATGTTTATATATATATATATATATATATATATATATATATATATATATATATAAACATATAAAGTCTGAAACCGACCCCGGATTTGGGTTCCAGGGGTCCTAAATAGCGCTCGTTTGAAGAAATTTTTTCAAAATTCAAAAGTCGAGATCTCCTCATTAGTGAATTTTTTTTAAGAAAATTCACTAATAGTGAATTTTCATAAGAAGTTTACACTATTAGTATGGCATATAACTAAAAGTAATACTTTAAATTTAAACAGACGTCGATGATCGCGTTTAGAGGTCCTAAGACAAGCTCATTTGAAGAACTTCCTATTATCATAAAAAATATTAAAATCTTCTGTTTAAGCTCCTTTTAAGAAAAAAACTTTTAATGCCCAAGACTTAATTTTCTCTGACGCTAGAAAATTAAACTTGGTGAATCTAGGTACTGTAAGTCGCTTTAAAAGAAACTTGTATTACAAATGTCATTAAAGTTACAAAAGAATATCAGAAGAAAACTTAATTCATACCCACGAAGTCAATTCATTAGTCAAATAAGTTACCTACTGGAACAATTAATCAACGAATACTAACGTTAATATTCTTATTCTTTGATATCCAATTTTAGAAACACATTATTATACAATAATGTACTATTTAACCTCAAAACAGAACTTTGAAACCATGATAAATAAACAAACAAGTTATTATTCTTTAGTTTCCAATTTTAAAAGCAATATATAATGATTTACTTAACCTCAAGACAGAACTGTCAAATCACAATAAATAAACAAAACACACTATCCTATGTGGTTTCTACTTCAGGTAGCTTATAAAATTTCCCTATTTTCCCTTACAAATCCGCGCATTCGAATATATCTAAAGGCGGTAATTAGGGTGGGAACGCCACAATTCGGGTGTGAACGTTATCGTTGCATTAAGATGTAGGCCTGTGGGATATGTATCAATCCACGCGTGGCAGGTGACTACTCTGTCTTTGTCTGGCTCCATACTTTAACCACTTCGGTTATTTCAATTCATGCCTTTCAGATTTGATTTTTAATTTGGGAAAATTCAACACTGTGAATCAAATAACTTAAAATCAACAGAAGTTTACTCACTTCATTTCTAGCAACATGTAAACTCTCATTCCAGTTACTTTAATACTTACAAAAATATAACGTATTAAAAAATATTTCTGTAAAATTTTTGAGGAAAAACATGTGTGGTGTAGCTGATTCACGAACTCGTCCGTGATCGTAACAACATGAAAGCACGTATGAAAGCATGTGCCAAGTCTCTTCCAAATCAGTTGAGTATTTTTTGAGTTATCGATCGGGTATATATATATATATATATATATATATATATATATATATATATATATATATATATATATATATATATATATATATATATATATATATATATATATATATATATATATATATATATATATATATATATATACAAACAGACCTTGGGTGGTTTATAGGGGCCCTAATTCGTACAGTTTTTAAGTTACTAGGGAATATGCCTCTGTTGTAAGATGTCTGAAACAGACGAGTCAGGACAGGTGCAAGTTCTGGTGCGCATATTCTGAGAACAATTGCTGGGATCTCGTCAAAGCTAGAGGCTTTCCTGGTATTTAGAGAAGATAGCATCTTTCGTACCTATTTAGTTTTGAAAATGATATCCGTCATTTTATGTGCGACCTTGGGGACTGTTGGTGGTTGAACATTCCAAGGTGGGTTGAGAGTAGAATTGTCAAAGAACAACGAGGCAAAAAGTTCAGCCTTGCCCAGGGCGGTAGAAACAATTTCGTCCCCTGAAACCAGAGGTGGGAACGTGCTCTTGCAGAAATTATTCCCAATAGATTTAGCAAGACCCAGAAGGGTTTGTTGCCGTTGAAGCTTGACAGCACTTTGTTTTTGATGTGGTTATTAAACGAGTTTTTTTCTAAGAAAGAATGGGGGCATAGTAGTTTCTTGCGTCGTTAAATACTTGACGGTTTTCTTGACTGGGATTGTGTAGAAGCGTTTTGTAAGCTTTGTCTTTTTCAAGTTGGACTTGTCACAGGATTTAGAGAACCAGGGCTTTTGAGTGGCTGAAGAGGTTTTCCGTGTACGCGGAATAAATAATTTCATGCTAACTTTGATAATTTAGGTGACGTTTTGTGAGAGATCAGAGGGGTCAGGATGATACAAGCAAACAGACGCCCATGGAATTGAGGAAAAGTGATCCCGCATTTCGTCCCAATTCGCGGAGTTGTAGTGCCAAACGATACGTGGGTGTGCTGACCGTGTGACCTCGGATTGCATTGCGCAGGAAGCAGTGACCATGCCGTGGTCTGAGCGACCAAGTGGGGTGGTGACTGATGTCTTATAGCATTCAGGTTTTGTACTAAGAAGGAGATCCAAGGGATTTCAGCTGTGTGTTGGAATCCGAGGAAATGAAGTAGGTTGCTGAACCATATTGGCTAAAGAATTGCCGACTGCAAAGCCCTCCGCTGCTCTCCTTTGTGGGTCGGTTTTTGAAGATCCTAGGCATTCCTTATTATGGACATTGAAGTCACCAAAAATAGTGACCTCGGAGGAAGAATATTCAGAAATCAGATGGTCGGTTTTTTCAGAAAGGTAGTCGAAGAGCTGGACAAATTTGTGGTCAGAAGGTGACCGGTAAATGCAACAGATGCATTTAGTTGCAGCCCTGAGAGAGAGTTTAATCTAAAGTATGTGTTTTCTTCCAGCTTCTAAATTGGGGAGTCTGGTGCAGGGTAGATTGCTACGGACGTATGCGCACACGCCTCCATGCAATCTAAAGGAAATAAGGAGCTCATAGCCCGAGAAATTAAGGTGATAAGTGGCTGTTTTGGCACTGATTTGCGTTTCGGTAAGGAAGAGGAGTTGGGGCCTATTAGCCTAGAGGAAATGGTGGACGGAGTTCAGGTTAGAATTTAGGCCACATATATTCGAGACGGATATGTTAAATCTTGATTCCGGCACCCCCTGTACACCCCTTTCCCGAAGATCAGAATGGAGGGGCATTTTCTCTCCGGAATCTTTTGTAGAAGGAGAAGCCGCCATATTTTTTTTTATAAGGGAAACCGACTCAGACATCAGAACCGGAAACTTCCGTTGGGACTTCACCGGCACCTTGATGTAAGGGGTGGTACATCCTCGGGCGTGAAAAAGTATTTAATATCACGTAAAGGAAAAGTTCACTACCAACTCCAAATTGCTGCATCCAGAAGTTTTTTGTCCAAACTAGAATTCAAAGCAGTTAAAAGGCAGGGTTTATTTTTACACGTATCACTTTCTACAATGCTTTATTATCAAATTTTTGATTCTAAATTACTCTGTTTAGTCCTTCTTATGAAATTCGTGTAACCAGTTTTGGATGATTATATGATACAGCACACTTTCTGCTCATAGCTTCGTTAACTACGATATTTTAATTAAAATAAATACACAACTCTTCCAGTCGTTTCCAGAGATGTTACAGTTATCAAAGTTTGGCGCATTCACAAATTTTGAATAATGAGATGTAATTTAAACAGGCATAGGTAAACAAAGGGAGTCACTTTGCGTAAATGACGCTTGTGCCTTATCCTGTCTAAAGTGGAGAAGTCACGACATCAAGGAATTGCTCTTTTGTATAAGCCTTGGGTTTTAATTGTAGGCTTTAATTGAATAAGGCAGGCACGACGTTATAAAGCTTTGTTTATTTACCGATAAAACTTTATTAAGTTGCTTCGCTTACAAGGTGAACTTTTTGTTACCTATGGCAAGCACTCATATTTATTTATTTTATTTATTTAATAAATTACAACCCAACAGAAAAAGTCCAAACCATAGTGTTTCTAACTTATACAGAAATTATAGATGCAAGAGAATAAATATTTTGACAAAATACAAAGGATTACTAACTTCTATGTTACTGGTTTCGCTGCTTGACAACATCGTCAAATAGGAAAAAATTAAATTGATTTATACGTATTTATGACAACAACAAATGGAAATCTGTTGCCACGTGATGATGTTTTAATCCAAAAATTCTTTATAAATAAAAACTCTGGACGCAGCAAATGCGTTATAGTGGTGAATTTTGGTAGGAATGATCCCGCACCACGAATTTTTTTATTAAATGCTTATAACTTTTTTTTCATGTGACATAGAGATCTAGATTTTGGTATATGGTTTACTTTTTATATCGTACACCTACATACCAAAATTGGTTACCATCACTCATTTTTGGAAACACACATTTTTTTATGAAAGAAAACACATAATTTCCCCGGAAACGTGGAGTTTCTTGGCTAACGAACTCACACAGGTCACTCGTAAAGGGAAGTTACCTGACAAATTTCTTGAAAATTGGCCTATTATTTGTGAAGTTATCGGTATGAAACACACACACACACACACAAATATATATATATATATATATATATATATATATATATATATATATATATATATATATATATATATATATATATATATATATATATATATATATATATATATATATATATATATATATATATATATATATATATATATATATATATAGAGAGAGAGAGAGAGAGAGAGAGAGTGGCGCATTGAAAACGAAACAGACCTATTTGCACCCAGAAAATATTTTTTTTTTAAAACGCTGAAACACGTCAACTTTAATATTGAGGGGGGCATGTTTTAAAATAAAACTCAACTTTGTTACATCAACCCCTTAAGGGTGGTGATAGCAACCCTTATATTTTAAATAGGGAACATGGGTCTAGTTTTACATCATTTGAAAGCTCTTTCTTTTCTGAATTCAGCACACTAATTTTTTTGGAGGTTTCATCAACAATGTTTAAAAATTATTCACAGTTCGAGTTGCAAGAACGTATTTCATTGTTGACCACCAGCTTTCATACAAAAGTACAAATTTTGTTCAAAACGATCTCTGACATTCTGAAGCATTTGTGGAGTTATTAGACGGCATTCTTCAACAATGCGTCATCGTAATTCTTCCAAAGACTCCGGTTCTGTTGCGTAAATTCTACTACTATTTAAATGGCCCCATAAAAAGAGGTTAAATCCGGTGATCTAGGTGGCCACTCAATAGCATCTCTACGCCCAATCCATTGCTCTGGAAACTCTCTGTTCCAAAACACGTTGTGAAAAATGCCGAGGAGCTCCATCTTGTTGAAACACTAATAAATTTTCTTGATAGCGATCATCATTTTCAACAATGTCAATTAGTAGAGGGTAAACGATATCTTCTAGTAACTCCAATATGTTTCGCCACTCAAATTGCCGTCAAGAAGAATTGGTTAGATTAAACGGTGTCAAAAATTGTCAGTCTAGACACTCAATTTCTGTGGAGTGTGAGTGTGGACTTCGTAAATTTCTTGGATTATTATCTGCCCAATAACGACAATTATGACGATTGACTGTAGAGTTTAATAAAAACGTACACTCGTCTGAAAAACAGATATTGAACAGAAAGCCGCCGATCAAAATCATCTTCATTCAGTTGTTGTACAAGATGAATTTTATGCGGGTGAAATTTATGATGCTTCAATATTCGCTGAAACAGTGGCCAATTTTCTCGTGCTTAAAGTTGGGTCTGTAGCAATTTGTCCTAAAATTTCTATCTCAGCAGTCTCATTTCTAACCGGAAATTCACGTTCAGGATCCCGTTTTTTGTTGGCTACTGAACCACTTTGTCCAAACTTTGCAACTAACTCCAAAATGTATTTTCTGTTAACATGTCTGTTCGGATTAATTTTCGGATTAATTTTCGGTAGTACTATCAAGTATCAAACCGACCGATAAACTAGAATAATAAACCGCATTTCTCTCATTCCGATAAGAAATGTACTGATAGTCAATTTTTTGTTTACAAACCAACAAAATATTGAGTATCAGCACATTTCTTATCGAAATGAGTGAAATGCGTTTTTGTAACTCCAACTGTGAATAATTTTTAAACGAGTTGATAAAACTTCCAAAAAAATTTGTGTGTGAATTCAGAAAAGAAAGAGCTTTCAACCGATGTAACACTCGACCCATGTTCCCTATTTAAAATATAAGGCTTGTTATCACCACACTTAAGGGGTTGATGTGACAAAGTTGAGTTTTATGTCAAAACATGTCCCCCTCAATATTAAAATTGACGTGTTTCAGCGTTTCTTAAAAAAAATTTATCTGGTGGCAAACCGGTCTGTTTCATGTTTAATGCGCCACCTGTATATACACAAATTGAAACTGACCCCGGGTATGGGTTCCCGTGATCATAGTACGCGCAAATTTGAACATTTTTTTTTCTACGAAAATTCACTAAAATACAAACGAGAGATGACGTCTTTAAAATGTTTACGTGATGTGTAGAAGTTTGATCAATGTACATTGTATTACAGTAATCTATTAGTGAAAGCTTCTCTTAGACCAGTTTGCTCATGTAAAACAAGGTAGGTATTGTCGTGTATGTGCTCTTTTAATTCTAAAGCTTCAAAAAATAGACTTTGCCCTTATCATTACAAATATGCAGTGGCTCTTTACAGCTATTTACTGTGGGTCTATGTTGAGTATCAATAATATGTTTTGCAAATGTTGATTTATCAACGTGTTTATTTCTAAATGCAAAAATTTGTCTCTTTTGTATCTGGTATTACTATTACGGGATGTTTGACCGGTGTAGATTACATTACAGTCTATACAAGCTAATCTATACATTCCAGCTTTTGTCAAGAAACATGACTTTTCATTCGCGAAAAATAACAAATTACGCTTTGTGTTGTAAGATTTCAGGTTTTGGAAATGTTTTCTGAAATGTTTCAAAAATAAGTCGTCGGAACACACTTAATTTATCTTTTCTGTCTCAAATATTTGGATAAATTAAATTAGGCGCTAATTTGCATCTCTCCCTCAATAATTTTATCTATTATTTTAACAAAGTAGCCGTTATTAAATGAAAATTGCCTAATTATTGGACATACCTTCACTTTCAAATTAGATGGGTGAAAGTCACGCCGGCTAGGTGCTACAAATTCTGTTGCGGGTTCATAAAAGTAACTCCCTGAAAAGGAAAATCGAATTATTTCAGGGTTCTTGAATATTCTCAGCAGTTGTCAGGAAAACCCTGGTGCAACCTTTTATAAACGACACCTGTACATAGAGCGTTTCGTGAGTAAAGGGAAATATTTTAAGCGCCTATTCTGGAAGCCGAGATAAGCTAAAAATCTTATATAAACATGTGTCCGGAAATACGTCCTTTCCGTGTTGCAGGGTGGCAAAAAATATTTAAAAAAATCGTTTTCTTACATATTGTGAAATTGATTCGGGATATTACATTTAGCTTTTGATATTTTCAAGACTGGTTTACAAAGATTTTTCTCAGACTGAACCACTTTATATACGGGTGTCTCACGGTGACAACTCGCTGGAATGATTTTAAAGACTACTTCGATAGGAATTTAGAAAATTTGGGCAACAGTGTTTTCAAGCATGCCCTAATGAAGTGAAATAATGCCGACTATACCGGAAGTTGACGCCACCTTCATTATTTTAAATAAAATACCTTGTATATAATTGCATGTTAGTAAATTTTCTTTAAAAAATCACTAATGAAGAGATACCCACTTTTGAATTTTGAAAAAATGTCTTCAAATGAGCGCTAGAGACCCTGGAACCCAAATCCGAGGTCAGTTTCAATTTATATATATATATATATATATATATATATATATATATATATATATATATATATATATATATATATATATATATATATATATATATATATATATATATATATATCTCACACCCATAACTCAATAAATAATGGGCCGGTTTTAATGAAATTTTTTGAGTACCTTCCTTTTCTAAGTGGCTTGGAAAGGTTTGTTAGCCAGGAAAATGGGCACAGGCTTTACCGAAAAAATTTGTGTTTTCTTTCGGAAAAAAATTATAACTCCGGAAGGGCAACCAAATTTGGTGCGCGTGTTTGTATTACAAATAGTAAACCATGTACAGAAATTTAGGCTTGCATCTTTAAAGGCATTTAAAGAAAAAAAATGGGGGTTTTCCTTAAAACTTGAAAGTCGCGATTTGAAACGTCAAAATTGGCAACATTTAGGCAAAGAATCTGAAACAAATACGGATTATGTAAAGAAAGTGTCGCAAGAAAAGTGTTTTGCAAACCTTTACGTTTCAGCTTCAACCGTCATTGTCCTTCATTTCACTAAAGTAGACACTCTCTCTGATGCTTTAGCGGTAGTTTTAATTAAGTGTTTAACGGTCTATAATTTTTAGCAAATTTTCGTAGAAAAAAATCGTTTTTGAGGAGACCGTGACCATGAATTAAAAAAAAAATTAGTTCCAATAAGCGCAAACTAGGCCGCCTAGAACCCGTATGCGGGTTTGGTTCAGTTTTATCTGTTTACATATATACAGGGTGACGCAGTTCTACGGTAAAGCTTAATATATTTGTTATTATACAAGATACGAGAAAAAGTTGTATACGTTAATTATATCTTGTCTTGGGCTGCATTTTATAAGATTGTTTTGACAATCTCAGGATGGCCCATAAGTCGTTGGTGATACCTACAACACATTTATATTATTGCATTGTCGCATTTTTTATTGAAATATGATGCATGTTTGGAAGAAAAAATCGAGATGCCGTAAGTGCATTTTGGTAGCGGATTTTCATTAAATGCTTCAAATGTCAATAACTCAATTTGCTATTAATCCAAGGTTTGTTGGCTAGGAAACCAGTTGTTTCGGAAACATTTTAAGTTTATTTTGGGAAATTTGTTGTACATTTTCAAACGATAAGTTATTTTGATATAATATGGTACGCTGTTTCTACTATATAGATTATACCGCCAACCAGATTGATGCCTGCTTGCATTAGAGAGACATATTTGCTATTGAGAAATTTTTTATGAAAATTCACTTCCATAACGCATTTGCTGCCTCCAGAGTGTTTGAATTATATGGAACGTTTTAGGTGGACTTTCATCAATTCCCTTTTTCATAAAACTAATTGTTTTCGAAATAACTAACATTTTTTTTAAAAAGAAGGAAAAACAGTAGCTAATTAAAACCATGTGTATTTTACAGTAAGAGATATATTGCGGCAATATTCACAGGAGGGCTAGCTGGATCCCTAAGCTTTCCATCTGTGCTTTTAAATTGGCTTAATTGCATACAGGGTGGTGTAAATCTAATGTCGTGTTTAGTTAAATTCAAAACTCCGTAAGTCCATTTTCGCAAAAAAGAACGCTTCGTATGTTGCTCCCCATTCTGGTAAAAAAAATTAGTCCCTTTAGAACGATATAAGATTCTCTATACCTATATGTTCAACTACTTATCTACTGTTTTTTTGTTGTTGTTGGTGTAATCAATTAAAGTCATATAACTTCTTGCGACGATGGGTGTGAAAATCTTATCAAAACTTCAAAAACAAAGAAGTAAGCTGTCACCAGTTATTTGTTGTTAGTTTCTCTGCTCTAAGATAATTTAGTTTTAATAAGAAATGGAACAAAATACATATTCAAATGCTGATATTTTAAATTTATTACTTATTCACAGACGTTGCAATCGGATCATAAACCGAACATGTACAGTTTTTAATGATACATATTCCAATATGCCATCAATGGGCAGAAAAATGTTAAAAAGAATTCTAAAAAAAAACCTCTTTAAGTTTTAGTAAGTTGTAATGTTATTTATGTATGTTGATAATAACAAGGTCCTTAGCTATGAAAAAAGAATTTAAAAAGTCATAAGTGTTCGATATGGCCTCCATTAGCCGTTAAACACTTGTGGATTCTGGAGCTAACATCCTCAGCCGGCGCCGTTAGTATTTAATCTGCATGAATTGCTCTTTGTTTTAGAGAAATTAAATTTGAGACTACGGATATGGAATACTATTTGCTTCATTACTCTTCAAACGTTAAAATCTAATACCGTAAGGTCGGAAGACCTCACTAGCCAATTCCACGATCTTAGGAATCTCATCCATATATCTTAAAATATTTGAGGCAGCTATTAATCGTTTTAATTGTGACAGTGTGGTGGACCCCGTCCAATTGGTACCAGCACTTGTTGGTTGGTCTAAAGGAATACCATCCAGGAAATATGTCACAAGCGTTTGCAAAATATTAAGATACATGTCGGCATTTAAATTTTCTTCGTAGATTTTGCAAGTAATCTTTATTTAGACAAAAATCATTTACACAAAATTAACTTTAAAAGTTTCTTTTCCGGAGGGGTGTAAAGTTAGTTCGCCTCCCCGTGGTGCACCCTGGATAGCGTCTACTATTAGACGTGAACTAAATGAACTAACCAAACCGTAACCTTCCTAGTCATGTCTGAGGAGGGCCGGGAATGCTTGCCTTAATTGGCCGGCATTGCGAGGAGAGTCCTCTATAAAAAACCCACATCGCAAGGTCGTTGGCGGGTTGGTGCCGAGGCGATGATGCTTCTGGCCGATATGGCCGAGCATTGGCAGGATGGTAATTCTGTCGCTAACGTTAACCCTCCCCAGGGAAACCGGGCGACCTCCCTGTGTAAATGCCTATTCATGGGATGCGGGGCTCTTCCATGGAGGTCTATTTTCCCTTGCTGCTCGTGGGACCAAACATGGACACGACTTACACAGACCCAATAGAGGAGGTGGCAGGATTCAACCTTCCACTGGAACCTCCAGAGGGAAAAAACAGGGGAAAGGAAAGTCCACCCCTAGGACGACTACCAAAGGTAGACCATCCTATAGGAAGCTTGGTTATCGAGCTCCTAAAAAGGAGGAGGAACCTGCACCATAATTCCCTTTTCCTTTAAGCTACTTAAAATACTCCTTTTTCCTCCATACATTCCTATATTCCTACCCCCATGCCCACCAACTTAAGGTGCATTCAAGCTAATCTGCATGAAATTAAAGGAAGAGCAAATAGATATTGCTCTTCTCCAAGAGCCCTGGACCGCTAATTCGGAACGAACAAAAGGGCTGGGTAACACTTCTGGTAAGATAGTAGAGGTGGGCTCTGGTACTAACCCCAGAGCCTGTATCTGGATCAGAAACAACTTGCAGTATTTTACACTTTCAGAGTACTGCACCAAGGACATGGCATCCATCCATCTCGTGATCACATCCGGGGGGACCAGGCTGGAAGTAGTGGCCTGTTCGGCCTATTTCCCTGGAGACAGAGATGCAGAACAACCACCTCCAGCAGAGGTGCGGAAATTGATCGCCTACTGCAAGAGGAACAATTATCACCTCGTAATGGGGTGTGATGCGAACTCCCATCACTTGGCTTGGGGGAGCACGGACACTAACAGACGAGGTGAAACTATTTGAATACATTTTAGGGGAGGAGCTGGTTGTCAACAACATAGGCTCGGAACCCACCTTTCTTACAGCTAATCGGAGAGAGGTTTTAGATCTTACGATCAGCTCAAGGCTTTTGAGCTCACAAATCCTCAAATGGAGGGTGTCGTCTGAACCCTCATGTTCAGACCATGCCCACATCCTATTTGAAATTGAAACAGGCCCTAGACCTGTGTTGGAGTATCGGGACCCGAGGAGGACGGATTGGGAGGGATACAAACAGTCCCTCGCCGGCAGACTTGGGTCCGCAATCCTCACAGTGAGGGATCGTGATGAGATCGAAATTGCGGCCGAACAGGTTAGGGAAGCTGTGGTCTCTGCCTATCACGAAAACTGTCCACTGAGGTCAAAGAGAGACAGTCGGGGGTCTAGTTGGTGGAATAATAACCTCGATAAACTACGAAGAGAAGTTAGACGTCTCTTCAATCGTGCTAAGATTACAGGCAACTGGGAGCAATATAAAACTGCTCTAACACATTATAATAAAGAGATCAGGAACGTTAAGAGGGAGTCCTGGAGGAGGTTCTGCGGGGACATTAATAATTTGCCCAGCAGCGCCAGAATCCACAGGATTCTCTCACGCGACCGTGTACAGGAACTGGGATCGATAAAACGACCAGATGGTTCCTTTACTGAATCTCGGAAAGAAACGTTAGAGCTCTTAGCAGACACACACTTCCCAGATTGTCTGATCCTGAGCAACGGTGAGGTCCTACCAGCTGAGGGACGATCTAAACGCCCCCAAAGGGAGGACTGGCTAGTTGCTCGGAGAATAGTTACAGCCTCGGCAGTGGAGTGTGCTGTGAATCATTTCCAGCCATTCAAGTCGCCAGGGGAGGATGGGGTGGTACCGGTCCTACTACAAAAGGGACTGGAGATTCTCCTACCCTTCCTTATCAGGCTGTTCAGAGCCAGTCTGGCCTGGAACTATATTCCTTCCAGCTGGACGGTGGTTAGGGGGGTTTACATTCCCAAATTGGGACGTAATGACCTCCTACCTACTTCACTGAGACCTCTCAGTATTACATCATTCCTCCTGAAGGGATTGGAAAAAATACTGGACGGACACATTAGGGGGAACATCTTACCCAAGAACTCCCTAAATACCCACCAGTATGCCTATCAAACTGGCAAATCAACTGAGTTAGCGCTCAATAACCTCGTCGAGAAGATCACACACTCTCTGAAAAATGGAGAGGTTGCGGTGGCGGCATTTCTCGACATAGAAGGAGCATTTAATAATGCATTACCGATCTCCCTCTACGAGGCCACTATCGCTAGGGGGGTGGAACCTACCATCTGTGGCTGGATCGGAAACATGCTGCACAATCGGACCATTATTACCTCATTACGAGGAGAGGTGGTCAGCGTTAGGGCTGCGAGAGGGTGTCCTCAGGGGGGCGTTCTATCCCCCCTGTTGTGGTCCCTCTTTGTGGACGACCTGCTGGCTATCCTCGGACTCTGGGAGGTTGAGGTCCAGGCGTATGCGGATGATCTTGTCATAATGGTTAGAGGCAAATCTGAGGAGGAACTGTCTAGTACTCTTCAAGAAGTACTAAATGTAGTCAATTATTGGGGCCGTAGGGAACAGATGTCTGTGAACCCTCGCAAAACGATCATTGTCCCGTTCACCAGAAGAAGAAGGTTGGACAAATTAAAACCACCTAATCTTATGGGGGAAAACATTCCATTTTCGGACCAAGCAAAATATCTGGGAGTTATCCTAGATAAGAAGCTCAACTGGGACAGACAGTTAGAAAATGTTATCCGCAGGGATAAGATGTCCCTGTGGACCTGCCGGAGAATCTGTGGGAACAACTGGGGAACAAACCCCCAACAGATGTACTGGCTCTATGTAGTGGTTATCAGACCTATGATAACATATGGAGCCATAGTTTGGTGGCCTAAGGTACTTCGTGGTACCGCGAGGGCCAAACTGGCTCATCTACAGAGACAAGCATGTCTGATGATAACGGGAGCGATAAGCACCGCACCATCAGTCGCTCTGGAGGTCCTCCTCAATATTCCCCCATTTCACATATGGCTGGAGAGGGTGGCGAGGTGGACAACGTACAGACTAATACAAACGGCAGATAACATGCCGAGGGAAGTCAGTCTGAGGGGGTCCGGACTCCTTGATGACAGTGATTGTCACAGGATTCTGGGAATGGTCTCGGACTTGATGCCTACAAAAATCAGCAGAGATCTGTCTTTCAAGACCGTCCTCCCGGAAAGGGAGGACTGGGACCGGAACCAATCGACCCTGTTGAGAGCGGACCTCTGCTGGTACTCTGACGGCTCCAAAACCAATATGGGAGTAGGAGCCGGCGCATATGGGGGCAGCACCGATGCTAGACTATCAGCTAGCCTCGGCAAGTACGCAACCATACACCAGGCAGAAGTTTATGCCATCGAGATGTGTGCAAGGGAAAGCTTAAAAGACCTATGCACAAACAAATCGATAAAGATATTTGCAGATAGCCAAGCTGCAATAAAGGCTCTTGGTTCCTACCGGTGCAATTCAAAGACGGTATGGAGTTGTAAATCTACCCTTAACGAATTGGGCAGCTGTAATGAGGTGTCGCTGGTCTGGATACCGGGTCACTCGGACCATGATGGCAACGTTGCGGCAGACGCGAGTTAACTTTCTTGTTAACACACTTGACTTTTTAAAAGAATTTATTGATTATAGTTACATAAAATACTTATGAATAATAATAAAAAAATGATAAATATAAATTATGACAATTTAAAAGAGACTCAAGCAATAACAATGTAGGAATGTCCGTCCGTGGTCTGGTAACTTCCATATATAGTCTCTGGTGGGGCGTGGACCGAGAGGCGGTTTCCACCTAAGTTGCAGTCTTGAAGGTGATCCTAGCAGGTGGCTGGTTGCTGAATTGAAGGTCTAGTTGTTTACCCATTTATGAATAGTCTATTCTTCTAATTGCGCTGCTTTTAATTAACCCATTCGTCAGCGACCTTGGGTGTTGAATCGGGATCTGTACTTCTTATATACATTGTATGAGTTGGCTATTGTTATCTCCTCCATCCTTTAGAGAACGAAGCCTATGGTTCGTTCCGAATAGTCATCGGGAATCCAGTAATTGGTTTGGAGTCAGTAGTTTTCGTTTTTGATTTTTGCCAGAAGTATCTTGCAGTTATTGTGATTATTGTTATTATTATCACAAGGTATAGTATAATTGTCCATACACTAGGGTGGTATATGGGCAAATCGATGGTTCCTGGAATGTTGCCATTGATGGATTGTAACTGGGATTTGATATTGTTCAAGTCGTGCAGTTGGACATTTTCTAATTTTAGTTCTGGTAATTTGTCTGGGAATATGGGTGCTTTATTTGTTACCAATTCGATGTTTGGGAGATTGAATGATTGTTGTGTTTCCGATGCCATTTGTACTGAACTAAATCTTTCGTTATTGATGATAAGTTGGCATTTGGGTTTCAGAGTCGCCAGTTTTGTTCCGCTGATTATTTTGGTTTCTTCATTTTCTTCGCAGCTAAGTTTGATTTTCGTTTCTTCGGGTGCCACTATTATGTATTGGGTATTGCCATATTTAGAGACTGTTGTTTTTGTTATTTTGACAAGTTCTTGCTTGCAATTGTTTATCGGTTTCTGGAAGTTGATCAGTTTAATTTCGCATGGGTTGTTTTCGTTAAGTGCTGTCGGGTTGTCATTTTCACAAAAGTATGTCTGGTCTTTAAGATTCCTACACTTTTCGTTTCTGTAAGCGTAGTGTTTGCTGCTAAGGATTAGGTACTTGGTTCTAGGGACAATCATTCTGAAGGTATATGGATTTTTAGGGACTGGTAATGCATACAATTGATAATAAATATAATCTGATTTGTCTACTAAGGGTATATCTATTTGGAATATAATTTTAAAATTAATTTGAACGGTTTTTATGTTAAATATTTTCTCGTAAAGTGAAATGTCGGATTTTGTTATTAATCTTGATTTTGAGATATGGTTTTCAATATTTTCTAATTCTTTTGATATAAATTTCGGTTTCAGTATTGACGTATGATACGTGTTCAATTTTGAAAAAGTAATTGCATTTTCTGTTGTTAATATCATGTTTAGTACATTATTTAACAAATAACTGATTTGAGTGAGTAATTCCAAATGTTTTACTCTATGAAAATTTGTTAGTTGGTCGCTTTTTAGACTATCTATTGTATACTCCAAATCGTTTATTCTCGCTACTATGGCTTCTTGGTTATGGTTCAGGTTGTCTATTGTTTTATTGAACTCTGTTATAGCATCTATCATTAGGGATGTCTGTGAACTAAAAAGTTGATGTACTTGATTTTGATCTTTCCTCAAAATTTCAAGAGCTTTATATATTCTGTCGCCGTCATCTGCATCTAAGTTCCCAGTTATTGATTTGAATATCGATCCTAGTCCGTTTATTATACCTCTTTTGTTCCTAATCGTTCTTGGAAATATTCGATAAAATGTGTCATCAATATTGCTGATGGTGAAATTGATTGTTAAAATAAAATTTTTGTATTCTAATTTGTATTCTGCATTCATTACGCTTATTATGTTGTCAAAGTAAGTTTTTAGTCTGTTAAAGTCGTCGTATAGTTGTCTTAGGTCATGTATATGAATCATTCTCCATTTATCGTTTTCTGAAAAGGCTTGTCCCAGTTTGCGTGGCAGTATGCCTGGATTGTCTGTTAGGTCTTCTAATTGTGGTTTTACTCTGGTGAAGAGAATGAACCTGAAAGGTGAAGATTGCGTAAATTGGTAATCGTCTGTTCGTCAGTTTTGTCGTTTAGTATTATGGATTTATTTGTCAGTTTCTTACGTCATGTCTCGTTTGTCGATTATCCGAATATCTAGATTCGACTTAGCTAGGTGATATAATCGGACTGTTTGTTTAATCTATTTAGTTGGAACGAGTTATTTTTTTCGTTATTGCAATATTGGAAAGCTCTAATAAAAGCTTTTATTTTTTGTTTCATTTTTGGAAAAAGAAATTTAGTTTTCATTCTTAAATATGTCTCCTTCGCATTTCTGTGATCTCTCTTACTTTCGTGAAATAAAACTATTGCGTCGTTAATTTCATTGTCGTTTATCTTCATGATTTTCTCTGGTTTATTTATATTATTTAATTTTGATTGAGTTTCCATATTTACGGGATTTACTTCCGACTTGTAAACCTTATTGTGTGAGAATTTCCTTTTGTTATTGCTTTCTGATTTTATTATTTCTGAAATTGGTTCCGTACCTATTTGCCGATGGTAGTCCTGTACCTGAATCAAATTATTACTTAACTTATCATTTTGCGTGGTGCCTGTATATTTTATTTTGTTCGGAATAACCGCCCTGTAACAGGGTGCTTTTGTATTTGGGATAAACTCTTCGATTTTAACGGGTTGGTAGATTTTATTGTGTTCTTTACACATTGAATATACATATTTCATTACACTGTCTGCATTGCTCGCTTCTTGTCGAGGCTTGTGCAAGACATCTAACCTAATTTTATCTGTAATATTTTTTTGTACACTCCCCGTATAATTCCTATTATAATTCTGGTGATGGGAAAAATTATTTAATATCCTATTCGTTTTATTTTGAATTTGATCCGTTATATCGTTTTGTATCGTCCTCGTATCACTCACATTTTTATTTCGACGATATTCATATGTGTTTAATGAAACTTGATCCCGTTTACATTTATTATGGGTAAAGATTTCTCCTGTGTCCTTTGTTAATTGTAACCTTCTATCTTCATCATTTAATGGCTGATTACGCTTTCCTAGGTCGAGTTCAAGTGCAATAATGCTTCTGTCTATTGTATTACTTACGTTAAGGTGATTCATTTCATCATTTGCTTTGATGATTCTACTTATCCGATTGTTATTGCTACTACTATTACTACCCATCTTATCTTCATGATCCTCTGTATAAGGGAAGTTTATCTTAATGCTTCGATTTTTTAAATTGAGTCTCTGGTTTTTAAAATCAATGTTCGCTTGATTTTTTATCAAAAAGTCAATTCCAATAAGAGCTACGAAATTTTTGTTAAATTCAAATAGGCAAAACTCTTGCTCACTGTCCGTTAGTGAGTTTAAAATTATTCTGGCTCGATTATTATGGCTGGAATAACCATGAGCACTTTTAATTAAAAACGGGTGATTGTAAATCTTATTATAAAAGTTGTTATATGCTATGGACGGGTTTAAAAGGCTCTTAGTACTACCGGAGTCGAGCAGTATTTTTCCGGGTAGTTCTTTTATTATTACGTAGGGTAATTGGGATATTGTGTTAAAATTATTATTATCTATTACGGTTCTGTTTTTGAGCTCCCTGCTATCGGAAAATTTTGATGCTGTGCATCGTATAATTCGGAGGGTGATTGTTCATTATATGTTGCGTCATAATTTAATTCTTCTGGTAAGAAATGTTGTCTTCTTTCTAATTCATTGAAAGGAAGAGAATTATTCGTTTCGTTATAGTTTATTTCTTCTGGTATGAAATTTTGTCTTTTTTGAAAATTGTTGGAAGGAAAATTGTTTCGTCTATTTTGTGAGGGTTGTTGTCGGCTGAAATTAGTATGTCTCGTGTTGTTACTGCCGACATCCATAGCCTGTGGATATCTTCTAGTATTGTCATTAGGGTTGTACGTCGGTCTTCTCATTGAGAATTGATTTGAAGGGTTCCCCTGAAATTGTGGGTGAGACATTTGGGGTCTGTTTGAATTATAGTTAAAAGGTGCACGATAATTTTGTTGTTGGAAGGGTTTTTGAAATTGAATATTGTTAAAATTTGGGGTATTTCTTTGTAAAACTGGTTTTTGTTGTTTGTCGTGCCTGTTATTGTTATTATTGTTGAAATTTGACCGTTGTAATAATCTGTCCCTATATTCATAATTTTCCTCTGAAAATATAAATTTTAAAGCTTGTTCTATGCTGTCCGGTCGAGTGGATCTGACCACCATACCGAGGGGGTTTTTTAATCCACCGATAAACGCTTTCAGTGTCTGTTGTCTGTACATGTTTTGTTTTAATCCTAAAATTCCCTCGTTACGTTCATTAGATATTAAATTAGAGATGAGTAATTGTTCAATGTGTCTGCAACGATTACTGAACGCTAAGGCATCCTCGTTATGTCTCTGTTTCAGTGTTAATAATTCGCCTAGTAAGCTAATTTCATCTCGCTGGTCGGTGAAGTTCTCAACAATTGCCCGTCTTAAGTCTACCCATGTGTTTATAATTTTAGTGTTAATAATTAACCTGGCTTGTGCAATTAGTTTCGTTTGAATATAATTTAATAGAAAATGGTTTAGATATAAATTTGGATTATCTGCATCATAGAATTGGTTCATTACTAGATCACAAGCTTTTAAGAAGTTCCCTACATTTTCAGGTTGTCCGTTAAATTCGGGGATTGCTTTAAGGTAAAACTCTTGGAATTGATTTGCCATATTTAAATTGTTTCTAGAATTATTTATATCGGGTTGTTCTACAATATCAATTTCGCCAATACTAATATTTCTTAATCTATATTCCAAATGTTCTAAATTATCAATATCGCTATCAGACATATAATACTATCAATATATGAGGAAATACAGTATATATATATATATAGGAAATAAAGGAAGCAAACAACTTACAGAATCGATGCTATTGCTGCTGTCTTCATGACGTCTCTCTTGATCGGTTCTTTGGCTGTTAAGCGTTGAAACGCAAAGAATCAATATACTTTTGGTTCTTCAGCACTATCCGTTGCGACTGCGCCAGTTAACTTTCTTGTTAACACACTTGACTTTTGAAAAGAATTTATTGATTATAGTTACATAAAATACTTATGAATAATAATAAAAAAATGATAAATATAAATTATGACAATTTAAAAGAGACTCAAGCAATAACAATGTAGGAATGTCCGTCCGTGGTCTGGTAACTTCCATATATAGTCTCTGGTGGGGCGTGGACCGAGAGGCGGTTTCCACCTAAGTTGCAGTCTTGAAGGTGATCCTAGCAGGTGGCTGGTTGCTGAATTGAAGGTCTAGTTGTTTACCCATTTATGAATAGTATATTCTTCTAATTGCGCTGCTTTTAATTAACCCATTCGTCAGCGACCTTGGGTGTTGAATCGGGATCTGTACTTCTTATATACATTGTATGAGTTGGCTATTGTTATCTCGCGCTTGCCAGGAGTGGTGCCCAGTGTGACTTTGTCGGACCAGAACCGGTGCTGGGAATAACATCTTGCACAGCAAAACGCACCTCAAAGACCTGGACAGATAGAAGGACAATTCAATATTGGCAAAATCTTCCAGGATTAGCTCACTCTAAGGCCTTCATAAATGGCCTGTCTGAGTCAAGGGCTAAGAAACTTCTAGAGTTGAACAGACAACAACTGAGTAATCTAGTCGGCCTGTATACAGGACACTGTCGCTTGCGGCATCACATGCACCGTATTGGGATCGGTCAGGAGACCGAGTGCCGGCTGTGTATGGAGAATGACGAAACAGCAGAGCACGTGCTGTGTTCCTGTCCGGCAGCGGATAGGACTAGACACCTGCTCTTTGGCAAGGTAAAGCTTGCTCCAGAGGATCTGGATCAACTTTCGCCCGCAAAGGTTATCGACCTCTGTAGGAGGCTGGATTTGTTGTGCGAAATATAGACATTAGGCGTGAGCCACAATAGACCTTATGGTCGCGGTGGAGGGACCGATATGGACCACTCACAAACTAACCTAACCTAACCTAACCTTCTTTTCCGGATAATATGAGGATTCTCAGAAATGAGCATTATTTCGATTTGGAAACCCTTCTCTTTTAAATTTTGACTTGTCTGTCCATATAACATGTCGCAAAAGATGTGGGTCGTCTTAGTATTGCACTAACATCATTTCACGAAATTGTACACGCTGGACAGCTTCACCCGGATAAAGAGCAGACAGTAGCTTAAATTTTTATGGAAGCATACTATACTTCTATGCACAATAAACCAAAGGTGCAGTGCTATCGGGGCGGCAAGGCCGCGGACGAGCCCCGAGGGAAAAAATACCATAGTTCTTAATATTCTGTGACTAAACGCTCGTAAAATGCATAAACCATATACTGCTGTCCAAGTTGGACATTCTTGATTAGCATTAAATTGGGGTAGCACATTTATAAGGTTATTTTCATTTAAAGTAATCGACTTTGATAAGCCTCGACCATACTCTAGTTAATTTTTTAATTTGTGTATGTCTTATTAAAAACTGTACATGTTTTGTTTATAACCCCATTGCAACGTCCGTGAAAAAAAAATAGGTTGTAAATATCAGCATTTGAATATGTATTATTTTCCATTTCTTATAAACACTAAATTAAGCTGGCATTGCAGAGAAACTAACAAAAAATAACTGGTGACAGCGTAATTGTTTGTTTTGGAGTTTTGATGAAAAATTTACAGCCATCCTCGCAAGAATTTACATGATTTTAGTTGATTACACAAAAAACAGTAGATAACTTAAAAAGTTGAAGAGATAGGTATGACTAACTTTATATCGTTCGAAAGGAAATAAAATCTTGTATCAGAATACAGAAAAAGATATAGGATGTTCCATCTGAGAAATCCACTTACGAAGGTTTGAATTTAACTAAACTCGGCGTTAAATTTCCACCACTCGGTATGCAATCAAGCCACTTAGAAAGTATAGATCGGAAGCTTAGAAATCCAGCTAGTCCTTATCTCAATATTGCTGCCCTATATTTTCTACTGTAAACTACACGACATTGTTTTAAATTTGGTACTGTTTCTTTTAATGTTTTGAAAAAAGTTGAGTATCTTGAAAACGGTCAATTTTAGGAATAGGGAAACTTGATGATAGTCCACATAAAACGTTACTCATAATCGAAAATGCAATAACACACAGCTGGTTCTATTAATAGCGAACATGACGTCAACTTCCGGTCTAACCAGAACTGCTACGTGGACGCTCTTACTTTACTTAAGTAGAGCATGTCCGAAAACACTGCTGTCCAAATTTTCAAAATTCCAATCGAAGTAGTCGGTGAAATAATTCTAATGGGCCGTCACCATGAGACACCCTGCATATACACTTAAATTAAAGACGACTTTGATATTATTTCCACAGGCTCAAAATGTTTGTTTTCTTAAGGGAGTTGATGGAGAGTCTTTAAGCTGTGATCTCATCATAAACGATTTTTTTCAACCTAAAGTTGCTTAAAATGCCAGAGCTCATCTTAAAGCCCATTAGGCTTCAAATTCCCTATATTTAGCGTACCGTAGTGTGTGTGTGTGTTTTGTTTCTTTAACGTCGGTCTTTTTCCGCTACTATGGACAACCACCGACACCAGTGAGCAGTTTAACCTTATTATCTTGGAAATCGCTAACTTTCTGTAAGGAGGGTGGGGATATTTAGCATGCCCAACATTCAATGAAACCGGGACTGGCGGACTTACGCCCCGTTCGGAGGGTGAAACGTGCAGACATTCTGTGCCAATTTAGGCCTAAAAACCCAAGTGTATTTATGTGATGTTTATCCGCAATTGATATCTCGTGACATATTTCAATTGAATCTAAAACCGGCCAATAGTGAGGCCATAATCGCCTCCCAAACCCTAACCTATTTGCACTTATCTCTCAGATTTATTATTTTGTAAGATAAAGAACACACTGTTTGGTTTGAAGATGAAAAGATAATCAAATACTTACTTAATCTTGTTCTGACCAAAGTCCTAGATTTATGAGATCTTCGAATCAAAACACCGGCACTACGTTAGTTAGTTTGAAGAGATATAGATATTATATATGAAGGAATTTTAGCTATAGCACCACCAGAATTGAGAAAGGTTAAATGAGGAATTTGTTATTCAATCGAAACAGATATTAAAACAAAAATATTTAAATTTATTGAGATAAATTATTAATGGGAGTTATTTTAATAAAGACTCCTGGTAAATCAAATATAAGTTGTACATTACAAAAAAACAAAATAAATATCAAATGCAAAGTTAAAGGTTTTTCTACTAATTCAACTGTCACAATATTCACTCATGGTCTGATCATAATCCTCACCAAGTTTGTAAATTGAGATTTCAGCATAATTTTTGTTTAAATGGATGGGCAGGAATTATACGAGATAAAAAAAATTCTACCAATGCTCTCATTTTCAATTTGTTAGGTAAATTTCTAGTTAATTATTCTGGCCACAGTATGTTTTGTTTTCTCAAAAGTTTGTGGGAGAAGCCCAGATATTGTAAAATTAAATAATTGTTTACTATTGTTTAAATGAAAGGTTTACAAGCTACTTTTTTGTACTCTAAAACATTTGAAGATTTGAAAAATTTGTGGGCAAAATGTTAATTAATTAATATCATACTAATGTTCCTAATTTACATATTTTGACATTATACAAAAGGAAAATACAAAATACATTTATATAACGATTAACCTCACTGACTAACATTTTGATTTTGACTGATTTAAAATTTATGTTGCAATTTAATAAGAAATTTAAAGAGAAATTTCAATGATGTAGGAATATTATGTCTGTATAGTCTTAAAGATGACTCAAAAAGTTGAAAATGACTCATATGTAGTGCGCTCGCACTTCCAAAGATTCACCAGCTGGTCTGGATCTACATCTGAGGTCGCAAAGGTGTTGACTTGCCTGCTGACGGAATGTAGAAACTGTACAGAGTAATATCGGTATTCAGCGCTTACCATAGGCGCTTAATTTACCCAAGATAGGAGTCAGAAACTGGTAGAAAATTCTTGCAGAAGTGGAGACAATAAGAAAGGAGTGTACGTGCAATGCACAATCAAGAGGCTAGGAAGACACTGGGGTTGAAACTTGATGTACTTGAATCGGAACAGCAAAACTGTATTTTAACGGTAAATCCTGAGACAAAGGTGTGTTTGAACGTATGCGAAAAAATCGGACATGAAGGCAAACTTGAGACTGAAAGTGAAAACTTGAACTTGGAAACTGGAA
Organism: Tillus elongatus; assembly: GCA_964006375.1. Lineage (NCBI taxonomy): Eukaryota > Metazoa > Arthropoda > Insecta > Coleoptera > Cleridae > Tillus > Tillus elongatus. Next base: position 111,697,686 of record OZ023267.1, on the reverse strand, counting down.
CCGTTTACTTGAAAGTGTTGACTTGAAACTGCCGTCAACAACTTGCCACTACACTAAAACGTTTATTAAAAACTCACTGGTCAATCCATTTTTCTTTCAAGCGAAATGTTATAATACTTTAAACTAAACTGAAATTATCTGCAGCACTTGCACGATAATTATATTAGGCATATATGCCCTACGGAAGTTAGGTTTTACTTCATTGCCCGATAGAAAACTCTCCTAAACTGAACTCGAGAGGTAGCGCAGATCTTGTTTCAGTAGTGTTTTCCGGCGAACCGAGAGCGAGACAGCTTTGCACGCCTTTAAGTAGACCGCCCGGTTTGTCCCCCATCGTCAACGCTCGGCTGCCACATTTCAAAACACAGTATCCAACATTTTCCTCAAATATTCATTTTTTAGTCCGAGTAGATACTGTGTTTATTGCGCGTCTATTGCACTACCTAGAATACGAATATCTTTCATAGTTACGCACATATATTTTGGCAAAACACAGTATCTACAGTGATTTTTTTTGCTTTCTACGCCAAAACCCAGCAAATGCTATTTTTCAATAGTAAAATATAGGCAAAACCCAGTATGTGGCAGTTACTGTGAATTAAAAAATATATTTTAGTTAGATGCTTAAACGGGAATTTACTCGCAACACAGTAAGTGGTAGTTACTGTGTTTTGGCGAAACACATTAACAATATTTTAACATCAAAGGGTATTCCCCCAGATACTGTGATACCATGCGTGAGCCATTATCGACGCGACAATGCACCTAATATAAATATACTTACCAAGAAACCTTACCCTTAAGCAGCTGTATGAGGATTTTAACGAAAAACATCCAAACATTTGTAAACTTGAGGTCTACAGACAAACTCCTAAATCCGAACACATTTCTTTCTTCATGCCTAAATCGGTTAAATTGGTGATTGCTAAAGACTGGAAAGGCAGAAAGAAGATGCTAGAAGCTCGGGAAACAATGATGATCTGTTAAAATTATCTGACGAATTGAAACTTCATAAAGCAAAAAGTAATAAGGCACTTGGAAAATATGAGGAAGATTCTCTTCCTGGTGTTGAAGAAACATTGCGTGTTTACTCAATGGATCTCCAAAAAGTTATATTAATTCCGAATATGCCCTCGACTAAAGATTCTTTCTTTGTAAGACGTCTCGTCCTATTTAATGAGACCTTTGCTCCCTTACAAAAAAGGTCTAAAAACCAGTTACTGTATTCTATGGCATGAAGCCATAGGTGGCCGAAATGGTTGCAATATTCTTGACGCTATTCTCAAATTTTTCCAGCAAGAAAGAAATGTTCAAGACATCATTCTTTGGGCCGACAATCGCTCGGCTCAAAACAACAATTGGATATTGTTCACGGCTCTAATAGCAGCTGCAAATAAAGAAAATGGACCCAAAACTATTACAAGTAGTTGATTTGCAAGATTTTCGAAAATGGGACAAGAAAAAAAGACAACCGCGAAAAAGCAACGATCCACTTAAAGATTTTTTGATGAACTAGCTTGTAGAAGTCAATTTTCAAAGAGGTTCCAAGGAAATGCGTTATAAAACTGATTTCGATGATGAATACAGAAATTTAGATTTCCTTCAAAAAAAGATTAATATTGAAACTTATATGCCACATTTGTTGAACGTCAGAGGAATTAAAAAATAAAAAATAAAACAAGTTTTCGCTCCCTTGATGCCAGCAAATAGACAATTATTTTGGAAAACCCTCCCAGTAAACGACGCATCACAGGATTTAATTCAAAATATTGATATAGACGAGAACTCGTAAGCATAGTTTTGTTTAAAATCTCTTTTCTGTTGTTTAAATATGTTTCGTTTATTACCAAAATAAAAATATTATGTGCAGATACAATGCTTTTTACTATATACTCTGCTCTACTTTTATTAAGCATCTATGCCAAAACAGAGCAACTGCATATTTTTTTTGAAAAAACGCAAAAATGTTGAAATTATTGTTTACGTATAAAATAACTTTCAATTATAGTATCCTAAACTATTGAAATTGTATTTAAATATCTTTAATAGTTCGAGGGCCATATGTTTAAAGTTTTCTTTAATTTACTCAAAACTTTGAAAATAACAGTTACTGTGTTTTGAAATATGGCAGCCGCGCTGCTTCGATGATGTTCTCTGTCTTTTTTAGTTACCCATCTACCTCCATGTGTATGAGAGGGATGCAAAGATGAATGTGTTTCGCGGCAGTTTCTGCACGGACTCCGTCGAGCTTGGCAGTCTCAACGGTTACATGCTATCAGTATCTGTCAAATATTCCTTATTCCTTAACGGCAGCGCTTGCTTTGTCGGCATTTCTTTCACTTTTCAACTTGTCTCATAAATTTCCAACTTTATGACTTTCGGTATCTTTGTTAATATTTCCACCTCTAGTTTCTAATACTTTAGTTCATGTTATTGCGTCATTTCGGTGAATATTCATCTCTGCAACGATATTCTCTTGCTTCTAGATTTCCCATTTACAAACATCTTAGTAGGAAATTGTAATAAATAACGATCTTTTTCCTTAAGACAAATATTCCGTTTGCTGATGTTTTAATTTAACGTATATAAAGGGAATGCAGTCAGAGCACTACGATGGCAATTGTCAATAGCAAATTTTCAATTAATCCTTTCAAAACCAAAACTAGACTTGCTTGTTCAAAAATAAAGTCACCTCTTCTTATTTAAGCTTCCTTTTAGGTTCTCGTTATGTCAGTAAGAGAGTTACGGTAATAAATAAAACATAACCGTTACAATTCAGCCTGCTCAAATACAATGCCACAACATCGGTCGATGTTAATTGTACAGTATGTACTGAAAAAGTGAACGGAGAACCCTGTGATCAAACCCAATACCCTTCGGTTCAAAGGCACACGTTCTTACCACTAGAACCAGCGAGGTTCTGTAACGCAATGTGAATAATAAGTAAAAAGTACTTCGTATCCATTTTATTATTAAATTCATCAACCTACTGCTATTTATTCTAGTGAGCATACTTTCAGGAGCTGTGGGCTGTACAGCGTGTAAATTGTTGTCTAGAGAGCTTTTATCCTAAATAATATTTTGGTCATATATAAACGACTTAGAACAGGGTTGACAGATTATTGAATTATAAGTAATGTTATATAACAGTTGAATAAGAGAATCCTATTTGCGCTCTGTTAATTTGAATAATTAAGTTTCGGCAACCGGAGTAGTAGAAAGGGCCATTATTATTATTATTTTAAATTTATGAGTGGGTTCTACAGCAAAATCACCTCCACAGCCGTTTTCTTTGTGCTTATTTTGATGAAATATGAGCTATAAAGAATGTAAGTAGAGTAATGTTTCATACGGTGAACAGAAATAATGGCTTGATCACGCTGAGTGAAATTTGACCTAAATGCATTGGTGAAGTAACACATTGTTGAAGTTTTCTGATCTAAAAATGGAGTGATTTTTCATTGGCAATGAAGTAGAAATTAGAATTTGATAAAAAGTTAGGGGTGCAGAAAGTGCGTTAAAATAGTGAATTTTCATAGGAATTCTACGCTATTAGTACAGTATATTATTAAAAGTAATACCTTTAATTTAAACAGACGTCGAAGATTGGTTTTGGGGGTCTTTATACAAGCTCATTTGAAGAATTTCTCTCTTTATATTATCATAAAAAATATACACATCTTGTGTTCTAGCTCCTTCTGAGAAAAAAATACTTTGAATGCCTAAAACTCAATTTTCTCTGGTGCTAGAAAATTAAAATTTGATGAATACAGGTACAGGGTGATTTTTTTAAGTGTCTCACCTCTGTAATTTGTTTATTATCAGAGATATCAAAAAAATTGTAACGCCATCTGACAAACTATCATGCGGTGAGTAAAAATATTGCGACAGAAAAACAATTTCACATCGCCTTCATAGAAATCCGTGGCCAACGTTGATTTTCTTAAATGAAATGATAGGCCTCAGACACATACAGTCGTTGCAGAATCAAAATCTGCGTACAACGATGCCACGTAGGTATTTCTGAGTCAAGCCGTTTGGGAGACATGACGTCAAAAAATTTCAGAATGTTGCTGATTTTTTTAAGTGTCTCACCCCTGTAATTTCTTGATTATCAGAGATATGAAAAAATTCCAACGCCATATGACAAACTATCATGCGGTGAGTTAAAATATTGCGACAGAAAAACAATTGCACATCGCCTTCATAGAAATCTGTAGCCAACGTTGATTTTCTTAAATGGAAAGATATGCCTCAGACACATACATTCGATGTAGAATCGAAATCTGCGTACAACGATGCCACGCTCGCATTTCTGAGTCGAGCCGTTTCGGAAACACAAAATTTTAAAAGTGTGTGATTTTTTTAATTGTCTCGCCCCTGTAATTTCTTTATTATCAGAGATATCAAAAAAGTTATTAATTTATTCACTGCGAACTGCTTTGTAACGTAAAACTATTTTTTGTTAGATAGCGTTGTAATTTTTTGGTTGTCTCTCATAATAAAGAAATTACAGGAGTGAGACTTAAAAATTTACAAACATTTTGAAATTTTGTGACGTCATGTCTCCAAAACGGCTCGACTCAGAAATGCGAGCGTGGCGTCGTTGTACGCAGATTTCGATTGTGCATCGACTGTATGTATCTGAGACCTATCGTTCCATTTAAGAAAATCAACGTTGGCCACGGATTTCTATGAAGTCGATGTGCAATTGTTTTTCTGCCGCAATATTTTAACTCATCGCGTGATAGTTTGTCAGAAGGCGTTGGATTTTTTTGATATCTCTGATAATAAAGAATTTACAGGGGTGAGACACTTGAAAAAATCACACACGTTTTGAAATTTTGTGACGTCATGTCTCCGAAACGGCTTGACTCAGAAATGCGAGCATGACATAGTTGTACGCAGATTTTGATTCTGCATCGACTGTATGTGTCTGAGGCCTATCATTCTATTTAAGAAAATCAACGTTGGCCACGGATTTTAATTAAAGCGATGTGCAATTGTTTTTCTGTTGCAATATTTTAACTCGTCGCATGATGGTTTGTCGGATGGCGTTGGAATTTTTTTGATATATTTGATAATAAAAAAATTACAGGGATGAGACACTTAAAAAAATTGCCCTGTAAGAGGTTTAAAAGAAACTTGTATTACAAATTTCATTAAAGTTACACAAGCTTTCCAGCAGAAAATCTAATTGATGTTGTAACGTTATGAACGTTATATTTATTTTATTAACTGCTTATGCTCATTTTATGTTCAATAATACACCCCTTTTGAGAATTATGACGTAGAACTCTCCATCTCTGTCTAATCACATAGAGTTCCAAGCTCTATGACAATTGGTCAACCTGCAGCCTGCAGAAGTAACTAAGTATTGGCAGCTTGTTGTCTTGTCACAACCTATAAATTGAAATTCCATCCGTCGATTTATTCTCTTTCTAATTAAAGTTGCTTAAGCAATTAATCATGGTATACTAAAGAGCTTCAAAATCTTACTCATGGGTGAGTACGTTTGATATAAGTTAATTTCACCTCAAATGGTCAGTTTTTGTAAAGACACTGTCACATTGCGGGGGTTTGAATCTGTCTAAGAACAATACTAATCCACATGTTTGAACCAGGCCTAAGGAAGGCAGTCAACTTCGAAACAATAATGCAATAAACTCCGAGGAAGGTAGTCAACTTCGAAATGATAATGCAATAAATTCTGAGGAAGGCAGTAAGTGAACTTTTAAACAATGATGTAATGAACTCTGAGGAAGGCAATGAACACTTAGAACTGCACCTGCAATAACGGTAGCAGAAGCACGCACTCTAATGCCCACCGTTACAACTGAATCATCCATGAAGAGGGCAAGACACAGATACCAGCTGAACAAGAATGTATACAGTGCACAACGAAACCAGAAGATAGCAGCATTGACATCGAAATCCAAGATAAGTGTCACAAAAGTGCGAAAATTAACCATTGCTTCATTTTTCTTACATAATTTTTCATCTTTGTATAACTTTCCCTTCATAAAATTCTTAGCTTTATCGTATGTATTGTATTTTTTGATAGATAATTTCACGGCGAGTAAAATGATGCCCAACAATAGGGGACTGTGATCAACGGTGTAGCAATTATTCAATTGTTTGTCCGAAACTTTATTCCAATTCAACACGACAGTGCTGCCATGTCGTCGCAAAACCTGTCAAAATCTGGTATTGCCATAAATTTTGACTCAATGTAGCATAATAAATTATCGTTATATAGACTGCGGAAATTTCCACTTATACAGGGTGTGTTACATTTTACAAAGCTCAATTTTCCTCGAAAATTTCAAACGGACCAGCCTGTATATAACAACGGCATCAGATAGCTGGTTTAGTAGGCTTTCTTCCAATACCATATTTGCTGGGGTTCAATTGGCTGTCTCAACAGAAACTGATGGATCATTTGTAAACGTCTGGAGTTTCTTCTTGTAATTTGTAAAGGCTTCTAATGAAAATCATAGACATGGCTTTTTTTTTTGTAAATTGTTACATCGTTTGTAGATAATTGTATGGTAAAATTTATTTTTAAGTTAATTTATAAACAACAAAAATTAAATAAAAATAATAGTGCCACATTAATTTAATACAAAAACGAAAGATTTCAAATAATTGATACAATCAACTAGTTAGCAAAGTAACAGTTTTAATAACAAGTCTAATCTTCTTAGGATTTGCCTATAGGTAGCAGCATAGATTTACATACCTACTCAGAATAATTCCGATTTAAAATAACTATCACTGAAACGTTCAAGTTGTTGCCTGGCAACAAACTACTGAACTTTTTTTAAAAATAATAAATCTATTTCACTAGTTTAACAACAAAATAGTGAAACTAAGTGCATTAGATTATTTTCGTCAATACAGTAATTGATCGATGTCTGTATTCAATATGGATTATTAAGTTCATGAAACAAAGGATATGTTAGAGACATATTGAATGCCAAAAAGTGGCAGCCCGTGCATTGCGAAGATATAGGTACATTTTTGTGCTCATTTACACTGAGTTTCTATCTAATTGTTACAATAATTATTTAGGGATTGGTACCCAGAGCGACGACACCCGGATTATTGATCATTTTTGCGTATTTACAGTACATTTTCACAATTCGGAAGTGTAATAGGAAATCAGTCAATAACGCACGTAAAGCCAATTACCAATGAAGAATTTTTGTAAAATAATTTACTTCATTTGCAAGAAAACCCAGGTTTATCAGCTACACAACTAGCTTTAGTAACCGATATTTCAAATAGAAGTGTTCGCAGAATAATGAAAATGTATAATTATAAGCCTTACCGGTGTCCTTTTGTCCAAGGCCTCAGAGATGGCGACTATGTGAGCCGCTTAGAGTTTTCGTATTGGGCGAATGTAGCTTTAAATATAGATTATAAAACTTTAAGCTATAACGTTTGGATGGATGAGTCAAAGTTCACAAATAATAATGTGTTGAAGAAGCATAACAGTGTAAGATGGGCAACGGAAAATCTACACTGGGTTTTTTCGAGGAACCACCAAACTGAATATAAAACCAACGTATGGTGTGGGCTATTAGATAAAAGATTGATGGAGCCCGGATTTTTTGAAGAAAATTTAGATGGGACGACTTACCTCAATCACCTAATCACCCATCTGGACGATTGGTTGGGGAATGTTCCACTGAATGTCCGATGTAGGATTATTTTTTAGCACAATGGGTGTCCAGCTCAAAACAGCAGGATAGTTGTGGACTATTTGGACCAAGTTTTCGGCCCCAATTATATAGGTACAAATGCCCAAATACGATCACCTGCAAGGTCCCCAGATTTGACTCCCATGGACTATGTTTTTGGGGCTACATCAAGGATCAAGTCTATTCAGATTTTGGCATAGATCCTGAAGTTAGCGTTCACAATCTACAACAACGCATATTAGATGCATGTCGGAATGTTGATCGGGAGATGATTCATGCTGCTACGCATAGACAAATTATGGAAAGATTAGAACTTTGCGTTCAGCAAGAGAGGAACGTGTTCGAGCATCTGATTTGAGATTTGTTATTAAAACTGTTATTTTTATACATTCTTGATTATTTAGTTTATGTATTAAATTAATGTGGTACTATTATTTTTATTTAATTTTTGTTGTTTATAAATTAAGTTAAAAATAAATTTCACCATACAATTATCTAAAAACGATGTAACAATTTACAAAGAAAGCCATCTCTATGATTTTCTTAAAAAGCCTGTACAAATTATAATTCACCTTTAGAAAGAAGAAAGCCCAGACGTTTACAAATGATCCATCAGTTTGTGTTGATCCAGCCATTTGGACCATAGCAAATATGGTATTGGGAGAAAGCTTACTAAACCCGCTATCTGATGCCGTAGTCATATATAGGGTGTTCTATTTGAAAATTTCGATAAAAATTGAGCTTTGTAAAATGTAACACCCTGTATAAGTGGATATTTCTGCAAGCTATATAATCATATCTTGTTATGCTACATTGAGTCAAGAGTCATGGTAATACCAGATCTTGACAGGTTTTGCGACGACATGGCAGCACTGTCGTGTTGAATTGGAATAAAGTTTCGGACAAATAATTGAATAATTTCTAAACCTTTGATCTTACGCTCCCATTGTGGCACATCATTTTACTCGCCATGAAGTGCTTTACCAAAAAATAAAATCAAATATAGGCTGTCCCATTAAAAAAAAATAAAGTTTGGTGTGGCACGGGGAAACTGATCACTCTCTATACACGAAACTAATTTCCGGTTATGCGAAACAGTGGTATATCCATGGATGCCAAATTTTACATTTTTGGGTAGAGCGGTTTTGAAGATAATTATGTGATCCTCTCAACTTGCCGGTCCCTGTATACATAGATATGTAATAGAAAAATTCAAACTGATCTTGGATATGTTGTCTAGGGGGCATAGTTCGCGCTCATTTAAATAAATTTTTTCAAAATTCAAAAGTCGAGATCTCCTTGATATTGAATTTTTTAAAGAAAATACACTAAAAGAAATCAAAAAAATCCACCTTTAATAAAATGTGAGGTTATGTACTTTTATAAAATACGCCGGATATTATTTTAGATTAACTGAAGCGTAAAACTTTTAAATTTGAATAAATCGCCCATCTACTGCCAAATCGTTAGCAATACCACTAACTCAATTGTTAGTCATCCTGGCACATCCAAGACTAAAACTTATCAATAATTCATTTTCAGGTGTGCCAGAGAAATGAAATTGTAATTTATTGCCATTTTGTATTTTATAGGCTGTATGACTTAGAGCTGATAGCTGCTGGATTCCTATCTGTTTGATAAGGGCGACATTGAATAATAAATTTTCTTATGTAACAGGTATACGCGCTACTGGGCCACTAAAGAGAATATCGAATAAAGCAAAGAGAATAATAATTCTGCTCTCTAATGGCGAATATGGATCAAATAAATTAATCACTTATTGCAATCGAAGTTTATAAGTGTGACATTTTATGATGGAGTATTGTCATTCCCGTGTCCGAATTAAAAATAATGAAAACTCCTGACCAAGCATGTGCGTAGCCACAGCGAACAGATTGGAAATAAAAAGTTGCTTCTACTACTATACTGCGTGCCATTGAAAGGTAGAGACAAGATCTTACCACGGGAAAATTAAAAATAACATTACACAGGGTGAATCTGACCACAGACCACACGTACCAATCTTTATAAGCCTAGAGGATGTACCAAAGACAAATATAGATATATTAGTATACCCAAATCAGGTACGGTTTATCGATTGGTGGAGTCAACAACAAACCGAAAAAGGGTCGTTTGGCCCAAATATTAGATTTTTAAATTGAACACTATTTTTTTTACAGATTCAGTTTACATGTTAAAAAATCTCTGGACGCAGCAAGTGCGTTATGGTAGCGAATTTTCTTTAAAATACTGTTAATAGCAAATGTCTTTCTTTGATGAAAGCAGGCATGAAACTTGGTTGCCTATATAGTAGAAACAATGTACCATATTTCATCGAAATAAATTTATTGTTTGAAAATATATAAATATTTTTCACAAGTCTGGATGCAGCAAATGTGTTATGGAAGTGAATTTCCATAAAAATGTTTTTAATAGCAAATGCGAGCAGGCATCAATCTGATTATCGGTATTGCCTATGTAGTAGAAACAATGTACTATATTTTATCAAAATTACTTATGGTTTGAAAATATACAAAAATTTTCCAAAAATAAACTTTAATGTTGGTTTCCTAACAAACAAAGCTTACGTTAATAGCAAATTGAGTTATTGAAACTTGAAGGATTTAATGAAAATTAGGTAGATTTGCAGATTAGCTTCCGAACGCTTTTCAAAAAATTGTTTTCAGAAATATTACTAGGACCCCACCTGGATTCACAAACCACAAGAAAAATTTCTTGTTCACACCCCCCAAGGAAGTTACGGGACTGGGAGTGAATAGGGGTGCTGGGCGGGGTAGGTAGTAAAAAGGAAATATGAGCAGAAAAAGCAAAGAAAAAAAACTGCTTAAAAGCTGTCTATTTGAAGCCATATCCCCATTAAACCCCGCCTACCTCGCACAGCACACCTATTCGGCCCAGGTCACGTAACTTCCTTGGGGGGTATGAACGAGAAGTTTTTCTTGTGGTTTATGCAACGAGGGTGGTTGTATGCATACAAGGGGGGAAAGAAAATGCCTACGACGAAGCAGACACCGCCCGCCGCCGCCACGGCTTTGACTTTCGGTAGGGTTGGGGGGTTGGGGGTGGCTGCTTCGTCGTGGAGATTTTTCTTCTCCCCTCGAGTGCATACAACCACCCTCGTTGCATAAACCACAAGAAAAATGTCGTGTTCATACCCGCCAAGGAAGTTACGGCACCTGGGGGAATGTGGTGCTGTGCGGGGTAGGCAGGGTTTAAGGGGTATATGGCTTCAAGATGTGAAAAAGACAACTTTCAAGCCTGTTTTATTCACATTTTCTGCTCATATTTCCTTTTTACTACCTACCCCGCCCAGCACCCCTATTAACTCGTGGTCCCGTTACTTCCTTGGGGGGTGTGAATAAGAAATTTTTCTTGGAGTTTGTAGCTCCAGGGGTTTTTTTGAAAAGCGTTCGGGAGCTAATCTGCAAATTTACCGAAAATTCGCTACCAAAACGCACTTACTGCGTCCAGATTTTTTCTTATAAATGCATCATATTTCGATAAAAAATGCAAAAATGCATTAACAAATTTGTTCTACGAAAATTAGCTAAAAAATTATAGACCGTTAAAACCATAAACTAAACCTACAAATAAATATCCAAAAAAGCATCAACTTAACTAAACTGACAGCCAAAGGATCAGAGAAAGGGTCTATTTGAAATGAATTTTCTGTAAATATTTTAGGTAAATGAAGGGCAATGACGGTAGAATCTGAAACTTAAGCGTTTGCAGAACACTCTTCTTGCAACCTTTTCTTTTCACAATCGGTATTTGTTTCACATTCTTTGCCTAAACATTGCCAATTTTGACGTTTAAAATTGCGAGTTTGACGTTTTGAGGAAAACTCCAAAATTTGTTCTTTAACTGCCCATAACTTCTTTGTCTTTAAAGCTAGGGACCTAAATTTTGGTACAGAGTTCACTCAGATAATACAAACACGCGTACCAAATTTGGTTGCCCTTACTTTGTTATTTACGGAGATATGAATTTTTTTAGAAAGAAAACACAAAATTTTCCGGGAAAACTTGGTCCTATTTTCCTGGCTAACGAACTTATCCAAGCCACTTGCAAAAGGAAGGTACTCACCTAATTTGATCAAGATCGGTTCATTATTTTTTACGTTATCGGTCGGATATATATATATATATATATATATATATATATATATATATATATATATATATATATATATATATATATATATATATATATATATATATATATATATATATATATATATATATATATAAACACAGATCTTCTCATTAGCGAATTAAAAAAAAATCGCTAAAAATAGAAAGTTTGAAACATGAAAATAAATTTAACTGCTCTAAACATAAACCGTACCCAACGACAAGGACGTGGTGTTGTGTGTGTGGGGAGGAATGGATGGCAGAAAATGTAAGCGTTCATAAATGTTCAAAGTGTCTGTCACTTTGAATTATAGATTCCTGGCTTCCAAAAAACGAAAACAAGTATCTACCAAACAAATACTAGATGTAAACATGTCAGCAATAGACATTGCTGTCAAATATTATCAAGCGTCTAGTCACTGCTTCGTGAAATTTTTTAAGTGTCATTTATGACAAGGCAAATATGTTCTCCAAACGAGGAAGGTTTCGATATGCTCATGGTGTCAGGCGAATGTCTCAAAATCACAGACAAACCATACGAATGTAAGTAGAGAGGTACCCTGACCGCCTCCCTCAATCTCACAATGTTTTCGGGCGCACGGCGCATGGAATTCGAAGAACTGGTCAAATTCAACACCAACACAATAAGAATGCCAATCACTTATCTCAGAAAAAATCCTCATTGGTTGAGAGAAGCGGACAACCAGCATTTTTCGAGGCTCAGCACATGGTGTGTCGTCATCGGGTGCCAGATCATCAGCCCCTACTTTTTCGATGGCATCTTAATTGGCAGTGTGTACGCTGGCTTCCTCCACAACGTCATCTGTCATCTTCTGGAAGACGTCCCTTTCAATACACGAGCGACGATGTGAATGCAGCAGAATGTTTATCCAAGTCATCTTTCGCTGGCGGCACATAACGCCACTGATACCCTGTACCCTGGACGGTGGATCGGAAGAGAGCGTAGCGTGGCCCCATTGATCCCCAGACTTTACACCCCTGGATTTTTCTTTGGGACCGGGTCAAAGACATTGTTTACGGACATCAACCCACAACAAAATATGATATGAAGGTGCGAATCCGGAAAACCTGCCAGTCGTTGAGCGGCGTGGAAATCATGCGAGCTACAGACAGCGTTCGAACACGTATCCAGGAATGTGTGAATCAAGGTGGCAGGCACTTTGAACATTTATGAACGCTTAGGTTTTCTGCCAACCATTCCCCACCACACACAACGACCACGGTCTTGTCGTTGGGTCTGTCTTATGCTATGAATAGTTAAAATTTATTTTCTCGGAGCCTCGGCGGTCCAGGGTTAAGAACGTGTGCCTCTAAACCGAAGGGTACAGGGTTCGATTCCCAGGGTGTCCTTTACACTTTTGCAGTACAAACTGTAATAAAGTAACATCAACCGAGGTTCTGGTATTGTATTTGAGCAAGTTGAATGTCCACAAGTTCCGCCCTTCGAGGGTGGCGTAAAGGCATCGGTCCCGTGCCCATTCGATATTGGGTGCGTTAAAGCTTCACACCCTCCTGACAAAAACGCAGGGTGTTTCCAGGATAGTGAGGTAAAACTGCTCCCTGGCCTCGGTGCTTGGCCATAGTCGTGGAAATAGGCCGACGTGAAAGTAAAAAAAAAAAAAGATTTTCACAGTTGAGACATCTATCGAATCCATAGAGCGTACCCGATTTGGGTATACAAACGTATCTGATTTTAATGACTCTTTATTCAGAAAATTCACTAATGGAGAGATAACGATGGTGAGACTTTCGACAAATTCTTTTAAATGGGCGCGAATTAGGCCCTCCAGAACTCATATCCAGGGTCTGCTTGAAAATGTATATATATATATATATATATATATATATATATATATATATATATATATATATATATATATATATATATATATATATATATATATATATATATATATATATATATATATATATATATATATATATGTATGTATATATATATATATATATATATATATATATATATATATATATATATATATATATATATATATATATATATATATATATATATAGATATATATATATATATATATATATATATATATATATATATATATATATATATATATATATATATATATATATATATATATATATATATATATAGGTGTGTGTGTATCCGAGCTATTACTCAAAAAATACTAAACTGATTAGAACGAAACTTCGCACAAGCCTTTATTTCGTTACAGTTGCGGACGAATTCGTCAATCAGCTATAACGGATATCTTTTTCTCCAAAATGTAGCTAGGAATGAAGTGATTAAGCCTTTGTTGGGAATTTTAAGTAATTTGGTTCACAAAATTTTGGGTTTTTTCCAAAGTAAATTGAAACAACTTAAGTGGTTAAAGTATGATGCCAGACAAAGACAGAGTAGTCACAGGCCACGCGTAGATTGATAAATGTATCAGAGGCATACATCATAATGTAACGATAACATTCATACCCAAACTGTGGCCATCCCACCCTAATGACCGCGTTCGGGTATATTCGGATGCGCGGATTTGCAGGGGAAAATAAGGAAATTTCATGTCAAGTACTTGAAGTAAAAACCAGGTGGGATAGTGTTTTTTGTTTTCATGGTTTGACGGTTGTTTTAAGCTTAAGTAAATGATTTTGTATTGCTTTCAAAATTTGAACTAAAAAATAAAAGAACATGTTTTGTTTATTTATTACCGTTTGACAGTTCTGTTTTCAGATTAGGTAGTAAATGATCGTCATTTAAATATAAATAACAACTTTTTGCTATATTATGCGTTTAAAATTGGAAACCAAAGAATATTAACATGTTTTGTTTGTTTATCATGGTTTGACAGTTCTGTTTTGTTGTTAAATGATAAATGATTGTACGGAAATCAAATAATAAGAATATTAGCGTTAATACTTGTTGAATAATTGTTCAAGTAGGTAAGTTATTTGAACAATAAATCGACTTCTTGGATATGAATTAAGTTTCGTTCTGATAAGGGTTTGTAACTTTAATGAAATTTGTAATACAAATTTCTTTTAAAGAGACTTACAGTACCTAGATTCACCAAATTTTAATTTTCTACCGCCATAGAAAATTTCGTATTCAAATATTTTTTCTTAAAAGGAGCTATAACACAAGATCTGAATATTTTTATGATAATAAAAGAAAGAAATTATTAAAATGAGCTTGTATTAAAACATCAAAACGCGATCTTCGACATCTGTTTAAATTAAAAGTATTACTTTTAGTAATATGCCGTACAAATAGTGTAAAATTCTTATAAAAATTCACTATTAAAACGAAGTTGCTGCGTCCCGAATTTTTTGGAGCACCCAGTAGGCTTATAATTGACTGCCACTGGTGATAAGAATCACCTTGCATAAGAGAAGTTTGAATTTTGGCATGGTAATAGAACTATCCAAGCATTCGCAAGATAGTATAAATGACTATTTATACTATCTTGCGAATGCTTGTGTAGTCTGGACGCAACAAGAAGCGAATTTTTATAGAAATGATCTACAGATCTACACTACTTCAGAAATTACAAACACACACAGATATATATATATATATATATATATATATATATATATATATATATATATATATATATATATACATATATACATCCCAATACTGTTTCGGCGTCTTTACAACACCATTCTAATCATTCTGCTTCTGCGTCTGGTCAAGTAGATGACTTTTTTAGATGATAATTATTCAAACCAAGTTAGTCTGACAGGGCACAGGGAGAAACTGAAAATTATACTCTATTATTTTCTAGGAAAAGCAAAGGTTTACATTAACCCACTTTTCGGCGTCGAACCAAATTCAATCTGCTTGAGCATCCAGTATAGTTAAAAATATCGTCAACTATACAGCTTTTTTGACGACCGCGTAAATAATAAAACACGCACGCAAGTATTCTTATAAACTAAAAAATAACAAACCTAAATAATAAAATTGCTACTACTCTACATAACATAATGTGACGTTTGTTTGATTCGCGCCGTAAAACCTTGCCGCCAACATAACATTAGTCGTATGTAGTAAAATGTAGTTACCAGAGCATAATTATTAAACTTATATTTCCCTTTCTTAAGTATGCAGATGCTTTAACGCTAACGCGGCAACACTGCCTGGCCGCAGAATTATCGACAAACCGGAAAGAAAATTTCTTTCCGGTTTGTCGATAATTCTGCGAAAGAAAATTTCTTTCCGGTTTGTCGATAATTCTTCGAAAGAAAATTTCTTTCCGGTTTGTCGATAATTCTGCGGCCAGGCAGTGTTGCTACTACATTGTTGTAACTACATTTTACTACATACGACTAATGTTATGTTGGCGACAAGGTTTTACGGCGCGAATCAAACAAACGTCACATGATGTTATGTAGAGTAGTAGCAATTTTATTATTTAGGTTTGTTATTTTTTAGTTTATAAGAATACTTGCGTGCGTGTTTTGATTCCTTAAAGTCTGTCTATTTCTGTGACTATGGCCAATCACCGACGCCAGGGATCCGTTTTCTACCTCAATATTCTGGAAATTTTGACAAACCCCAGACTTTCTGTAAGGAGGTGGGGATATTTACCGTTCTCAACATTTCGTGGTACACAGGACTGACTGCTTTACCCCCCCCCCCATCGAAGAGCGGAACGTGCATACATTCAACTTGCTCAAATACAATGCCAGAACCTCGGTTGATGTTAATTTTACAGTGTGTATTGAAAAAGTGAAAGAGGAACCCTGGGAATCGAACTCAGTTCCACGAGGTTCTGAGGCACACGTTCTTACCACTGGACTACCGACGCTCTTTATAAGAGCACTACGATTAGCGAATTAACTGTGCTTAAAACAAACCTAAATTAATACTTTAAACAGGATTCACCTCACTGGTTGAAAGGTTGTCAATTCCTCAGGTCAGGTCAGGTACGGTCAAGTAAAGTTCGGCTGGGTAAAGTCAGGTAGGTATAAAAATTTAACATCTAACAACATACAGTTATAAGTCTACTCTTTGATAATAGTAAAAGATCAAATAACACTGTGCCTGATTTTCCTTGGCAGTTCTTTAAAGGCTTGCAAAATCATCAGATAACCCAACAACAAAACAATCTCTTACTAATTGGGATCAGAAACTCCATCAAACGTCGCTGACTGAATCCATCGTCAAATATATTAAGTTCTTATCCAAACAGGCCACACTGAATGTTGTTTCTTATTGATATATTTTTTATCTCAATAGAAATGATCAACAATATGTTACTAAATGCTTTACATTTCAAATAATATCATCTTAACATATCATTAATTATTATTTCCCTTACTTAGCGAAACCGTTCCATATCAAATATAGATACTTCTCCTCTGGCTTCATAATTGCTTGTTTTCTTCTTTGTGACTGGTTTCGCGCTTTTACAACATCGTCAGATGTGTTTGGTCAATCAGTAGCGACACGAATAACCCGTTTTTTAAAAGGGGCCGCCATTTTAAAATGTCTCGGTTTAACAAAGAAATGTTATATTTAGGCTTTTTGGCGTTCTGTGTGCAACATACATCATATAATGATTTTGAACAAGTTTAGCGAAAAATGAATTGAAAATAGAAATTTGGTATCTCTGAAGTCCACCTCAAAATACTTATATTTTGGAAATTTGGTTAAATAACAATGACGATAAAATGATTTTTTGAGGAAAACGTTTGCCATTTCAAAGTGAGTATGTCAAAGCGATTTTTTCGACTTTGTAACCAACAAAAAGTAATTTAAAAATATTATATCTTGCTGGTTTGCAACACACACACACACATAAACGCATGCGCACACACGCACGCACACGCACGTGCAAGCACGCACCCACACAAAATTCGCTAAATGGGCGGTTTATTTTTCGTTGCTACAGCCTTCAATTTTTAGGCTAAACTGATTTGTGTAATATGCTCTGTATGTATGAAAATTCTCGTTGATACACAAATTAACTTAAGTTAATTAACTTATTTGCTTTTCTGAAAGAAATATTACATTGCCCCGATTAATTGAGAAGATGGAAAAAATAAGCTTTATGAGAGGAAGTTTAAAATCCGAAATTATTAAGAGACTTCAGAAACCAATTATCAACTCAAATTAATTACTTAAAATGGAAAGATATAATGGATTAGAAGTTTTAAAGATAATCCGAAATCTATCAACACTTGAAAGCAATAAAAAGCTGTTCAATTTACTCACATAATTTTGAAAGTTTGCTGTATTTTCAGTGTCTGGGCAAAGAAAAGTTAAAATGTCCAAAAGTATCCGCGAAAACTTTAATTATTTGGAATAGGGGAAATACGGGAGAAAACTTTTAGCCGTTCTGGGCTTATATTGTTTAGTAGAACAGTAAAGCTCAACTCAACGAGTAACCAGACTTGACAAACAATCAAGACATCTCTCTTAACTATACAGAGTGGAAAAAAGGCCTGGAATATTGCAAATATCTTATACAGTGTGGAGCAGACGAATGGAATAATTAAACACACAATGAAAAGGCTTCTCTTCCAGAAAATAGAAATTTATTAGTTCCCTACGCGTCTCGGCTATAAAAGTAGCCGTCCTCAAGGATAAATCTAAAATCACAATAGGAAAAAGTCTGTCAGAAAACGTTGTTTTCTGGTAGGAAATTGTGCTGAATGAAGCACGATGATATAAAAACAATAAATACAGAAAACTTTAAAGCTAACATCTAACGTCGAACAGTAAAACAAGCTAAAAGCTAACGCCGACGCCTTTTCATTGAGTGTTTAATTATGACGTTTAAACATGTCTTAATTATTGTGCATATTTAAAAAAAGCCTAGAAGATGTCAATTTTAGATTAAAAGATAACATCCTACCACGTGAAAACTTTACCTCCACATTCAGTTCCCTTCGATTGACACAATTTTTAAAAATCTCGGGACGCAGCAAGTGCGTTATTCTAGTGAATTTTTATTAAATGCTTCAAATTTGAATAACTCAATTTTCTACAAACTTAGAGAATTTAATTTTGGTGTGTAGTAGGGTCTTTCCTAACGCAAGATATCCACCAAATTTCATTAAAATAACTTTGTAATTTTCGGACAAAAAAAATTTCTCAATTTTTTATAAACTTAGAAAGTTGAATTTCAGTACGTTGTAATATCTCTCCCAAGGCAACATATATAGTGAATTTAATCAAAACAGCTTTGTTACTTTCGGAGAAAAAAAATTTTTTCGAAATAAAACTCAAAATTTTTCCGGAAAGCCCTGTCCGATTTTTCTGGCTAACGAACTCATCCAAGCTATTAATAAAAGAAAGCCAGTTGCCAAGTTTCATCAAAATCGGTTAATTCTTTTTTGAGTTATCAGATGGACATATATATATATATATATATATATATATATATATATATATATATATATATATATATATATATATATATATATATATATATATATATATATATATATATATATATATATATATATATATATATTATATATAGGAATTGAATTGAAACTGACCCCGGATATGGGTTCTAGAGGTCCTAGTTCGCGCTCATTGGAAAAAAATTTTGGAAAGTCTTACCATCGATACCTCTATTAGTGAATTTTTTTCAATAAAAATTCTCTAAAAAGAAATAGGGGCATTTCATACCTTATTTGAAAGATTTCTTCATTCTCTATTCAAAAATTCAAAAACTAACAACACCAAAAAAAATTATCTGATTGAGGAACTTCGCTACAATACACTAAAAAATCAATACCTAATCCCGTGATACAAATCCATTCTATGAGTATTTGATCTTCACACACTCCTTAGCACATTGATTGTTACACCCAGCAACCCAAAAATTATATTTGCCAATACTATCCAATCATGCTAAATCAAAGCGCGGCTATCTAGTTTGGAGAGAAATGGACAAATACGTGTATTTGTCTGGATTAAAGATCGAGCAGGTATCAGAGCCAACTAAGAAGCTGATCAACCAGCCAGGGAAGGTGGCGAGGAAGGTGAAAATTATCAACTAATAAGAGCCAAAGATTATATAGGGTGACGCATTGAAAACCAAACAGACCGATTTTCGTCCAAATTTTGTTTAAAAAACGCTGAAACTCGTCAATTTTAATATTGAGGGGGGACATGTTTTGACATAAAACTCAACTTTGTCACATCAACCCCCCTAAGGGTGGTGATAACAACCCTTATATTTTAACTAGGGAACATGGGTTGAGTGTTACATCATTTGAAACTCTTTCTTTTCTGAATTCAATAATTTTTTTTGGAAGTTTTATTAACTAGTTTAAAAAATATTCACAGCTAAAGATGCAAAAACGCATTTCACTCATTCCGACAAGAAATGTGCTGATAATCACTGCTTTGTTGGTTTGTAAACAAAAAAATGACTATCAGAACATTTCTTATCGGAATGAGAGAAATGCGGTTTATTATTTCAGTTTATCGGTCGGTTTGATATTTGATAGTACTACCGAAAATTCATTTCACAATGGTGTATTCTGTGGAAGAAAGAGTTGAAATAATTACTCTTTTTTTTTAAACGATGACTGTGCCAACCGTACCGCAAATTTGTTTAATGAACGACATCCGAACAGGCATGTTAACAGAAAATACATTTGGGAGTTAGTTGCAAAGTTTCGACAAAGTGGTTCAGCAGCCAAAAACGAGATCCTGAACGTGCATATCCGGTTAGAAATGAGACTACTGAGATTGAAGTTTTAGGACAAATTACTGCAGACCCAACTTTGAGGACGAGAAAATTGGTCACTGTTTCAAACATCAAAAGAAGAACTATTCAGCGAATATTGAAGCATCATAAATTTCACCCGTATAAAATTCATCGTGTACAACAACTGAATGAAGATGATTTTGATCGGCGGCTGGAGTTTTGTGAAGTTATGGCTGCACGAATAGCTGACAACGGGAAGTTTCTGTTCAATATCTCTTTTTCAGACGAGTGTACGTTTTTATTTAAACTCTACAGTCAATCGTCATGATTATCGTTATTGGGCAGATAATAATCCAAGAAATTTTCACGGAGTACACACTCAAACTCCACAGAAATTGAATGTCTAGAATGGAATTTTCGGAGACCGTTTAATTGGACCAATTTTTCTTGATGACAATTTGAGTGGTGAAACGTATTTGGAGTTACTAGAAGGTATCGTTTACCCTCTACTGATTGACATTGTTGAAAATGATGATCGCTATCAAGAAAATCAATTAGGGTTTCAACAAGATGGAGCTCCTCCGCATTTTTCACAACGTGTTAGGGAGTTTTTGGACAGAGAGTTTCCAGATCAATGGATTGGGCGTAGAGGTGCTATTGAGTGGCCCTCTAGATCACCGGATTTAACTCCGTTAGACTGCTTTCTATGGGGCCATTTAAAGAGTAGAATATTTGCAACAGAATCGGAGTCTCTGGAAGAATTAGGACGACGCGTTGTTGAAGAAAGCCGTCTAATAACCTCACAAATGCTCCAGAATGTCAGAGCTCGTTTTGAACAAAATTTGTACTTTTATATGGAAGCTGGTGGTCAACAATTTGAACACTTACTTAACTGAATAAACACTTTTGAACGTTTGGTTTTGTTTTTTAGTTTTTTTTACGAAAAATTGACTAATTAGTGCATTTCTTATCACAATGAATGAAATACGTTCTTGCAACTCCAACTGTGAATAATTTTTAAACAAGTTGATAAAACTTCAAAAATAAATTTGTGTGCTGAATTCAGAAAAGAAAGAGCTTTCAAATGATGTAACACTCGACCGATGTTCCCTTTTTAAAATATAAGAGTTGTTATCACCACCCTTAAGGGGTTCATGTGACAAAGTTGAGTTTTATGTCAAAACATGTCCCCCTCAATATTAAAATTTAGTTGTTTCAGCGTTTCTTAAAAAAAATTATCTGGACGCAAATCGGTCTGTTTCGTTTTCAATGCGCCACTCTGTATATATATATATATATATATATATATATATATATATATATATATATATATATATATATATATATATATATATATATATATATAGATATATATAAATTTTATTAGACTTAATAAAATAAATTAAAGGTAAACGATAAAACCAGCTGCATCATATTAGAAATACATAATAATAATAAGAATAATAATATGTAATGTAATGGGAATCTGTGGTGCGTTTTGTGTATTGTAGAACTGGCCATCATAGACCACTTGGGTCAATTGTGCCCTGTCGGTAATCCCTACTATATAGATTAATAAATTTATTGTGTGTAAATGAGTAAAAAGCCTGGACGCAGCAAGTGCGTTATGGTAGTGAATTTTCATAGAAATGACTTGGCACAACATATTTTATTATAACTTTTTTTCTTGTAACATAGAAATCTAAATTTTGGTGTATAGTTTACTTTTTATATCGTAAACCTACCTACCAAATTTGGTTATCATAGATTTTTTTTTTATATAAAAAAATTTTCAAATAAAAACTGAAATTTTTCCCGGAAAACCTCGTCCGATTTTTCTGATTAACGATCTTATCAAAGCCATTTATAAAAGGAAGGTGCATGCCAAATTTTATCAAAATCGACCTATTATTCTCTGAGATAATTTTTTTTTAGAATGAAAACTCAAAATTTTCCCGGAAAACCTCGCCCGATTTTCCTAACTAACAAACTTGTTAAAGCCATTTACAAAAGGAAGGTATATGCCAAATTTTACCAAATCGGCCTATTATTCTCTGAGAAAAAATTTTTTTTTAGAATGGAAACTCAAAATTTTCCCGGAAAACCTCGTCCGATTTTTTTGACTAACAAACTTGTCAAACCATTTACAAAAGGAGGGTACATGCCAAATTTTATTAAAATCAGCCCATTATTTTTTGAGATAAGAATTTTTTTCGAATGAAAACTCAAAATTTTTTCGGAAAACCTCGTTCGATTTTCCTGACTAACGAACTTATCCAAGCCATTTACAAAAAAAAGGTACATGCGAAATTTTATCAAAATCGGCCCATTATTTTTTGAGTTATCGGTGTGATACATATATATATATATATATATATATATATATATATATATATATATATATATATATATATATATATATATATATATACATATATATATATATATATATATACATATATATATATATATATATATATATACATATATATATATATATATATATATATATATATATATATATATATATATATATATATATATATATATATATATATATATATATATATATATATATATATATAAACATAAAAATTGAAACTGACCCCGGATATGGGTTCGCGCTCATTTGCAAAAAATTTTTCAAACTTCAAAAGTCGGGATCTCCCCATCAGTGAATTTTTCTACGAAAATTCACTAAAAGTACCAAAATGTCTCTTATATTAAGGAAATTGTGTGTAAATTGTAAAAATTACCAAATGTTATTTAATATCTGTTATATAAAAAAAAATTGTGAACTGATGAGGCCCGAACCGAGAAGCGGAAAAAATTTGAGAATGGTTTGACGACCATTCTCGCGGTTTGACGACCGTCGTAGCCATATAACACGACAACGCACACACAAGAAATTCCGCTTACCTAGCCAGCCTCGAGTTTTGTTTAATAAGTTAAAACCCGAACTCGCGCCAAAAATTGTAAGTACGCTAGTCCCTATATTTGCATCATTAAAATCTACTTTGCATCCTGACTTAACGCACTGTTTGTTTCCTGTAAGAGGGCAATTAATTTTAAGAAGGCAGAAAAACAGAGCAGTTTGTTTGGTTCTGTTTCGCATTCCAGTTGATCCCTTATGCTTTGCGCTGTTTTAGGCCAATTCGAGGCCTAATTATTGGAACAGCAATCAATATTAAGTACTTAATTTGTTTACCAGAAAAGGGAGACTTGAGCAAAATTAGAGTAAGGACCAATTCTAGGTCAAAATCGTGATTAAGACATTATCTTATTTTCTAATGCGCAATGTGCTAATTCAATTAAGCGTTCTACAAACAAAATTCATAGGCCGCCCCCTCTAAGTGTTTTGTTTAGTCTATCTCATAAGAAAATTGGATTAAAATTAGTATCTGTAAATACGCAGTCATAATACAATTAACCCGTTTTGCCTACAGTCCATTGTCGCAAGACGTTTCAAGCTACACGTATTATCAAATTCCGATGACGTCATAAACAATTGGTAACGGAATTTCTCGTACGTTCGAGACATCAGGATGACTTCCGGTTCTACCAGAGGTGATGCTAACTTTAAAATTTTGAATACTTACAACATACGGCATATTTTGATATTTTCACAATTAACAGGCTATAAAGACTGCAATCAAACTGATCTCCAAAGTTTATGAGCCATATCGATCATTTAAGGTATTTTGTTAACAGCATCTAGAGTGTGGCGACTGTATTAAAATAAATGCTGCGGTCTTACCTACATGATAAAGTGATTTTTAAATTGTTTCTCCATTATCTAGGTACTGACCTGACCACCAGCCAAATTTGAGGAAATCACAAATATTTCAAAGGCTAAATATTTTCAAGTGCAACGTCTTCTAGACAACCAGTATTTTGATAATGGTCCCCAGACAAATTCATTTACACCGTTGTTTACGCGCGCATTTTAACTTAATTTTCTTTAAAAAATTCACTAATGAGGATATCTTGACTTTTGAATTCTGAAATTTTTTTTCAAATGAACGCGAACTAGACCCCCTAGAACACATATCCCGGGTCAGTTTCAATTTTTAGATGTATATATATATATATATATATATATATATATATATATATATATATATATATATATATATATATATATATATATATATATATATATATATATATATATATATATATATATATATATATATATATATATATATATATGTATCACACCGATAACTCAAAAAATAAATGGCTGATTTTAATAAAATTTGGTGGGTAAATTCTTTTTGCAAGTAGCTTAGATAAGTTCGTTAGCCAGGAAAATCGGACCAGTTTTTCCGGGAACATTTTAGGTTTTCTTCTGGAAAAAAATCATATCTCCGGAAATAACAAAGCTATGGCAACCACATTTGGAAAGCTGGTTTATGTCGTAGAAGTCGAACGCTCCCCCATGATTTAGGTCTCTATGTTGAAAGCAAAAAATTTATAGGCCCTTAATGAAGAAAAATTGTAGTGCCACTAAAAGTCAGAGAAGGCACAATACCAAAAGTATTGCGTGAGCTGGGCCCACTAGAACACATATCCGAGGTCAGTGTCAATTTTTATATGTTTATATATATATATATATATATATATATATATATATATATATATATATATATATATATATATATGTATCACACCGATAACTCAAAAATTAGATGGCTGATTTTGATAAAATTTGGTGAGTAAATTCTTTTTGCAAGTGGCTTGGATAAGTTCCTTAGCCAGGAAAATCGGACCAGTTTCTCCGGGAACATTTTGGTTTCCTTCTGGAAAAAATTCCTATCTCCGGAAATAACAACGCTATGGCAACCACATTTGGCAGGCTGGTTTATATTGTAAAAGTCAGACGCTCCCCCATGATTTAGGTCTCTATGTTGAAAGAAAAAAAGGTTATTGGCACTTAATGAAGCAAAATTGTAGTGCCATTAAAAGTCAGAGAAGACGCAATACCAAAATATTGGATGTGTTAAACAAAATCTATTAAATATTACAAACAACGTTTAACTTTTCATGGCGCAAAGGTTCAGGAAGTACCAGAAAGATTACTTTGAGAATTTTGGAATTTTTGTCCTGTAAATGTCAAACTAGAGATTTGAAACGTTGTTTCAGTATAATCGTCGTCGTTTATAATTGGTAAATATTGCATAAAATGTATATTAGAATGTTTTAAATTTATGCTACGCTTCTCATTTGTTAAAATAACTGCAAAATCCGCCTCTAAAGACCTTACATAGTACAACTAATAAGTTAAGACCATTATCGGTTATCTACCTTTCTTCATTGCAGTTTGTCAGAAAGCCTACGTGGTGTCATGGTTAGTATTTCCGACTAATAAGCGTAGAGACGTGGGTTCAAATCTCACCGTTGACTTAGCTTTTTTAGACTTTTTTTCGTCTTTGATTCCATTTTAACGTTATATGATCAGATTGTGTAATTCCAATATATTTTTAGCGACTTTATGTTGAAAATGAAAGATAAGCACTTTTAAGACTTTTAATTCAAGTTTAATTGTAGCTGTTGTTTCCGTTAGTTGGTAAAACCTTGCCACAGTTAACATAGACGTAAAGATTTGTGACATGAGAAGAGGTTGCTTTCTTCGCTACAACCGGATTCAATTTTTACAACATTTACAGGCAAAAGAATTTTCTCTGTGAAGCCACAGAAAAAGTATCTAGTTCTGTATTTAGATCAGATTTTGAATATTTTCAATTTATTAAATTTATTTATATTTCTATTAGTTAATTTTCTTGCGAATTTTTGTATGAAAAATTATTCAATTTATGGAACATTTTTTAAACGAAACTGATCGAAAATAAGGTTTTAATGGTTTTTCGTGCAAACAAATTATTTTATTTTAAATTTTAATTACAGATTAGATATATAATTTGAATTTTATGTATTCTTTTTGCAACATTTTGTGTAAAACGATATTTAGCCAGTTTTCACCGAAATTTTTTTGTGCTTTGCAGAATTCATTTTTTGTAAGATATTTTTTCGAAATTTTGGTAATTAATCATAAATGTTTAATAAGTTAATATAAAAAAATGTTTATGGATTTTCTTGAAAAATTGTTTGCAAATTTTCATTAAATTTCTGTTATGTCGTCGAAAAAGTTGTGAAAATTTATATTTTGGTAGGTGGGTAAACAACTGGAAATGGTTAGTTGGTCAGGAAAATCGGACCAGTTTTTTTATTTATTTAATTTATTTTTATTAGCGAATTTTCTTGTGCAAAACTTAATTTTAATAGCGAATTTTCTTATAAATGAATTTAATGGATTTTCTTTGAAGAAACATTTGAGAATATTTGTATGAAAAATTATTCAATTGATGGAATATTTTTTAAATGAAATTCGTCGAAAATATGGTTTTAGTGAATTTTCGTGCAAACAATTTATTTTATTTTTAATTTTAATTACAGACTAGGTATCTAATTTGAATTTTATGTATGCCTTTAGCAGAATTTTGTGTAAAAATACTTTGGCCAAATTTAATGCCTGCTTTCATTAAAAAAGAAATATCTGCTATTAAAAACATTTTTATAAAAATTCACTACCATAACGCACTCTCTGCGTCCAGACTTTTTTGTAAATCTGCCTACATTTTTATAATCTTATAAACTATATGAAAATATTTTTTTGATTGAAATTGAGCGAACAGAATATCTTCATACAAAATTATGAATATTCGCTACTTGGTAAATACCATTCTGCCCTTTTTTAAAAGTTTGTAAGAGGAATATTACTAGATGACGATAAAAAGGATTTAAGTGCTAACGTATTAAGTACAGAGAACCATTGATTGTGAAGTAGAAAATCACATCATAAAAACATTTTAGTTCCTCGAAAAATAAAGTAAGCGACGCAAGTGGATTTCTTTACAACGTATTTAATATAAAGAGCTTATTCATTTGTCAAATATCGAAATCTATTTAAATTTAATGTATTGATTTTAGTGGTATTCCCTATTAATAGTGTATAACTCTTATGAAAATTCACTACTATAACGCAATTTTTTTTTTAATATTTCAACAACACACCACGAGGGCTTACAGCCTAAATATTATCGTACCGTAGGTGTAGACAAGCAGGAAAGAGGCAACTTGTTAATTCTGGACTTGAAGGTTTGGAGGTTCGGGTGAGAAGGAAAAACATGTGCCGGCAAGGAATTCCACAACTTGGAAGTCCTCGGGACAAAAGAGCGGGCATAACAAGATGTTCTATGTCTGGTGACCTGAACAGTAAAAGGGTGCATTTGCTCTGTTCCCCTGGTAGATCTGTTGGGGGCAGCAGGTGGAGGAACTATGGAAGAAAGCTCATCTGGGCAGTTCCCGTGCAGATATCTATAAAAGAGAGAGAGAGAGAGAGAGAGAGAGAGGTCACCAACGGCACGACGGTGGGCAAGGAAAGGCAGTCTTTGGGTGAGGGTAGAGTCACCGATGAGTGTTATAGGTCTGTTCTGAATGGAGTCCACGATAGCGAGTGTAGAAGTGGCAGCAGCACCCCAGATGTGGGAGCGGTATTGGAGGTTTGGTCTTATTTGTGAAGTAGATAAGGTATAGAGATTAGCTGGTGAAAAGTATTTGCGAGCCCGGAAGATGCAACCGAATTTCTTAGCAGTCGCTTCTGCAATTGATGTGACATATTGGTACCAATTAAAATTTCGATCAACAGAAATGCCAACAAGTGAAAATGACTCATTACTTTAAATAACTTGGTTGTTCATTGTGATGGTGCTAGGGCTGGTGTATCTCTTATGAGAAAGAAAGCAAGACTGTGATTTGGTGGGGTTGAATTGTACAAGATTTCTACTTCCCCAGTTTAATATTTTTGGAGATCCACAGATACAGAACCCTCCATGAGTCTGCGATCCTCATCTAATTGGGCTAAAGAGACAGGCTTAGAATATTGTATATTTGGGTGGAGGGTGATGTCGTCTCCGTAACTATGAACTGTGTTGGATGTGCTAGAGAGGAGGTCATTGATGTGGAGAAGAAATAAAGTAGGGGCTAAAGCTGAACCTTGAGGAACTCCTGCATTAATTGGATACAGTTTAGAGGAATGGCCATCCATGACAACAGTAATGCTCCGGTTGGAGAGGAAATTTGCTGTCGAGGTACAGACTTTTGGTGGTAGACCATAGGCCAAAAATTTATTAAGCAGCGCTGCGTGTCAGACCTGGTCGAATGCTTTGGATATGTCTAGAGCGAAAATTTGGGATTCACCGTGTAGTTCCATACACTTGTTCCAAGAATGGGTGACAAAGGAAATAAGGTCGGCAGTTGATCTGCGCTAACGGAATCCATATTGGCTGTCTTGGATGAGACTGTGTTTTTCAAGAAATTTTAGTAATTCGGTGTTTATATACTTTTCCATCCCTTTAGAGACGACTGAAAGGAGAGAAATAGGCCTCTAGTTGCTAGGAAGCGCTTTGGTTCCTTTCTTGGGGACGGGTTGTACTCAAGCAGTTTTCCAGTTACTAGAAAGTATGCCTCTGAAACAGACGAGTCAGGACAGGAGCAAGTTTTGGTGCGCATTTCTTGAGAACAATTGCTAGAATCTCGTCAAGGCCAGACGCTTTCCTGGCATTAAAAAGAGCACATCTTTCGTTCCTTTTTAGTTATGAAAATGATATCCGCCATTTTATGCGCGACATTGGGGACTGTTGGTGGTTAAACTTTTGGAGGTGGGTTGAGAGTAGAATTCCCGGCGAACAAAGAGGCAAAAAGTTCAGCCTTGCCCAGGGGGTAGAAACAATTTCATCCCCTGAGACAAGAGGTGGGAACGTGCTCTTGCAGAAATTATTCCCAATAGATTTAGCAAGAGTCCAGAAGGGTTTGCTGCCGCTGGAGCTTAAGAGGACTTTGTTTTTGGTGTGGTTATTAAACGAGTTTTTTGCCTCAGAAAGAATGCGGACATAGCGGTTTCTTGCTTGACGGTTTTCTTGACTGGGATTGTGTAGAAGCGTTTTGTGAGCTTTGACCTTTTCAAGTCTGGCCTTGTCACAGGGTTTAGAGAACCAGGGCTTTTGAGTGGCTGCAGAGGTTTTCTGTGTACGTGGAATAAATAATTCCATGCCAGCTTGGATAATTTCGAAGACGTTTTGTGAGATATCAGAGCGGTCAGGATGAGAGAAGCAGACAGACGCCCATGGAAATGAGGAAAATTAATCTCGCATTTCGTCCCAGTCTGCGGAGATGCAGTGCCAAACGATACGTCAATGTGATGACTGTGTGACCTCAGGTTGCATTGCGCAGGAAGCAGTGACCATGCCGTGGTCTGAGCGACCAACTGGAGCGGTGACTGATATATTATAGCAGTCATGATTTGTAGTAAGAAGGAGATCCAAGGGATTTGAGCTGTGTGTTGGGATGCGAGAAAATAAGTAGGTTGCTGAACCATATTGGCTAAAGAATTGCTGATTGCAAAGGCCTCCGCTGCTCTTCCTTGTGGATGGGTTTTTGAAGATTCCAGCGATTCCTTATTATGGACATTGAAGTCACCAAGAATAGTGACCTCGGAAGGAGGATATTCAGAAATCAGATGGTCGGTTTTTTCAGAAAGGTAGTCAAAGAGCTGGACAAAGTTGTTGTCAGCAGGTGATCGGTAAACGCAACAGATGAATGTAGTTGCAGTCCTGAGAGAGAGTTTTATCCATAGTACGTCTTTTCTTCCAGCTTTTAAATTGGGGAGTCTGGTGCAGGGTAGATTGCTACGGACGTACGCGCACACGCCTCCATGCAATATAAAGGAAGTAAGTAGCTCACACCCCGAGAAATTAAGGTGATTAGTGGCTGTTTTGGCACTGATTTAAGTTTCGGTGAGGAAGAGGAGTTGGGGTCTATTAGCCTGGAGGAAATGGTGAACGGAGTTCAGGTTAGAATTTAGGCCAAATATATTCGAGAAGGATATGTTAAATCTTGATGCTGGCGCCCCCTGTACACCCCTCTCCCGGAGATCCGAATTGAAGGGTATTTTACCTCCGGAATCTTTTGTCTGAGGAGCCATCATCATTTTTGCTTATAAGGGAAACGGACTCACACACCAGAATCGGAAACGTCCGCTGGGACTTCACCAGCCTTTTTATGTAAGGGGTGGTACCTCCTCGGGCGTGAAAAAAAACCTTTACTATTACGTAAAGGAAAAGTCCACTACCGCCTACCATATAGCAAGTATACCACACCAGCCAACTTTTAAAGAGCTGACCAGCTCTAGAACTTGCTAATTCTCTAAAAAGGAATATGAGAACAATTGAATCGCTTAAGGTTTAAAATAAAACGTACTTTAGCCGTCAACAGAGGAAGTTTTTCCTACTTGAATATATAACTCAGATGTTTTATTGATAATTCTAGGAAAACTATAAATACGTTAGTATTCTTAAAAGTCTGTAAAATTGCATAACCGCTTGAATCTCAGCATACAAGATTGCAGCCAATGAAAAGCGAGAAAGGGACCAGCTGCAAAACTTTGACTGAAAAGACAAGCGCGGGATTGTGTTAACGAGGCAAAGACCGTCGAGATACTTGTTCATTCGACTGATGAGCATTTGGTGGTATCATACTCTCTTAATAGATATTTCAAGCGTCTATCTCGTTAATAGTAACAATCATATAATTCTAATTGTGTTGTAATAAAACTGATAAATTTGTGTTTGAGTAGTTAATATAAAGCATCATCGAAAAAAATAATACGTCATAACAGTCAATTTGAAGAGTTTAAAAAATTTCAGAGTATTATTTCTGATTTGCACAGGTGTAGGGCAAAAGTTTCCAAATTAAATTATGGATATTAATTGTTGGGCAAGTGCTGCCATGTAAATTGATAACCTTTCGTCATTCAATTTTAACTTGGAAATTTTGATGTCCATATTCTGACTTTGGTTGAATAATTTTGGAAAATTGTTTTGGGTTTGAGATTTTGGTGTTGAGTCCCCATAAATATATAACCTGGATAGTCCATCTTCGATCTTCAACTTTGAGAACAAATGGTAATTAGGCAATAGGATACAAGTGAGTCTCTATTGAACTGAATGAATCTCCTAATATTTTTTCATCTGACTAAAACTTGTTTTTCGCCAAAAAAAGGAAGCAAATAAAGCCCATTTATAAACCGTTTATTTTCTAAATTGTTATTTTTTTGTGACATTGCTAAAATAGTTGCATATTAAAATTTTAACAGTGTTTTCGCATAAGCATAATCTGAAACTACTTTCAGAAATTTCTGTAATATTTTTTTTTGTACCGTTAATGATCTTAAAAGTGCTGCCCATAAAAATTGAAATCCATCTTTTTCATATATTTTTTAGAGTTTCATTACATACAAATATATATATATATATATATATATATATATATATATATATATATATATATATATATATATATATATATATATATATATATATTTATTTGTGTGTGTGTGTGTATCCGAGCGATAACTCAGAAAAGACTAAACTTATTTCAATCAAACTTGGCAAAAATCTTGCTTGAACGAAAATCGAGGTCGAGTTCGTTAAGCAGCCTTTTTGCTCAAGTTTTTCCGGTAAAAATCATGGAAAACTGTTTGAAAGTGCTATATTTTTGTAAGTATCAGAGTAACTGGAATGCGACTTTACATGTGGCTAGAAATGATGCAAGTAAACCTATCTTGTAAATTTTAGTAATTTGGTACACAATATTTAGATTTTTTTCCAAATAAAAATAAAATTCCAAAGACGTGCGTTGAAACGACTTAGTGGTTAAATTCCAGTGCCTGATAAACAGAGTAGTTAACTGCCACGCGTAGATTAATTTATACAACAGGTATAAACCATCCATCAAGGGTAACCAAACTAAATATATACCAGGCAGAAAACATACTACGCAAACCAGCAATCGTGAAATCTCGCAATTATGGAAAATTACAGACGACATGAAATCAAAAATTTGCGAAATGATTGTTATTTAACAGGGGGATTCAATTAATTATTAAAATAGACTATATATTTAGATTTACTAACGGCCCCAAATACCGAAAAGAGGCCGGGCAAAATGCAAGTCATATTTGGAACGAGCATGAAATTCTACAAAACATTGCTAATTTAACCGTCTTTAAATTTCAACAACACACCACGAGGGCTTACAGCCTAAATACTATCGTACCGTGGGTGTCGACAAGGAGGAAAGAGGCAACTTGTTAATTCTGAACTTGAAGGTTTGGAGGTTCGGGGGAGAAGGAAAAACATGTGCCGGCAAGGAGTTCCACAACTTGGAAGTCCTCGGGACAAAAGACCGGGCATAACAAGATGTTCTATGTCTGGTGACCTGGACAGTAAAAGGGTGCATTCGCTCTGTTCCCCTGGTAGATCTGTTGGGGGCAGCAGGTGGAGGATCTATGGAAGAAAGCTCCTCTGAGCAGTGCCCATGCAGATATCTATAAAAGAGAGAGAGAGGTCACCAACGGCACGTCGGTGGGCAAGGGATGGCAGCCTTTGGGTAAGGGTAGGGTCACCGATGAGACGTAAAGCTCTCTTTTGAATGGAGTCCAGGATAGAGAGTGTAGAAGCGGCAGCAGCACCCCAGATGTGGGAGCAGTATTCGAGGTTTGGTCTTATTTGTGAAGTATATAAAGTATAGAGATTAGCTGGTGAAAAATATTTGCGAGCCCGGAAGAGGAAACCTAATTTCTTAGCAGCTGCTTCTGCAATTGATGTGACATGTTGGTGCCAATGGAGATTTCGATCCACAGAGATGCCAACAAGTGAAAAGGACTCATTACTTTGAATAACTTGGTTGTTTATTGTGATGGGTCTAGGGCTGGTGTATCTCTTATGAGAAAGAAAGAAAGACTGTGATTTGGTGGGGTTGATATGTACAAGATTTCTACTTCCCCAGTCTAATATTTTTTGGAGATCCGCGGAGATAGAACCCTCCATGAGTCTGCGATCCTCATCTAGTTGGGCTAACGAGACAGGCTTAGTGTATTGTATATTGGAGTGTAGGGTGCTGTCGTCCGCGTAACTGTGAACTGGGCTGGATGTGCTAGAGAGGAGGTCATTGATGTGGAGAAGAAACAAAGTAGGGGCTAAAGCTGAACCTTGAGGAACTCCTGCATTAACTGGATACAGTTTAGAGGAATGGCCATCCACGACAACAGAAATGCTCCGGTTAGAGAGGAAATTTGCTGTCCACGTACAGAGTTTTGGTGGTAGGCCATAGGCCGGTAGTTTATTAAGTAGCGCTGCGTGCCAGACCTGGTCGAATGCTTTGGATATGTCTAGGGCGACAATCTGGGATTCACCGTGTAGTTCCATAGACTTGTTCCAAGAATGAGTGACAAAGGAAAGGAGGTCGGCAGTTGATCTGCGCTGACGGAATCCATGCTGCCTGTCGTGGATTAGACTGTGTTTTTCAAGAAATTTTAGTAATTCGGTGTTTATATACTTTTCCATCACTTTAGAGATGACTGAAAGGAGAGAAATAGGCCTGTAGTTGCTAGGAAGCGCTTTCGATCCTTTCTTGGGGACGGGTTGTACTCGGGCAGTTTTCCAGTTACTAGGGAATATGCCTTTATTGTAAGATGTCTGAAACAAACGAGTCAATGGGAACAATTGCTGGGATCTCGTCAAGGCCAGAGGCTTTCCTGGTATTAAGAGAAGAGAGCATCTTTCGTACCTTTCTAGTTTTGAAAATGATATCCGTCATTTTATGCGCGACATTGGGGACTGTTGGTGGTTGAACATTCGGAGATGGGTTGCGAGTAGAATTGCCGGCGAACAATGAGGCAAAAAGTTCAGCCTTGCCCAGGGCGGTAGAAACAATTTCATCCCCTGAGACAAGAGGTGGGAACGTGCTCTTGCAGAAATTATTCCCAATAGATTTAGCAAGGGTCCAGAAGGGTTTACTGCCGCTGGAGCTTAAGAGGACTTTGTTTTTGATGTGGTTATAAACGAGTTTTTTGCCTCAGAAAGAAATCGGACATAGCGGTTTCTTGCGTCGTTAAATGCTTGACGGTTTTCTTGGCTGTGATTGTGTAGAAGCTTTTTGTGCGCTTTGACCTTTTCAAGTCTGGCCTTGTCACAGGATTTAGAGAACCAGGGCTTTTGAGTGGCTGCAGAGGTTTTCTGTGTACGTGGAATAAATAAGTCCATGCCAGCTTGGATAATTTCGGTGACGTTTTGTGAGATATCAGAGGGGTCAGGATGAGAGAAGCAGACAGACGCCCATGGAAAGGAGGAAAAGTAATCTCGCATTTCGTTCCAGTTCGCGGCGTTGTAGTGCCAAACGATACGTGGGTGTGATGACTGTGTGACCTCGGGTTGCATTGCGCAGGAAGCAGTGACCATGCCGTGGTCTGAGCGACCCAGGGGGGCAGTGACTGATATCTTATAGCAGTCAGGATTTGTAGTAAGAAAGAGATCCAAGGGATTTGAGCTGTGTGTTGGGATGCGAGGAAAGTAAGTAGGTTGCTGAACCATATTGGCTAAAGAATTGCTGACTGCAAAGGCCTCCGCTGCTCTTCCTTGTGGAGCGGTTTTTGAAGATCCTAGTCATTCCTTATTATGGAAATTGAAGTCACCAAGAATAGTGACCTTGCAGGAAGGATATTCAGAAATCAGATGGTCGGTTTTCTTAGAAAGGTAGTCGAAGAGCTGGACAAAGTTGTTGTCAGAAGGTGACCGGTAAATGCAACAGATGAATTTAGTTGCAGCCCTAAGAGAGAGTTTTATCCATAGTATGTCTTTTCTTCCAGCTTCTAAATTGGGGAGTCTGGTGCAGGGTAGATTGCTACGGACGTACGCGCACACGCCTCCATGCAATCTAAAAGAATTAAGGAGCGCATACCCCGGGAAATTAAGCTGATTGGTGGCTGTTTTGGCACTGATTTGGGTTTCGGTCAGGAAGAGGACTTGGGGCCTATTAGCCTGGAGGAAATGGTGGACGGAGTTCAGGTTAGAATTTAGACCACATATATTCGAGAAGGATATTGTAAATCTCTAATAATAACGGAGATAGCAATACATTCCCATCCAGTTTGGGACACACCGCATATATATATATATATATATATATATATATATATATATATATATATATATATATATATATATATATATATATATATATATATATATATATATATATATATATTGTTCTGGAAACCAGATCCACTAAACATAACACATTAACATACACCATTAGAGACATAAAAACGCACCATGAGATAATCAACAACAGCTATTTTACCAACAAAGCATTAAAGTTCAAACAGGAACGCAAAGAATTTAGTGGGAAAGTAGTAAATAAATGAATGGAGCATATATAATTCAAATCAGTCATTGATATGAGGTATAAGATAATTAGATTAAGTTAATATAAGAGGGTTTCAGAGGACTTAAAAGACTAAACTAGCTAAGCCCAAATTTACATTAACAAACAAATGTAGTGCTTGTCAAAATTAAGTATCGATAGTATATGTAGACAATCGAACTAGAACAAAATTGTAATATTTTGAATAACTGTTGTAATTAGCATTAAGTAGGTGTGCACAAAATGACAGTTCCACAAAAATTTGAAATTTTTTCCACGAAGGTGACAATAAAGCGATGACAGCACAGAAAAAAGGAAGTTTTTTTGGACAAAAAAAGATTGCTGTGAAAAAAATGCGATGAGAGGTTTGACAGAAGAAAATGGACTGACATGGTTTTTTTTAAGTTTAGAGAGCGGTGGTCATTAGCTGTTTATAAGAACAGAAAAAGTATTGTTCTGAAGTAAAGTTTAGAGAGCGGGGTCCTTGGCGGTTTGTAAGACCAGCGAAAGTACCTAAAAGAATCAAACGCCATCACTCAAGATATGGTAACATAGAATCCAGAGGCAGATCTAAATACATATACATAGCCAGTGAAATACACCTATGGTAAATGAGAACAAGCATAACACACAAGAGTAGTCTGGATGTACATAGCTATCAAGGTAAAGTGAAATTGACCTTTTAAATGTGAATCGTGATATTGTTTGGTTTGTTTGATTTTCCTAAGAGAGGATAATAGTTCTTGAAGTTAAACAAGAAAATTGTTGATTTAAATTTAGGTTGTTCATAAAAAGACTAATTAGTCGAATAAGTATAGACGGATCCAATAGGTAATATAAGGTAATTTTTTTAACATTCTGTGGGGAGAAGTTTTATGTAACTTAATATATAAATGAATATTCAATAAATTATGTAAATAATAGAGTAAAAAAATGACATAGCAATGACTTAGTTGAATACTTAAGGTGGAAAAATTAAAAGAATATCACTAATTATCAAAAGGGCATATATTTAATTGGGAAATATTATTGTTGAACATTGTTATCAAATCGTTTAGTAAATCGTTGTAGGGATTTGAACCGATTCTCTGAGAGAGGAGAAACAGCTGGGGCAAAAAACAAAAGAAACAACAATAGATAGATATATTACACAGACACCTAATTAAACACTATAATTTATATATATATATATATATATATATATATATATATATATATATATATATATATATATATATATATATATATATATATATATATACCATATGCAAGTTTTGCAGACTTTTCGGTTCAAGGCTCAGAAAAAGAAAATGTTCACTAAAGCTGTATCTACTAACTAACAAGCAACAACAATTCACACAAATTGCCTATTATACCAATGACTTCGCTAACACAAGTCATCCTAGTGTGCGTGTTAGGAATTTCCATCCTGCGGTAACAAACGTTGTAGAAACTCACTTGTTATCAGTTATATTCGCTGTGCGTTTCCGCCTAATTCACTTAATGAAGTTGGGAATTAGAATTTGCTGTGTTGTTGTCACCAACGAAGATAATCATAATCATAAATTCAATACAAGACGTTAAGACTTTGAGATCCTAAAATGATTAAGAACATAACATTGTGCTCTTGCAGAAACTGTAGATTAGTAGAGAAGAAAACAATAACATTTATCTTAACAGCTATTTAAGTAGAGAAGAAAACAATAACATTTATGTTTACAGTTATTACTTTGCCACAATGTACAGTATGCCTGTATAGTATGAAATGAATTCAGTATTTAAAAGACGGCTGCCTTGATTTTGATGAACATTTCCATATGCTGGTTACAAATTGTGAAGAATAGCATAAGAGGAAAGATGATAATAAAAGTTTATCTTACCAGAAAAGAAAAGCTTTCAATTTTTTTAACATTTACACACCCAGTCCAACA
Organism: Tillus elongatus; assembly: GCA_964006375.1. NCBI lineage: Eukaryota > Metazoa > Arthropoda > Insecta > Coleoptera > Cleridae > Tillus > Tillus elongatus. The sequence continues at coordinate 111,659,890 of OZ023267.1, read as the reverse complement.
AGTGTCTAATAATGCGATAACTCAAGGGGGTATCCAAGGGCAGCGCTAATTTCTGAGAACTTAGAAATGAACTGCGACAAACTTGATCTAGCATTATATTCTTTTAGTGAATTTTCATTAAGAAAATTGGGTGAGGTTAGGGTCACCAATGAGACGTATAGCTCTCTTCTGAATGGAGTCCAGGATAGCGAGTGTAGAACCGGCAGCAGCACCCCAGATGTGGGAGCCAGTATTCGAGGTTTGGCCTTATTTGCAAAGTATATAAGGTATAGCTGGTGAAAAGTATTTGCGAGCCCGGAAGAGGAAACCTAATTTCTTAGCAGCCGTTTCTCCAATTAGTGTGACATGTTGGTGCCAATTGAAATTTAGATCCACAGAAATGCCAACAAGTGAAAAGGACTCATTACTTTGAATAACTTGGTTGATCATTGTAATGGCTCTAGGGCTGGTGTATCTCTTATGAGAAAGAAAAGAAGACTGAGATTTGGTGGGGTTGAATTGTACAAGATTTTTACTTCCCCAGTCTAATATTTTTTGGAGATCCTCGGAGACAGAACCCCTCATGAGTTTGCGATCCTCATATAATTGGGCTAAAGATACAGGCTTAGAATATTGTATATTTAAGTGGAGGGTGCTCTCGTCCGCGTAACTGTGAACTGGGTTGGATGTGCTAGAGACGAGGTCATTGATGTGGAGAAGAAACAAAGTAGGGGCTAAAGCTGAACCTTGATGAACTCCTGCATTAATTGGATATAGTTTAGAGGAATGGCCATCCACGACAACAGAAATGCTCCGGTTGGAGAGGAGTTTGCTGTCCAGGTACAGAGTTCTGGTAGTAGGCCATAGGCCGGAAGTTTATTAATCAGCGCTGCGTGCCAGACCTGGTCGAATGCTTTGGATATGTCCAGAGCGACAATCTGGGATTCATCGTATAGTTCCATTGACTTGTTCTAAGAATGGGCGACAAAGGAAAGGGGGTCGGCTGTTGATCTGCGCTGACGGAATCCATACTGCCTGTGGTGAATTAGGCTCTGTTTTTCAAGAAATTGTAGTAATTCGGTGTTTATATACTTTTCCATCACTTTAGATATTACTGAAAGGAGAGAGATAGGCCTGTAGTTGCTAGGAACCGCTTCGGATCCTTTCTTGGGGACGGGTTGCACTCGAGCAGTTTTCCAGTTACTAGGGAATATACCTCTATTGTAAGATGTCTGAAACAGACGAGTCAGGACAGGCGCAAGTTCTGGTGCGCATTTTTTGAGGTCAATTGCTGGGATCTCGTCAAGGCCAAAGGCTTTCTTGGTATTAGGAGAAGAGAGCATATTTCGTACCTTTTTAGTTTTGAAAATGATATCCGTCATTTTATGTATATATATATATATATATATATATATATATATATATATATATATATATATATATATATATATATATATATATATATATATACATGTGTGTGTATGTGTGTGTATCCGAGCGATAACTCAAAAGATACTAACCTGATTTGAACAAAATTTGGCACATCTCTTCATTGTGTTAGGACCACAAAAGAGTTCGGAAGTCAGCTATAACGGATATCTTTTGTCCCAAAAATATACGAAAACATTTTTGAAAACGCTATATTTTTGAAAGCAGTAGAGTAACTGGAATGATATTTTAAATGTCGCTAGAAATGGTGTAGGTATACCTGTGTAGTGAAGTTTCGGTGATTCGGGTTAAAAAATTTAGAGTTGTTTCGAATTTAAAAATAAAATCTGAAAGACATGCATTGAAACGACTAAAGTGGTTAAAGTCAAATCCCTGACAGACAGAGTGTGGTTAACTGCCATGCGTAGATTGATTCATACAACAGGCATAAATCATATATCAACGATGACCAAACAATACAACTTATACGCATAAAACATATTACTCGAACTAACAATCGAGAAATCTCACAGCCAAAAAATCCCGAATGACAGATGACATGAAATCAACAATTTTCCAAGTGATTGTTTTCAACTGTAGGATTCAATTTTTTTTTCAAAATACATTATATTTGTAGCTTGATGAATGGCCCCAATTAAAGTTTTAGACTGAAAACGTAGCATATTATAGTGGATAGGTAAACAAGATCCATTCAGATCTCTATCGATTTTAAAACAGTTTGTTCGTTTACATTTAAACTTAAACATAAGAGGTCAGTTAAGATCGAAACAGTCGTTGAATGTGTTTCAAGTCACAATTATATTAATTCAGTATTTAGTTGTTAGGTTCACTTTTAATAAAATCAAATGTCCCGGGGAACGAAGTCGGCGTCAATTATCAGTAAAAAAAATGTTGGCGCATCTGTGGTTCAGTGGTAGAATGCCCTCATCGTAGGCTGTCGGATCATTTAATAAGTCTAAGTTTAAAGTATTTATTTTAGTACTATTCCCTACTAAGAGTGTACAATTCTTATAAAAATTCACTACTATAACGTCCCGAAATTTTGATTTATTTTTTTGTTCTATTGGAAACTATTCCAAAATTGGAGTCGAAATATCGGCGTATAAAAATAATGTCGGTCTCAGACTAACCTGAAAAATTTCAGAAAAATTGGTTAACAGGTTGTGACAAAGGTAAACCCCTTCGAGTGACACTTCCAACCCCCAAATTTTAAATAGGAACTAGGGGCTTGTAATACCTCATTTGAAATATCTCCTCATTCTCCATTCAAATATGCTACGGTTTTAAAATGTATTGCAAAAATTAACAGTAAAAAAAAGAAATCCACCCGAATCACGAACTTTTCCACATTAAAATAGTGCTGCCAACTGAACCATAACTTCCGCATAGCAGTGATAGTTTACTCTCCTCAGAAACACATTCTCATGAAATGAATTTAGGGCCCATGACTTGAGCACACAGAAAATATTCGTATTCATGTACACATAAAATTGTGAAACGATATATTTTTCCCCCAGGGCTCGTCCGCGGCCTTGCCTCCCCGGCAGCACTGCAACCTTTGGTTGATTATGCATACCCTTAGTCTTACTCCACACATTCCAAAATCACTGTGCCTTGAACTAGCGTGCACAGCGATTGGTAGGGTGAAGTTTTATGTTGCTCTGTCTCCGGTCTAGACTGACCGTGGATCAGTTGTCTTTTGCGGTACAGAGTTTTACACTCGCACAAGATGTGCTGGGCTAATTCGTCCCCCTCGCCGCAGAGTCTGCATGCGAGGTCCCCTTCGAACCGCCCCATTTTATGCAGGTGTTTCTTGACGGCCATGTGTCCCGTCAAGAGACTTGTTGTGTTTCTGAGCTGTCCTCTGCTAATATTTAGCAGCTCCACAGCTCTTTTTGAACTGGGTTCGTCAATTATTGACTTCCCACGTCTGAGCCCTGGACAGTCTGCCCAGTACACCTTGTGTTGGTTTCTGACCCAGGACTTAATGGCTCCACTGGCAGTGCTCTTTGTCACGCCCGGAGGAGGTTCTGTTCCCATAAATGGTTCTGCTGACCCTCTCTTCGCGAGACTCTCATCTTTTTCATTGCCTTTAACTCCCGAATGACCCGGGACCCAGATGAGGGACACCTCATTCTCCCCAGCCAGGTCGCTCGTCTCGTCTCGGCACTCACTCACCAGCCAGGAATTTACCCGTGGGCTACTTAGTGCCTGTGGCTATGAGGATCCGCTTGTTGGTGTAGCCCCTCCTCTTGTTCTCTCGCACACAGTGCAGGATGGCGTACATTTCGGCCTGAAACACCGTTGCATAGGCTCCGAGGGAAATACTATGACTTACCCTCGGTCCTTCCGAGTAAACACCTGCCCCCGTGCCCATCCGTGAACCAAACGAGCACGTCCCATGGTATGCCCGGCGTCTCCTCCCCACATGCCTCGCGGTCGGGGATTTCCAATATAAAGTTGTTTTCCCTGCAGATTCGCGGGCTCGCGAAGTCTGACCTCATTTCAAGCATGGGCTCCTTCCCGATCTTCTGAATTTTGCAGTGGCCCTTAAGCCTGGGTTGATCTTCAGTCTACCATTGCAGGCTATTCTGTATAGTCCTAGCCTCCCCTATAATAAAAAAAACGAGATATTACTCGATTTTTTGAGTTTTGATACTTTTTCGCCGTGTTAGCAAAAAAAAATCGAAACTTCTATCACGGATATTCCACCTAAACGCATTCTACCCCTTATTAAATTTTAGCACAGAATACCAGATGTTTGATGAAATTGTAAGTTTTATAATAAACAAACTCTAAAACGTTATATTACTCGAGCTTTAATGTTTTTTTTATTTTTACCAAATCACCCCCTTACTCCCTGGAGCGATTTTACCCAAAAACAATCCGAACCGTTCGTTTATCGGGTGCTGACTGCATACCAAATCTGAAGATGATACCTAAATTTATTTATTTATTTAAATTTGCACCTACAGAATTGAACAATTCCAAATGGTACTTAAAAATAAAAATAAAATAAAAAACTCAAAGTAACAAAATCACTGTCTTGAGACAGTTTTCATCCTAGACACAGCAATATAAAAGATATCACAATTAGAAAAATTAGCATTATAATTATACAATAATCTCTCTATGAAACTGTTACATCCATAGTTGGTCCTGTGTGTTCGCTCAAAAAAAGTTGCCGTTGGCGAGCTGAGCGTGGTGGAACATGGAAAAGAACCAACTCAAGCAGATCATTACAGTCAATGTGACCATTAATTAACTTATATATAAACATCAATGAAAGATACTCATGTCGCGCTTTGAGACTGACCGTACCACAAAGAAGCAATCTGACATCATACCCAATATCTTGGCAAGGAAAGTTATGCTTATAATAAAGGTACTTAACAAATTTGTTTTGTACCCTTTCAATACGATTAATGTGGCATGCATAGGATGGAAACCATACAACATAACAATACTCAATATTACTTCGAACCAAGGATGTATACAAACTAGTGATTGCCCCTGTGTCAGTCATATGTTTAGTGTGTCTTAACAAACCCCAAAAGTCTGCAACATTTTACAACCACAGCATCAATATGCAGATTAAATGACAAATCATTTTTTGAAAATTACACCAAGATCTGCAACTGATGTGACAACGTCCAACACCGTGTTATAAATGGTATAGCTATGAACAATCCGATTCTGACCCCTAAAATAGCTCACAACCTTACATTTACCCACATTAAGCGACAACAAGTTTGAACTGCACCAGCGAGTCAAGTTGTCGAGGTCATGTTGCAAAGTGTTGACACCATGGACAACTTCAGGAAAAAACTTTAAGTCATCTGCATACAATAAACATTTCAATGACTCAACACAACACAACATCATTAATAAAAAGATTGAAGAGAACAGGACCTATATGTGATCCCTGTGGTACCCCAGACAAGACAATGACTTCATCTGATAGAGCACCACCAATGCTAACAAATTGCTTTCTGTCAGACAGGTAAGATCGAATCCACAAAAGATAACAACCACAGATGCCCATTGCAAACAATTTTTGCAGAAGAAGGGTATGACACACGCTGTCAAAAGCATTTGGTACATTAGTGTATATAATGATACATCAGTGTATATAACATCAACTTGTTTACCAGCCTCCAATGCATCCGTCACGTAAGATAGAAAAATGGCGAGATTTGTTCTAAAGTTATCCTTCTACCAGCAGACAGAGATACAGACCGACATAGCGACAGACAAAAAAAATGTTCGCTCCCAAATCATGTTTTCTATATCTTTTGACACATTTTCGCTTAAACATCCTGAAAAGTCACGATAACATACTTCCACACGTATTGACTATGTGAACGTAAAATTAATAAATAACTAATCGTGTTTAATAATTGATAATGAGAAAAAAAAAGAAAACACACCAATCTTAATGTAGGAGATGTTGAAAATGCATGCCTTGAATGATCTGGCGACATCCTAACCGTAAACAAAAATATCTTCTAACGTTAACGAACATATCAGGCGTAAACGAGCTAATGCCAACCATTATTCTTCTTGAGTCAGTTACTTAATTTTTTATACCATACTTTTCACATATCCCCAAAGAAGAACTAAAATAGCGTAAGATAGGGTCATCGTGCTGGTCATTCTAACGATCCTTGCCTTCGTATCCACCGAGTCGCAAATATTAAGTCGAGGTACTACCGGGCAATGATTTGGTAATGTGCTGGTGCTCCATCCTGCTAAAACTGTATCAAATTTGCTGCAACTTTTGTTTCACACTCTATTTATTCTTAATATAGTTTTAAGAAATCATCTTTGAGGCCAAGTATTATTATTGGACAAAGTGTGCAAATTTCCATTTTTACCATCTCCATGCTGAATTTCATCATCGAGCCTCTAAAATATGATTATGTGCAGAATTTCCTTAAAAAGCACATCGTTAAAATGTTTAGCTCTGTCCATGTTTCCAGAAGAGACGCCGACATTTAGTTTTTGTATTGCTTCAATTGAGAACGTAAATACTATATTTGCGTTTATTCTGCAGTAGTATTGATTACTTGTCTACAGTTACTGTCATTATGTTGAACTCGCATAATTGATGTATTCGATTTAGTTTATTTGGTTGAATAATTACATGGCGTTTGTTAAACAATTTAATTAATGGCGTACCTACCAAACCACAACGTTACTCTACTTAGGGTAGAATAGCTTCTTACCTTGTAACAACTGAAATAGTTGTCTTAGTTCAAATGATCTATGTTCCTCCATACGATCTAAGCTTAACAGAACTATGTAAAGTGTACGTGTATTTTGCCACCTCTAGGAACGTCAAATTATAATAAGCGAATGTTTTGAAACATCTTGCACTACATGGGCCTTGCATTAAAAAGATTTACCCTTACTAAAATTATACACAAGAGGAAACATATTCTTGTTTAAAATATAGATTTATTTTATTGGCTGTTATCGCGACTAGTTGGTAAAGCCGTTCCATATACTAAATACAAATGTATAGTCTTTTTGTGTGGTTTCACAAATGTTTGTTTTTCATCTGTAACTAGTTTTGTCTTTTGCAGCATGGCCAGGCATGTGAAAATTGAATTTATTCACAAGCACCCATTACAATGATAATGATAATAATATAGGTTTGTTCAAATTCAGACACAGGTCAAAAGAATCATAAACAACGTGAGAAAACTAAATAAGTAACACTTATAACTAAAAATAAATTGCTAAAATGGGGGTATTTTGATAAAAAATACCCTTCAATACAAATCAAAGATGACGCCTTCAAAATGTTTATGTGATGTTTGTTGATGTTTGACATGAAAATAAAATTCAGTAATTATAACAATGATTACCATAACAAGCATAATAATAAAATAATTGGTAGCAATAACAGTAAAAGAAACAAGGTCTATATAATCAAAATATTGACGTATATTAAATTATTACAGTATCATTTTTGATATGGTTATACATGTTCTGTTCAATATATTTAATTAAAAATAAGACTTTTCAAACAGATACATTCGTAAACCGATATTTAAAACAAGGCAGTTGTCATGTATGGGCCTTTTTAGCTTTAGATTTTTCAAAAAGCCAGCTCTTTGTCAGGTAATCTTACCAACCCGAACATGGAAGCGAATTTTAGTAAACTTTTTTGAGTATATTGAGGCTTGTAATCAAACTATTACAACTCAACTCACCCTTATAAAGAGTACAGTGACTTACTAGAGCCAGTGTGGGGGTTAAGGAGTCGCGGGCCAAAGGACTCTAGGGGGCAAGCTGAGGAAGTGGAAATAACAACATAAACTCTCGATGAAGCTTTCCCCAAGACCGTCATGCGCGGTAAAAATCCGCATCCTGCACGAGGTGACCCTGCTAATAACTAAACATGACGGATCTAGACAAGGAGGTCTAACTAAACTCCCCCAATCTACGGTGTCACGTGACCCGTGCCTATGGATGGATGGCACCAGGGCGATGGTGTCGTGAACGGAACCTCTGGAGTACCAGGCAACCCTCCAGAGTAACCCACCTTGCACCACACAGGGGGTTCTGATGGTGTGGACAGTATTTCCCCCATTCTCGTGGGAACAACATGAAGATAATAAACACATATAAAACCAAAACCGATGATGCTCGAGGAGTGGCTCCGGCTACAGACTTGTGCCTTGAGTCTATCCCGGAAACGGAGACGAGCCAGGGGGCGGCAGCGGACTCTGGAGGTCCCACGACCGGCGTAGTTACGGGGGATCAGGGGGTAGCTTCGGCCAGAGACCTGTCCCCGACACCCAAGCTGGAGGCTGGGTCCCACCGGAGGGCGGCGAGCTCCGCGGACTCCGGGGACCCCTCCACCAGTGAGGACTCTACTGTTAGAGTAGAGGGACTGCCCCGGCAGTCCAAGCGTCTTTCCGGGGCGCAAAGAAAGAAGTTCCGGAGGGCGCAAAAAATGGCGGCCGGGACGTGGACGGTCGAGAAACCTGTAAAGGCGCAAGAGGGGAGTGCGGGTCAGAAGACGCCGCGCTCTGGCTCTAGCACGCCTACTACAGACAGACCTCCCAAAGGAACCAAGGCCGGAACACCGGCGCAGACTGGCTCTTATAGGGAGGCTGCGGAGGGCCTCGGGATGGCATGATTGACGGACGCCATCCTGAGATCACGCTAGACCAGGGAAAGGCGGACCTGATCCAGGCTGCGGTGGTAGCTGCGATGGACTCTCTTCAGGAAGGGGAGAGCCCGCCTCAGTTCCACCGGACGCGCCTGACGGGGGGCATCTTCTGGATAATCTGTGCCGGCCCGCAGTCGCGGGACTGGCTGCGGAAAACGATCGGGGGTCTTGGTCAGATTTGGGAGGGGGCGGACATGACAGCCGTCGAGCCCAAGGAACTCCCAAAGAGACGCAAGGTCCTCGTACGGATCCCTGACACCGTCCCGCAGGAGACGGTGATCAGCAGACTTAAGATCCAAAACCCTGAACTGGGGACGCAACACTGGTCGGTTCTAAGCAGGAAGGCAGAGGAGAAAAGACAGACGCTCGCCTTCTCGATCGACCAGACATCTTACAGAGCCCTTGAAGGAACCTCCTTTAAGGCATTCTGGGGCATGGGAAGGGTTAGCTTCCGCCCACTGGGGAAGCAACTAAGGGTTAATGGGACTTAGGTTCCTTCAGGTCAACCTCCAACACAGTAGGGCAGCCACGGCCGGACTACTAATGGCTCCGAGGAACACGGATGTGGCCCTCATCCAGGAACCGTACTCCTATAAAGGAGAGATGAAGGGACTCGGCGAAGCTACTGGAAAGCTCATCTACAGCAGATCCAGCGAGAACCCGAGGGCCTGCATTTTTGTCAGGGAAGGGATAGAGTTTCTCCCTCTAATGAATTTCTGTTCCAGGGACCTGGCAACGATCAAAATCCGATGTGGAGGAGCGGATGGGCTAAGGGACATTACTGTCGCGTCAGCCTATCTGCCAGGGGACAGCACGGACCCTCCTCCACCCAACGAATTGGAGCAGCTGATGGTGGGTAGCAGAGCAGGTGGCTGGCAGACCATCATCGGCATGGACGCGAATGTGCACCATGAGTTGTGGGGTAGCTCGGACACAAACTCAAGGGGTGAGGCACTTTTACAATAGTAGGTAGGGCGTCACTTTGGACAGACAGTGACGTCACAGGAAGTGACGTCACTGGCGCCACGCCCTGGCGCCACGCCCTGGCGCCTGCCCTGGCGCCGGCGCCTAGCCACGCCCCGGCGCCAGCCCCGGCGCCGGCGCCTAGCCACGCCCTGGCCCCCGGCGCCTGCCCCGGCGCCTAACCCCGGCGCCTGCCCCGGTGCCACGCCCGGCGCCTGCCCCGGCGCCACGCCCGGCACCTGCCCCGGCGCCAGCCACGCCCTGGGCTAGACAGTCACATTTAGTCTTGTTATTCTGCATTCTAAGGTCATTGACCTGTCTAGGAAACTTTGGCCAGACAGTGACGTCACACGACTTGGGCCAGACAGTCACATAAGTGTCTAACCTATTACTTCAAATTATTATATTTTGAAAAAAACCATTTGGTGCAGGTGAGTTTCGAACCCGGGGCATTCAGATGGGAGGCAACGATGCTACCCATTGAGCTAAGCAAACGCTTGTTAATTTATTGTTTTAGGTTGGTATATATATATACGACTTTTAATTACAAACAAACCATACATGTAACATAATTAAAGTTTTTTGTTATTATTAGACAAATGGATGATTTACAAAATAATGTTTAATATTAGAGGCGGAACCAAAACGGAAGAACCAAAATGGCGGAATGAAAGATGGAAGCCTGTGATACCTTAAGCTGACATTATAAAAAATGGCGGCTTTCTTTCTTAAAGATGGTGCCTTTCGCTGATAAAGAATGGCGGCTTTCGTTCTTAAAGATGGTGCCTTTTGCTGATAAAGATGGTTGAAGACTCCATTATTTAAAGTTACGTCACCCCAACCTTTAGAGCCGACAAATGAGAGTGAGGTTGATAAGCGAGAATAATGGTATTGGTCGAAGACTCCATGATTGAAAGTTACGCCCCCCCATTAAAACAAACCATTCATAAAGCTTTTGTTATTAGACATAACCAAATATCGGAGAGACAATAGAGGTCGCTGGCAAAACAAAGAAGGAAGCTCAGAAACAAAATGGACAACAGGTTCAACTCTTAAGCTTAGAAACAATGGTTGGTTACAGGTTCAATTCCTTTCTCCACGTGTTTAGTGTCATGTTACTCGTCTAAGTAAGCAGAATTAAAAAATGGCGACTAAAATGAGATAAAAAACTTAAAACCCTTATCGCGGAAGATCCGTGAGACGTACGATAGAACCAATACATGCACGGTGTTAAGGAGGCCAAATCAAATTGGAATATACAATAAAATGGCCACTTCCGGTCTAAACTTTAAATCGTTATATCTTTTCAACGGAAAGTGATAGAAATGAACTATCTTCAAAAAATGTATGTTTCATAACAAGGTCTACAAGAAACTGAGATAAAAAACTTCAAACCCTTATCGCGGAAGATCCGTGAGATGTACGATAGAACCAACACATGCACGGTGTTAAGGAGGCCAAATCAAATTGGAATATACAATAAAATGGCCACTTCCGGTCTAAACTTTAAATCGTTATATCTTTTCAACGGAAAGTGATAGAAAGGAACTGACTTTAAAAATATATCGTTTCGTAACAAGCTCTACAAGAAACTGAGATAAAAAACTTTAAACCCTTATCGCGGAAGATCCGTGAGATGTACGATGGAACCAATACATGCATGGTGTTAAGGAGGCCAAATCAAATTGGAATATACAATAAAATGGCCACTTCCGGTCTAAACTTTAAATCCTTGTATCTTTTCAACGACAAGTGATAGAAAGGAACCGACTTTTAAAAATGTATGTTTCGTAACAAGATCTACAAGAAACTGAGATACAAAAATTTCAAATCCTTATCGCGGAAGATCCGTGAGATGTACGATAGAACCAACATATGCACGGTGTTAAGGAGACCAAATCAAAGTGGAATATACAATAAAATGGCCACTTCCGGTCTAAACTTTAAATCCTTGTATCTTTTCAATGGAAAGTGATAGAAAGGAACCGACTTCAAAAATGTATGTTTCGTAACAAGGTCTACAAGAAACTGAGATAAAAAACTTTAAACCCTTATCGCGGAAGATCGGCGAGATGTACGATAGAACCAATACATACACGCTGTTCAGCAAAGCAAACTCTATAAGCATATTCAATAAAAATGTTACTTCCGGTAGACACTTCCGGTATAGCTATTCTTAGAGCTACATACATGTGTGACACATCAAAATAATCGTCTTGTTGAACAGAAGAAATATAATATTTAAGTAAGTTAGAACAAGCTGTATTAACACCTAAAACCAACACACACTCTCTTGTACAGACTGATTACCCTGCCATCCAATTGTTAGTAAGGTTATGTTTGTATTTGTTATTTGAATACAAACAGACATAATAAGAAGAGTGTACTTACATACAGCAAGAGACGTCATCCTTGTTTCACGACTTAACACATACTGAACAAGTGTCTCTCTCTCTTGTATTGAGGAAACAAACTGATGTAAGAGAGAGGGGGTCTTACAAAGGATAAACAACGTTTTTTACAGTTGTTAACCTTACAGAAAGGGGTTAATAAAAATGCAACAAAATAAAAATAAAACAACTGATTTACATACAATAAAAATTTATTAGGATTAATTAAGTTGTACATATTGATACATAAATGACATACATAAATGACATACTATTATTACATAATGGCTCTAACGATACCCGTTAGAGGTTTATATTCCATTACACTGTCATGAATAACCAAACAATAAACACGAGTATTTTTTGGGAAGTTGGCGTGACTCATGAACTCCACCTTAATGTCCACCGTTGAAGACTTGATTGACTCGTTCTGGTACTGACAGTCAATCACAAATAGAGCTCTGTCTTTAAACTCGTCATAATTCAAGATAGGCTCCGACATGTTTTTATAACAGAAGTTTTTTTGAAAATCTGTATACATGTTATAGGCTTCTGCATATTTCGATTTCTCAAAATCCATATTCATAGATTCATAAGGGTAGCATTCTGAATTTAGAAACACTCTGAGGTCCAACATACCAATGTTATCGAAATAGTCTGACCTCTTCTTCACGTTATCCTTACGATCTGTTTGAAATGCTATAATCACATATCGAGGTCTTTCCAAGTTGGTTGCAGTTTTAACAGCCCACACATCTCTGTTGATATCTCTGAGTGCTGGTAACTCATATATGTCCCATTTGCGGTATGCGAGAAATATAGAGGTGTCTTTGGCTATTTTATCCATCAGTTCCAATTTCATTTTATCATTGGGAAATACATGTTTTACCTTTAAAAACATATTGGTTACGGTAATTTTTGCTCGTGCCGTACCTGTGCTGTAATAGCCGTTGGAATCGTTTCGACTTCTTGTAAAGCGGAAAGTATGTTTGCCACAGAGAACTCCTTTGAAATGATGAAAGAAACTGAAGAGGAACCAGACAGGTATGAGCATGTGAAACTTGTTATCATTTAAGGTGATGTGCTCCGACGACACATTCAGACCGGCGTTGCTAAGAGATTGGGCTTCATTCTTACTGAACGATAGCAGACTTTTGATGATGGTTGTGGTGTATGGGTCTCGCACTCGTTCCACTTCCTTGTTATTTAACTCATAGGTCATTGATTCAAACAGAGCTGCTCCTCCATTATTTGACAGATAACAAGCACCAGTGGCATTTTGGATTGCTACAGGTTCCAGAGCACCTTCGATTATTAGAGCTGACTCGGCCAGACATACGAACGCATCTTGTTGGTTGATGGCTATTTCAATTTCATCGCTGTTACCAAACGATTTAGTTGGTGAATAGTAAGAACGCAGCTCTTCTCGATCGATGCCATCATCAAACACGGGTTCTTTGAATATTTCTAGTTTTGACGACATGATAACCCAGGCTTTGCAGGAACTCAATATTATCGGGACGAAGCGTACCCTTTGACGTGTCTGACTCAACTGAATTTGATGTGGTAGATGCACTTGATTTTATATCCTTGAAGACCAACATACTAAGCAACTTTTATAAGTTTTAAGCGAACAGACACCTCTTCACCTTGAAAGTTGACAGGAACTGAATCTTGGTCGACGATGTCGATGCTTATATTGGAAATCTCTTGCTTGTTCACCGGCAAGTAAATTAAATTTTTAGGTTCTATGTCGATTGCGTAGCCAGGATCAACCATCGGAGCAAACTCATACAGCGTATGTGAGGGTTGTCCGTTATAATAGGAACCAGACACAATATTGGTTTCGATGCGAATCTGTCTAACATCCACTATATCAACAGGTAAATCAGATTCATAAAAGGTGTCTGGCTGAAGAACTTGTTTTGAAAAGCCCAACATTCGCCCAATCGAACCATCAAATTCAAAACTGACATTTGTATAACACTTTAGTCTACATTTGATGGTGTTCGGATTAGGTCTCAGAATCAGAGCCTGTTGCTTTTGTTCGTGTGTTGCTGTAGCACCAACAAGTTCATTTTGAAGTAACTCTTCCAAGTGTGTTATTTCATAAGCACCGGTGGGTATCGTGATGGTTCGCCAACCGGTTCCTTCTTTTACATGAAATTTGTTTTTACCTTCATAGATGTTGGGTATGTTGTTGTAGGTGTGAAAGCCTATCAAGGCAACAGCATAATTACCATCCAAAACAATTGGTGGATGGTAGTCTGACGACAGATGGGAGCTGCGGTCTTTCAACACAAAGGTGTGCGCCATGACTGATACACACAGGCTACTGTTTAAGGCTTTTATTTAAAAATTTTAAACATAAGTGACCACAATTATAAGTATTATATTTCTGATACACATCATGATTGTACATTAGAGTAGAGTCTTTAAGGTAACGCTGCAGCTCAACTGGTGGCTTCAAGTTTCCATATGAGTCAAAGTACACGGCTGTGTCACCACGTTTCTTAACTGCAACCCAATGACTGCCAGGTTCCTTGTTTGTTTGCAAATTCATGATAAGTGATTCATTCTTGCGTGGCCCATTCGATGGCAAAGTATCTCGCATGTATACACCTCTAAAATATGGAATTTTCATTTTACCAGCAAATTTCATAAGGTCTTCATTTGTTAGAGGTCTTGCTGGTAAACATCTTACTCGTTTTTTGGTTTCTGCAGATACAACCCATAACCGGAGCGCTGTTTCTTGAGATACATGCCTTTGCCCAGTCTCTTGCATTTTGGCTTAAATTTCAAGCCACTCCCTCTCCTACCCATCGCGATGGCTTCCATTGTTTTGTTGTGCCGTTCTTCCTCCTCTAGTTTCTGTTTCGCAGACTTGGCATCGTTCACGGCTTTGGCAATACCTGCAGCACCACCACCCAGAGCTCCTAGTGCTGACAGCCCACCAAATATCAGAGGCAACAGCGGAAGGAAGCCTCCACTTTTAGGTATTGGAATAACTCGAGGTTTCTGCACATTCTTACGTCCACCAATGTTTCTAACGATTGTATGAGCTATATCAAATACGGCGTTCGCTGTTGGAATAAGATTTCTATCTTTTATAACTTCCTCAATCAGACTTAGTATGTTTTTAAAGGGAACCTTCTTCTTTGGCTTCGAGTTGATTACATAAAACCCCTCATCAAGTTTTCTGTTAACTTTCATGGTGTTTGTAACGCCCCGCAACGTTTCAGCAAAACCTGTATCTGTCTTTGTTAATAACAGCCCTCACTCTGTGACACCAACATGCATACTGACTGGGTGTCTCACTTGCATTCATATATATACACACCCAAATAAAATATAGTTTAGTTTAAGTTAAGATGCGTACCAGCAAACACGCTTCTGCCTTACCCATTACAAATATAGACGATGTTGTTACGGACACAGCTCAACAACAACTGAGGCATGGTCCTCTCTTTCCAAACACCGTTCGCTGTATCATATGTGGTCCGAGTGGGTGTGGTAAAACTAATGTCATGCTGAGTTTGTTGTTTGAAGCAAACGGTTTAAAATTTGATAACGTGTATGTGTATTCAAAGTCTCTGTATCAACCGAAATACAAGATGTTAAAGGAGGTGATGAATGCAACAAAAGGTGTTGGTTACTATCCTTATAGAGAAAACGATGAAATATTAGATCCGGCAGATGCCAAGGACAACTCTGTGTTTATATTTGATGATGTAGCTTGTGACAAACAAGATAAAATAAGAGCATACTTCAGTATGGGCAGACATAAGAATATTGATTCATTCTATCTCTGTCAAACATATACACGAATACCCAAACATCTGGTACGTGACAACACCAATGTTATTGTGTTATTCAAGCAAGATGAAACCAATTTAAAACATGTGTACGACGATCATGTGACCACCGATATGGACTTTAAACAATTTAAAACTATCTGCCACCAATGCTGGAAAGATAATAAGTATGGTGTGTTGGTGATTGTGAAGGAAAACGATGTACACAAAGGTCGATATAGAAAAGGATTCGATAGATATATATTATTCTAACAAACGATGATAGACAGGACAGTCAGCTGTCTAACACAGGTGTCTAACACAGATGTCATACAGGTGTCTAATACAGCTGTCATACAGCTGTCATACAGCTGTCTAACACAGCTGTCTAACACAGCTGTCTAACACAGCTGTCTAACACAGCTGTCTAACACAGCTGTCTAACACAGCTGTCTAACACAGCTGTCTAACACAGCTGTCTAACACAGCTGTCTAACACAGCTGTCTAACACAGCTGTCTAACACAGCTGTCTAACACAGCTGTCTAACAAGACAGCCAGACATCGTGATAAATAAGAAGGCATGTACCATGAAGGAGTCAGTATATGTTAAACCACCACACAACCTGTATCGCTCAAACAAATTATTAGACCAGCTGGTAATACCGACCAGTTGTAGCACAATGGAAGTGCTGGGTAAGGAAGAGCGAAAAGTTAAGAAAAGGATTTTACAACTTGCTGACAATATTCGAAAAAAAACATTTAATGCTTAAACTTAACAGAGCCGAGAATGATGATGCTCTGCAACGTTTATATAAACCACTTGTTGAGCCCCTAAGTGAAATATCTAAAAACACAGCAGCACAGCAGCAGCAGCAGCCCCAGCAACAACCAAAGGCTGAACAAATCAAAGAAGAAGCGGTACCAGAAACGAAACCCCAAGTACAGTTCCTTAAAGACCATGAAGTTTTTGAAGCTGAACCTAGGGAAGAGGCTGAGGAGACAAGTTCCGATGAGGATATCCCAACATTTGAAGAGCTTGAGGCAGACCTACAAACTGTCACATCCAACCCTGCATATCAAGAATTTTTGGAGCAATATCCTGAACGAGTTCGATATTATGTAGACAAGTATTTTACTGGACCACCAAGGCTCGCTACTATTGATCAAACGTATGGTGCTCGCTACGCTAAAGATACCGGTAGCTGGAGTCTTGGCAATAAACACTTGGATTTTACTGATAATGACATTCGACTAGGTCAACGGAGATATCCGCAAACACAAGGTCTGCTAGAATTGATATTTATGAAAACACCTAGAGGGTATACCTATGACGATCTTCAACACTATAGAGATATTCTAGAAGCAACTAGTGTGCATAAAATGAACTATGATCCCAACGCACGAACCAAGGGTTGTTCCTCTGAAAAGTATCTGACTCTAATAAAACCGGTGATAAATCCACGAGGTCGTAGATCCTCAACTCCTCAAGGTTTTGGTTACGACACACATCATAACGCAGAACAAAAAACTGAACCTAGAGCTCAGAATGTAAGCAGCAACACTAACAACTATATGCTACAAAATAACAAACAAATAGAATATGTCTATTGGGATGACATAAATGAGCTGGTTGATAGACTTAGACTTTTAGTAGCTTCCCAGGCTGCTGGTAATAATGCTCATAACAATGAAATTCAGTCAATCATTGAAGAACTGAAGGAGGTTGGTGTTATCGCCTAGTATACCTACATATATCAAAGATATACCTACCTTAGTGCTTAGTATAAAAATGTCTATCGATAAGTTCGGACGTTCCCAATCCAATAAAGGTTCTAAGTTTAAAATTATTGAAAGAGAGATTTTCCCAAGAACTGATAGTGGTGATTTTGATTTGCAAAGCCATAGATTGTGTAACATAGCTGATCCAGTCGATGCAACAGATGGTGTAAATAAAAAATTTGTTGATGTATGGATAGACGACTATCAGAAGAACAAAGATGAGGTAACACAAAGAATCATTGCCATACTACTTGAAGCTGTACACAAACCTGAGTTGGAAGATTTAAAAAACGAATTTGAAAATAAATTGAAAATTTTAGCTAAGAACATAACTGCTCAAGTTTTAAAAGATGTTGATGTGTTAAAGAATAATAAGCTAAAGAATAAGCTGGGAGAAATAGACGGTAAACTAAAAGATTTACATGATAAGTGGATACTTTTAAATCCAACATCGCCATGAGACGCAAAACTGTTGAAAGGAAGAACTACAAACGACTAAACAAACAGACATCTATCTGGTTGAACGCATCTTGAGGAAGAAAGGCAAGCAGCTCTATGTAAAATGGCTGGGTTTTGATAAATCTCAGAATTCTTAGATAAATTCAGATGATGTTAAATAAGCTTATATATTTAATGTATTAATGTACTTAGAATAAAATAAAAGTCTTTATTAAAAAAATGTTATTTTATTTTTTCACCTGGTTACATACAATTAAGCTAAGTGAACAATTACAATTTATATCGTAAATCAATAATATCCTGAATAAACTTCTCCTGAGGTACATCTGCTATCTGTAGATCGTTTCTCTTCGCCTTGAGGTATTCGACTTCGGTCTTTATTCTGTTAAAGAGATTTACAGAATTTGGATCATACAACATGTTTAAAACTACTTCGGAATCAGGGTGTTTATTTTTAAAGTTCTTGACAGCTCTTTTAAAACTTTTCTTCTGAGTCCTTACAGCATGATATGGATAGGTAGTATCCTTCTCATTTCTTGAAAGCAAACCAAAAACACAAAGTTTTCCAGGGTTGCTTGGTTTTGGAGATATATCTTCTAAATGTTCTGTGATTTTAGCATTTGTTTCTCGCATACGCTGCACTTCATCATCTATCTCCATTAATTTCACTTCAATTTCTTTGAGGTTATCCTTGTATTTTTGATTAAATTCACTTACGAAAAAATCAAAAATAATTTGGTTGCACTTTTCATAGAAACTATTGGATATCCAACAAGCCAAATTTAATATCAAATCTTTACAGACATATGTACCAGATATCAAGTTGTTTTCAGTTTGTGTTCCACCAAAGTCCACCAAGTATGTAGCGGTTGTAGGTGTTAGTTGAGATGTTGCTTCCAGCACATCTAGGGGGCCGGAATTCCGGCCCCCTAGATGTGACTCTAAGTGGACACCTTCGGTTGAAATATTTAGGTAATCGGTATTCTGGCTACCTAAATGTTTCTTCGCCTGACCGTTGTAATAGGTAATCAACTCTTTAGTTTTCTTATTTTCCAACCAATGTCTGAATCTTTTCTCACCATCTTTACACAGCTTAGTCGCATTAAAATAACCAGTGTTTTTATCAATAATTAATTGAAAGTCTCCAAATAAACCATACCAGAAGTTGTTTTTAATTTGCTGGTAGCACACATCATTTAATGTAGCCATTTTAAACACACTACTGAGCACTTGGATACGTTAGAGTTAACTGAAGCACGTCTTACCTCTACGATAACTAAATTTTGAATGAGTTTAACAGTGTGTAGTGAACAATTTACATGGATGATGTCATCCTTTCGGTTTGTACTAGACAAGCTCAAACACGAGTAATGGGGGTGATTGAACAGATATAACACAAGATAACATTCACCAAGGTCATCAACTGACACGTTATTTACCCTAAGCGGGCCTCTCTCTTGCGTATATTAAACAGATACACAGACAAGTTCAAACACAAATAATGGGGTGATGTCATTCAACGGAAATTACACTAGATAACAACCGTACAGACAAAACTCAAACAGGTTTGTGGAACAGGTTTGTGGATGATGTCATACTTCTAACGGCTGTATTCTAGACAAGCTCAAACACGAATACCATTTACCCATCAAGGGGCCCCCTACAGTATGTTTCTGAACTTCCTTCTTTTGTTTGCTAACGACCTCTGTGTGTTATTTTTAAATAAGTCTTCAATCATCTTTATCAGCGAAAGCCACCATCTTTAAGAAAGAAAGCCGCCATTTTTTATAATGTCAGCTTAAGGTATCACAGGCTTCCATCTTTCATTCCGCCATTTTGGTTCTTCCGTTTTGGTTCCGCCTCTAATATTAAACATTATTTTGTAAATCATCCATTTGTCTAATAATAACAAAAAACTTTAATTATGTTACATGTATGGTTTGTTTGTAATTAAAAGTCGTATATATATATATACCAACCTAAAACAATAAATTAACAAGCGTTTGCTTAGCTCAATGGGTAGCATCGTTGCCTCCCATCTGAATGCCCCGGGTTCGAAACTCACCTGCACCAAATGGTTTTTTTCAAAATATAATAATTTGAAGTAATAGGTTAGACACTTATGTGACTGTCTGGCCCAAGTCGTGTGACGTCACTGTCTGGCCAAAGTTTCCTAGACAGGTCAATGACCTTAGAATGCAGAATAACAAGACTAAATGTGACTGTCTGGCCCAGGGCGTGGCTGGCGCCGGGGCAGGTGCCGGGCGTGGCGCCGGGGCAGGCGCCGGGGCACGCGCCGGGCGTGGCACCGGGGCAGGCGCCGGGGCTGGCGCCGGGGCGTGGCTAGGCGCCGGCGCCGGGGCTGGCGCCGGGGCGTGGCTAGGCGCCGGCGCCAGGGCAGGCGCCAGGGCGTGGCGCCAGGGCGTGGCTAGGCGCCGGCGCCAGTGACGTCACTTCCTGTGACGTCACTGTCTGTCCAAAGTGACGCCCTACCTACTTACAATTCCTTATGAAATTTAATTTAGACATATTGAATAGAGGTAATAAACCGACCTTCGTCACAACACGGCGTGAGGAAGTTTTAGATCTAACAGTTTCCACCCAGTTTCTGGGTGATTGTTAAAAGCTGGGCTGTGTCTGGGGAAGTGAGTAGCTCAGACCACAGATACATCCGGTTTGAAATCGCCAAAGTCGAAAGAGAAACGGTATGGTACCGGGACCCCCGCAAGGCGGACTGGGAAGCCTACAGGGCAGACCTAGCTGTGGACCTGCGGGGGGTTAAGAGTACCATAAAAAATTCAATAGACCTCGAGATTGCAGCAGTCCAATTGCGAGACGCAATTACCTCGGTATGGTGCTGAAACTGGAGAATACGCTGGAGAACAAGGAGGTGGCGCTGGGAGCCTTCCTAGACATAGAGGGGGCCTTTAGCAACACCTCGTTCGGATCGGTTCTAGCAGCTGCCCGGGAGCGTGGAATAGAGGAGACCTGCTGCAGGTGCATCGGTTCCATGCTCAGGGACAGGGCGGTGTTCACCTCACTCGCGGGAGGGACTCTGCTGGCGGGGGTCGCGGCGGGGTGTCCGCAGGGGAGCGTTCTGTCTCCCTTGCTCTGGTGTCTAGTCGTGGACGGCCTGCTGGGGAGACTCTCGGGAGGGGGTATGAGGTACAGGGCTATGCGGACGACATTGTCATCATAGTCCGAGTAAAGGTCACACAGGCAGTGTGGGAGCGTATGCAGACTACACTGAAAGTGGTGGAAGGGTGGACGGTTGATCAAGGGCTCGGGGTGAGCCCCGAGAAAGCAACCGTCGTGCCGTTTACGAGGAGGAGGAAGTGTGAAAGCCACAGAACTCTCACTCTATACGGTAGGAGCGTTCCAATGGCCAGGGAGGTAAAATATCTTGGGGTCGTATTGGACTCTAAGCTAACCTGGAATGGTCACATTGGAAAAATACTGCGTAAGGCAGTCATGACCTTAGCCGTCACTAGGCGGCTATATGGAAAAACGTGGGGACTAAGACCTAGTATGGCCCACTGGCTGTACACAAGGGTGGTCAGACCATCGTTAACATATGCGGCACTGGTCTGGTGGCCTAAGGTGACACAATCCAGTGCCAAACAAAAACTAGGCAAGATCCAAAGGATGGCTTGCCTAGGCATCACAGGGGCCATGTCTTCAACCCCAACAGCCGCCATGGAGGTGTTGCTGGATCTACCCCCCCCCTACACTTAGTTATTATGGGAGAGGCCAGGCTAGGACTATACAGACTAGCCTGCAATGGTAGACTGAAGATCAACCCAGGCTTCAGGGGCCACTGCAAAATTCAGGAGATCGTGAAGGAGCCCATGCTTGAAATGAGGTCAGACTTCGCGAGCCCGCGAATGTGCAGGGAAAACAACTTTACAGTGGAAGTCCCCGATCGCGAGGCATGGCGGGAGGAGACGCCGGGCATTCCACGGGACGCGCTCGTCTGGTTCACGGACGGATCCGGCGGGGAGCGTGGGACGGGGGCAGGTGTTTACTCGGAAGGACCGAGGGTAAGTCATAGTATTTCCCTCGGAGCCCATGCAACGGTGTTTCAGGCCGAGATGTACGCCATCCTGCACTGTGTGCGGGGCAACAAGAGGAGGGGCTACACCAACAAGCGGATCCTCATAGCCACAGGCAGCCAGGCAGCCCTTAAGGCACTAAGTAGCCCACGGGTAAATTCCTGGCTGGTGAGTGAGTGCCGAGACGAGACGAGCGACCTGGCTGGGCAGAATGAGGTGACCCTCATCTGGGTGTCGGGCCACTCGGGGGTCAAAGGCAATGAAGAAGCTGACAGTCTCGCGAAGAGAGGGTCAGCAGAACCATTTATGGGACCAGAACCGGCTCTGGGCGTGTCAAAAAGCACTGCCAGGGGAGCCATTAAGTCCTGGGTCAGAAACCAACACAAGGTGTACTGGGCGGACTGTCCAGGGCTCAGACATGGGAAGTCAATAATTGACGGACCCAGTTCAAAGAGAGCTGTGGAGCTGCTAAACCTTAGCAGAGGACAGCTCAGAAACACAACAGGTCTCTTGACGGGACACATGGCCGTCAAGAAACACCTGCATAAAATCTGGCGGTTCGAAGGGGACCTCGCATGCAGACTCTGCGGCGATGGGGAGGAATCAGCCCAGCACATCTTGTGTGAGTGTATAGCTCTGGACCGGAAAAGACAACTGATCTACGGTCACTCTAGACCGGAGACAGAGCAATATAAAACTTCACCCTACCAATCGCTGTGCAGACTAGTTCAAGGCACAGTGATTTTAGAATGGGTGGAGTAAGACTAAGGGTATGCACAATCAACCAAGGGTTGCAGTGCTATCGGGGCGGCAAGGCCGCGGACGAGCCCTGAGGGAACAAAAAAAAAGAGCCAGTGTGGCCATATGGGATTCAGCCGTCATGTTTTCCCCAAATTTAACATTATAGGTAAATGCCACATACTGGGACAATATAAGTCCGCGGTGATTATTAAACACAGGTTTTGCAAGTTTTTTAGTATGCTCTCTAATCGCAATAGTAGGTATAGATAGCCGGTTCTTCGCCCTCCAGCCAGCCACTGCGCGTGCGCCCAGGGACGAAACAAGATGACGGTTGGATAGAGGACTACTAGGGGTATAACCTGAGATGACGTCATATACAGCGTGTTTGTGTGTTAAAAAATTATGTTACGATAATTCTTCTCGGATTCTGCAAATAAACTCTTGCAAAAATGGATACGATTTTGTTTCGTGTTCGTTAAAAATATTTAGAATAGCTTCACAAATATTTATCAAACTCTCCAATTCCTGTAAACTTGTATTAAAATTATTTGGATATCTATGGTTTTGATATACGAAACTAAATCGCACATTTCTTCTAGGTAGCGTAAACAGTTGGTAGTTAGAAAAAATATATCCCAATGCTTCACCATTATCTTCTTGTAAGTTTTTGAGTTTAATATGTGGCTGTTTAAAATCGTTAAAGTTTGGGATCATCACATTTGATAATTCTTGAAACGTTGCAAAATTGAACATCAGCATTTTATTTGAATTGGATGCTATTTTTGAATTCTACTCTTGGAGGCGATAACCATGACACAAAACATCATACCTCTGCACCGCCTATTAAGAAGGTTGTTGCGCATGCGCAAACCGCCATCTTTACATACGTTATTTTTACAAAAAAAGAAATAACAGGTCTTCTTATTTAGACAGGTTAGATCAAATCACGATTCAAAATTAAAATTTTTGAATTTTCACGCTAGACGGCCGCCATCTTGGATGGCGTCATCTCAGGTTAGAGCTCTAGTGGCCCTCTATCCAACCGTCACTGTGACGTGACTGCGCGCACGCCCAGTGGCTGTGTGGTGGGTGGAAGGCGCAGAACCGGCTATCTATACCTACACGTAACTTACATCAGTTCACTGTTAAAGTCTATTAATGTATAGACATTCAGAATTTGCTGTAAATGTTTCCCTGAAACGCCATTTCGGTAATTGTCCCAAACCCCAAAAACTAAATATCATGAACTTTCTCTAAACCATGAACCATATTTGCATCTGTAGATGCCCAAATCTACGCGTAATTGATAGTACAACATAAAAACCTATAACGAAGCCTTAGTATATTATTAAAAAGTTGTCAGCTTTGTCCAAAGCTTTTGTGTCATTTGGGTAACATCATACCAAAGAAAACACACCTTGCAAAGCTTAACCTTGATCCAATTTAGTGTATGGTCTGATAGTAGCCGGCAGTGTTGTGGTGTTTCTGCTAAGGTAAGTTCTTCCAATTGCATGCCTTTTTAAAAATATTAGACAATATACAGACTTATGGCAGACCGTATGTTTATTAGTAGTAATTACGGTAAGCGCTTTTTCTCATTTTATATTGCGTGACGATCAAATTTTATGATGCAAGAAAACGCTCCAAATCGTAACGAATAAAACCTCACTTACAGTCCAAGCTAAATGAAATCAAAGGTGATCTCATTTGTCTTTTGCTTTGTGTGTGCAATGTCGGTCATTTAGGTAATCATGTGTATTACCGAAATGACCATTACAATACCGAAATGATTTGCAATCTCTGATATATTCTATTTCTTTGTAGATTTTGACGTATGAAGCTGGCAAAATGACAAAAACTAGTCAGAAGCTAAAATATATAAAAAATCGGGAGAGGGTTAGAAAATTTCGTGCGAAAATGTCGCATGAGGATTTAGATGAAAAAAAATTCGGGACGCAGCAAGCGTTATGGTAGCGAATTTCCCTTAAATGCTTCAAATTTGAATAACTCAATGTTCTATTAACCTATAAAATTGGATTTTAATATGAAGTAAGGTCTTTCCCAAGGCAACATACCCGCCAAATTTCAACATAACAGCTTTGTAATTTTCGGAGACAAAATTTTTTTTCGAAATAAAACTCAAAATTTTCCCGGAAAACCTTCTCTGATTTTCATGGCTAACCAGCTCATCCAAGCTATTAATAAAAGAAATATCGTTACCAAATTTCATCAAAATTAGTTAGCAACTTTTTGAGTTATCGTGTGGATACACTCACACACACACAAATATATACATATATATATATATATATATATATATATATATATATATATATATATATATATATATATATATATATATATATATATATATATATATATATATAGGTAATTCATCTAACTGATTCATTAGAGGTTTATAAAGAAAAAGAAGAAATATCATTCTAAAATTTAGGTTGCAGCTATAATACGAAAACCTCCGGGAACCATTAGTGTTACTTGAAAGTGGCTGCAACTTTGGTGTAGCATTTTAGTAACATAAGATATTTTCGGGTACTGTCATTTGCTACCTTCAAGTTTACGCAACCTTTCAGTCGTTATATGCGTGACGTTCCAAATACCTTGAAAGCAACTAAGAAGTTGCGTAACTCTAAAGTGGTTACAAGTGGTGAATCATACGTAATCGGCACTGATAACGTGCAATATAGGGTAATTTTTACCACCGAGTTGTAGAATTAGTGGCGACTACGTCGTAATTACTCTTTTCAAGTTCCGATCTAAGTTGCCATCATTTTGGTTCTAGTTAGGATATACTTGGAAAAAAGGAAGATGTAGATTTAGCACCAAGGGGAAAGCTTCTGGAAAACCTTATACTACACTTGATGAAGTGCAGAGGTTTCATTGAAATGCGAAGAGCTGCAGGAGACAAGTATTTGCCGTGGCAACGACAAGGCGACATTGCTCTTATACTCTAATACTGATAAATTATGTTAAATCTTTTTCAGCTCATGAAGCTAAGATACCTAAATAACATTTTTATAAGAGATTGTGTAAACTATTGTTCAATGCAATATCGACACTTCAAATTTAAAGCAAATTACGCTTAAAACTCCGAGCTTTACTCGGTTTTTACACCATAAAGGTGTAGCCACCTTCAAGAAATGTGCTTAAAATTCAGATTTATGTAATATCACTTTGAACAGATAATAGCTACAGGTATTACCATTAAATCTCCTGTAATCTTATCAAATTAGTTTTAGAATATTAATGATAGTAGTAAATTTCAGTCCCGAACTTCAGCCACTTGTCCCGCCTGTAGGCCGTAACCTTAAGTTACAGCCGTTTCCCTAAATATGGTAGGTAATTATAGCGTGTCTGAGGATAGAGTAGACTCAATGGTTGTTTTTTATCGCGATGTATCGCACGCAGGAAAAGGAAACTGATGAAAGCATGCGAAGATTATCTACCTTTATATTCTTAACAAGGGTCGGAAACCTCGACAGCCAAATATCAACACGGGAATAATTTATTGTTAAGCAGGTTAGCAGGAGAAGACGGTTCTCTTTTGTGGTCTCTTATAACATTACAGGGTGCGGCATGACCAGCTTGAATTAGAAGTATACAGGACACTACTCGGAAATAACCCCGTTACTTATGGAGCTAAGAAAAAATTGCTTGCACAAATGTTGTAAGAAATAATATGCTGCATTACTTTATAATAATCTTATAAATAGATACATGACCCATATTACATTCATTAGATATTTTCTTAATTGATAATACTGCATTACTTTATAATACTATTATAAATAGATACATGTTCCATATTACATTTATATGATATTTTCTTCATTGATAATACAGAGTGATCAAAAAATAAAGATAAAAATGTAGTGAAAAAAACGGTCAAGTCACTTTTTCAAATGAAAATCCCATACTTTTAGTGAATTTTCATTAAGAAAATTCACTAATACAGAGGTATCGATGGTAATATTTTTGGAAAATTTATTCAAGTGAGCGCGAGCTAGGGCCCCTAGAACCCAAGTCTAAGGTCAGTTGAAAAGTATATATATATATATATATATATATATATATATATATATATATATATATATATATATATATATATATATATATATATATATATTATTGCATGCCCAGACATGGCTATATATTAAAAAAAAAGTTTTAAAATAAACACATACCTGGAAGTAAAAATCCAATTTATTGTCCTAGCTATAGTCAGACACAGGTGGTAAATTGCAGCCTTTTATCCTACTGAACCTACAAATTAAAAACAATTAAATATAAATATATTCGTCAATGAATAGATTTTGGCATAGTTTAAATTTATTAGGTAAGGCATAAAAAACATTTTTGTATCAGAAAACATTGAACAATTAAACTCACAATGAATGAACTGCTTAACAAAATACAAAGTGATATAAACCCGGTATAGACAGCTACAAACACAAACAAGCTGGTAAAAGACCAAATTTATAAACTGTCTTCGACAGAACAAAGTGAATTTAAATAGGAATGTGATTAGGCATTTTAACAAAATGTGTTAATATGTATAGAAAATAAGTAAAAATTTGTTAATTATCAATTAGGGAAACTATGTGTTAGTAATTATTCTAGAAAAATAAGGTTTAATGTGTTAATGAACTGATAGGTTATAAATTTTAAAACAAACACAATTTGACTTACATGTATAAAATAGGAATATTGAATTATATGCAGGAAATGACTTTCTTTTGACTAATGTAGTTAAATCATGTTATTGGCTTATCTGAAAACAGAAAATGGTGATTGGTAAATAAACAAGTTTAAATAATAATTAACAACTGTGATTCGAAGTTACAAAACAAAAGATAAAAATTAGAACTTCCGGGAGGAAGAACGGGGATTGGGAAGTAGACGCTGGTAGAAAGAACAAGCTAGTAGATTGCAGCAAGAGAAAATGTTCAAAAAAGTTAATATAAATGATTAAAAACTAGAGTAAAAGTATTTTATAGGTTATACCAACCAGTAAACAGCTATATAACAACTCCAATCAATAATACCCGTACATAAATTGAGTAAAAACAGTGAATAAGCTAGAAGATTGACCCACGCCAAGTAAACTCAAAGGTAATACATCAATAATTGTTAAAAAGTGTATTATATCTTCAAAACAAGAAATGAACCTGTAAGTTTTATAAAAGAATAATATGTCAACGTCAATCTAAGAAGTTAAATGTCATTTGCAAAGGCAATCATACCAAAAGAAGAACTAAATATAAAATATTTATGAAGTACTTGTAAGAGTCACCAGAGGGCGATAAGTAAACGTAAGAAATTCAACCTTATTTCGTCCATTTTAATATTTCCGTTGCCAAGCAACAAAATTCACCTGAAACGACGTTACCATGGTGATAAATAATTGCCAATGAAACTATTCAGATCCGTCATAGCAAGTCATAACTTTTTTTTTAAACAAAGCCTTGGAAATAAAATTCTCAATAATAAGTCATAATTGCATTAATAAAGCTGGCATATTTGTATGTTAAAATTAGTAATATACAGTAAGAATTTAAATTTATAAAATTAAGTCAATAACCAAACAAAAAGCTTTTTGATAAAAATAATAATAATAATAAATATTAAAAAAAAAACATTTCAAATTATATATTGCTCATTATTTTATTTTCTGTAAATGTCACACATATCTGTCCATTGACCAATTAATCCTCTAGCCGTATATAAAAAGTTCAGCAAATATAATATATATGCACCAAGAATAAGAATTTTCGACATTGGTGAACCCAACTATTAAACATTCCCTGTAGGTAAGAAGAGTCTCAACAAAATAGCTGTGGCATAGTAAGTAGATCAAAAACCAGGTAGATATTTAATTTGATAAAATTATATATATATATATATATATATATATATATATATATATATTTTTCTTAATAAACTCATAATTTAATTCAGTATAATAATATAAAAAAAACAATACGCACCCCCGAAACACAATTATATATATATATATATATATATATATATATATATATATATATATATATCGGTTTAAAACAGTATTATGCTGTTGCGAACACGCCCTTATTGTCAATATACGTGAAACTTGTATTACAAATGAGGAGTATTGTTCTGAAACATAATATCAAACATGTTTCAATTACCCCAATGAGAGTGACTGCATTATCCCTTCTGACAATGGCAACGACTTTTATAGTGAAAATTAAGAACAAGATTTCTCAGATTTCACTATTGCAACAACTTATAACATGTGCCGTTGTCATAAAATAAGTCACAGTAAATATCTATTACAGATACCAAAATCAAATGGTACGAATTTACCAACGGATAGTAGAACTTTATTAAAAACTCCAAAAACCGTTGATCTTATTAGAATTAGAAATGAAGAGTTAGGGAACGATGGCATTAAAAATTATTTGAACATAGCATTTTCTCAACTTGTCAGATCCATAACACTAACACTCATTTTTAATGTAGATGTAGGAAGAACAAAACAAGCATGTGAACATAAATAGCCATAACCCAAGCTTTGTTAGGTTAAAATTACAGGCAAACCGCAGAATTGCAGAAGTATCTTCCGTCTTCGGAACCATAGAGTAGCAAGCCGAACTACAACACCGATTGGATGAATTACGACGTAGGCATTGTTGCAAAGTAACTATATAATGTTAAGCCATAGTCCTACTTAATAGTTTCGGCTTTTCAGTATTCGCCACCAACGACAAGTTGTCTTGACATTTCATGTTTTAGTGAATGCTACTTCAAGGTGTCTGTTTTGAAATGCAGCATTTTGTAGATGAAGATTTAGTACGCCATTGTTATCCTCCGCTCTCAGAATAAACATTTAAAAATGTATTTATTGCTATTTTTGCAGTCACCATAGCAAATTTTTACAAAATTATTAGTTTCATAGAAAAGAGAATTAGAACATTAATTGCAGCACTTTGAGGGTAATGACATGGAATTTTGCATATGACGTGATATATATTTTTTACTAAAAACTGCAAATTTCAAAGGAGCGTAATTTCTGAATGTACAATTTTAACTGTAACATGGCACCCCTTTAGATTTAAGCTATAATATAAACAGGTGACTTGCCTAAAAAAAAATATGGTTTTGTTTTTTCTTGCCCAAGTAATTTGATATACGTCGATTATTGAAGGAAAAGGTCGAATATTTGATGGTACTTCCAATTTTGCCTTCTCGATTTCACTTACTGGCATCTCCCAAAGTTTTATCTTGCTTTCCTTTATCTGTTCTACGAAACAACTGGCAGAATCAATATCTATACCATGCAATACTACATAGTCTGCATTTCTTTTTAATGTGTCACCAATGCCATCCATCGTCTCCTTACCATGGCAACTAGCACTAAAATTCCAAGTGATATATTTTAGATGCTGAAATAAATGTGTTGGTTTTGTCAGCAGTAGACACATATTAATACTGTTTCTATATGGGGAAGTCGGGCCATCAGTGAAGAAATGAATGGGTTTAGTGCTCGAAAAATTAAGTGACAATTTTTCTAAAATGTGTTTCATATGAATCCATATGGCATGTGCTTGGTGGTCAAGATTTTCACTAACTGAGGAAAAGTCAACTGCTTCAATATTTGCGACATCTTTTTGGTTTCTCTGATAATATATTCCTGTGTGCAATGATAACTGTTTTTTGAAGCACAAAAGTACATTGACTGGACTTCTGAAGAATATTTGAGAACATAGTTCTCCGAAGAATCTATTTGTATGACAAGTTCATTACACTTTATGTCTCGCTTGCACTTTTGCATCTGTTGCGTTTGGTGACTCATAATAACGTAGTGCTTCTTGAACAGTTTCAATTCTCTGTTAAAAAGTGTTACTAAATTAATCAGTGTTATTACCTTTCTTGAATTAGTCTCTACCTTGAATTATCCTTTTCTGCCATATATTTTTCCACTGAAAAAATGCGACTGACCTGACCTTGTCCTAATTAACTGACCAAAGCCTTGCTCTTACATTTACCACAAATTGAAAACACACATTTTATACTTTTAACATGGAAAACGTGTTCACGTATTACTGTTTTTATATTCTTATTTACTACTACTAACTACCTTATTAGAGTACAAAGTATTCAATATTAACTGAAAATTCGAATGTTAAATACAGCCCTAGGTCTGTCTGTCAGACCATTTAGGGCAAACAATCCAGAACGGCTTTAAACGACAAAATGTTTTCAGTGATATTTTATGATTTGTTTCAATTTGGAAATTTTATATAACCGCTTCATTGAGTGCAATAGAATCCGCTTCTTTTTTCGCATTATATGTTTTGTTATGGATTCTTTGTTGTTTGGACGCATTTTAGAATTCACATCGTTCTCTAGATAAACCATAACTTTCTTTCTTAAATTTTCTGTCAAAGTATGGTGTCTGTTTTTTCTCGCATACTGAAAAAAATTCTTTTTCCCTCAAACTTTTCTGTTCATTTTGTGGCTAATAATTCTTCGCGCTTCCCCAATGGAGCGACACTTTCGAAAGATATCTCCGCTGACTACCTTTCTAATCACCTGCTCACTCTTTTTATTATTTACATCTTTTAAAATATTTACCAACTATTATTCAAGGACTTGTTCAAATAATAAAAGTTACTTAACCTCCTTAGGTACATTGCAACCTTTAGTCAGTTCTTTAATTTGTGTGAATGGAGACATCCTGGTTTTTTGAGGATTTTGGAGTATTAAGCCAATACAGTAGTTTTCGGTAGGAGAGATGTGTGTATAGTGGCCATCCTAAGATTCAAAAGCCTCGTGATTCAAAATAATTAGCAATATTATTATGAAACTAAGTGAACAGTGTAGCCCAAACATGATAGTATCCATACTATTAAAATCAAAACTTAACTTTCCAAATTTGTCTTTTTACTCAACATTTTGCAAAATGAGCGTAAATGGCCACTTTACCCCACATATTGGGGCAAAATGGGCATTATAAAAATATTGCACAACAATCTCAAATTTGATAGCCACAATAGTACTTTATCATTTGTTTATTATCATAAAAACCGTTTAAGTTTTACTTGCATAGTTCACATGTAAATATATCGTCCTCTTCATCGCATCCAGCACATTTTGCATGCGCCTATATTTTGCACAACGAGCACCATATCCAACCCTCCCCTTTTTTGGATTTTGAGAAAAGACCTGAGCAATACATGTCCCATATTACATTCAAATGATATTTTCTTCATTGATAATACTGCATTACTTTATAATACTATTATAAATAGATACATGTCCCATATTACATTTATATGATATTTTCTTCATTGATAATATAGAGTGATCAAAAAATAAAGATAAAAATGTAATGAAAAAAACGGTCAAGTCAGTTTTTCAAACGAAAATCCCATACTTTTAGTGAATTTTGATTAAAAACCCAAGTCCAAGGTCAGTTGAAAGGTTTATATATATATATATATATATATATATATATATATATATATATATATATATATATATATATATATATATATATATATATATATATATATATGTGTATCCAAGCGATAACACAAAAAATACTTCACCAATCGAAACTAGATTTGGCAATTCCCTTTATTTTGTTAATAGCTTCGATGAATCCGTTAGATAGTTTTGACACTCACATACTTTCAGAAAAAAAAATGCGAAAAACTACTTGAAAACGCAATATCTTTTAAATTACTAAAACTATGAAACAAAAACTTTACACGCACGTAGATATCGTATCAGTTGTCCTCTCTACCAAATTTGAACTTAATCGTTTCAGTAAATTCTGAGTTATAACCAAATAAAAAATAAATAATTTACGATATAACCTGAAATTACCTGCGAATTGGTGCCTATACAAGGTCAGGGTTACGTTGCTATTGCAAACAAATGCTCCAAAGTAAACTTCAAAGGAACAGGCTACATGTTACAATAAACAATCAGCGGGGCTGCCATTTGACAAAACTGTCATCTGAATTTTAAGATATCAGAAAAATATATAGTAATAAATAAAAATTTTAATGAAAGTGATTCAATTTCTTTAAAGGCAATCTAGAACTACGTTTTATTATGTCTAAATATTAAGCCTCCCATTATTCAAGGTATTTAAAACCCATCGCCCTTTCCTAATTAAATCTGACAACGGTGACAACGCCAGTTAGCTATTTCTCATTGTCATTTGTTATTTTGCAAACTGACAGTGAGGGGCAGTCGAATTCGAGGTTATCTTTTTCTTCTTATTTATTTACAGACGTCATAAACAAATAATAAGATTCAGCTAATACCTTAGAATCTTAGAATAAGGTACTTATTGTCTACTTTTAGTTTTTAGTGATTTTCATTATTATTTACCCTTTATGTCGTATATGGAAAACTTGAGGTCAATTAAACTACATAATACCATGCAGTAGTTTAATTTATGCCTATAAACATATGATCAGTGTAAATTATTAAAATTTTAATTTCCAAAATTTGTATTGTTTATATTTATTTATTTCATTTTCAAAGACTATGGATACAGCAATAGTAAATAAATCTTGAAAAGGGTTTAGGTGCGGCAAGTGCGTTATGGTAGCAAATTTTCGTAAAAATTTTCCAAATGCTGATAATTAAACTAGAATCTTCAGTTTTGATACATACTAAAACTTATATAAAATCAGAGTGGGTACTAAATTGAAAAATAACACAATGAGCTTCACAGGGAACCATAAATTTGTTTCAGAAAACCATTTTTGATATTTTGGTTGCAGAAACTGTTTCGAGTGAGTGGACTAAAACGGATCATCCAAGCAACTAATAAGAAGAAATACCTTCCACCATTATAATTTGGCAGTTACATTCGTTTTGTAAGTAAAAATTAAATTTTCGGTAAATTTGCAGATTATCAACAATATGTTCAGTAATGAAGAATATTTTGACATGTTGGAATGTTATATTCGTTCTAACCGAAATACTGATACAGCTGCAAATTCATATCAAAACAACTACCCAGAAAGACGACAACCAAATACCAAAATATTTCGCAGGATGGTGAGCAATCTACTGAACGATGGTAGCTTCCACGCAAAGAAACTACCAATGTCTAGAAATGAAGAAAGAAATAATGCCATCTTACAGATTTCAAACGAAAACCCTCCGCAATCTGTTCGGTTTTATGGTGAACAAACTGACGTTCCAAAAAGTACGGTACACCATGTATTAAAACAAAGTCAATACCATCCATACAAACCTACAATCGTACAAGGCTTAAATGTTGACGATCACCCTAAGCGACTTCAATTCTGCAGATGGTATCAAGGACAATGTTAGCAAGATTAAAATTTTCATTTGAAAATAATATGGACTGATGAATGAATTCAGATTTACATATTGTGGTGTGTATAATCGCCATAATAGGCATAGCTGGGCAAATGAAAATCCCCATCTAAAGGCAGAAAGACGATTGCAAGACCGATTTGGTATTACTGTTTGGTGCGGCTTATTAGGTAAAAAAAACTGTTATTTTTATTTGTACATTAGACAGTTAATTTTAAAAATTTTTAATTAATTTCATTGTTGGTCCGTTCTTTTTTGAAAATAATTTAACTGGGGAAGGGTATCTTAATCTATTGAAAAATGATATCCTACCAACAATTAAAAGAGTTCATAATAATTTAGGCGAGATTTGGTACCAATAAGACGGCTGTCCAGCTCACAATGTTAGGATCGTCAAAGAATTTTTGTACCAAAATTGTAATAATCGTGTCATTTGTAGCAATGGACCAGTTGATTGGTGTGCTCGAAGTCCTGATATAACACCCATGGATTGTTATTCTTTGGACACTCTGAAGAGTTATGTGTATAAATTCGATCCACCACAAAATATCAATGAATTACGAAACAGAATCACGGAAGCTATAAATCATATTAACCGAAACACCCTTAGCAAAGTTTGCAGGCATGTTCCGAAAGGTGTATAAAGTGCATTGAACAAAACGGTGGCCATATTGAACAATTTTCTATTTAGTGTATTTTAGTGAATTTTCTTTAAAAAAAAAATTCACTAATGAGGAGATCTCGACTTTTGAATTTTGAAAAAATTCCTTAAAATAAGCACTAATTAGGCCCCCGAGAACACATATCCGGGGTCGGTTTCAATTTTTATATATATATATATATATATATATATATATATATATATATATATATATATATATATATATATATATGTATGTATAGATGTATAGGTATCACACCGATAACTCAAAAAATAATGGACCGATTTTGATCAAATTTGATAAGTACCTTTCTTTTGCAAATGACTTCAATAAGTTCGTTAACCAGGAAAATCTGCTCAGTTGAAATAGATTAAACAATGTTTTCTTTTAATTACACAGATGGATTCCCCCTATCAGTGTCAGTTCTGAGCCAGCCTTAAATGCATGGAATTTAGACCACGAAACTCTAATGTATGTTTGTAAGAAAATAAATTCGGGACTCAGCAAGTGCGTTATGGTAGCGAGTTTTGATTGAATGCCTCAAATTTGAATAACTCAATTTTCTATTAACCTATAAGGTACGTTGGCCAGGAAACTAGTTTTTTCGGGAACATTTTAAGTTTATTTTCGAAAATTTTTTTACATTTTCAAACAATAAAGTTATTTTGATGAAATATGGTACATTATTTTTACTATACATGTTATACTGGTAACCAAATTTGATGTCTGTTCTTAAAAAAACACATATATGCTATTTAAAACATTTTTATGAAAATTCACTATCATAACGCACTTGCTGCGTCCAGACTTTTATTTAAGTTTCTATTTTATTATTTGTTGAGTTCCGTTTCTAATTGTGTTGTTTTGTGGAGTTTATGTTTCTATTTGTTATGGCCGAGTTTCGTTATTAAACTGTTTCACATAATATTATCTAGCATTATTACCTAATTATGTATTGTAAATTATATCTCAATATTTTTTTATCGTGAATCATTACGGAAAATTATGTTAAAGGTAGAAGTCTATTGTTAGACTCCATGGCCTACTGCTTTTTGAACACTTTTTTTTGGTAATTGGTTTTCTGGTATTGGATTTCATAGCCTACTATCCTCAAACGATTTTTCTCAAAATTGACAATGCAATGACAAGATTTCTTAAGCATGTTGTACATCATTCGAAATCTCTTTTCACAGGCTATCACATGAGCGAAAAATCCAATATAGCTTCCATAATGAAAACAAAAATTGATACCTGTGGCTCAAAAACAAGTGACAATCCAAAGTTAGGAATAGCACAAAAAGATTACCCTGTAAAAAGTGTCCTGATAATGTACAAGTCTTAGATATATCAGATCAACGCCTACTTAGATATTGAAGAAAAAAGAAATCGTCAAATGTTGGCTTTTTCAAAATAACTCGAAAACGAAAAGAGGCAGGGCAAGATACGAGTAATATTTAGAACGAGCATGATATTCTACAAAACATTGCTAATTTAACCGTCTCCTTATCTTTAGTAATAACGGAGATAGCAGTACATTCCCATCCAGTTTGGGACACACTATATATATATATATATATATATATATATATATATATATATATATATATATATATATATATATATATATATATAGTTCATTGATTGTTGTTGCCCTTACTTGGTGAAACTTGTCCATACTGCATACAGACTTGGAGAATACTTCTCTGGCTTCACTGTTGGTTTTTAATGGTGAAGGACGTAGCCAGCGCGTTAGCTAACTGGAGCAAGTGGCCCTTCGAATTCTGGAAGTTCTAGGATGTTCTTCAATGCTTCTGTGACTATAGTTTCGCTGAAAAAGAAATAAAGTTACAAACAGTTTTTTATTTTCGAAACTATAGTCACAGAAGCATTGAAGAACATCCTAGAACTTCCAGAATTCGAAGGGCCACTTGCTCCAGTTAGCTCACGCGCTGGCTACCTCCTTCACCACTAAAAACCAACAGTGAAGCCAGAGAAGTATTCTCCAAGTCTGTATGCAATATATATATATATATATATATATATATATATATATATATATATATATATATATATATATATATATATATA
The DNA here is from genome assembly GCA_964006375.1 of Tillus elongatus. Taxonomy (NCBI): domain Eukaryota; kingdom Metazoa; phylum Arthropoda; class Insecta; order Coleoptera; family Cleridae; genus Tillus; species Tillus elongatus. Next base: position 111,622,976 of record OZ023267.1, on the reverse strand, counting down.
TATAGTGTTATTAAGAAGAGACGCAGAGAAAGTGTGTCTAGTGATTTTATTTTGAAATGCAAGCAACTTACACAATTTGTTTGTGAGTATCAATGGTACCAATAACGACGAATAAGAAATCACACATGTGAGAATACAAAAGGTATGTAAACCAGAAACGAAAAGTAAAGCAATGCGGCACAACGATGCAAGTTTATTCCTATAAAAATAGATAAGTGAGAGTGTGATAAATTTTGGTATAACTAGAAACGCCATGGAAATGCGCCAACCCGCCTGAAACATTCAAGTGTCTGGTAAAATTCTATTATAATATTTATCGGCACTTGCAGCCTTGTTATTTCGTTCTTTCACAATTGGCGTTGATGCACTTAACCATAACACGTGTTGCTTTATATCAGAATATCTTAGAGTAGCGTGGCTTTATCTTGTCATAAAAATAAGCAAGTTTAAAACTGTGAGCATAGTCGTCACATCATAGTTTTAAGCACACACAACTTCCGTCAGTGATATCGCTTACATTACGCCAGTGCAGTAAATGAATTATAAATATCTAATGAGAGTACATCAAACGTATGCCTGTTTGGCGAGTACGTACTAACTAAATTTACGCTTTATTAATAATTTACAAGAAAAGAATACTTTGCTACCGAACTTTTCATTTTATATGCAAACACAACGTATTCGCAAATAAAAATCTGTTTGTAACTTTATTTCTTTTTCAGGGTAAATTGAAAGCAACATGAACTGCTCTTGCTTTTATCATGTCTTTACTGTAAAGTTTTTAAAGGAAGATATGTTACATTGCACAGTGAAAATTTAAATTTTGATGGAATCGCAAATTTGATGTATATGTCAACCGTATGTCACTTATATAGTGTGGATCAGCCAAATAGAAGAAGTTCAGTATCTCAATTATATAAAAATTTCGGGACGCAGCAAGCGCGTTATGGTAGTGAATTTTCATTAAAATGTTTTTAATAGCAAATATGTGTATTTTTTTTTTCAAAAAGCAGGCATCAAATTTGATTACCAGTATAACATAAAAACAATGTGCCATGTTTCATCAAAATAACTTTATTGTTTGAAAACGTACAAACATTTCCGAAAGTAAACTTAAAGTGTAACCGAAAAAATCCGTATCTGGGTCAACCTTATAGGTTAATAGCAAATTGAGCTTTTCAAATCTAAAGCATTTAATCGAAATTCGCTACCATAACGCAGTGGCTGCGTCCAGAATTTCTTTTTTATAAACATTCATTATATTTAGATGGAAAATGCAAAAAGATAAGGCGTTTTCGACTAAAAAAAAATTATTTGTATCCCCAACGACTTATGGGCTACCCTGTAATTGTGGAAATATTTTTTAATATGTAGCTCAAGACACACTATAATTAATGTGTACTATTTTTTTTTCATATCTTGTAGAATAACGGATATATTGAGCTTTATTGATTTTTTACGAAAATTTGACAAAAGTTATATACCATTAAAAGATAAACTCTATAGCTAAGACTACTGCCAAGCATCAGAAAAAGGGTCTATTTGAAATGAATTTTCTGAAAACATTTTAGTAAAATGAAGGACAATGACGGTTGAAACTAAGACTTTAGGGTTTGTAAAACATTCTTCTTGAGACATTTTCTTTCCATAGCCCGTATTAGATTCAAGTTTTTTGCCTAAATGTTGCAAATTTTGACGTTTTAAATTGTCACTTTGACGTTTTGAGGAAAACCCAAATTATTTTTCTTTAAATGCCCATAACTTTTTTGTGTTTTGACCTACAGCGCTGAGTTTTGGTACGTACTTTACCGATACCGATATAAAACGTTGGTTGTCCTTACTTTGTTATTTCCGGAGATATGATTTTTTTTCTAAAGAAAACACAAAATCGAAACTGATCCAGGATATGTGTTGTAGGGGGGCTAATTAGAGCTCATTTGAGGAAATTTGTTCAAAATTCAAAAGTCGGGATCTCCTCATTAGTGATTTTTTTAAAGAAAATTCACTAATAGTGGACATTTATAAAAGTCTAGACGCAGCAAGTGCGTTAGGAAAGTGAATTTTTATAAAAATGTTTTTAACAGCATTAAAAAAAATTAAAGCAGGTATCAAATTTGGTTACCAGTATACCCTATATTATAGTAGAGACAATGTACCATATTTCATAAAAATAACATTATTGTTTGCAAATGTTCAAAAGAGTTTCCGAAAATAAACTTGAAATGTTCCCAAAAAAACTGATTTTCTAGCCAACGAACCTTAAGTGAATAGTAAATTCAGTTATTGAAATTTAAAGCATTTAATGAAAACTCGATACCAATGCAAACTGTAAAAAGCTTACCTTGCAGAAGTCTATAGAAAGGAGAAACTATTTACCAACACCGTTTCTCCATAAAAATCATCCACATAGCACATTTGAAAAAAAACCTACATAATAAGCGTAATCTGATTCCTTAAAATTAAATAAATAACTGAAACTGCTACCAAAACATCACATAAAGGGTCTATTTTAAATTAACTTTCTGCAAATAATTTAATAAAATAAAGAACAACGAAGATTGTAGCTGAAACTTGAGGCTTTTTAACTTCTTTTACACTGCATAGCCGTTCATGTAAGTTTTCTATCTAGAATCGCGACCTTTTTGACGTTTTAAGAATAAACACTTAAACCCTCGCACCCAATATGGTTGCCCTAACTTTGTTATTTCCGGAGATATAAAAATTTCCCTAAAGAAAACGCAAAATTTTCCGGGAAAAACTAGTCCGATTTTCCTGACTAAGGAACTTATCCAAGCCACTTGCAAAAGGAAGTTACTCACCAAATTTTATCAAAATCGGCGCATTATTTTTTGAGTTAGCGGTGTGACACATAAATATATAAACATATATATATATATATATATATATATATATATATATATATATATATATATATATATATATATATATATATATATATATATATATATATATATATATAAAGTCTGAAACCGACATCGGATTTCGTTCCAGGGGTCCCAAATAGCGCTCATTTTAAAATCTTTTTTCAAAATTCAAAAGTCGGGATGTCCTCATTAGTGAATTTTATTAAAGAAAATTCACTAAAAACTAGTAAAAGAAATCAAAAACAAACAAATCAACAAAACCAAAACGAAAACAACAGAAACAAACACAAAATACCCAACATTCACATATAACCACATCAAAAAAAAAAAATACAAACACTTCGATGGTATATGTTAGAGTCATTTTTACAGACTCGACTTCAATTCTATTCAATTCATTCCTACTATATTACGCGACATTATAGTATATCTATGCTTCGCTAAAACTGTATTTAGGGCCGTTCACGAAGCTACAAATATAGTGTGTTTTGATAATTGATTGCATCCCCCAGTTAAATAACAATAACTCGGAGAATTTTTAATTTCATGTCGTCTGTCATTTTCCATAATTGCGGCCGAGATTTCACGATTATTGGTTCGGGTATTATCTTTTATGCCTGGTATATATTTCGTTTGGTTACCGTTGATGTATGGCTTATACCTGTTGCATGAATCAATCTACGCGTGGCTATGTCTGTCAGGCATTGGACTTTACCCACTAAGTCGTTTCAACGCATGTCTTTGGGATTTTATTTTTAATTTGGAAAAAACTCTAAATATTGTGTACCAAATTACTTAAAATTCACAACATAGGTTTATTTGCACTATATATATATATATATATATATATATATATATATATATATATATATATATATATATATATATATATATATATAAACATATAAAAATTTTAACGGGCCTTGTTTTTGGGTTCTAGGGACCCAAATGCGTGCTCATCTTAGGAATTTTTTTCAAAAGCTTTTCATCGTTATCTCTCTATTAGCGAATTTTTCTTAATGAAAATTGGATAAAAACCAAAAGTAAATTATGACAATGCTTTGACGAAATTGCAACGAGTTCTGTAATGGCAATATCTCGGGAAAATTTTTCATAAAAGCAGTATTAAACAAGAACTTGAAATATACTTAAATTTATCGTTAATTAGTAGAACCGACAATCCAACTATTTTGTGAAAAGAAAAAAAAGGAGTTTTTCCACTTTTAAAACAGATGTCTATAAAAAAAATTTCACCCCCTGCTGATAGAGTTTACGGTAAAAGGCCCTTTTCGGGTGTAGAAAATATTCTTCTTCCAAGAAATGCAGAAAATTTGCTATTCATCACCATAACTTCCCTTTGTTGAATTTCCAGTACTAAAAATGAGAGTGCTGATTTATTAATTCCGTTCTTTGTTTCTTGTTTTGTATAACAGTTTTTGTTTTTGCATAGTCTTTACTTTCAATTTTTTATTCTTTAGAAGCAGGTTTTTTTATTATTATTATATGGTTTTATGTGTTTTTGTGCAAAATTCTGCATATTACTTTAGTTCTTCATTTATGTACCGGTTAATTTGAATAAATACGTATTCATACAATGGTGTAGTTGTTTTTTTCGTCTAGAAACATGTCTAGTATTAACATTTGTGATTTGGTCAAAGCTTCGACCGAATCAAAATTCAAGCCGATTCAGTATTCGACCGAATCAAGAAAAAGCCACTTCGGCGCATCCCTAATTTAAACACACACAGATAACAAATTTTTGTCGACGATTTAACAAAAATAAGAAATATCTGTCGACGATTTATTTTGGAAAAAATTCATAAAAGATTACTAAAACGTTAAATACCAACGTGAATACAAATATGGGATTCAATTCAACCGCTTTAAAGGTTACAAACTGCCTAAAGAATGAAGCTATTGGAAAAATTCAAGTGTTTGAGTGGTTTTCCCGTTTCAAACGAGGGGATATGTCCATTGATGACAAAACTCGCTCTATTTGTTCTTCCACGGCTCCAATCGATGAAAATGTTAAAAAAAATCACAAAATCATGCTTAAAGATCGACGAGGGAGCATCGACGAAGAGTTGGAGTTGTCTGGAGTCACTTGGAGTCCAGTTCAGCGAATTTAACGGAAGATTTGGGAATGAAAAGGGTGGCTACCAAGTTCGTGCCTAGACTGTTAAATAAAAGCAAAATCGCGTGGAAGCACGTTCTACTTGAAGAGAAGAGTTCCGAACTGATCCAAACTCTTTCCAAAGTCGTTAGAGGTGAAAATTATGATGATATGGTTAAAACTCTGAAACAAAGCAACAATAAAGCAAATGGAAAACTCGCAAGTTCGACTTGCCCGAAAAAAGCTCGTCAAGTGAAATCAAACATCAAAACAATGCTACTTTGTTTTTTCCCATGTGAGCGGCGTTGCCATTTAGAGTCTGTTCCCCTGTTTACACAGACCTGCCTGTGCGCCAATTTTTGATCAAAAATTGCATGATCCCTCTGCAACTTTTTTTCATTTCCCCGAATAAAGCATTTTGCGACGTTGCTGAGGTGAAGAAATAGAAATAACATAGCGCTGACGGGCATCACAGGAGACGAATTTCAAAAATGTTTTTAATAAAAGGAAGAAAAAAGATTACGCAAGAGTGCTAGTGCCATTGGTACTTTAAAGGAGATTAAAGATTTAAATAAAATAAGTTAATTGAAAAAAAGTTGGTTTTAGTTACGCCTTTATATATGTTTCAACAAATGGTTACAGGAGGGCGTCACCTGGGGCCGTGAAGAAGGCCAAGGTTATTCCTATACATAAGTCCCATAACTTGGATGATGGGCAATAATTACCGGCCAATATCTATCCGGCCGATATGCTCGAAGATATTAGAAGAACTGACAAGAAGAAGATGAGTAAATTTCTTGAGAGAATACAATATTCCTGATAAAAGGCAGCACCGATTGCGGACCGGTATGTCAAAAACAACAACAATGGTGGATGCCGTTGCGAAAGCTTTTGACGTTCGGCATGAAACAGAGGTATTGGCGTGCGACCTGAGCAGGGTATTTGACTGTGTCCACTTCAACATACTTCTAGAGTAATTAAGCTACTACGGAATAAGAGGTAATGCTCTGAAAATAATAGAGTCCTTTCTTATCGCCAGGGTCCAGTCGGTGTTTTGGAAGGATCAAATGCCGGACAGTTGACCTGTGAAATATGGAGTGCCACAGGGGTCGATTTTGGGGTCCTTGCTCTTTCTTGTGTACATCAGTGACCTGCCGTCCAATCTTTCTGCGGATGTTACAAGTCTATACAATGATGACACCTTCCTAAACGTTACGCGAAACGCTTTGAGTCTCAAAGATCTTGCCGATTACACATTTGAGAGGGCACAGGCTTGGTTTAACACCAATGGACTTAAGCTGAACTTGGAAAAATATTCACGCTTTTCCTATATAATACAAGCTCCTTTAAGCTTCTTGGAATGACTTTTGGGGGTTCTATTGCCTAGACGCCTCATTCAATGGAGATGATGAAGAAGCTGTCTACCGCCGTTTCACAATTCGAAGAATAAGAACCGTGGCGGATCGTGCAGGATGGCATATTATGCCAATTTTCATTCTTTCGATAGCTAGGGTAGACTGGTGTGGTGTCACTCTACAGTGATTCGGAACGTCCTGTTGAAACAAAAGCAAGCTATCCGGGTGCTGTGTGGGGTATCTGGGAGGACTAGCTATCGAGATACCTTCACAGAGATGTGGTCTTGGTGTTTATTTTTAGCTGTTTAAAGTACTTATGTGAACACAAAGATCGATTCACTACCAATAGACTTTTTCACTCCTACGGGACAAAAACAACGGACACTTTACCATACAGTGCCACAGGATTAATAGGAGTCAACTAGCCATGAACAGTGTATGTGTAAAACTATATAATAAGCTACCAGGGTATGTTAGGCTACTATCGGCTCGGTCGTTCATCGGGTTTGTAAACAATATTCTCTTAAAACATTCTTTTTATGGCACGGAAGAATACCTAAACTGTGATTCTCAGGCTCAGCAACAATAGTTTTCCCTATGTGTGGCCGGTTGCCTGTGCCTTGATCTGTGTGTTTCTTGTTTGGTGACATAGACGTTTTGAGTGTATGGACTTTATTGTGTGTTTTACCTGCTTAGATTGCCGTGGATCTATTGGGTGTTTTTGTTGTTTGTATTGTGTCTATCTATATTAAGTTTTATTTGACACGTTAGACATTTTTAACAGCGTGAAATATATATTTATATCTATGTATCTAAACCAAAAAAATCAGGCAGGTATTTTTATTCTAACAAGGTGGAAAGATACGTAGGGCAACAGCCGGCCGGTCGTCACGACGTTGAGACTAGTGCCAGTTCGATAGTGAAAAACCTCTGTGCAACTCTTTTGGCTCTGAAAGAAGTATTAGAAGAAATAACTGGGTTATCAGCCATAGACAGCGACCTAAAAACCACAGCTTACCTAGGTAGGAATAGTAAGAATAAACAAAAGACAGCTTTACGTGGTCAAAACTAATAAACGTCAACATTTTCCTTTCAAGAAAACTTGAATTTGGTCTCTTAAATGTCATTATTGAACTGGGCATTCTCGATAACCCTCCTGTAGCAAATATATATTTTTTATTGAGCGGTTTTTGAAATACGAGACCGTTCCGAGGCACCAACGAAAACGCTGTGTTGTCAGATTTAAAGACCTAAATTTTCTAAATATTGTTACAAAGCACTTCAATAGACGTAGGTGCGGTGTTGCCACATCTCCAGAACTTCCCCAACGTCTGGGAATTTTTGCACAATCTGGCAACAGCGCCTCCCCACCCCCTGGGGCTGCCTGAGGTGACCCCCCTCAGGCGAAGTCTCAACCCTCTAGGACCAGAAATAACGAAGTTACCAACTTGTACCCCGTCGGATCGGATAACTGAGGTCTGCACATTCCGAACACCCTGTATAGACACCCTGTATGCGCAGAGAACCCTTACACCCTGTATACGCAGAGAGATCTTATATTACGAGAAACACCTCTTGTGTAACATAGGAGTGATGACCACATTTGGATCATCCTGTATATGCATCCCCCTGTATACACACGGGACCGATCTGTATTCACAGAACCTTCTAGTAAAAGAAAGTCCTGGAAAATTCTGGAATGGAACGCTCCAGAAAGTGGTGGAAGGTACAGCGAGTATATAAACGCGAAAGCAAGCGACAAAGTTCAGTTAGAGAATGTTGTAGTGACTCTAAGAAGCAGTAACTAGTGTGAAGTGTTATAGAGTAGCGACTGTAGTTTCAGTGTATTAGCGACTTTTGTACAAATTAGCGATTGTAAGGCCAGATAAATTAAGTGTTTTGTGAGAGAGACATTCTAGAACTTTTATTGTATCCATATTTAGAGAGTAAATAAAGTTGTTTTGTTAAAACTAAAAGTCTCACTTATCCAGAACCCGGAGAAAACGCAACAATATCTAATATTTGAAAGTTTCAGTGACAGTAAAGCGTTGAATTTATTCCGGTGAAAATAGGGTTACCTGCATTATTTGAATAGGTAAACTTGGCAACATTGCCGAGACAATCTTAGAAGTGCTCATCGTCAATAACCCTTCTGTATTAAATCTAATTTTCTTTTATCAAGCGGTTTCTTAAATTCGAGACTTCTAGAAACACCGTCTATAATAGAAAATTCGTCAAAAAAACAATTGTTTTATTATAATTCACTCATTTAAACAATAGACAACTATAAACCAATCCGAGTACAGTATGATACAATTTAGCATTAGTAGATTTCGGAATAATATATTTAGTGGTTAAATTTAATTTAATACGGTGAAACATTATTCAAATTTACTCTAGATTAAGAAAAATTCAAACTAAGCGGCAACATAGTAAATTCTACTTGTCTCAGTGGTAGTTATTATTAAGCTTAAATACTGATGTTTTAAATAATTAATAACATCACTAAATAAGAAAATTTTGGAATGTTTACTTTAGCAGTTCCTTTTCAAAACCCATGGCGTATTTTTGTATGTTAAAGGAAGCGCAATATAAATATTGCTAAGAAGCAGGCAGAACACGTTCCGTCTAATTTGAACAAGTTTAATAATTAATCTTGTTTGTCAGTCATTTATCTTGTATCTCATCTAAGTTTCCTTCAAACATACCACAGTCTGTGTTGACCTAAATAATATCCTATACGCAATAATTTATAGCGTCATGAATAATATATGCTCCATTAACTAAAATGACAATGTGGTTGAGTAAAGACGAGACAGGTGGTAATGGTCTATTTTTTTATTAACAAATGGTGGCCTGGTAGTTATTCTCATTCTAAACAATTAACATATTAGAATAAAAGTGTTTGGATAAAAATGTCAGCAGTTTTCACGAAATTAAAATTGGCCTGGATATACTTCAAGATCAGTGCACTAAACTTGATCTTGGCACTAACATTCTGACTGTCGGCGGTGAAAAAAATAATAATGCCGCCTGGCAATAACTTGGTAGCGCGGAAAATCACCATAGAGTAAATTAGCAACGTCTGCCGTGAAAGTGTCATTCAAGTGAAGAGAGCTGTAAGGGGAAGAGACGACCCAGTTACCCAGCCAGAAGCAAGTATCAAAAAATCATGGGAGAAATACAAGACGAAGGGTGTAAAGAACATGTAAGGGTAAAGCCAACACAGCAAGAGGTCAGTCAACACATTTGTTGGAACATAGCTGATGTCCACAGGAAGAATAGTGCCTGCAGAGATATTTGTGCAAGTAGAAACACCAGAACATATACAATTGTGCGGAAGAACCAGTGCAACGTCATAACTTTGCCTGAAGAGAGCTTGACACATTGACAGGAAGGAAAGCCTCCATTCTGCTATCAGAATGCTCATACGAGTATAAAGCGACCGCATGAAGACTCGTTATGACGTGCGAGCTAACCAGGTGACTTTAAAGAAAAAGATCGGGTGTGGTTCTACAATCCAGTACGACGCAAGGGACGGTAACATAACCTACAGGATTTATGGTAAGGTCCGTATAGGGTGGTCACAGGGACCAATGACGTTGTATATCGCATTCAGACGAGCCCAAAGAGCAAGATGAAGGTGATTCATATGCACAGGCTTACGCCCTACCAAGAACTGTCAGAATTCTACCGGGATGCTCACACGTAAGAGGGGAACAGTGTCACACCCGACTCCATGAGATTTATGTTTAGGAGCTTTATTACTACTGTGAGAACAGGCAGGTTCTAAAGTGTGTCGGTAACATCGAATACTCTAGAGTTATATTTCGAGAATGAACTGTAAATGACAGATATTTAACGATGTAGAACGGTCTAGAACTACTCTATGGACTATATATATATATATATATATATATATATATATATATATATATATATATATATATATATATATATATATATATATATATATATATATATATATATATATATATATATATATATATAGGCGAGCCGAAGATAGAAGGAGTCAGTCACTAGTGAGTTAGTGTTGGCCTATAACAAGCGATCATAGAAGGCGTATAATGAAATATAGTTCTATGAACATCTATCTATCCGATACGATATAATTACTTACAAGATATGATACGCCCCGCTCCCCCTATGACGTCACGTGGAGAGTGACGTCACAGAAGCCAAACTGTACACTTAAAACAAAGTTATTCGCAATGAAAAAGTTTCTATACGTCAATTTAATGCGGTTGAAATTACATTCCACTTCGTTACCTATCTTGACCTTTTCAGATAATATAGAATACAGCACTCAATTTCATCTTTTTCATTTTTATATTACATATTACATATCAAATGTGCTTCAGAGATGGTTCATCAAAAGTATGTGTGGAAGAAATAGGACATATCCAACTACGGAGCTGTATAAGGAGGCAAAGCTTATGCACCTCCGCCAGTTGTATTTTGTACAGGTGTGAATCTTGGGCTTTAAAAGGAAGGAATTGATTTGTGGGCTTCACCATGTTTATGACACCAGAATTAAAGAGGCGCCACTGAAGTGTAGAAAAACAATAGGACAAATGTGTTATACCTACCTTTGCAAAGAATATTGGATTTGGTGCCTAGTAAAATTAAACAGTCTGACAATATCAATTTTTTTTTAAACAGACTCAGAGAATGGACTTCAAATAATTCTGAAAAATTTAGTAATATGTTGTAGAGTAACATTTTTATAACGTGTCTCGCGACTTATTTTGGTTGTTGTGCAATGTTTTCCTTTCTTGAGTTTGATGAATCCTTTCGTCTTCATTTGGTCTTTGCAAAGTCTTTTTAACTGGTTTTGTTTGTCTTAATTGTGACTTTGTTTGTGAATTTGTCTGACTTGTTGAGTGTTTGGGGTCCTGTTCACTTAACGTTTATTTTATTTTATTTTAACTTTAAGAAGCTTTTGTTTATTTTGATAGTTTTTAAGATTGCTGTTCTATTGCACAGTGTATATGCGTAGGGAAATATATAAGTGTGTATTTGTCCGGATTTTTTAGTACATATTGACTTTCTGTGATATTTTTTATTATACATAGGTGATTCTTTACGAGTTCCTATTAGACGTTTTGGAGAAAATAGACTGATTTGGATTCTGAAAATTTGTAGTATGGGGTTTATCAATATGTGCAATCTATTTAAAATATTTAGAACATCCCGCGACTTCCGGTTATACCGGAAGTGGACACTAACTCGCTTATTATAAAAGGAATGTCCTATATATTATTACATATTCGGATACAGATGATCTTGACGATTCTCCCAATATACAGTTCTGCTACTTTATACTGAGTGTTTCACGAGATATGGCCGTTCTTATTACAAAAATATGTCCCCTTCAACGCCCTGTATCTTGTTGACGTATGCAAATTGGAAGTTCTTTGTGATGCATAATTTTTTTCATTATCGTATGTTTTAACTTGTATACACAATCTTCCGACAAATTGATTGTCATGGAAAATAGCAAACAGTAACTAAATTTTCAGTTTGACAGTTATGTTTTGAGTTGAGTAATACAACTAAGTGAACTTTACTTCTCTGCACAAAAATTCAGTTTGATTCGCAAAAAAGCAATATGATGTACTCAAATTGGGATTTTATTAATCTGCTACTAGTTCACGAAGAATTCTGACGAATGCTAGCAAGAACATGTGTATTTGCAGAAGCATGTGGAGACTTGCCCACACCTTCCCATAAAACTGTTGATTCCGTTATTAGAAACTTACCACACTGTGAACCAGTTACGTCAGCAAACAAACTAACTGAACTAAACAACGAAACAAATTAAAAATAAAATTCAAACAATTGAACACTGAAATATGAGAAAATTATATGTATACATTTTATAATAAATGCTCGAAGACATCCCCCTGCTATTGCAAACACTTATTTGCTCGCTGAACTATTTTAGCAATGGCCTGCTCCAACTGGTTTGATGTCAGCAACGCAAAAGCACCTCGAACTCGTCTGATCATGTCTTCCTTAGTCGTAACCGGGTGTCCATTCTTTATGAATCCCCAAATGAAGTAGTCTAGGGGTGAAAAGTCTGGAGAACGTATATAGAGTATATAGTGGTTTTATCGTGGCTAAGCTAGTTACTAATAACTGTTAAGTGACCGTTGTGAAGTCTAATTTATTACTGTTGTTTAGTCTACACATGCACTTTCTGTATAGGGTCACACACAAGAATACTCCTATGTGAAATATTCTACGTGACCTAATTAGCAAGTATTGTTTACTTGAAAGCTGTTATGTAATAAATTTTAGGTGTTATCTAATGTTACAAATCGAATAAACTTATTATCATTATTATTATGTATAAGCACTAGACAAGTATAATAATTAAAGGAAGCCCTGAAATAACATTGGAGATACACAACCTTAAAAAGTATAGAAGACGCTCTCAGACATTAAGAGGGAGTAAGCATTCATAAACTTGATTTGATCATCATGACACATAATCACAGTAGTATTCTGATCATAAAAAATACTTGCAGCTATATGCACACAAATATTAGTAAAACACGTAATTTGTTAAGAGGTTATAAGGTGTGACGAAACTTCAAACTCCACTGTACGACAGCATATTATTGTTGCACTGCGCTCTCCAGATCATGCGCGTGACAGTTCAAAAATAGGTAGCCAAATTATCATATCACTAGTTATTTTTACCATAAGTGTCCGTCACTACCCAACTTGCTATTTTTAACTCATTAGAGTTCCAGATACAATAGACAATAGATAAATTTCCTATGAGTCAAAATAAAACCATAGAATGAATCTGAGTTAAGATTAGGACCTGGATTAATTTGGAGTAAATATATTTTAATTAGTAATTTGGCATTCCCTTATTGGTAATGTTGTGTTGTACTCATCTCAGAAGTAACTAAAGGATCGGGTAGTGGTGTGCACTGTTGCCAGATGAATACTACCAAGTGTCATCTTAAATAAAGTAGGCAATTAAGAGGTGAACAAATGTTTGGTAAAAGTTTACTTTCTTGCGATACACTTGAGTTTTCTGATATTTTGTATACTTAATGCAATTCAGTGCGCAGATCCCGAAAATGGGAAGGAAATTTGTGGAAGGCGTCTATTATGCAAGTTATCGTTAATTCTTGGTGCAATTTTGAGGTTATTTTTGCGGCAATTCTAAACGCATCAACGCCTTTTAGTTAGGCAAACTGTTGTCAGGCCAGATCAGGTAGGTTGGCTGGGCAGGATTCTTTTAAAACTGCACTTCAACCTGGTCTTTTATGTCGTAAAACGGCAATTGACATTAGAACGGTAGACACTGTATTTACCGCATATTTCTAACCTGCACCCGATTTTTGCTCAGTATTGAGTTTTGACGCTTTACGAAATGAAAGACCTGCGCTGACACCAGTTTGCCCAATTAAAAACTAAAAGAAGGCAAAATATGCTCTCATGGCCTTAATGTATGGAAGGGTTGGTTTTTTCTTCTTTTAACTTTTAGTTACGCAAACTGATGTCATTGCAGGTCAGCTAGGTCAGTTTAGACAGGATTATAATTAAACAGCACGTCAGACAGGTACTTAATTTCGTAAAACTGCAAAACATAAGGAACCGGCAATACTGATGACGTAACAATCGGGTGTAAATTAGAACTATGCGTACTTAGAAGAAAATTAAGGGAGAAAGAAATGTTTTTTGTAATATCAATTATAAGTGACAATATGGCGTCATGTACAGGGTAATTTTTTTAAGTGTCTCACCCCTGTAATTTCTTTATTATCAGTGATATCAAAAAAATTCCAACACCATCTGACAATCTTTCATGCGGTGAGTTAAAATATTGCGACAGAAAAACAATTGCACATCATTCATAGAAATCCGTGGCCAACGTTGATTTTCTTAAATAGAATGGTAGACTTCAGACACATACAGTCGATGCATAATCGAAATCTCCGTAAAACGATGCCACGCTGGCATTTCTGAGTCAAGCCGTTTCGGAGACATAACGTCGCAAAATTTCAAAATGTTGGTGATTTATTTAAGTGTCTCACCCCTGTAATTTCTTTATTATCAGAGATATTCAAAAAATTCCAACGCCATATGACAAACTGCCATGCGATAAGTTAAAATATTGCGACAGAAAAACAATTGCACATCGCCTTCATAGGAATCCATGGCCATCGTTGATTTTCTTAAATGGAACCATAGACCTCAGACGCATGCAGTCGATGCAGAATCGAAAGCTGCGTACAACGATTCCACGTTCGCATTTCTGCAAGCCGTTTAGGAGACATGACGTCACAAAACTTCAAAATGTTTGTGATTTTTTTAAGTGTCTTACCCCTGTAATTTCTTTATTAAGAGGATATCAAAAATATTCCGAGGACATCTGACAAGCTACCATGCGATGAGTTCAGATATTGCGACAGAAATACAATTGTATGGGTGAGACACTTAAAAAAATAATTTTGAAATTTTGTGACGTCATCTCTCCGAAACGGCTCGACTCAGAAATGCGAGCGTGGCATCGTTATATGCAGGTTTCGAGGTGTATTGTGCTATTTAAGAAAACGCTGGCCATGGATTTCTATGAAGACGATGTGCAATTGTTTTTCTGTCGCAATATTTTAACTCATCGCATAGCAGTTTGTCAGATGGCGTTGGATATTTTTTGTATCTCTGATAATAAAGAAATTACAGGGATGAGACAATTAAAAAAATCACACACGTTTTGAAATTTTGTGACGTCATGTCTCCGAAACGGTTCGACTCAGAAATACGAGCGTGGCATCGTTTACGCAGATTTCGATTCTACATCGACTGTATGTGTCTGAAGCATATCGTTTTATTTAAGAAAATCAACGTTGGCCACGGATTTCTATGAAGGCGATGTGCAATTGTTTTTCTGTCGCAATATTTTAACTCATCGCATGGTAGTTTGTCAGATGGCGTTGGATATTTTTTGTATCTGATAATAAAGATATTACAGAGATGAGACAATTTAAAAAATCACACGCGTTTTGAAATTTTGTGACGTCATGTCTCCGAAACGGTTCGACTCAGAAATACGAGCGTGGCATCGTTTACGCAGATTTCGATTCTACATCGACTGTATGTGTCTGAAGCATATCGTTTTATTTAAGAAAATCAACGTTGGCCACGGATTTCTATGAAGGCGATGTGCAATTGTTTTTCTGTCGCAATATTTTCACTCATCGCATGGTAGTTTGTGAGATGGCGTTGGAATTTTTTTGATACCTCTGATAATAAACAAATTACAGGGGTCAGACAATTTAAAAAATGACACACTTTTTGAAATTTAGTGACGTCATGTCTCCGAAACGGTTCGACTAAGAAATGCGAGCGTGGCATTGTTGTACCCAGATTCCGATTCTGAATCGACTCTATGTGTCTGAGGTCTATCGTTCCATCAACATGGGCCACGGATTTCTATGAAGGCGATGTGAAATTGTTTTTCTGTCTCAATATTATAACTCATCGCATGATAGTTTGTCAGATGTCATTGGATTTTTTTTTTAATATCTCTGATAATAAAGAAATTACAGGGGTGAGACACTTAAAAAAATCACCCTGTACATACATCGATATTTGACAATATATTACGGAAAATAGCAGGAACACGTTACATATTCAAACCAATACACATGCAGGCATATATATATATATATATATATATATATATATATATATATATATATATATATATATATATATATATATATATATATATACATGTTATGAGACATTGATTTACCTACATAAATTCAAAAACACATTTCAAACTTGAATGAGCATATAAAAGAAAGCATTGAAGCAAATTCCGTTGCGAATTGCTGATGATTAATACAATTGTATATGCTCATAGTAGTTAGTATCCAATATAGTTTGGAAAGTTGCAATGCTTTTTCTACTGAGAACTGTCGATGATAAACATAACCAAGAAAATTGGTTAAAAATGGGTATCCACAGAATTCCTAATCCACGAATCAATGATAGAAATACTTTTTGTGGTGTCTTGCCAAGTGTAAAAACATGATAGAAAGGTACCCGAACATTTCCATTCTTATTTATTAACACCTCCCTTATTGGCATACCACATCAAAAAGAACTGGCCCCGTCACCATAGACAGAATATCTATGGGTTGAACACCATAAATGGGATCTTTTTTGTAAATCAGGTGCTGAATTTCGAAATTTCTTTGAATACCCTTTCAGTAAGCACAATTGCATTTTCCTAAAGTAATTATACATAGTGGCTTAAAAGTTATTTCAAATTAAAATTTTCACGGAAATCTAGACACCCCCTATCGGAAACCAAATTTCCAGTTTTTTGTGATCACTTATGAAAGTTGTGCTCTGTGTATTTCGTATACAGTCCCTGTATAAATTCGTTAATATTCCATTAGACCAAAAGAACGTCTCATCAGTTTGCATGCTTAGAACTTCTTTGTATCAAGCGTCTACAAACGGAAGCTCAATAAAACATAAATATTGCCTCTGGAAAAAGCACTTTTGTTCTTAATATCTCGTCGATAAAGCTACAAAAAGTTGTGATCACCAGACCATAAAACTGGATAGTAGTAAACTGTATTAACTCTGTTTAACAAATTTATCGGCCAGTGGCGACTTTATTATTTCAGTGGTAATTTGATTTGTTGGGTAAACGGATTTCCTAAATAAAACTCTTTATGCTACGTTAACTGAGTGCTATTTTTTTGTCGCTAATCCTGGGTTACTACAACAAAAAATGTTCTTTATTCTGAATCTTCATATTACGTGACTAGATAACGAAACATCTGCTTCTGTTTAGCTTTTTACAGAATTTTTTCACGATTGGAATACATGCAATATGTGTTACTCATCTTGAGTTTAATGAGTAGGTGTGAAATTTAATCTGTTTCTTGATATAGTATAGTTTATTGGCTAATAATTTTTATTTTCTGGCATTTAGCTCTTCAATGGTAAGGAAAGCGATGAAGTTCCATTATGCTTTGGTGTGTTAGTGAATTTTCGTGAAAAAATTACTAAACGAGGCCGCGACCTTTGAATTTTGAAAATATTTCTTCAGGTGGGCGCGGCCCCCTAGAATACACCTAGAATACATATCCAGGGTCAGTTTCAATTTATATATATATATATATATATATATATATATATATATATATATATATATATATATATATATATATATATATATATGTATATGAGACACATTTGGTTCTTGGGTTGCCGCGTCCAGAATTTATTAAAACTCGACGTTTCGGCTCCTATTTTGGAGCCATTTTCAAGAGGTAAAGGAAATATGTAAGGACATGAACTCTAAGGCCTCAATCTGCCTACTCCTTAGAGCGGTTGACAAAGGTGGGTTGAGTTGTTGTAGCTCGATTACGGGGCCTCAATCTGCCTACTCCCCAAATCTCGCAACCACAACTTGTACTAGCATTCTGTCGTTGTTTAGCAGAATCGACTTCCCAAACTGAGACAAGTTATTGCCAAATTCCTAACAGCCGTCCAGGCATGTAAGGGCATAACCTCATGACCTCCCTACTCCCGTTAATCCCAGAACTTCTAGCCATTTTCAAATGGCAAACCAGAGGAAAAAAGCAGTCGATCACCCAAATGTTCTTCTACGTAGGGCCACAACAACGATGAGCACCTCCCTTACAGACATAAGCTTATTCTGTCCCGGTAAAGTCACTGCCGCTACAACAGAATGGTAACATTCTAACCCCAGAGTCTTGTGAGCATTCTAACCGATGGAGGTATGGACCCATGGTCCCCGGTACCCCGCCAGGAGTGGATTCAGGTGGGTGCGAGTCTCACACTACCTTTTATTCCCTCACACTACGATGGTGGGTCTTAGTGTGTACATAAGGCATTCTCCATTCCTGTTTAAATTTAAAAATAGCTTGCCAATAGACTATTTTTAGGTACGAAAGTTGCATGACAGGCGTCAAAATTTACTTTGAGCTTAAAAGTATATTTTTAAATAAAATAAGAAATTACAAAAGTACGTTGTTTATATATCAACGAAATTTTCTGTTATGAGTTACAAAGGAAAAGTCCACAAGTGTTAAGTACACTTGGAGAACCCAAATCACCACAATTTTACATCCTCTGATAATGCTAACGTGGTTAGTGAAACGATCGTAAGGTCATTAAAAGATGTGTTGTGATGATTTGAGTTCTCCAAGTGTACTTATCAGTGTTCATCACAGGTTCTAGTTTTCACATAGTTCACAAGTGTTTTAGTGAAAGCTTAAAAGGATTATAGTGAAAGTGAAGGTAAATAAGTGCGCCGAAAGTTAGTAACAATCTTAAATACGTATAAAGTGACAAAAAATTGTCAGAAGAAACTGAAGAAAAACAAGAATATATTCCTAATTTTCGTTTGTTTTAACCGAATTCTGGAGCAATATGAAAATATTGTATTCAAATAGACTGTCATATAACTTTAAGGTAATTAAAAACTCTGGACGTAGCAAGTGCGTTATGGTAGTGATTTTTCATAAAAATATTTTAAATGGCAGATATGTCTTTTTTTAACGAAAGCAGGCATCAAATTTGGCTTAATATTTTTTACACAAAATTCTGCTAAAGGCATACATAAAACTTAAATTATATATCTAATCTAATTTAATGTAATTAAAATTGGAAATAAAATAATTTGTTTGCACGACAATCCTTTAAAACCTTATTTTCAACAAATTTCATTTAAAAAATGTTCCATTCATTGAATAATTTTTCATACAAAAATTCTCAAATGTTTCTTGAAACTAAATTCATTTATAAGAAAATTCGCTAATATAAATAAATTAAATAAATAAAATAACCTATATAATAGAAAGAACGCACCATATTTTATCAAAATAACTTGTTTGAAAATGTACAAAAATTTTCCGAAAATAAACTTAAAACGTTTCTGAGAAAAATCGTTTCCTAGCTGACAAACCTTAGATTAATAGCAAATTGAATTTTGAAGCATTTAATCAAAATTCGCAACCAAAACGCACTTACTGCGTCTCGATTTTTTTTACAAACATGCATCATATTTCGATGAAAAATGCAATAAGGAACGTTCAAAAAAAAAAAAATTGTAGGTATCACCAGCGACTTATGGGCCATAGTGTGATTGTTGAAATAGTTTTATAAGACGCAGCTCAAGACACCCTATAGGTAATGTACACAATTTTTTCTCGCATCTTGCATAATAACAATTATATTGGACATTATCGTAGAAATGCGTCCCTGTATATATGTAAACAGAAAGTAAACCCGGATATGGAATCTTTTTAGAATTCAAAAGCGGCGGTCTCCTCATTAACGAATTTTGTCTACGAAAATTATCTCAAAATTATAGACCGTTGAACCATAAACTTAACTAAGACTACTGCCAAAGCATCAGAGAAAGGGTCTATTTGAAATGAATTTTCTGGAAATATTTTAGTAAAATGAAGAGCAATGATGGTTAAAGCTGAAATTTAAGGGTTTGCAGAACACTCTTTACACAATCTGTAGTTCTTTCAGATTCCTTGCCTAAATGTTGCCAATTTTGACGTTTCAAATCGCGACTTTTTACGTTTTGAGGAAAGCTCCAATTTTTTTTCTTTAACCGCCTCTAACTTTTCTGTCTTTAAACTTACACACCTAAATTTTGGTAAATTATTCACCCTTCATATATGTATATATATATATATATATATATATATATATATATATATATATATTATATATATATATATATATATATATATATATATATATATATATATATATATATATATATATATATATGTGTGTGTAGGGTGGGGGGGGGGGGAATTAATTTTACCTCAACAACTGTGTGCATCAACGTTCTGCCGCTAACGATATGCATAGATGTCCGGGCGCTACAGAGTGACGCGCGTGTGTCGAGGGACAAGGGAGTTAATAGTGTGTCAGTGTCATTACAATGACGGACGTTGTTAAAAACACTCGTGACACATAGAAAGGTGTCAGCACAAAAGTGCCATTCAACACAGTGTTACACATGACTAGTTCGTACGAGACAGTCGGGGTAGAGAGTCGAGTGTGAAGAGAGCTCGTGTGAACAGTGCGCGACAAGTACGACGATAGAGGATAGAGTACCTAGACGACGCCGAGGTACTAATTACGGTGTGCAAGGCCATCCATCCAGGACGACGACGACGATAACTGATGGATCCCGTAACTAAAGACGATAGTCTATTACTTGTTATTTAATTACTTCATTGTTATGTTTATAGAGTTCTACAATATAGTTATAGTTAATACCGGCATAGTTTCAGTCTTAAAATCACGCACGACCTAAAACCTTACATATCTCTAGAAACGGGGACTCATTCCGGGATATACGTGAGTGTTCCAGGGATAAGACACCCTATATATATATATATATATATATATATATATATATATATATATATATATATATATATATATATATATATATATATATATATATATATATATATAATATAAAAAATTGAAACTGACCCTGGATGTGGGTTCTAGGGGGCCTCGTTCGCGCTCATTTGAAGAATATTTTTCTAAATTCTAAAGTCGGGATCTCCTTGTTAGTGTTTTTTTTTAAATTCCCTAAAACAAGCACTTGTGAAGCCACGGGAAAAGTCTACGACTGTATTAAATATGGAACGGTTTCACTATGTTAGGGCAAGAACAAACAAACACATAAGCTATTCAAATTGAATTGAGTCTTAAAACTTTCATCTCCTATTTATCAAATTAGTTTTTATACAAAAACCGGCTAAAAAATTCATCGGAATAACAACAATCAGATTTAGTGAATTAAAAATTTTTCTACCTCTAACTTTTTTGTCTTTTAAGATAGAGATAAAGTGAAATGAGACTAAACAAAATGATAAAAGGTAAAGTCACTAACCAGGTTTAGAACTCGTCATCTTGGAGTTGATTATACAATGAGTTCTATTAAAATGTCATTTTTGGTCTCGTGCAAAATTTACAATTTCGGCAAAAATATGGGTAGTTGAGAAAGGTTTGCAGTTGGAAAAGTATTATGGGGTGATTAGTATTAATTGTAAATGGAGTATCAGGTGAAACATTAGAAGAACGAAGTGGAACAGGAAAGAAATTTTTTAGAATGTCAAAATTTTAAGGTTGTTGAATTTGGAGTGTTGTCAAGCAGTTTTGGATGCAACTGTGTATAAAATTATGTTAATATTCACCACAAGTCTTAGACTTATTGAATAAACATGTTGTATAATTTTAACCAATAAAGGTCATAAAAAAACAGGGACCTAGCCCACTGAGCTACGCACTATATGCATTTACTAGCAGGAATATCCTATTGTTCAAGATTTTACAATTTACATAAAACCGTTTTGATTTACAATGGCATTTTTGCTTTTTCTTGATTTTAACGAAATCAAGAAAAATAACGACATAGACACATATCTAGGAGCTTGTTAGTCATTTCTTGTTGTATTTTTCACACACATTCTGATCACTCGATTTTTACGTTTTAACTTTCTTGAATCAGATATAATTTTAAAAAAATTATCTACCTCTAACTTTTTTGTCTTTTAAGACAGAGATTTGAATTCTGTTGCATAGGATAACCTTTATGACGGAAACCAGCAAACCAAATTTGGTTGCCCTCACTTTGTTATTTCCAGATATATAAATTTTTTTCGAAAGAAAACACAAAATTTTCCAAGAAAACCTGGGCCGATTTTCCTGACTAACGAACTTATCTAAGCCACTTACACAAGGGAGGTATTTGCCAAATTTGATTAGAATCGTAATATTATTTTTTGAGTTATCGGTGTGACATATATACACACACACACACACATATATATATATATATATATATATATATATATATATATATATATATATAGTTATAAACATATAAAAACTGAAACTGACCCTGGATATGGGTTCTAGAAGGCCTAGTTCAAAGTTCAAAAATCGGGATCTCCTTATTGTTTTTTTTTAAAGAAAATTCACTAAAAATGATTTGATTTACCATTTTTAGAGGGTGATCACTTAGCAACTTTGATATGTAAAGTTTAAATTTGTGTGATACTTATATTGGCGCAACAAAATGGTGTATATTTGTTTTAAAACTGTGTCTATTTCTCCAAAAAGTTTTAACAGCATTTTATGGTATGTAAAGTGGAATTAATCAAAACAACAAATTATTAGTTTACCAATTAGAAATATGTGTATCAGCTACATATTTCTAAACATAAGCACACCTTGTGAGGTATAGATTTTCATAGCTCTGATAAATACAACAATAATTTTAAAACTAAGTAAATACATCAAATAAAATAAAATAGCTAGTCAGGATTTTTTTTTTCATTAATCAAAAAGAATATATGTATAGTTGGATATAGATAATAACAATAAATATAATGACACAACAAAGGCCAATATTGAAAAAGCCTGGACGCAGCAAGTGCGTTATGGTAGTGAATTTTCATAGAAATGATCTGGCACAAAATATTTTATTATAACTTTTTTTCTTGTAACATAGAAATCTAAATTTTGGCTTGTAGTTTACTTTTTATATCTTAAACCTATCTGCCAAATTTGGTTATCATAGCTTTTTTATTTTTTGATATAAAAATTTTTTTCGAATGAAAACTCAAAATTTTCCCGGAAAACCCTGTCCGATTTTCCTGACTAACGAACTTATCCAATTACAACCCAACAGAAAAAAAATCCATACAATATGGTACTTAACTAATAGTTACAGAAGAAAATAGAATCAGAAAACATTACATCATTTCTATATCTATCCACCAAATATAAAATGACGAAAAGCATATAAGACCAAATATATATATATATATATATATATATATATATATATATATATATATATATATATATATATATATATATATATATATATATATATACCGGGTGTCAACGAATTTATTAGACAAGCCATAATTTCTATAGTATTAGGTGTATCAAAATGAGATTCGGTACAGGCAAATGGTACGTGAAGAGGATAGTTTTAGCATATTTTTCACTTTCCGCTCACTTCCGGTTTTACCGGAAATGGTCCAGGTTTTGAATTTTTAAATAGAACACCCTGTATATTTTCACATTTTCGGATTTCTGAGACAATTATTAATCAGAATGTGACATTTTCAAAAGTTTTTACGCCTACTTGATTTTTTTATAGCCACTTAATATTGCATATATCTATATTTTGCCGTTGTTTTCATCGAGACTTCCTTGGTAACCAAAACACTGATTTTCACAATGACAGTGACATACGCTTTTTGAACAGACATAGAAGTTACTTAAGTTTAGTTAAATTTCAGTTTAATTTCTTGTCACAATTATGTATACTCAAAGTGAGAAAGTGGACATGTTATTAATATTTGGAGAGTGTCATAGAAATTCAAGGAATGCTGCCGAGTTATATGCTCACAGATATCCCAATCGGCAACATCCATCCCATCAATATTTTCCGTATGTTGAGAATCGTTTCAGACAAGGAGGAAATCGAGATGCGGAACAGAGGTTTATCATAAATGAAGACACTGAGATTGACGTTCTTGCCATGGTTGAGGTTGATAAAACGGTTTCTTTAAGAGAAATTAGTCGAGAACTGCAGATAAGTCATGAATCGGCAAGAAAAATACTGAAAAACCACGGGTATCGAGCATTTAAGTATCAGATACATCAACATTTGTATGGTGACGATGGCGATAGACGGGTATTGTTTTGTGATTGGCTGCTTCAAAATCAAAGAGTTAACCCAAATTTTATCAACTTCATTCTATTTTCCGACGAATCCCGATTTACAAATAATGGTATGTTCAATAAGCAAAATACTCGGTACTGGGCCCAACAAAATCAACACCAAATGAGAGAGGGCAATTTTCAAGAAAGGTTTGGCGTCAATGTCTGGGCTGGTATCATTCGAAACAGAATAATTGGGCCAATATTGTTTCAAGGTCAGTTAACAGGGGTTAGGTACTTAGGTTTTCTTCAAAATGAAATCGAAGATCATCTTGATAATCTACCTTTAGCAGTTTTACGGCGAATTTACTTCCAACAAGATGGAGCACCGCCTCACAATGCCAGAGAAGTTCTTAATTACTTAACAGAACATTTTAATAATCAAGTCATTGCAACCAATGGTCCCGTACGGTGGCCTGCACGCTCACCGGATCTCACTGTGCTCGATTTCTTTATTTGGGGGTATGTTAAAGAAAGGGTATACTATGCAACTGCTCCAGCCACTCTTGAAATCTTAGAAGAAAGAATTCTACACGCATTTAGAAGTATAACGCCTCAAATGTTAGAAAACGTGTGTAGAGAAACAATTGAACGGGCTGAAATGTGTCGTGAACAAGAAGGAATGCAGTTTGAACAATTACTGCAGTGAAAATTTTAATAAAATCGGATATTGTAATTTCAAATAATTTAAGTTCGTCGTTGAAGTTATTAGTTAATGTTGCTATTTTTTGTTAACTTTGTTAGTTCTCTTGATTTTTCTTTTCTTAACTTGTTAGTTTGTTAAATTTGTTTATCCAATCGCAAATAAATTGTCATCGTTATATTCGTCAAAAATCCTTTTTTCGGAAAATGCTTGTCAAAAAAGTGTCGCCATTTGATAAATAATAATAAAAACGAAAATGTAATTTTGCCAACTTGTCTTATTCATATCTATCATACTAGTCACTAAAACTTTGCGATTGTAGTTTTCTGAGATCACCTAAGGTACTTAGATTAGTTTTGGTCCGATCATGTCCACCTAGATGCAATATTAAAAGTGTCTCAAAATCAAGTAGGCGTAAAAACTTTTGAAAATATCACATTCTGATTAATAATTGTCTCAGAAATCCGAAAATGTGAAAATATACAGGGTGTTCTATTTAAAAATTCAAAACCTGGACCATTTCCGGTAAAACCGGAAGTGAGCGGAAAGTGAAAAATATGCTAAAACTATCCTCTTCACGTACCATTTGCCTGTACCGAATCTCATTTTGATACACCTAATACTATAGAAATTATGGCTTGTCTAATAAATTCGTTGACACCCGGTATATATATATATATATATATATATATATATATATATATATATATATATATATATATATATATATATATATATATATATATATTTCCAAGCTTACAAAAGCAATTAACGTGAATATATTTTTCTCAGACCCCCTTTTTCGATTGTTTTAATTGGTAACCAACACTGCTTCTATAGTTCTTGCCTGGTTTTAGATCAGATTTGATCTTCATCCAGGTGATTCTCAATTTTGCTTGTTGTTGTATTTGTTATAGTATTTGAAAAAATTTCGCATTGATCGTGTTGGAATAAAACTCTGACTCTTCATAAAATAACTGGCCCGTTCTTCCCCAAGTATAACATTCCGCATTCAGTTCAATTCGCAATTACAAATACAAAGCAATAAACATTTTAAAAATGCCATAACGCCAACGCATCAGAAACATTTTTTAAAACCAGAGTTGAAAAGGTGACATATCACAGTACGATTATAATGAATGAAATTTAAATTAAGCTTGAAGCCTAAAATGCTGAATAATTTAGTTGATAAAGTATATGAAATAAATTTAGTCGATATCTGCCCTGCCTTTTCGGCTCTGGTTTTTCTTTTGACACTACGAACTTTGTGAAAAGATTCGTTTTAGAAGGCTGAATAGAATGAAGTTTGAAACCTAAGATGTTCATAATTTTCATCAATTTAGAGGCGAGACATAAAACGCCTTCGGTTGTTTGGTACGCTGGAGTAAAATATTTGAATGAATGCTACGTAATTTAATAATGCAAAGGACTCATTTTAGACAAAAGACAGGCACCTATTAAATACGCACGTCGCTGCTTTTAAATTTAATGTTTCCTGCAATCAAACAATAACTTTCAACCCGCTAAATTAAATTGAAAGGAAATATAGAATATAATACATTTAACTTGTTTATTGGGTGAGTAGTTGATAAAATGTCTTCTGCCTGAAGATGTCATAAAGGCGAAACCGGTTGCAGAGAAAATAGAAGGCTTTAGCCAAAGAAAAAGAAAGTCTGGACGCAGCAAATGCGTTATGGTAGCGAATTTTTTTAAAGTATTTTTAATAGCAAATCTCTTTGATGAAAGCAGGCATCAAACTTGGTTACCTATACAGTAGAAACAATGTACCATATTTCATCGAAATAACTTTATTGTTTTAAAATATATAAACATTTTTCAAAAGTCTGGATGCAGCAGGTGTGTTATGGAAGTGAACTTCCATAAAAATGTTTTTAATAGCAAATACGAGCAGGCATCAATCTGATTACCGGTATAGCCTATGTAGTAGAAACAATATACTATATTTTATCAAATTACTTATGGTTTGAAAATATACAAGAATTTTCCTAAAATAAATTCTAATAATGGTTTCCTAACCAACAAAGCTTACGTTAATAGCAAATTGAGTTATCGAAATCTGAAGGATTTAATGAAAATTCGGTAAATTTGCAGATTAGCTCCCGAAAGCTTTTCAAAAAATTGTTTTCAGAAACATTACTAGGACCCCATCTGGATGCACAAACCCCAAGAAAAATTTGTTGTTCACACCCCCCAAGGAAGTTACGGGACTGGGAGTGAATAAGGGTGCTGGGCGGGGTAGGTAGTAAAAAGGAAATATGAGCAGAAAATGCGAAGGAAACTGCTTGAAAGCTGTCTATTTGATGCCATATCCCCATGAAATCCTGCCTACCCCTCACAGCACCCCTATTTGCCCCAGGTCACGTAACTTCCTTGGGGGGTATGAACAATAAATTTTTCTTGTAGTTTATGCAACGAGGGTGGTTGTATGCACACGAGGGGGGGAGATAAGCCTACGACGAAGCAGACCCTCCCCCCGGTTTGATTTGTTGGAGGGTGGCTGCTTCGTCGTGGGGATTTTCCTTCCCCCTCGCGTGCATACAACCACCCTCGCTGCATAAAACACAAGAAAATTGTCTTGTTCCTACCCGGCAAGGATGTTACGGCACCTGGGGAGATAGGGGTGCTGTGCGGGGTAGGCAGGTTTCTGAAAACAGTTTTCTGGAAAGCGTTAGGGAGCTCAACTGCGAATTTATCGAAAATTCGCTACCAAAACGCACTTACTGCGTCCAGATTTTTTTTACAAACGCATCATAAGTAGGTATTGCGGCACTTTGGACAGACAGGGAGTGGGGGTAGGAGTGGGGGTACCCCCACTCCTCCCCTCGTGGGCGGAGCCCCACCCCTTGCCCCACCCCTAGCCCCACCCCTGGACACGCCCCCCAGATGGCGGCCCCAAGATGGCGTCCAAGATGGCTTCGTAACCTGTATTCTAAGGTCATTGACCATGTCTTTGGCCAGACAGTGACGTCACACGACTTGGGCCAGACAGTCACATTTACATTTAGCCTTGTTATGTAACCTGCATTCCAAAGGTCATTGACCTGTCTAGGAAACTTTGTCCAGACAGTGACGTCACACGACTTGGGCCAGACAGTCACATTCCAAAGTGTCTAACCTATTACTTCAAATTATTATATTTTGAAAAAAACCATTTGGAGCAGGTGAGTTTCGAACCCGGGGCATTCAGATGGGAGGCAACGATGCTACCCATTGAGCTAAGCAGACGCTTGTTAATTTATTGTTTTAGGCTGGTATATATATATACGACTTTTAATTACAAACAAACCATACATGTAACATAATTAAAGTTTTTGTTATTATTAGACAAATGGATGATTTACAAAATAATAATTAATATGTTTAATATTAGAGGCGGAACCAAAACGGAGGAACCAAAATGGCGGAATAAAAAAAATGGCGGAATGAAAGATGGAAGCCTGTGATACCTTAAGCTGACATCCCTGACATTATAAAAATGGCGGCTTTTGTTCTTAAAGATGGTGCCTTTCGCTGATAAAGATGGTTGAAGACTCCATTATTTAAAGATACGTCACCCCAACCTTTAGAGCCGACAAATGAGAGTGAGGTTGATAAGCGAGAATAATGGTATTGGTCGAAGACTCCATGATTTAAAGTTACGCCCCCCATTAAAACAAACCATTCATAAAGCTTTTGTTATTAGACATAAGACATAATAATTAATATGTTTAATATTAGACAGACTATTAGATTTCGCATAGAAATTAGCCGAACGCCACAATTGTTATATGGGTAGGTTCTAAAAATAACACACAGAGGTCGCTGGCAAAACAAAGAAGGAAGTTCAGAAACAAAATATACAACAGGTTCAAATAGGAAACCAAATATCGTAGAGACAATAGAGGTCGCTGGCAAAACAAAGAAGCTCAGAAACAAAATGGACAACAGGTTCAACTCTTAAGCTTAGAAACAATGGTTGGTTACAGGTTCAATTCCTTTCTACCCCAAGTGTTTAGTGTCATGTTACTCGTCTAAGTAAGCAGAATGGCGACTAAAATGAGATAAAAAACTTAAAACCCTTATCGCGGAAGATCCGTGAGATGTACGATAGAACCAATACATACACGGTGTTAAGGAGGCCAAATCAAAGTGGAATATACAATAAAATGGCCACTTCCGGTCTAAACTTTAAATCGTTATATCTTTTCAACGGAAAGTGATAGAAATGAACTGACTTTAAAAATATATCGTTTCATAACAAGCTCTACAAGAAAATGAGATAAAAACTTAAAACCCTTATCCCGGAAGATCCGTGAGATGTACGATAGAACCAATACATGCACGGTGTTAAGGAGGCCAAATCAAATTGGAATATACAATAAAATGGCCACTTCCGGTCTAAACTTTAAATCGTTATATCTTTTGAACGGAAAGTGATAGAAATGAACTGACTTCAAAAATATATCGTTTCATAACAAGCTCTACAAGAAAATGAGATAAAAAACTTCAAACCCTTATCGCGGAAGATCGGTGAGATGTACGATAGAACCAACACATGCACGGTGTTAAGGAGGCCAAATCAAATTGGAATATACAATAAAATGGTCACTTCCGGTCTAAACTTTAAATCGTTATATCTTTTGAACGGAAAGTGATAGAAATGAACTGTCTTTAAAAACGTATGTTTCGTAACAAGGTCTACAAGAAACTGAGATAAAAAACTTCAAACCCTTATCGCGGAAGATCGGTGAGATGTACGATAGAACCAATACATGCACGGTGTTAAGGAGGCCAAATCAAAGTGGAATATACAATAAAATGGCCACTTCCGGTCTAAACTTTAAATCCTTATATCTTTTGAACGGAAAGTGATAGAAATGAACTGACTTTAAAAATATATCGTTTCATAACAAGCTCTACAAGAAAATGAGATAAAAAATTTTAAACCCTTATCGCGGAAGATCCGTGAGATGTACGATAGAACCAACACATGCACGATGTTAAGGAGGCCAAATCAAATTGGTATATACAATAAAATGGTCACTTCCGGTCTAAACTTTAAATCGTTATATCTTTTCAACGGAAAGTTATAGAAATGAACTGTCTTTAAAAATGTATGTTTCGTAACAAGCTCTACAAGAAAATAAGATAAAAAAACTTTAAACCCTTATCGCGGAAGATCCGTGAGATGTACGATAGAACCAATACATGCACGGTGTTAAGGAGGCCAAATCAAATTGGAATATACAATAAAATGGCCACTTCCGGTCTAAACTTTAAATCGTTATATCTTTTCAACGGAAAGTGATAGAAAGGAACCGACTTCAAAAATGTATGTTTCGTAACAAGGTTACAAGAAACTGAGATAAAAAACTTCAACAGACAGACAGACAACTGATTGCCATTGTTGAAGCTTATACATGCTGTTTGAAAGGATATAACACACGTCATGACAGTTCAAAGTCTTTGCTTAAACTGACAGATGCATGTGTATTTGAAAGAAAAGCATTCGCCTGAAATTAGATTTGAACCCACGAACCTCGAATCGGCCATAGACAGCTTTCTCAGATATACACTGTCCCTAAACCAATAGCTCCACAGACGCACACGATAAAAGTTTGTTCGCTGTTGTATATATAAAACAAAAGCCAGTTGTTGTTTACATATGAGGTTAGGTGTTCGTATACATGTTGATTACCAATCATCTGATTGTTTATTAAGGTTATGTTTGTATTTGTTTATTAAGATTAGGTGTTCGTATACAGGCTGATTACCCTGCCATCCAATTGTTAGTAAGGTTATGTTTGTATTTGTTATTTGAATACAAACAGACATAATAAGAAGAGTGTACTTACATACAGCAAGAGACGTCATCCTTGTTTCACGACTTAACACATACTGAACAAGTGTCTCTCTCTCTTGTATTGAGGAAACAAACTGATGTAAGAGAGAGGGGGTCTTACAAAGGATAAACAACGTTTTTTACAGTTGTTAACCTTACAGAAAGGGGTTAATAAAAATGCAACAAAATAAAAATAAAACAACTGATTTACATACAATAAAAATTTATTAGGATTAATTAAGTTGTACATATTGATACATAAATGACATACATAAATGACATACTATTATTACATAATGGCTCTAACGATGCCCGTTAGAGGTTTATATTCCATTACACTGTCATGAATAACCAAACAATAAACACGAGTATTTTTTGGGAAGTTGGCGTGACTCATGAACTCCACCTTAATGTCCACCGTTGAAGACTTGATTGACTCGTTCTGGTGCTGACAGTCAATCACAAATAGAGCTCTGTCTTTAAACTCGTCATAATTCAAGATAGGCTCCGACATGTTTTTATAACAGAAGCTTTTTTGAAAATCTGTATACATGTTATAGGCTTCTGCATATTTCGATTTCTCAAAATCCATATTCATAGATTCATAAGGGTAGCATTCTGAATTTAGAAACACTCTGAGGTCCAACATACCAATGTTATCGAAATAGTCTGACCTCTTCTTCACGTTGTCCTTACGATCTGTTTGAAATGCTATAATCACATATCGAGGTCTTTCCAAGTTGGTTGCAGTTTTAACAGCCCACACATCTCTGTTGATATCTCTGAGTGCTGGTAACTCATATATGTCCCATTTGCGGTATGCGAGAAATATAGAGGTGTCTTTGGCTATTTTATCCATCAGTTCCAATTTCATTTTATCATTGGGAAATACATGTTTTACCTTTAAAAACATATTGGTTACGGTAATTTTTGCTCGTGCCGTACCTGTGCTGTAATAGCCGTTGGAATCGTTTCGACTTCTTGTAAAGCGGAAAGTATGTTTGCCACAGAGAACTCCTTTGAAATGATGAAAGAAACTGAAGAGGAACCAGACAGGTATGAGCATGTGAAACTTGTTATCATTTAAGGTGATGTGCTCCGACGACACATTCAGACCGGCGTTGCTAAGAGATTGGGCTTCATTCTTACTGAACGATAGCAGACTTTTGATGATGGTTGTGGTGTATGGGTCTCGCACTCGTTCCACTTCCTTGTTATTTAACTCATAGGTCATTGATTCAAACAGAGCTGCTCCTCCATTATTTGACAGATAACAAGCACCAGTGGCATTTTGGATTGCTACAGGTTCCAGAGCACCTTCGATTATTAGAGCTGACTCGGCCAGACATACGAACGCATCTTGTTGGTTGATGGCTATTTCAATTTCATCGCTGTTACCAAACGATTTAGTTGGTGAATAGTAAGAGCGCAGCTCTTCTCGATCGATGCCATCATCAAACACGGGTTCTTTGAATATTTCTAGTTTTGACGACATGATAACCCAGGCTTTGCAGGAACTCAATATTATCGGGACGAAGCGTACCCTTTGACGTGTCTGACTCAAGTGAATTTGATGTGGTAGATGCATTTGCTTTTATATCCTTGAAGACCAACATACTAAGCAACTTTTATAAGTTTTAAGCGAACAGACACCTCTTCACCTTGAAAGTTGACAGGAACTGAATCTTGGTCGACGATGTCGATGCTTATATTGGAAATCTCTTGCTTGTTCACCGGCAAGTAAATTAAATTTTTAGGTTCTATGTCGATTGCGTAGCCAGGATCAACCATCGGAGCAAACTCATACAGCGTATGTGAGGGTTGTCCGTTATAATAGGAACCAGACACAATATTGGTTTCGATGCGAATCTGTCTAACATCCACTATATCAACAGGTAAATCAGATTCATAAAAGGTGTCCGGCTGAAGAACTTGTTTTGAAAAGCCCAACATTCGCCCAATCGAACCATCAAATTCAAAACTGACATTTGTATAACACTTTAGTCTACATTTGATGGTGTTCGGATTAGGTCTCAGAATCAGAGCCTGTTGCTTTTGTTCGTGTGTTGCTGTAGCACCAACAAGTTCATTTTGAAGTAACTCTTCCAAGTGTGTTATTTCATAAGCACCGGTGGGTATCGTGATGGTTCGCCAACCGGTTCCTTCTTTTACATGAAATTTGTTTTTACCTTCATAGATGTTGGGTATGTTGTTGTAGGTGTGAAAGCCTATCAAGGCAACAGCATAATTACCATCCAAAACAATTGGTGGATGGTAGTCTGACGACAGATGGGAGCTGCGGTCTTTCAACACAAAGGTGTGCGCCATGACTGATACACACAGGCTACTGTTTGAGTCTTTTATTGCAACGGTTTTTGCAGATACAACCCATAACCGGAGCGCTGTTTCTTGAGATACATGCCTTTGCCCAGTCTCTTGCATTTTGGCTTAAATTTCAAGCCACTCCCTCTCCTACCCATCGCGATGGCTTCCATTGTTTTGTTGTGCCGTTCTTCCTCCTCTAGTTTCTGTTTCGCAGACTTGGCATCGTTCACGGCTTTGGCAATACCTGCAGCACCACCACCCAGAGCTCCTAGTGCTGACAGCCCACCAAATATCAGAGGCAACAGCGGAAGGAAGCCTCCACTTTTAGGTATTGGAATAACTCGAGGTTTCTGCACATTCTTACGTCCACCAATGTTTCTAACGATTGTATGAGCTATATCAAATACGGCGTTCGCTGTTGGAATAAGATTTCTATCTTTTATAACTTCCTCAATCAGACTTAGTATGTTTTTAAAGGGAACCTTCTTCTTTGGCTTCGAGTTGATTACATAAAACCCCTCATCAAGTTTTCTGTTAACTTTCATGGTGTTTGTAACGCCCCGCAACGTTTCAGCAAAACCTGTATCTGTCTTTGTTAATAACAACCCTCACTCTGTGACACCAACATGCATACTGACTTGGTGTCTCACTTGCATTCATATATATACACACCCAAATAAAATATAGTTTAGTTTAAGTTAAGATGCGTACCAGCAAACACGCTTCTGCCTTACCCATTACAAATATAGACGATGTTGTTACGGACACAGCTCAACAACAACTGAGGCATGGTCGTCTCTTTCCAAACACCGTTCGCTGTATCATATGTGGTCCGAGTGGGTGTGGTAAAACTAATGTCATGCTGAGTTTGTTGTTTGAAGCAAACGGTTTAAAATTTGATAACGTGTATGTGTATTCAAAGTCTCTGTATCAACCGAAATACAAGATGTTAAAGGAGGTGATGAATGCCACAAAAGGTGTTGGTTACTATCCTTATCGAGAAAACGATGAAATATTAGATCCGGAAGATGCCAAGGACAACTCTGTGTTTATATTTGATGATGTAGCTTGTGACAAACAAGATAAAATAAGAGCATACTTCAGTATGGGCAGACATAAGAATATTGATTCATTCTATCTCTGTCAAACATATACACGAATACCCAAACATCTGGTACGTGACAACACCAATGTTATTGTGTTATTCAAGCAAGATGAAACCAATTTAAAACATGTGTACGACGATCATGTGACCACCGATATGGACTTTAAACAATTTAAAACTATCTGCCACCAATGCTGGAAAGATAATAAGTATGGTGTGTTGGTGATTGTGAAGGAAAACGATGTACACAAAGGTCGATATAGAAAAGGATTCGATAGATATATATTATTCTAACAAACGATGATAGACAGGACAGTCAGCTGTCTAACACAGGTGTCTAACACAGATGTCATACGGGTGTCTAACACAGCTGTCATACAGCTGTCATACAGCTGTCTAAAACAGCTATCTAACACAGCTGTCTAACACAGCTGTCTAACACAGCTGTCTAACACAGCTGTCTAACACAGCTGTCTAACAAGACAGCCAGACATCGTGATAAATAAGAAGGCATGTACCATGAAGGAGTCAGTATATGTTAAACCACCACACAACCTGTATCGCTCAAACAAATTATTAGACCAGCTGGTAATACCGACCAGTTGTACCACAATGGAAGTGTTGGGTAAGGAAGAGCGAAAAGTTAAGAAAAGGATTTTACAACTTGCTGACAATATTCGAAAAAAACATTTAATGCTTAAACTTAACAGAGCCGAGAATGATGATGCTCTGCAACGTTTATATAAACCACTTGTTGAGCCCCTAAGTGAAATATCAAAAAACACAGCAGCACAGCAGCAGCAGCAGCCCCAGCAACAACCAAAGGCTGAACAAATCAAAGAAGAAGCGGTACCAGAAACGAAACCCCAAGTACAGTTCCTTAAAGATCATGAAGTTTTTGAAGCTGAACCAAGGGAAGAGGCTGAGGAGACAAGTTCCGATGAGGATATCCCAACATTTGAAGAGCTTGAGGCAGACCTACAAACTGTCACATCCAACCCTGCATATCAAGAATTTTTGGAGCAATATCCTGAACGAGTTCGATATTATGTAGACAAGTATTTTACTGAACCACCGAGGCTTGCTACTATTGATCAAACGTATGGTGCTCGTTACGCTAAAGATACTGGTAGTTGGAGTCTTGGCAATAAACACTTGGACTTTACTGAGAATGATATTCGACTGGGTCAAAGGAGATATCCGCAAACACAAGGTCTGCTAGAATTGATATTTATGAAAACACCTAGAGGGTATACCTATGACGATCTTCAACACTATAGAGATATTCTAGAAGCAACTAGTGTTCATAAAATGAACTACGATCCCAACGCACGAACCAAGGGTTGTTCCTCGGAAAAGTATCTGACTCTAATAAAACCAGTTATAAACCCAAGAGGACGAAGATCCTCAACTCCTCAAGGTTTTGGTTACGACACACATCATAACGCAGAACAAAAAACTGAACCTAGAGCTCAGAATGTAAGCAGCAACACTAACAACTATATGCTACAAAATAACAAACAAATAGAATATGTCTATTGGGATGACATAAATGAGCTGGTTGATAGACTTAGACTTTTAGTAGCTTCCCAAGCTGCTGGTAATAATGCTCATAACAATGAAATTCAGTCAATCATTGAAGAACTGAAGGAGGTTGGTGTTATCGCCTAGTATACCTACATATATCACAGATATACCTACCTTAGTGCTTAGTATAAAAATGTCTATCGATAAGTTCGGACGTTCCCAATCCAATAAAGGTTCTAAGTTTAAAATTATTGAAAGAGAGATTTTCCCAAGAACTGATAGTGGTGATTTTGATTTGCAAAGCCATAGATTGTGTAACATAGCTGATCCAGTCGATGCAACAGATGGTGTAAATAAAAAATTTGTTGATGTATGGATAGACGACTATCAGAAGAACAAAGATGAGGTAAAACAAAGAATCATTGCCATACTACTTGAAGCTGTACACAAGCCTGAGTTGGAAGATTTAAAAAACGAATTTGAAAATAAATTGAAAATTTTAGCTAAGAACATAACTGCTCAAGTTTTAAAAGATGTTGATGTGTTAAAGAATAAGAAGCTAAAGAATAAGCTGGGAGAAATAGACGGTAAACTAAAAGATTTACATGATAAGTGGATACTTTTAAATCCAACATCGCCATGAGACGCAAAACTGTTGAACCATCTAATACCAAAAAACAAATTATTGTATTCTGAAACAAGTTTACTCAAATCTGAAAGTGTTTAACAAAAATAAATTTAAAGTGGGTGATGTTGTACGTATAAGTAAAGCAAAAGCTCAATTTGAAAAGGGGTATACACCTCGCTGGTCAACAGAATTATTCAAGATTGTTAGTATTCATTTCACAAATCCAGTAACATACTTTCTTGAAGATATGCAAGGTAAACCAATCAGTGGAGGGTTTTACGAGGAAGAACTACAAACGACTAAACAAACAGACATCTATCTGGTTGAACGCATCTTGAGGAAGAAAGGCAAGCAGCTCTATGTAAAATGGCTGGGTTTTGATAAATCTCAGAATTCTTGGATAAATTCAGATGATGTTAAATAAGCTTATATATTTAATGTATTAATGTACTTAGAATAAAATAAAAGTCTTTATTAAAATAATGTTATTTTATTTTTTCATCTGGTTACATACAATTAAGCTAAGTGAACAATTACAATTTATGTCGTAAATCAATAATTTATCCTGAATAAATAAATATCCTGAATAAACTTCTCCGGAGGTACATCTGCTATCTGTAGATCGTTTCTCTTCGCCTTGAGGTATTCGACTTCGGTCTTTATTCTGTTAAAGAGATTTACAGAATTTGGATCATACAACATGTTTAAAACTACTTCGGAATCAGGGTGTTTATTTTTAAAGTTCTTGACAGCTCTTTTAAAACTTTTCTTCTGAGTCCTTACAGCATGATATGGATAGGTAGCATCCTTCTCATTTCTTGAAAGCAAACCAAAAACACAAAGTTTTCCAGGGTTGCTTGGTTTTGGAGATATATCTTCTAAATGTTCTGTGATTTTAGCATTTGTTTCTCGCATACGCTGCACTTCATCATCTATCTCCATTAATTTCACTTCAATTTCTTTGAGGTTATCCTAGTATTTTTGATTAAATTCACTTACGAAAAAATCAAAAATAATTTGGTTGCACTTTTCATAGAAACTATTGGATATCCAACAAGCCAAATTTAATATCAAATCTTTACAGACATATGTACCAGATATCAAGTTGTTTTCAGTCTGTGTTCCACCAAAGTCCACCAAGTATGTAGCGGTTGTAGGTGTTAGTTGAGATGTGACTCTAAGTGGACACCTTCGGTTGAAATATTTAGGGTATCGGTATTCCGGCTACCTAAATGTTTCTTCACCTGACCGTTGTAATAGGTAATCAACTCTTTAGTTTTCTTATTTTCCAGCCAATGTCTGAATCTTTTCTCACCATCTTTACACAGCTTAGTCGCATTAAAATAACCAGTGTTTTTATCAATAATTAATTGAAAGTCTCCAAATAAACCACACCAGAAGTTGTCTTTAATTTGCTGGTAGCACACATCATTTAATGTAGCCATTTTAAACACACTACTGAGCACTTGGATACGTTAGAGTTAACTGAAGCACGTCTTACCTCTACGATAACTAAATTTTGAATGAGCTTAACAGTGTGTAGTGAACAATTTATAGATGTTGATACCACTATCGTTTGAAGCTGTATTTATTAATATTTATTTCCAACCACATTAACTGTTCCAACATCCATCCGCTTTCAGCTTCTGCAAACTCCAAAGCTTTTGTGTAAATTTCGTCGACAAATTCCGCCATTTTGGTTCCTCCGTTTTGGTTCCGCCTCTAATATTAAACATATTAATTATTATTTTGTAAATCATCCATTTGTCTAATAATAACAAAAACTTTATGTATGGTTTGTTTGTAATTAAAAGTCGTATATATATACCAGCCTAAAACAATAAATTAACAAGCGTCTGCTTAGCTCAATGGGTAGCATCGTTGCCTCCCATCTGAATGCCCCGGGTTCGAAACTCACCTGCTCCAAATGGTTTTTTTCAAAATATAATAATTTGAAGTAATAGGTTAGACACTTTGGAATGTGACTGTCTGGCCCAAGTCGTGTGACGTCACTGTCTGGACAAAGTTTCCTAGACAGGTCAATGACCTTAGAATGTTTACATAACAAGGCTAAATGTAAATGTGACTGTCTGGCCCAAGTCGTGTGACGTCACTGTCTGGCCAAAGACATGGTCAATGACCTTAGAATACAGGTTACGAAGCCATCTTGGACGCCATCTTGGGGGGCGTGGCTGGACGCCATCTTGGGGGCGCCATCTTGGGGCGTGGCCAGGGGTGGGGCTAGGGGTGGGGCTAGGGGTGGGGCTAGGGGTGGGGCTCCGCCCCCACTTCCTGTCTGTCCAAAGTTCCGCAATACCTACTATCATATTTCGATAAAAAATGCAAAAATGCATTAACGAATTTGTTCTATGAAAATTAGCTTAAAAAAATTATAGACCGTTAAACCATAAACTTCACTAAACCTACACCTAAAGCATCAACTTAACTAAACCAACAGCCAAGATATCAGAGAAAGGGTCATTTGAAATGAATTTTCTGTCAATATTTTAGTAAAATGAAGGGCAATGACGATTGAATCTGAAACTTAAGGGTTTTCAAAACACTCTCCTTGCAACATTTTCTTTTCAAAATCCGTATTTGTTTCACGTTCTTTGCCTAAACATTGCCAATTTTGACGTTTAAAATTGCGAGTTTGACGTTTTGAGGAAAACTCCAAAATTTGTTTTTTTAACTGCTCATAACTTCTTTGTCTTTAAAGCTGGAGACATAAATTTTGCTGCAGAGTTCACTCTTCAAAATACAAACACGCGTAACAAATTTGGTTGCCCTTACTTTGTTGTTTCCGGAGATATGCATTTTTTAGGAGAAAATAGCAAATTTTCCGCGAAAACCTGGTCCGCTTTTCCTGGCTAACAAACTTATCCAAGCCACTTGCAAAAGGAAGGTACTCACCAAATTTAATTAAGATTGGTCCATTATTTCTTGAGTTATCGGTCGGATATATATATATATATATATATATATATATATATATATATATATATATATATATATATATATATATATACACAGATCTCCACATTAGTGAATTAAAAAAAAATCGCTAAAACCTACTCCTGTGTTTAATGCGTTTCTGCCTTTTCCGTTTTCTACTTCTCGTATTTTATTAAAATAATTTCAAAAGTTTTTACCAATGAGCGCGTGACATTTTTATTATATTTTGCTAATGTTCGCAGAACGATAACTTTAGAATACCTGAAACATCTTCCACTTCATCCCTTCCAGATTATTATTTTCAAAGTTTACTGTCAGTTACCTCATCAGAATGCAGGCGAGTGATTGCAACATTAACACCGTTATTATCCATATCTTCCCAAAATGCAGTATCCATAATTACTTCTTCTATGCGTTTTACTGTTAAATATTTCAAGCAGTATACTTCTCACCGCCATTAGTTCCGTTAAATGGTGATTTGCAAAGGTAACCTCTTAAAATGTTGAAGCGACTATAGAAATATCCATATGTTGCTGACATCACCTAACCTCCTAAAAATTGGACATAAATATAAATAACAAATTTACACTACCATTCAGAGATCCCAACTTGGCTGAGTTATACACGGGTATAACGTTAGCGTCCTGTGTACTAAAACATTGGAAAGATTGGTTAACCGAAGACTAGAAACTTTGCTTGTCACGGGTTTTCTTGATAAAAGATAAAAATAATGAAAAGCTTTACCCGGCTTCTGGACCGTTACAATTTAGGAGAAGCGAGGTTTTGGAAAAATAAAAAAAGCAGGAAAAGGAAATTAAACAAACCACAGGGAAGAGTAAAAGAGAAAGAATAGAGAATGGTTTCACGCTACACCCACCTGGGAATTGGGAACTTCAGCGTCGGCTGTTGGTACCAGGTTCATCAGGTTGGTCACCATTTGCCTATTTCTGGTGACAGGTGCAACAGATGTTAAAAGATCGGTTTTGGGGGTTAGAAGTATTAAAACTAATAAATTATTCCACAAAAAGTATTTTAGTCAACTATCTGATAGTTAAATAAATACAACGACATCAACGGTAAGTGAAATTTAATAGCTGGAATCACAGCACTATAAGTGAGGAATGGTTACATTAATTAATTGTTGTATTTTAGGCTGACACTCAGCGATGATAAAAATGTGTTATTGTGTCAGAGATATATTTATTAATTTTAATTTAATTTAACAAAGATGCAGAGATCCCCCTTACAGTCGACTGCCCGAGTTTACACACAAAGACAAGGTTAAAACATCAACTTAAACGTATGTATAGCTTAATAATCAGCTGATTGTAGGTGTACTACTCAAAATTCAACATCTGTTTCACATAATAAACAAACAAAAAAAACTTCGTGGACTTATCTGAAACTTAGTCCTTGTCCTTTAGCTTCTTTGGGCCTGGAGGTGTGAGTGCTGACCCAGTTAAAGCAGAAAACACCACCAGATTTTAGCCTCAGACAAGAAACCCCAAATAGATGAGGTTTCTTGTTTCACAACATATAAATAATTTCCACTGAACCTTAATAATTGAAGTAATTAATTGTAAAGTTTTAACTAAATCCAGCTTCTAGCTGCAGTCAACTTTATTGTTCTGTTACAGGAATACTAGTGAAAATATAATTTCATGTGAATATTAATCTTGAACCAAAGAACAAAAACTTGTTGGAATTTGATAAGAAGTGATAAGAGAGATGTTAATATTTCCATTTAAATGAATTTTATTAATTTCAGGAATTATATCTGAGAGAAAGAGAGAGAGAATGTAAAAGATGATACTATACACTGAAGAGTGAG
This sequence comes from Tillus elongatus, assembly GCA_964006375.1. Lineage (NCBI taxonomy): Eukaryota > Metazoa > Arthropoda > Insecta > Coleoptera > Cleridae > Tillus > Tillus elongatus. The sequence continues at coordinate 111,581,947 of OZ023267.1, read as the reverse complement.
ATAGAAAAACATGAATTGTCGTAAGAGAGGAGACAGTACATACCGAAGGGCAATTGCTATTATTAAAGATGTAAACAAAACCTCAAATATAAACTTGTTTACTGTTTTGGACTTAGGTTAATTTTTACAAGTGAAATTAGATGAAGAGGGTTGTTTATTGGTATTAAACCTTAAGCTGCAACAAAAGTGAAAGTGTAATTGGCGCCTTTCCAAGGTTTTCCAAGTGTGCATTACAAACAAACTGTTTATATACCAAAACATGCAAACTGTTAGCTACAGAGTGTTCACAAGTGAGTATTATGTCCATATATTTACTATGCTTCTCACTCTTGAAGTTAACAAGGTGTCAGAAATATAAAGAGAGGTTTAGAACCGTCTCAGTCTGGGAAAAAAACGTAAGCTTTATCCAAATCAGTTTGGATTTAGAAAGGGGTATTCCACAGCAGAAATTCTAACAAAGTTTACCACAGAGATCAGAATTTCATTCACAAACACAAAATCAACAGTGGCAGGATTTATCATCATAGAAAACGTCAACATAAACTTATGCATGCATTGGATAACAAGATGGTATACTTATAAATAAAACCAAATTTCGCTCGTCAAATTATAAAATTATATTTTAACAGAAAGATACATCGGCTAACATGAAATAAAAATATCACTCCCGGAAGCACGTCAAGAGGAGTACCACAGGGCAGCATAATCCTCTCTGATATCTGATCTATACACATGACATACGCAACAATATCAACATGCAAGTAATATTACAATCTGCCGCCGATATATGCGTATATGACACCAACTGCGAAATAGAGAGTGGAACTGAAGAAGTGACAAAACATACAGAGCAACTACATCACTGGACAGACCACAACAATACGAACATATCAACCAAAAACTCAGCTATAGATATTTGTGCCCAAAAGACAGTGATTGCACAGTAAAGTCATTGTTAGCAACACAGATTACCCCATCAAAGATAAGGAGAGCTTTTAGGGGTGTTTTTAGATAAAAAACTGCTAATCGTATTCAACATCTGTTGATTATAAAGCATTCTCGGAGTGTAGGACACAACTTAAAAAGGATAACTTGCAAGCTTATAAATCTTACATAGGTAATGTTGAGTCTAACATACAGGCAGATCCCAAGTCTTTTTGGTCCTTTGTGAATTCTAAAAAGAAGCAGACTCGGATACCGGGACTTATGACATATAATGGCCAGGACTTGTTCCCTCCCCTGAGGGTTTAGTTGATGGTTTTGCTAAGTTTTTTAGTTCCTCCTTCAAATCTTGTACCGCTTCTTCAGAGGATATGTTTATCTCTTCGAACTGTCTTCCCTTTCATTTAAGCGAATTTCAAACATCTGATATACTTTCTGCTATTAAGAAACTCAAGTCCAAGTTGTCTCAAGGGCCTGATAATATACCTAGTTTTATAATCAAAGACTGTGCTTCCGCATTTGCCGAACCTTTACTTTTTATTTTTAACTTGTCTCTGAAAACACAAACCTTCCCTTCTATATGGAAAACCACTAAAGTCTGCCCCGTCCATAAGAAGGGTGAGAGGTCAGTCATTGAAAAATACAGGCCGGTTGTAATCAGGTTGAACTTTTCGAAGATCTTTGAGTATACACTTTTTGCGTATCTATCTCCTCATCTAGGTCTATATCTTTCACCGAATCAACATGGGTTTGTCAGGGGCCGTTCAACCTTGACCAACCTTTCTTGTTTCGTGCAATATGTATCGTCTTGTTTGGATGGGAATGGACAGGTTGATGCAGTCTACTTAGACTTCTCGAAGGCATTTGACTCAGTTGATCATGAGTTGCTGTTACTTAAGCTTCATTCTATTGGACTTTCCAATGGTCTTATATCCTTGTTTAGATCCTACCTCCTCAATAGGTATCATTATGTCTGGTTCTTCTGACCTGTTTCTTGCTTCTTCTGGTATTCCACACGGATCTGTACTTGGTCCCCTTCTCTTCAACGTTTTAGTGAATTTTCTTAGAAAAAATTCACTAATGAGGAGATCTCGACTTTTGAATTTTGAAAAAATTTCTTCAAATGAGCGCGATCTAGGACCCCTAGAACCCATATCCGGGGTCAGTTTCAATTTTTATATGTTTATATATATATATATATATATATATATATATATATATATATATATATATATATATATATATATATATATATATATATATATATATGAAAAACCTAAGATTCCGGGACCGAAATTACACAAAACGCTAGATACCGGGACCAGCCGAAGATTCCGGGACCGGGGTCGAAGATTCGAGGACCATCTGAATTTACACACTCTGCAGTTTCGGGGACCGGTCCTCAAATCTGTCGAATCTTATTAAAATTCGTAAATGTGGTAGGGATATAGTAATGTGAGGGGAGGTAAATACAGTATACTGCATAACTTCTATATTATAGTGATTGTAGGACTGCATAAAGAAACGAAGTAAATTAAGATAAGTAAACAAATTTTATTTGCATTGAATTAAGATGTTCTATACCGCTAAACAATAAACTACTGAAATTAATATAATTATCCTTTATACATATAAAAAAATTGGTATTCCCAGGCAAAGTATTTTCACCTTTGTTTTGAAAAGCTAAAGTAAAGAGTAAGGAAATATTTATTTAATAACAATATCATCCCCATTGATTAAAACATAAAGGTGGTACGTTTATATGTAATCAAATATAATATCTCTCGGAGTAAAAATTATAATACAAATTTTGTATTTTAATATTTTCATAATTTGTATGGAACTAAGCACCAAATATTTCCGCTATACATGCTAATTCGCGAAAACTTGTCTATATATAACTTTTTTAACAGAACAGCCTCTATATTGCTATACACGAAACTTTTACGCTTTAATGGATTGTTTCGAAGTCATTCAAAAAGTAAAACTTTTAATATTTTCGTGTCACCAGAAAGTAAATAATATATCACTGCTTTCATAAAAGATGACCATTTCATTGTTAATTAAATAAAAATCCTGCTAACTTTCTGAGTGGAGATAGTTGAAAAATACTATTGTGTGTGTGAGTTTAGATGCTCTCGAAAAGAACGAGAATTTATAACGAATTGTTTGACATGTGGTTAATTGGCCAGTGAAGACGTGCGCTTTGTTGCTAAGATGAGTTTTCCGAGTAAAGGTTGCAAGTTAAGGTACCCAGGAAGCAATCTCTGAGAGGTCATGTCGATAGAAGAGCAGAGATCTCCAACATTTCTTCTGAAATATAGAGAAGTGAGAGTGACCGTAATAGATGAATCGTCTATAAGGCACATAGTTAATTTATGAGTGTAATTATTATTAAATCTAAGAGAGACAAGGTGATCTTTGGGCAGCACCTCAGATATGAGAACAATATTTCAACTGTGAACGTTTCTGTGCTTTCTACAACGTAAGAAGCCCAAGCGTGAAAATATGAATTTTTAATCCAAAAGAGAAACTTAAGTTTGTTTGCTGCTGCTTTTGCAGTACTGGAAATAAGTAAGTTGGTTTTGAGAATTCTCATTAATAAGGAGCTGGAAGTAAATACTGAGCCAGTGAATCAGATCGTATTGTTAATAGTGCTACAATAGCGAAGTTGTTAAACGAATAGTTGGCTGTTGATAGGAAGTCATTAATATACAAAAGAAAACTTTTTAAGCCAAAACCGAACCCAGTGTAATACCCGCATCAATTTGTTGTTTAGTCGATAAAAGTTAAAACAATTTGTTTTATTAATAATCATGCTTTAACATGCTTTGCGCAAGAACTTAATACTTGTTGTATGACCGGTGGATCAAAAGACTACTTGGGCAAAATTAAAACCCAGGTACATGTTAAAAAAAAATACATTCCAAAGCAGCAAAAATTTCACGCAATATGAAACGTTTTTTATATTTGAAAATATTTAAAAAAACAATGTTTGTATGTACGTTTTTTTTTGTTGTCTACTGAACGTCGGTCTATTTCCTCGTCTATGGCCTGTCACGACGCCAGCGAGCAGTTTAACCTTACTATACTTGAAATATTGCCAAACCCCTACCTTTCTCCATATGGATATTTAACGTGTCCATTATCACATGCTACACGAAATTGAGATAGCTTTTAACCCCTGCTCCTCAGAATATACTGAAAAAGTTAATTGATGTCATACTAGTATTTGAACCTAGTAATAGGATTAAGATAGAAAGCCTTCATTATTAAGATAGAAAACCTTCAGTGGCTTCTACACTTTTGTCGCTTTTGTTACTGAAGATGTTCTTGAGACAAAAATAAAAAGCGAAGAATACAAAAAAATAAAATTGTGTACATACATAAAATTATAATACACAATATGTTAACCTCTTAACTGCGATGCTTTTTGTTTACTGGAATGCCGGACGTAAACAAAAAGGTAGTATATATATGTATGTATATTTATTTATATCAGTATATAACCATCTTTCTTAAGTGATAATTAATTAGTATCAGATAAGCAGGTTTTTTAATTTTTTTTCTTTAACGTCGGCCTATTTCCGCGACTATGGCCAATCACCGACGCCAGGGAGCAGTTTCACCTCACTATCCTGGGAATTTTTTCCGAACCCCTGCCTTTCTGTAAGGAGGGTAGGGATCTTTAACGTGCCCAACATCGCATGGACACGGGACCGACGGTTTTACGCCCTCTGCGAAGGGCGGAACGTGCAGACATTCAACTTGCTCAAATACAATGCCAGAATCTCGGTTGATGTTAATGTTACAGTTTGTACTGAAAAAGTGTAAGGAGTACGCTGGGATCGAACCCATTACCCTTCGCTTCAGAGGCACACGTTCTTACCCCTGAACCACCGAGGTTCTGATAAGCAGGTTAGGTGAGTGTATTTACAAGAATCTACACATACCTATGAAATCTTAGTTGCTGCAAAACATTTTTAGTGAAGAACGATGTTTTCATCATGTTGAAACATCATTTAATTTAATCTCACCGCGGTGATATACGCACCCGTGGTCTCTACAATCGCGACATTTTAATCTACCCGAGTATTATTTATAAAACCTTTCAAAGCCAGAATTATTGATAAATGAAAATATACTAAATATAAGCTAGAAGATTATAAAATATTGCCATTATGCGAAAATACTTACTCTAGATGTGATTCAGAAAATCATCTTTCAGGTCAAAAAATAAATAAACTGAACCTACAAAATCCTGTAGTTTTAATTTTACATAATTTGCTTTGCACTTTGAAGTAAACAATTCGTGTTGCCTTTGACGTTTCCGAATGCTAAATATCTATTTGATCTGGATTTATGTTTAATGATTGTGGTCCAAAAACATACATTCTTTTATTTTAAATTAAATGGGTTAACAAACATAGGTACCGTAAAACGGGGTTATTTGGGAATTGGCGGGTAACTAGGGAATTCTCCAATTATTATATATTTGGCAACACTGTAAGGAACTAAGCCGTCTCACAACAGCTGAATCGCTAGCAGTGTGTGAGCAACATATGGCAGATAGTGTTGTGCAATAAAGGTAAGCATATCACGTGTAAGTAACGTCACACAATAATTTCAAAATTTATGTACAAAATTGTCCCAATAATTTGGGTGTCCAACTTTCACATGTAGAGCCATTTAAGTGAACACGAGACATAACTTTAGTATAGTAGGAAAAAGTTGTATGTTAGGTTATGTCAACTTACAAGTTTTATTGTTTTTTTTAAATACGTTATTTTTTCGCGATTTTTTTTTGAAAAAGGGGCTATTTGGGACACCAATTCGGGGTTACTTGGGAACTTTTTTTAATTTGCTAAAAACCTGTTTTAGGTAGCCAGTATGGTGCGTAAATACAAAAGAACGCTCACAAATTGTCGAAATGGGAAGAACTATCGACCTTATATGTCTTATTCAAAAGAAAAATTAGAGCAGGCCGTCCAAGCAGTAAAACAAAAGAGACTAACTATTTTACAAGCTGCCGAGCGATATTCGGTACCAAAATCCACTATTGGCCGACGAGTCCTCGATCAAAATATTAACTACAAACAACCTGGACGCCCCACTCTATTTTCAGAGGATGAAGAGCAAATAATAATTCATCATCTTAATATGGTGGCATCATGGGGGTTTCCCTTTGATTCACTGGATCTACGACTGTTGATGAAAACTTACCTTGACAAGAAGGGAGTTCAGGAAGGGCGTCTAAGGGATAATTTACCAGGGAAGGATTGGGTTGCAGGATTTCTTAATCGTCATAAGGATCAAGTATCTATTAGACTATCAGCGAATATATCTTCAAAACGGGCTGCACTCTCCCATTACACCATTGATCGTTTTTTTGAAAATGCTGAACAAGTTTTAAAAACAGCAGATTCTTCTTTACTGATAAACTACGACGAGACGAATCTAACAGACAATCCTGGAGCCAAAAAATATATTGTGAAACGTGGCAGTAAATATCCAGAACGTGTCATAAATTCGCCGAAAACTGCCATCAGCCTGATGTATGCCGGCACAGCAGATGGTCAACTATTGCCTATCTATGTAGTATATAAGGCAGAACATCTGTGGGATAGTTGGACCACGGGAGGTCCTTCCGGTACCAGGTACAATCGCTCACGAAGTGGCTGGTTCGACTCCGTTTGTTTCGAGGACTGGTTTTTTTCCATAGTTGTTCCATTTTGCAAAGACAAAGAAGGTCAGAAAATATTAGTGGGTGATAATTTGTCGTCGCATTTCTCACAAAAAGTCCTGAATGCCTGTAAAGAACTGAATATAAAGTTTATTTGCTTACCAAGCAATGCGACCCACGTCTTACAACCTCTCGACGTAGCGTTTTACGCCCCTTTGAAAAAATATTGGAGATCAATCCTTACCAATTGGAAAAAAACAGCAGGAAGACGCTCGACGACACTAACTAAAGATGCATTTCCAAAATTGTTGACGGAACTTCAGCAAGCACTAGATGAAAATGGAAAGGGTTCCCAAAACATAATTTCCGGTTTTAACAAAACTGGTCTTTATCCATTAAATCCAAATAGACCCAAGGAACGACTGCCTCAAAAGGAAACAGGAGACAACGCATCTCTAGTGTCAGATTCTGTTATATCACTGCTCAGTGAAATGAGGGGCAATACTCCTGACCTCGCTAGCACTTCAAAACCAGCCAGGCGCAAAAGGATCTCCGTAGAGCCAGGAAAAAGCATCGGAGCCGAAGATATTGCTTCACCATCAACTTTGAAGCAAACGAAAGGAAAGACAGCAAAAAAGAGACGGGTGATCGATGATTCTTCTTCAAGTGAAGCTGAAGAAAACAACGACCCTAATATATTCACCCTTGATGACGACACTGATTCACTTGAAGAAGGTATAGAACGTTACCCAATAGAACTTGAAGATGATGGATTTGAAGCAGAAGAACGAGAAGTTGGAGAATCTCAATTCGACTCTGATAGTAGCGACGACTTACCCTTGGCCCAGCTAGATATGAACAGGTTGCCTGAAGAAATCCCAGCGGTTGGTCAGTGGGTCGTAGTAGAGTACCAAACGAAGAAGAAAACTCGCCACTACGTGTGACAAATTGAGGCCGTCGAAGAAGGCGAGGAAGGCCAAACGTTCCTAGTCGATTTTTTGAAGAAATCTAGTAAGACTGATAATTTTAAAAAACCTCCATCCAAAGATACCGATGTGATTTCATTAGACATGATTGTTAAGAAATTACAAGAACCCAAAGTAGATGGATCTGATAGCCGACGATTTTATGTGTTTCGTGAAAATTTGTCACGATTTACGTTCATTTGAGTTTTTTTTTTAAAGTTTTTAGGTGCTTAAAAAGTGCAATATTTTTTTTAGTTTTTTTCTACCAAAAGTATTGTTTTAATTTTCACAAAAAACGTTTATATGTATTTTTTATATGTATTTCTTTTATAAAGAATGATGGTAAATAAAAAACCATCGAGTATTTTGTTTTTTTAAAAGTTCAATTTGCTTCCCAAATATCCCAACAGACAGCGTTATTCGGTTAATGCATGTTTTAGAGGCAATTCCCAAATATCACCACCGCATGGGGTTATTTGGGAAAATACTTTTAAAAAATATATAGACCCCCACCGTGATAGTAGGGGTGTCATAATTGCAGTGAAGGTAGCCTATACCTATGTCTTTCCAAAATAAATCAGAAAGCAAATATCGCTGCATGCACCTGGAATCTACAACCAAAAAACCTTAAAAAATTTCCCAAATAACCCCGTTTTACGGTATATCTATTTTGTCATATTCAAAAATATTAAATAATTTTGAGTTTTTGCACCTACTACACTTGGGAAAATGTTACTAAAAATAAAATCTGCCTTTACAATAATCAATAATTGATATGTTTCCTTTTTCTTGAATTTGTAGGAAATAGTAACCAATAAAATACTATTATTGTATTTAAAACCAAAACAGAAACAAGTCTGACTCATATAAAGTACAAAAAACACTTGATCTATAATCCAATAGTAAATTGTATATACTTGTCTACATATATTTGCAATATTCTGACAATATTCTTACAAAAAAAATTCTTACGGTAATAAATGTTTTTTAATTAGAGAATCCCAAAGCTCTGATAGAAATAAAAACCATTCAATGTAAAGACTTAAAAAAAAGGCGGATTGAGTTAAATTATTTATTTAATAAATATCTAACAAAGCAAAATTACTTAGCAAGTTAATAAATTTTATACTATAGCTTCAATATATATAGTGATATAGTATTTACTTGTATTTATAATTTCACATTGTTTGTTATAACTGCCAAATAAATATTTTTTACTGTTACATTCTATATTTTTTCAACGATTTTTTGTTACTGGCATTAAAAAAGAACAGAAATGACGAAGTGGGAAAAAATAATAGGTTGGTACTTAAAGTAGTACACTTAGGAGAACCCAATTCACCACAACACATTTTTAAGATCTGACCATCGTTTTACTAGCTACTAAACGCTTTTACACCCTCTGATGACGCCATATTTATTAGCCAAATGATAGTCAGGACTTATAAATATGTTGTGGTAATTAAGTTTTTCAAAATGCACTTATCAGTGCTCATCCCACATCTCCACTCAGGTAGGTACTTATCACATAATAAGTACACTTGAGAGAGAATAATTCTCTCTCCTCTAATGACGCTAACTTAGTTAGTGAAGCGATTGTCAGGTTTTCTAAAATGTGTTTTGGTGATTTGGGTTCTCAAAGTGTACTTATCAGTGCTCATCACAAGTTCTACTCTTCACTCAGTCACTTATCGCATATGTTTGCTACACGCGGGCATGTCTCCCTTCTTTTTTTTACTAATTTTAACCGGAAAAAACAAATAAAAAGTCGCGGTCTCCCTATAACGAATTTTTTCTACGAATATTCGCTAAAACTTATAGACTATTGAAGCATCAAAAAAGGGTCTGTCTAAAATGAATTTTCTGCGAATATTTTAATAAAACGGACAATGGCGGTTAAAGCTGATACTTAAGGCTTTGTCAAATTAACTACTTACAACATTTCCTCTACATAACCAGTATTCGATTCAGGTTCTTTGTCTAAAAATTGTCAGTTTTGACGTTTCAAATCGCGAGTTTAAAATTTTACAAAGAAAATGTATGAAATTTTCAAATTAGTTTTTTTGCTGTTTCTTGATCTTTTTGCATTTCTCTAGTCATCACTGGCAACTAAATTTGTTTTTTAAATGCCTAACTTTTTTTGTTTTAACTTATAAATCCAAATTTTTGTATATATTATATGTTATACTTTGCGTAATATAAATTTGCATACTAAATTTGGGTCTAGAGCTTTGTTATTCTCGGGGATAATTTTTTTTTTTCGAAAGACACTCAAAATTTTCCTGGAAAAACTCGGCCGATTTTTCTGGATACCCAACTTATCAAAGCCACTTACAAAAGGAAGGTACCCACCAAATTTCTTTAGAATCGGCCCATTATTTTTTGAGTTATCGGTGTGATAAAAGACAAACATATCTTGAATATAAATTCTAGACGCTTGTGCCTGCATTTGATAAAAGTATTGGATAGCCTTACAATTGAAATCTCGTCAGTAGTTAATTTTTTCACAAAAACTCGCTTTAAAACAAGATATAGCACACATGCTGTGGATATAGCCTCAAATGAAAAACATTGATCTGTTTAATTTAAACAAAGGAAAGGAGGGAATAAGATCCGCTCTTTTTACAGCTTTAGTTTTCATCAGGTATGTACCAAATTTTATAATATAGTTTTGTTGTCTTTGTCAAAGGTCTGGTTGTAAATTATCTAAAGATAAGAAGGCCCTTGGATACCCCTGTAGACTTTAGCCGAAGGAAGACGGAGCATATTTTTATTACATTGACAATGCAGTCGGCACTTTGCTTGTAAATAATGTCAGATATTTATGACACCTTACGCCACTTACATTTTGAACTGAGCTACTTAGTTTATGATAATTGGATTATTAGAAAATAAAATCGCCTTCCATGTAAAAATATTTAATGTCTGTCTTATACTTCTCATACAAGCCGTCTTGCAAATTTTCAACAATACATATCTTTTGACCTTAAACGACCAATTGTGAAATTAAGCTATTCTAGAAGTTTTAATAACTACACTTGGAGACCTAACGATCGTTTCGCTAACAATGTTAGCTTAATCAGATGATGAATTTTCAGAATATTCATCATCTGATGAAGCTAACGATGTTATCATTGGGTCTTTAAAAAGATGTGTTGTGGTGATTTGGGTTTCTCCAAGTGTACTTATGTGTGCTCATTACAGATTCCAGTCCACATCTAGAAGTTTTAACAAATCGGTAGGTCCATTTCGTGGAAAAATTCTGTGTTTTACTTAATATACTATGTCATGTAAACATTTTGTAATTTTTAAAAGTATTTTTTTATTTTTTTAGGTATCACAAATATAAAAAAACATTTATTTCGTATCTATGTGTACATATCTTTAATCGGTTATTAACAAAACACTCTGTCTATTGCTTTTTATTTTTTTGAGTCAGTATATCGTATGATTTACTGTAAATGACACTGTCGTTAAATGAATGAATAAATGATTCACAACACCTGATTAGAACTTTATTGCCTGTTTTGGCTCTATACGTTATAATACTTCATTCGCATGACTTGATGAACCCCTTCTGGAGATTCAGGTTAAATAGCTAATTTTGTCTACTAAATGTTACTTTGCTACCGCGATCCCTTTTCTAGCTTCTTTGCTACATTGACCACCTTCTATAATAAAACTCATTGTCTGATTTGCAATTTGTCATCAAAAATTACATTTATCAAACTTAGAAATAAAATGGTAAGTGTTCGTTTCAATTTTTAGGTATCATCCTATAAAATAATTCTGTCAAAGTTTGCCCGAGAAGTGTTATCGACAAGTGTTTAGCAGTAGCACACTAATTAAAAAATAGCTTTTGATCATGTCTATTTTTTTTGCTGTATAGTAAAATCATAATCCTAACATCACCCGAACTTAAAATTTGTTAACAAAAATGATTTGACATAAATGCAGAATACTAGCTTAGACAGTCGTTTTATTATGAATGACCAAGATTGACAAAGTTAATTTTTTATCTCTCAGTATAAAAAGCTGTTTTACAATTATTATACGAAACCTAAAAAGAAGTTCTTACTTATCATTCCTATGCCTAATTATATTCGAGTTACGATTAAAAAAAAATTGCTTCAATATTAACAAAAAGTTAAAGGAGGTAGACTCTAATGTGGACACCTGTCGGTATATTCACATAGACTTATTCAGATATTTTTTTCAAAATGTCTTGTACTTCATTGTTATTAATAGTTGCAGAACATAATATAATATATCGTGGTTTTATACATAATGGCAAAGTTTTACGTTTAGGAGTTATTGTGAGTTGTTGCATTATCTGTAAGTTGCCACTAGTCTTTGAAGTCGTGTCTGATGATGTCTGCTAAATATATTTTTAACCACTGTTTAAACGTACAGCAGCAGCTATAACATACGTTGATTATATTAGAAGGATTAATTTTGCATCAAACTAAAGCTACACAACACTTAAATCTAAAAAATTTAATTTAAAGGCTGCAGCAATGTTAACAGATAATTAGTTGAAAATAAAACTTTACCAAAGAAAACTGCTAGGGGACACCCCAAAAACCCCGAAAACCATTTTGTTGTTTGATCAAATAGTTAATCCAAAATGAGAAAAACAAAATAGAAACTAAACACATAAGTTTTCATATAACCCCGAATATTAAAAATGCTAGAAAATTAAATGAATTAACCTGATTTGCAAAAATGTTTATTCTGCCCGAAAATATTTTTAAAAATTTAAATTTAGGTAGATGTCTACTTTTGAGAGAATTTAAATCAAGAAACTATGTTTAAAGCTGATCAATTTTGAAATGAAGAGGTAAAAGCATTATAACAAATGAGAAGCTACTTATAGATACACTAATGTTTATATAAACACCAAGTGTCATAAACAAATTAATTTTACTTACTATTTAACAATGTTATTTCATACTTTTAAGCAAAATATTTTGACAGTTTAGTTTGAAACGCGACCCCTAAAAAATGATGTTGACTGCAAGTACAAGGTTATGCTTATTTGTATAACACACTTTGAAAGTTGATTTAATAAAATTTACTATAAAATATATACTTCTCTACTTTTCCTCAAAACAAGCTTTAAATAATGTTTCCTTTGTCAATAAAGTAGGTACCTACATATATTTGAGGAAAATTTAACTCACGCACTTTTTTTTCCACACCTTACAAAATTTTAATTATCAGGTTATAATAAATAAAATAGAACAGTCAACGATTACGACATTTTTCTCACAAACCATCAATGTAAGGTGAAAATAAATACTCTAAGTCAACCTTAGTGACGCTTTTTCACAAAGAAAATTTGAGTGGCAAATATACTCAGTGGTTTGCCATTGCCTTCCGAGGGCATTCATCAGCACACACTGTTCCTAGGTGGTCACCCATGCAAGTACTGACTACACCTTACGTTGCTTAACTTCGGTGATTGCATCGATATGTTCAACGAGGTGTGGTCGTTAAATGTATAATAATGTACATACGAGTACCTATAAGGTATTCGGTGGTTAAATATGAAATTTTAATTGTGTGGGTATTCTTCGCATATTAAACATACTTAGCATTTATAGCTACTTTTCAATAATCCAGCACTGAAAAAATATTTTGCATGTTACTGGACTTTCTTACACATATTATCATATTATGTGCTTAAAACAGCACACTTTTTATGATAAACGTCCTTTATGACCATGACAAGAAATTCTATACTACTATATAAGTAATACTATATGCAAGTGGTGTTATGAAAAAAGGTTCATATTACTGATACATGGTCAACCCAGTTTGACCACCCATTTTTAGAGCAACTATGTCAAAAATCTATTTGAGTTTTTGATCAACTGCTTGAGATTTAACGATAAAGCCACAAGGGAGTAGCGAACCAAAAGCAGACAAATTTGCGGCTATCAGACAAATTTGGAATATTTTAGAGAATGTTGCAGACAAAAGTATACACCTTTAGAATGCGCAACCACAGATAAAACCTTGTTGGGTTTCGGAGGCAGATGTCCCTCTAAAATTTACATACCCAACAGGACAGACAAGTATGATCTAACATTGGTTACTATGTTTGATGCAAAAATATTATATCTGTGATCAGCTAAGTCTTTTATTGGTAGTGGAGAACGAGAAAAACAATATTGCATTCCTCAATAGATGATCTATTTGGCGACTGCCAATCAGGTTTTTTTTTGGTACTATAACGTCGGCCTATTTCCGGGACTATGGCCAATCACCGAGCAGGTTCGCCTTACTATCTTGGAAATTTTGCACAACCCACGATTTTCTGTAAGGACGTTAGGGATCTTGAACGTGCCCAACATCGCATGTACACGGGACCGACGACTTTACGCCTTGTCCGAAGGGCGGAACGAGTAGACATTCAACTTGCTCAAATAAAATGTCAAAACCTCGGTTGATGTTAATTTTACATGCAGTATGCACTGAAAAAGTGAAAGGAGAACCCTGGGATCGAACCCAGTACCCTTTGTTTCAGAGGCACATGTTCTTACCATTGGACCAACTTGCTATTCAGGGTTCAAACAGAAATTGTACCATGAATCGTTAGTTTAGTTCTTAAGATGTCGCGGAAAAATTGTTAGAAAAGAAGCTAACCATTATATGAACAATGAGGAAGAAAAAACGTGATATGCCGAAGCAATGACTGCAACCAAAAGGATGTCGATTCATCAATGTGCCGAAAAAACTATAAACTTGTTATTTTATTATCGACTATGTATACACAGCGTGATATAGAGAAATAACGAAGAAACCCAAAATACTATTAACACTAAAGGAGGTGTTGGCGCCTTTGATCAGCTGTATGATTTGACGGCTGTCAAAGAAAAACTCGCAGATGGCTACTTCGGATATTATGTTCTATGGTTTACACTGTAGCGATAAACTCATTTGTAATTTATAAGTTCAATCTCTACTAATTAAGTGCTTAAACGAGCAAAATTTTTAAATAACTTCGATTCGCTCTAGTTGAAGATTAACTGAAAGAAAGAATGTTCAGTGGTGAGCTCCCGCGAAAAATTAGGAGTACTATTCGACTCTAGAAATGTGATAAAGAAATTTTACACAAAGCTAAAGGTCCTGTTGGTTGTTGTGATTTTTGCCTGTAAAAAAAAAACAGAAATGCACGTAATAAATGCGAACGTTTTAATAAACAAGTATGTACCTTGGATCTGAAGAAGAGGTTCATTAAGTCCTGCGTATCGAGTGTAGTAATGTATGTGGAAGAAACTTGGATGTCAGAGACACGATACAACGATAGAGAGGCGAATAAAAGTGTGCTATAAAAGGTGAAAGACGAAAGATGCATGCTGCATCTGCAAAGTAATTGAAAAAGGAAAGGCAAAACTTACTGGTTCATATTCTGACATAATGACATTCTAGCGACATTATTTGGAAAAATTAGAAAAGGTAGATCTAGGTTAAGACATCTGGGAAAACTAGCACAACTTATGAAGTGTGGAAGCTATGAAATGAAGAAAACTGCTGGAGACAGATAATCATGGTTGCGACAACAGGGCGACTTCCCCTGTAGACAGTGATGATGATTTGAAACGCAGTAGTATGAAAAAAATGTGGAAGGAACACAAGTACCATTCTTAAATAAGTAGGTTCAGAAAAGAAAAAACAAAAGAGGGGTTATGCTAATTGTTTTTAAGTTGCAATTGTTAACATATTGTAAAGAAATATTTTCTTAATTAAAAGCAAATATGTTTTAAGGTTTGGAAAAAAAACAAAAAGCATCTTAAAATTTGCCGGTCTGGCTAGTTTTTTTTATTTACTTTATTCTATAATTACGAAGACTGCAGTAAATGAGAATGAAATGATTAGTTCAAGGCTTTTTAGCGTCATTGTCTTAACCAGGTGGTTCTACATAATACACACAATAGCCGCTATTTTAAAATGCATCAGCTTAGTAAAAAGCAACTAGACTATAAATTTGATATTTTTCATGTCAAATTTTTTACGCTATTTATCCTTACTCACCTTACAACAGAGGAAAATTAAAATATTCACGAAAAAATCGCCCTCATTTAAAATAAGCAAGTTTATTTAAAAGTCTTATTACCTATCTTTGAGGTTTTTCAAGCTCATCATTGATTAAAGGGATTTGCTAGACTAATATTATAGCAGTTTTTTTAATCGCCCTACTTCAATCTAGTTAGGTTTCTTATTAGTTTGGCTCCCTTCTTAATAAATTGCATACACCAATATGCATGCATATCCACACGCCCGCACGCACCCATGCATACTTATCTACACAAAATACACACACAAACATGCAGAGAGCGCACACTCACATTTATTATATTAAATAGGTACAATAATATCTGTTTCTAATTATCTTTTTGCTACCAGAAATGGCTCAGAGTAACTAATAATGATTATTATAATAAATACGTTAAATCATTTAAAAATATGACATGGTCCTCAAATCTTGCGATTTATGGTTACCCCTCCATATCCCCCCACTACAAATAAGCACGGTCCTGGAATCTGTCGAAATATGAAAGTTTATAGATCTATGCTAGCGGTCCCGGAATCTTAGGTTTTTCATATATATATATATATATATATATATATATATATATATATATATATATATATATATATATATATATATATATATATATATATATATATATATATATATATATATATATATTATATATATATATATTTATATATATATTTATATATATATATATATATATATATATATATATATATATATATATATATATATATATATATATATATATATATATGTATCACACCGATAACTCGAAAAATAATAGGCCGATTTTGATAAAATTTGGCATGTACCTTTCTTTTGTAAATGGCTTTGGCAAGTTTGTTAGTCAAGAAAATCGGACGAGGTTTTCCGGAAAAATTTTGAGTTTTCATTCGAAAAAAAAAATTATCTCAAAGAATAATAAGCCGATTTTGATAAAATTTGGCATGTACCTTTCTTTTGTAAATGGCTTGGATGAGTTTGTTAGCCAGGATAATCGGATGAGGTTTTCCGGGAAAATTTTGAGTTTTCATTCGAAAAAAATTCTTATCTCAAAAAGTAATAAGCCGATTTTAATAAAATTTAGCGTGTACCTTTCTTTTGTAAATGGCTTTGGCAAGTTTGTTAGTCAAGAAAATCGGACGAGGTTTTCCGGAAAAATTTTGAGTTTTCATCCGAAAAAAATTCTTATCTCAAAAAGCAATAAGCCGATTTTAATAAAATTTAGCGTGTACCTTTCTTTTGTAAATGGCTTTGGCAAGTTTGTTAATCAAGAAAATCGGACGAGGTTTTCCGGAAAAATTTTGAGTTTTCATTCGAAACAAAATTTTATCTCAAAGAATAATAAGCCGATTTTGATAAAATTTGGCATGTACCTTTCTTTTGTAAATGGCTTGGATGAGTTTGTTAGCCAGGATAATCGGATGAGGTTTTCCGAGAAAATTTTGAGTTTTCATTCGAAAAAAATTATTTTCTCAAAAAGTAATAAGCCGATTTTAATAAAATTTGGCACGTACCTTTCTTTTGTAAATGGCTTTGACAAGTTTGTTAGTCAAGAAAATCAGACGAGGTTTTCCGGGAAAATTTTGAGTTTTTATTCGAAAAAAATTTTTATCTCAAAGAATAATAAGCCGATTTTGATAAAATTTGGCATGTACCTTTCTTTTGTAAATGGCTTGGATGAGTTTGTTATCCAGGATAATCGGATGAGGTTTTCCGGGAAAATTTTGAGTTTTCATTCGAAAAAAAATTTTATCTCAAAAAGTAATAAGCCGATTTTAATAAAATTTGGCACATACCTTTCTTTTGTAAATGGCTTTGACAAGTTTGTTAGTCAAGAAAATCAGACGAGGTTTTCCGGGAAAATTTTGAGTTTTTATTCGAAAAAAATTTTTATCTCAAAGAATAATAGGCCGATTTTGATAAAATTTGGCATGTGCCTTCCTTTTGTAAATGACTTTGACAAGTTTGTTAATCAAAAAAATCGATCGAGGTTTTCCTGGAAAATTTTGAGTTTTAATTTGAAAAAAAAAATTATCTTAAAAAATAAGAAATCTATGATAACCAAATTTGGTAGGTAGGTTTACGATATAATAAGTAAACTATACACCAAAATTTAGATTTATATGTTACAAGAAAAAAAAATTATAATAAAATATTTTGTGCCAGATCATTTCTATGAAAATTCACTACCATAACGCACTTGCTGCGTCCAGGCTTTTTATTAATAATTTGGATTCTGTGTTTTCTCTTCCTAATTTATTGTATGCTGATGACCTAAAATTTTTTCTAAATATCAATTCTCTTGTCAACTCTCAGGCCATAGAGCACAACCTTGATAGGTTTTCGGAATGGTGTGACATAAATAAGTTGCCTCTAAATCTTTCTAAATGTAGTGTTTTGTCTTTTTCCAATAAACATCACTTTCAGGTTTTGACTTATAAGTTGAATGGTGAAAATCTTATACGTGTGTCTAATATTACTGACTTAGGTGTGATCATGGATCCACACTTGAAGTTTAATTTACATCTGAACAGTATCCTTATAACTTCTATGAAAAGCCTAGGATTTGTCGTTAGAAGCGCTGGGAATTTTTCATATACTGAAACTCTTATTTGTCTATATAATGCTTTTGTCCGTTCTCATGTTAAATATGCCAGCTTGTGCTGGATGCCCTTCGACTCCTGCCACATTACGCTTCTAGAATCTATCCAGCGTAGGTTTCTGAAGTACTTGTCCCATTTTGTTGACAAGGTTTATCCTCAAAGAGGCATATCTTACAATTTTTTTACTCACTAGATTTGGTTTTATGTCGCTTGCTGGCAGGAGAACTCTTTCAGGTCAGTGTTTTTTATTTAAGCACATTCACGGAATTGTTGATGCACCTGAACTTCTCTCCCAGCTGCCTTTTCGCTCTCCTCTCCACGGCTGTCAGACTCGTTCTACTCATACTTTTTTACTTCCGATTTCCAGAACCAATCTGCTTTTGTAATCAACCTTGTATTCTATGTGTGCAGAATATAATTCTTCCGGTACTGACATATTTTGTCATGCTAATGTTGGGTCCTTTTCCGCAGCCTCTAGGGAATCCCTACTTCGTGGGGACACCACATCTTAGTTATTTTTTGTTAATTTTTTCAGTTTCAATCTATAGTTTTTAATTTCTCTTAGTTTATTATTTCTTATATGAATCCATGTAACTAATCTCTTGCCTGTTTGGGTTGTTTAATTAAATGAATAAATATATAAACATAAATAGATAAACATCTATCGACAAAAACTGAGAAAGCATTAAATATACTTCGTATGGTGTGTAATAAAGAATGGGGCGCTGACACCAATGTAGTCTTAATGATTTATAGATTATTTATTAGGCCGATGTTCGATTACAACCCATTTCTGTATGACCAATGACATAGTCCATCGTTTTTGATTTATTTCAATTATTTTGCAACTTTTCACGTTGTTTGCACATATTACAAACAGATATTACAGTGTGTGATGCGGTGTTTTTACCAATAGATAGATGAGCCTCATGGAAATGACACATTCAGAGAGCTTTTTGTTTGCATTACTCGTCTAAAAAATCCAGCTGCCGTATACAGGTGCTCTCAAATAGTGGCGGGATTTGAAAAGTTTTCGCTGAAATTTTGTTAGTGTTTCCGTCAAAATCCTTTTTTCAAGATATTTGTGAAATGTTGGTAATAAATAATAAATCCTCAGTAAGTTATTGCAAAAAACAAATATCGATTTTTTTCTGTAAAAAAATCGGAATTTTTGTAAAAGAAATTGTTTGCAAATTTTCATTTTTTTTTCAATCATGGTCACAAAGCTTTTTTTATATATCTTGGCAGGTGTGTAAGCAGCTGAAGAGGTTCCTTGGCCAGGAAAATTGGAGCTGATTTCCTGGAGCTTTTCAAGATTATTTTTGGAACTGTTTGTACTTTTTAAAAGAACAAAGCTATTTTAATGAAATATGGTACATTGTTTCTCCTATATAGGTTATACTGCTAACCAAATGTCCTGTTTTTAAAAACAAGACACATTTGCAAGTAAAAACGTTTTTATGAAAATTCGCTGCCATAACGCATTTGCTGCGTCCAGCCCTTTTGTAATTCATGACAAAAATTCTAAAACCTTTAAATTGAATAAAAATATGTCCAATTACACAGGCGAGCTGATAGCTATCATAAAAGCCTTAAAGCCTTAAAGTATGCCACCGACAGGAACAACTATTATTTAGTAATAATTACAGACTGCAAAAGTGTACTACAAAAAAAAATATAAAACTCTAGATTGTTATTATTATGCCACTCGCTAAGTGGTTACAGATTGTAGTTCAACAAAATTGTGAGTTTTATGTGGAACAAGAATCACTGTGGTGGCATTGTAACAAATGGAATTGTAGACAGTTTAGCAAAAAAAAGCTTTCTAAGAGGGTCAGTCGACTAAGTATCTCTGTCCACTTGAAGATTTCTTGTCGATAGGTTTTAAATATAGTAATAGATTGTGGTTGGAGCAATACAGTAAAGTTACAAAAGCAAATTATTACAGAGATATTCCACCCACGTTACCTAGGGTACCATGGTTTAGCGATTCCTATTACGAACAAAATTTTGTAACAACAATAACAATATGTAACGGGTGGGCCATTTAAGCTTTGGAATTTGAATCGGCTCTAAAAAAGCGAATGAATATTTTTTCAAAGTTATGCGTTTATTAGAAAGTTTGAACCTTTCCATTCAGGAATGGAAAACAACATCATTCAAATGACTGCCACGGCTAGCCTTACAATACCCCATTCGATCAGTCCAATTTTTCAGTATATTTTCCATTGTTTGGGCCTCTATTTCGTCAATGGCAACTTCGATTTCATGTTTCAAGTCATCAATCGTCTCTCGGTGGTTATCGTAACACTTGTCCTTAACAGCTCCCCACAAAGAAGGTCCAACGGAGTCAAACCGCAGCTTTGAGGTGGACAATTGTCATCAGCATTTCGGCTGATAATGCGATTTTCGAAAACAGTACGCAAAAGATCGATTGTTACATTGGCTGTGTGGGACGTTGCGCCGTCCTGGTAAAACCAAATGTCGTCTGTGTCATACTCTTCAATCCTGAGAAACAAAACATATCTTAGCATGGCGCGGTAGCGATTGCCATTGACCGTAACGGCGTTTCTTTACCAATTTTCAAAGAAAAATGGGCCAATAATGCCTCCAGATCAAAATCCGCACCAGACAGTCAATCGTTGTGGATGCATTGGTTTCTCCACGATGACGTGTGGATTTTCTGAGCCCCAGATACGACAATTTTGCTTATTGACGTATCCTCCGAGGTGGAAATGAGCTTTATTTGAAAAGGTGATTTTTCGGTAAAAATGCTTATATTCGATCAAGCGGTCTTCGACCCATTCAGCAAACCGAAAACGCATCGGATGGTCATGCGGCTTCAGCTCTTGCACCAGTTGAACTTTGTACGCATTTATACCGAGATCTTTAAGCAACATTATTCTCAAAGAAGTGCGTGAAATGTTCAATTATTGAGAACGATGACGAGTTGATGTTTGTTCACGCACACTCTGAGCAACAGCAGCGATGTTTTCGGTTGAGCGCACTAGACGAGTACGTACACGGGTTGTTTTACCCAACAACGATCCAGTTTCACGAACTCGCTTCACAAATTGATCAACAAACTGCGTTTTTGGCACATCCTTTTTGTACATTTTTTTTTCGTAAATGTCTTACAGTTTGTGTAGAAGACTCACCACTTTGGAAATAAGTTTTTAATATTTCCCAATTTTATTCAAGTGAAAAGCGACGCATTTCATAAATGTTAAACATAAAACTAACTTTCTGCCACATCGGAAATGTCACCAAACCTTTCAACCTCAAAATAACCTATACTTCCAATTCCAAACGTTAGATGGCCCACCCTTTAGGTTAAGGTTCAACCGTGCTTTATTCCGAAGCCATAAATACAAGATAGGCCTTTCACATGAGCCAAACTGTGCATGTAGGGAAGTAAAAGATGCGGAGAATGTTTATTGGAATGTACCAATAAGCATAACATTATTGAAACCCTTATAAAATATAATACCAACTTAAATATTGTACAAAAACTATTTTGCAAAGCACAAATACTTGAGATGAAATATATCGCATCATATAAGATATTAATAGACCACATCCACCGATTGGCTTTAAAATTATAATACACATATTTAGACGTGGCATAGAATTGACGTAGTTTAGGTAAATATCCCCAGTGTTCAATCCCTTTTGTGTTTACCTCATCTTATAGTTCCTATTTGTCTTTAAAGTTGCCATGATAGACCCCCTAGCACGAAGATATGTGCCCTGTGCAATCCTGAATATAATAAAATTGATATATATATATATATATATATATATATATATATATATATATATATATATATATATATATATATATATATATATATATATATATATATATATATATATATATAGGGTGGCGCATTGAAAACGAAACAGACCGATTTGCGTCCAGAGGATTAAAAAAAACGCTGAAAAACGTCAATTTTAATGTTGAGGGGGACATGTTTTAACATAAAACTCAACTTTGTCACATCAACCCCTTAAATGTGGTGATAACAACCCTTATATTTTAAATAGGGAACATGGGTCGAGTGTAACATCATTTGAAAGCTCTTTCTTTTCTGAATTCAGCACACTAATTTTTTTGGAAGTTTTATCAACTCGTTTAAAAATTATTCACAGTTGGAGTTGCAAGAACGTATTTCATTCATTGTGATAAGAAATGCACTAATTAGTCAATTTTTCGTTAAAAAAAACCAAACGTTCAAAAATGTTTATTCAGTTAAGCAAGTGTTCAAATTGTTGACCACCAGCTTCCATACAAAAGTACAAATTTTGTTCAAAACGAGCTCTGACATTCTGGAGCATTTGTGGAGTTACTAGACGGCATTCTTCAACAATGCGTCGTCGTAATTTTTCCAGAGACTCTGGTTCTGTTGCAAAGATTCTAGTCTTTAAATGACCCCATAGAAAAAAGTCTAAAGGAGTTAAATTCGGTGATCTAGACGGCTACTCAATAGCACTTCTACACCCAATCGATTGCCCTGGAAACTCTCTGTTTAAAAACTTCCTAACACGTTATGAAAAATGCGGAGGAGCTCCATCTTGTTGAGAGATTACTTTATTTTCTTGATAGCGATCGTCATTTTAAAAAATGTCAATTAGTAGAGGGTAAATGATATCTTCTAGTAACTAAAAATACGTTTCGCCACTCAAATTTCCATAAAGAAAAATTGATCCAATTAAACGGTCTCCAAAAATGCTAGTCCAGACATTCAATTTCTGTGGAGTTTGAGTATGAACTTCGTGAAATCGAGTTTAATAAAAACGTACACTCGTCTGAAAAACAGATATTGAACAGAAAGTTCCCGTTATCAGATATTCGTGCAGTCATAACTTCACAAAACTCCAGCCGCCAATCAAAATCATCATTCAGTTGTTGTACAAGATGAATTTTATACGGGTGAAATTTATGATGCTTCAATATTCGCTGAATAGTTCGTCTTTTGATGTTTGAAATAGTGGCCAATTTTGTCATGCTCAAAGTTGGGTCTGCAACAATTTGTCCTAAAACTTCAATCTCAGTAGTCTCATTTCTAACCGGAAATTCACGTTCAGGATCCCGTTTTTTGTTGGCTACTGAACCATTTTGTCGAAACTTTGCAACAAACTCCAAAATGTATTTTCTGTTAACATGTCTGTTCGGATGTCGTTCATTAAACAAATTTGCGGTACGGTTGGCACAGTCATCGTTTTTGGAAAAAAGAGTAATTATTTGAACTCTTTCTTCTACAGAATACACCATTGTGAAATTAATTTTCGGTAGTACTATCAAGTACCAAACCGACCGATAAACTGAAATAATAAACCGCATTTCTCTCATTCCGATAAGAAATGTTCTGATAGTCAAGTTTTTGTTTACAAACCAACAAAACATTAACTATCAGCACATTTTTTATCGGAATGAGTGAAATCCGTTTTTGCATCTTCAACTGTGAATAATTTTTAAACGAGTTGTTAAAACTTCCAAAAAAAAGTGTGCTGAATCCAGAAAAGAAAGAGCTTTCAAAGATGTAACACTCGACCCATGTTCCCTATTTAAAATATAAGGGTTGTTATCACCACCCTTAAGAGGTTGATGTGGCAAACTTGAGTTTTATGTAAAATGTCCCCCTCAATATTAAAATTGACGTGTTTCAGCGATTCTTAAACAAAATTTCTCTGGACGCAAATCGGTCTGTTTCATTCAATGCGCCACCCTATATATGAGTGTGTATGTGTGTGTGTGTATATCTCTATATACAGAGTGACTCAACAGTGCGCTCCAGTTCAATATTTTCTTTATTATTCATGAATTTAAAAAATGGAACAAAAGCTGCAGGTACTTACGTTACCTGTAAACAAAAATTATTTTTTCATATACAGGGTGTTGCACAAGTTAAATATAACCAAAACTTCGCTTTCTTATATGATACACCCTATATATTATTTCGTTTTTGAATTCCTACTGTTTTGCCGATTCATACAGTGTATAGTTATTGTGATCTATACAGAGTCGTTCAAATGTTATGGACATTTTTCTAAAACCTCAGAGGCGTATTTGACGGTCTGTGTCTTCATTAATCTGTCAGCATGCAACACTACATGCCACAAATCTGAAAAGGTGTTCTTCTTTCAACTTCAATCAACATAGAAAGGAAGGAAACAGTATACAGGGTGACTAAAAACCCTAGAATCAAACTTTCTCGATAAATACAAATAGAACAGCCTGTATATTATTATTAATTTCGATACATCAACAAATGTTCTTTCAGTTTCATGAAGTATTCCCTATACCTAAAGCCAATATTTACTGAAATAATGGTTCTTTTCTTAAGAAAAAAGGTATATTTATACACATGAACAAGTTAATGTACTATATCGTAACTATGCAAAATAAACAATGTATTGACCTACTTGCCAAACATTAACTTAAACTATCGAGTAGTTATTTTCTCGTATTTAGTTGTTAGAAACGGATATTGTATTTAACATAATAATAATTTATTGTTCCATAATAAACAATTACAGAGAAAAAGTTCGAAGATATGAATACAGTAAACTTAACAATGATAACATAGCTGTGATAAATAAGGATTCTCATTACATTATATATATATATATATATATATATATATATATATATATATATATATATATATATATATATATATATATATATATATATATATATATATATGATACATTAATTTGTGATTTAACACATCTACGCTACCCTACGGCTAAGTACAATATTCATTTATGTTAAACGTTATAGATTATAGAAAGTACGGTAAACCCGTAAGGGGTTTGTTTGTACTAAAGAAGGCGATCAGATGAGTAGTCTATTTATTATGCGTTTCTAAGAAAGTAATATACTATAACAAGGTACGTCTATGGGCAGGTAAGTTATCTTTTTTAAAGATCTGAGAATACGTAAGTAAATATACCCACGAAAAGAGATGGGAATTTGCGTAACACCCTTGAGGGTCCAGGTTTTAGTGTAGTAAAGGCCAAAACCATGGTAAGTTTCACATTTTGTCAGGCTCGGCTTTCAAGTGGAGTCATTTACAATGTCACAAGGTTTAAGTAGTTTATGACCTAGAGATAAGGCGGTGTGGTCTAAGTACAATTCTTGACGATTTATAGATTCTATTTAGGAAGGCAGTATTGTCACCCAACCATCCCCTGATAGCTCGTTTGAAAGCTGGTAAAGGCTTTTTGCAAAGATTAACAGGTAGCCGGTTGAAAAGTTTAGGACCATAATAGCTTATGTGCTGCAAGCACACGGTGAGATTTTTTAAAGGAATTTTTAAATTACCTGCAGATGATGACCTTGTATTCTTTTCGTGACTGATTACAAATTTATATTTATCTGATTTACGCATATATTTGAGTACGGCATAAACACTTAATTGAGTTATGTTAAATAGTTTGAATTCACTAAAAACTAATAACTATGGGTAATACATGTCTTTTTTCAGAACAGTTTTAATAATAGATTTCTGTGTAATGGTTAAGCAATGCAAGTAAGCTGGGTAGGCAAAGCTCCATATTGTTATTCCGTAGTTTATTATAGATTCAACGATAGCACGATATACTATTATCAGATTCTTGAAGTTGATCATATTCCTAAGTAGTTTAAATTTATAGATTGTTTTTATAATCTTTTCGTTAACATAATTGATATGTTGGGTCCACTTGAAGCACTGATAGATGAAAATATCCAAATATTTTAGGCAGTCGGTGCGGTTTATAGTCATCGTGCACGCACAGTTTGGATTCTGTGAACAGTGCCTTGTGTGGATGATGATATTGTTGAAATCAGGGAGCTGATATTGTTGAGGGCCAAATGCAATTAATTGAGTTTTTGTTACGTTAAGATTAAAACAAGACGCTAAAATGAATTTCTCTCGACAAGAAATGATTGATATGATTTATGTGTTAGGAGCACGTAACAAAAACTGTTTATTCAGGACAAGAATCAATCATGGCAAATATCCCAATAGAAGACAATCGCACAGAAATTCTTTTGAAAGACTGATGCGACGTTTTGACGAAACGGAGAACCCAAGATACAAGAAGACTGAGGGAACCAAGCCTGTTTTGAATAAAGAGAAATAGTTGATAGCAAGTTTAAAAGCGGTAGAAGACCCAAATATCAGCTCAAGACAAATAGCAACGGAATTTATATCAGTAAGGCCTCTGTTTTACAAATTTTATGTAAAAAGAAAATTCACCCATACCGTCTTGAACTCCCCCAAGAACTGTACAATGATGATCATCAAAGGCGACTATCATTTTGTCACTGGGCACAGCAAAAAATTCAAAGAGAAACAAGGTTATTCAACTTCGTATTGTTCACTGACGAAGCAACATTTAGTAAGAAAATACATGTCAACAGA
Source organism: Tillus elongatus (assembly GCA_964006375.1). NCBI lineage: Eukaryota > Metazoa > Arthropoda > Insecta > Coleoptera > Cleridae > Tillus > Tillus elongatus. The sequence continues at coordinate 111,555,269 of OZ023267.1, read as the reverse complement.
CATAAGTTTTACTACTATTCTACTGAAAACCTTCACTTTACTCACACGTCTAGTCAAAATAGGTGGTCTCTTAACGTCTGGGGTGGAATTATTGAAAACTTTGTAATCGGTCCATATTTCTTTGAAGAACTGCACATAGATATCTTCACTTTTTAAGAGACCATTGGACCATGACCAGAGCAACTGGCTGTTAGCTTACACGATCATATGTGGTTTATGCGTGAAGATGCCCCGGTTCATCATAAAGCTGGAATTCATGCTTTTCTTAACCAACATTTTCCAGAACGCTGGATTGGTAGAGGAGAGCCGAATGTATGGCCGTATAGGTGACCTGATCTAACAAAAATGGACTTTTATGGGGTTATGCAAAAAAATTTCTTTATCAGACACAACAGTCGACAAAATAAGATATGAATGCAAGAACCCGTGGTGTATTTGATAATCTTAATTTGAGTATATTACGAGACGCAAATATTTTTTTTAAACTCGCTTAAACTTATGTGCTGTGCAAAATGGTGGTTATTTGGAACACTTAATAAATTAGTCTTCACTGTTTTTGTGTAGTTGTTATATTATTGTTATCACAATTTTCCGTGATTTGATACATTTTCATTTTAGCGTTGTTTTATTTATATATCACTAAATCGAATAGTCTTTCTTCTTCTTCAAGTGCCGTCTCCTCTTAGAAGGTTGGCTATCATCATAGCTACTCTCACTTTTGATGCTGCAGCTCTGAACAACTCAACGGAACTACAGTTGTACCATTTTCTCAGGTTTTTTAGCCAGGAAATACGTCTTCTTCCTCTGCTTCTCTTTCCCCGTATCTTTCCCTGCATAATATTCTGCAACAATACATATTTATCTCCTCTTATCACGTGGCCCAGATATTGCAGCTTCCTTATTTTAATTGTGGACAATAGCTCTTTTTCTTTTCTCATTCTTCCCAATACCTGCTCATTTGTTACCATATCTACCCAACTTATCCTCAAGATCCTTCTATATGACCACATCTCAAATGTCTCCAGTCGATCATTTATATCTTTCTTTAACGTCCATGATTCCATCCCATAGCCACACCGAAAAAACCAGGCATCTCAATATTCTGACTCTAAGTTGTAAGTTAAGATCTCTACTGCATAACACGCTTCTCATTCTATTAAATATGGTTCTGGATGTACCAATTCTTGATTTAATTTCTCCAGTGTACTCATTATTTTCATTGGCAGTTGTTCCCAGATACCTGTACTTACTGACTTTCTCTACTAGTTCTCCGTTGATCCATAGGTTTTCCTGGTGCTGAACTGATTTTGTAATGGTCATAAATTTGATCTTTTTGATATCTAAGGCAAGTCTGCTCTCCTCGCTACTCGTCACTACTTGATCTACTAAGCCCTGTAAATCTTCTATTGTTTTGACAATGAGTATGGTGTCGTCTGCATACCGGATATTGTTAATGGGTATTCCATTGACCTTTACTCCTATTGTTGTTTCTTCCAGCGCTCTCTGAATGATTTCTTCCGAGTAAAGATAAAATAATAGCGGCGAGAGTACACATCATTGCCTTACACCACGTTGTATTTTTACTTCTTCTGAGAGTTCATTGTCCACCTTGATATTAGCCGTCTGGCTGTAGTAGAAATTATTTATTATTCTAATATCTGTCATGTCTATATTTTTACTTTTAAGTAACTGAATGAGGTGGTTGTGGGGGACTCCATAAAATGCTTTGTTGTCAAGGAAACAAACATACATCGGCTGAGTGATGTCCATGCATGTTTGAGTCAACACATTGAAGGCAAACAAGACTTCTCTTGTTCCCATTGCATTTCTGAAGCCAAATTGGGTTTCGCTAATATCTTGTTCTAAATTACTAAACATTCTCTGGTGTATTATCTTTAGGAATATTTTGAGAGCGTGACTCATTAGACTGATGGTTCGGTGGTCGCTACATTCTTTTGCAGTAACCTTTTTTGGGTAATGTAATAGAGGTCGATCTAAGCCATTCGCGGGGAATGATTCCTGTGTTGTATATTGTGTTAAATAGTTCCACCAATATGCCCATTTGATCTTCTGTGATTAGTTTAATTTTTTCTGCTGGAATTTTGTCGGGTCCTGGAGCTTTATTAGACTTTGACATTTTTACCGCGTGCATTACCTCTTCCTTTGTTATTGTTGGGCCCAAATCTCCTTCTGTGTCCTCTTCTACTATTTCTTGTTGTCTGTCATCGTCGAATAGATCCAGGATATACTCCTTCCATTTTGCCAGCTTCCCCGCAGTGTCTGGGATTTGTTTGCCATCTCTGCCCAGCAAAACATTGCTTTGGTTGTGCCTTTTTATACCAGCCACTTCGCTAATTTTTTTATAGAGGTTAAGATCATCGTGATTCATTGTAAAATCTTCTATCTCCGTACATTTTTCTCTGTACCACTTTTCTTTGGCTTCGCGTATTATTTTTCTTATCTCACTATGTATATGGTTATATGCATTGTTGTCTATGTTTTTGTACGTTCTTCTTTCTTTCATGAGTTTTAAAACTTCTTCAGTTATCCATGGTTTTTGTTTGTGAACAATATTTTTTGTTTGCAGTATATCTTTTGTTGAAGTCGTTATCGTGGTTTTGATGGTATCCCATATTATGTTTGAATCTTCATTCGGTTCAGATCTGATCTTACTTAGTTCGTTGTTAATATTCTTGGTCAATTGTTCTCTCATTATTGGGCTTTTAAAGTTTAAGGTTTGTAGACGTTTTATGTTTTGTTGGGATTTTTACTTTTTCAGTCGTACTCTGAGCCTCACTATTACTGGATTATGATCTGTTGCTGCATCTGCTCCAGGATAAGCCTTAGCCGACATTATGGAGTTTCGGTACCTTTTATTAATTAAGACGTAATAAATTTGATTCCCAACTATGTGGTTGGTGTTATCAGCGGGTAATTTCCAAGTATAAAGCCTCCTATCAGGCAGTTTAAAGTATGTGTTTGTAATCACCTTGTCTTGCTCTTGACAGAACTGTGTCAATCTATCCCCCCTTTCATTTCTTGTGCCCAACCCAAAATCACCAATAAGATCTTCTACTTTCCCCTTTCCAACTTTTGCGTTGAAGTCTCCCATTATTATCGTCATATCCCTGTTCTTTGTGAGATCTACATCTTGTTGAATTTCATTATAGAATTGTTCTATTTCTTCTTCACTATTATCGGAAGTGGGGGCGTATACTTGAATGATGTTAAGTATTCTTTGGGTTGTTGTTGTTGCTCTTATCATCATTACTCTATCTGAAATGGGGATGAAGCCAGTTATACCTTGACAAAAGTACCCTTCCACCACAATCGCTACTCCGTTTCGGTGATTTGCCTCGTTGTTACCCTAGTAGTAAATGTTTGACTGATTAATCTTCTAGTTTCACTGAGTCCTATTATGTTCACGTTGAGTCGCTGCATTTCTTGAAGCACGTTGTGAACTTTACCTGCTTCGAACATGGATCTGATGTTGCATGCATCGATCCTTATGTCTCTTTCCTTTTTCTTAGCTGCATTCAAAACTGATAAGTCTGGAAACGGTCGATTATCCGGGAAAATATACAAGGTGTCGAAAAAAGTTTTATACAAAAGTTTTTGGGTTCTTCAATGTCTACTAGGCGGTGATAATTTCATTTATACAGGGTTGGTCATACAGGCGTGGCACACCAATATTAATTTTTTTTTAATGGAACACCCTATATATTATTCGATATTTCAATCCTTCTCTTAATTTTGAGCACCATTTATCAGAAGCATGATGTACATAAACTCAATCGTTTCCGGGTAAAAAAATAAATAAAAATAAACGCTATTGTTTTTAAAATCTATTGGATGAAGAACAAAAATAAATGAAAAGTAGAATATCTCTTGAAAACAATCTGTGAGTGTGAAAAGAACCGGTTGCGATGTTTTTAACATTGTTTGAAATCCTATTTTATAAGATGTTCAAAGTGTTCTCCATTGACCTCCTGACAATAATGAATTCGCTTAACAAAACATTGCACTGCATTTACAAGAGCGTTTTGAGGAATGTTATTAATTTCATGCACAATCCTTGCTTGCAACTCTTCAATATTCTGCGGTCTATTTTGGTAAATTAAATTTTTTACATGACCCCACAAAAAAAGTCAAGCGGCGTCATGTCGGGAGACCTAGCTGGCCATTCAATAGTTCCCCTGCGCCCTATCCATCTGCCAGGAAAGGTTTGATTCAAATATTCCCGTACCTCAATTCCAAAATGAGGGGGTGCCCCATCCTGCTGAAACCATATTTCTTCCGCTGGTAGATTTGGGTCGTTATTGTTCGGAAATAATCGACTAACGTCTGGAACAATTGATTCTTGCAAAAGTGTCAAATATCGAGCAGAGTTCAAATTACCGTGTATAAAATAAGGTCCTATGATATATCCACCAATAATAGCACACCAAACATTTACTTTTTGCGGTCTTTGGGTGTGAATTTGTTCCATCCAATGTGGGTTTTCGTCTGACCAGTACCTACAGTTGTGTCGGTTGACTTGTCCATTCAAACAAAATGTAGATTCGTCGGAAAACAAAATGTGGTTGGCAAAGTTAAAATTTTGGCGTAACTTCTCCATAATAAGTTCACAGAACTCGATTCTGCGATCAAAATCGTCTTCACTCAGTTCTTGCAATAAATGAATTTTATATGGACGGAACTTTTCCCGCTTCGTAATCTTTTGAATTGAATATCGACTCATATTGTGATTTAAAGCCAATTGCTGTGCCGAAGTTTTCGGATTTTCCACCACATCCAATATTACATTCAAAGAATTTTCTTCATTTGTAACGGTTACTGGCCTTCCAGTTCTAGGTTTATCCTTGATACCGCCAGTTTCGTGAAAACGATGCAAAGTTTTCGAAACTGTGGATTTGGAGATCGATTCCCGCTCAGGATGCAACTCATTGAACATAATCACCACTTGAGCAAAACTTCGTGTTCTATCACCGTACCCTATCATCATTAAAATTTCGATACGTTCGGTTTCACTTAAACTTGCCATTTTGCACAAAAACTGTTGACACTAAATTACTAATGTTTCAAAACTGTTGACACTGAATGAATGTTTGACATTCGTTGTCCTGGAAACATTTTAAAACAAAAGAATAATACTGCGTTTCTTATGGGCATCTTATCTTATCTTGGGATTCCAAACAATGTTAAAAACATCGCAACCGGTTCTTTTCACACTCACAGATTGTTTTCAAGAGATATTCTACTTTTCATTTATTTTTGTTCTTCATCCAATAGATTTTAAAAACAGTAGCGTTTATTTTTATTTATTTTTTTACCCGGAAACGATTGAGTTTAGGTACATTATGCTTCTCATAAATGTTGCTCAAAATTAAGAGAAGGATTGAAATATCGAATAATATATAGGGTGTTCCATTAAAAAAAAATAATATTGGTGTGCCACGCCTGTATGACCAACCCTGTATAAATAAAATTATCACCGCCTAGTAGACATTGAAGAACCCAAAAACTTTTGTATAAAACTTTTTTCGACACCTTGTATATTTTCCCGGATAATCGACCGTTTCCAGACTTATCAGCGACCCTGTATATATTTACATGAAGTGATCCGATACTACTGTTTATTGTTTATTGGTTAACGATATCAATTATCTGCGGGGCTGGAAATATTTGGCTATACCTCCAAAATTAGAAAAATGAGCTTATGACTAGAATCCACAGCCACAATTCAATAAACAACAACAAAAACAAATTTACAATAAAAAATATACCCTGCCGCTTGAGTTGAGACTCAAAAAGCAACTATTTTATAATATATTTCTACAACCCTCATAATGCTTAGGAACACTAGGAAAGTTTTAATCCAGTTTTCTGCAATTGCATTATTTCTAATTATATTTAACGTTGCGTTCTGTAAATATGACATGGCTGGTAATAATGACACTAGTGGGATAAATACTCTTTATGCCCCCTCGTATATCCTTTTCGGAGAATCCAAATTACCCGGACATATTCATTTGAGAAGAGTCAATGTTGACTTTTGGCATTACCTGATAGATAACTCTTACAGCAATCAGTTTATATGACATAAGAATGATATATAAATATACTTTCAATTTGCTTTCTGCATAGTCAGCAAACAAAGAATAAAGTTTGCAGAGTTTATAAGGATGGGAACTGCATGGAGCTTATCTTGTTATCTCCTACCCCTATTTCTGAAACTAACAATAGCAGACCCACTCACTCGCATAACTTCCACCTGCTTGTAAAGATATTGAACTCGATTTCATTTAATTTAAGAGCAAAAAGGCGAAGAGCAATTTCTTTATGTGCCTCTTTTAAATTATAAGAAGAGCGTTCCACTTTTTTCTATGTTACAGGCTGTACAAATTTTATGTAGAGCTAAAGATAGAAACGACAGGTGTCAGAATAAATGGACAGCGGTTATAGCATAAGACAGGCTGATAAAATAGCACTATCAGAAGAAACGCAAAACCCGGGACGCAGCAAGTGCGTTATGGTAGTGATTTTTTATTAAATGCTTCAAATTTAAATAACTCAATTTTCTATAAACTTAGAGAGTTTAATTTTAATACGTAGTAAGGTCTTTCCTAAGGCAAGATATCCACCAAATTTCATTAAAATAACTTTGTAATTTTCGGAGAAAAAACTTTTTTCGAAAGAAAATTTAAAATTTGAATAACTCAATTTTCTCTAAACTTAGAAAGTTAAATTTTGGTACGTAGTAAGGTTGAGGCAACATATATAGTAAATTTCATTAAAACAGCTTTGTTACTTTCGGAGAAAAAATTTTTTTTCGAAAGAAAACTCAAAATTTTTCCGGAAAACCCCATCTGATTTTTCTGGATAACTAACTCATCCAAGCCATTAATAAAAGAAAGGCACTTGCCAAGTTTCATCGAAACCGGTTAATTATTTTTTGAGTTATATATATATATATATATATATATATATATATATATATATATATATATATATATATATATATATATATATATATATATATATATATATATATATATATATATATATATCTTTAGGAATATAGGAGTAGCGTGCTGATGATGAACCGGGACGGTTCGAAACTGCAGTCCACGCAAACCAATAAGAAATCACAAACGTACAGCAAACAAATAAAGTATATATATATATATATATATATATATATATATATATATATATATATATATATATATATATAAATTAAACCTATATACAAATGATCTTTAATAAGATATTATGCTGTGACAATACCTCTCTCAAGCACCCTAAAATATAATCAAAATGTGCACAGTTATATATGTTTTATTTCTTTGTCCCTGAGTCTTAATACACTACATATTTTATGACAATCGATTTAATTTACTTATTTGATTTCATAAATAGTCGGTTAATAGTGACTTGGAATGAAGTAGACACCACATCTTCAAACATATTAAGAGAATATGAGTAAATCAACAGCAACTGGGAATGAATTCGGTCAGTCCCCCAGCCACGTGGTTAAAAAACACTGGCTGTATGAGTGGTTACAACTGTACCTCTAAAAAGACTGTAACAGCGGCAGAAGCAGAAGTTAATGGAAGCCGTGTGTATTCGGGAAGAAACTATTGACTATTAATAACAACAATTCACTAAAAACGCTGCGAGTTGTGAGGAAAAAAATAATTATACTACAGAGGTGATAAATGATAATAAATTACAATAGGGTTATATATAATCGTAAATGCTTCCAATGATTAACAATCAGTGAATTCAGTATTATTGACATTTCTCTGAAACTTAAAAATGAATTTCAAAGTCAATGACAATAAGAGAAGCATTGACTAACCAACAGCAACCACATACTTGAACTATGATTTAAACATAAATGTTTCAAATTTGAATAGCTTAATTTTCTGTAACCCTAGAAAGCTGAATTTTGGCACATAGTTAGGTCTTTCCCAAAGCAATATGTAGACCAAATTTTATCGAAATTTTCGGAAAAAAAATTTTTTTTTGAAAGAAAACTCAAAATTTTCCCGGAAAACTCCGTCCGAATTTCCTGGCCAACGAACTCATCCAAGCCATTAATAAAAGAAAGGCACTTGCCGAGTTTCATCGAAATCGGTTAATTATTTTTTGAGTTATCAGACGGATACATACATACATATATATATATATATATATATATATATATATATATATATATATATATATATATATATATATATATATATATATATATATATATATATATATATATATATATAAACATATAAAAATTCAAACTGACCCCGGATATGGGTTCTAGGGGTCCTAATTCTCGCTCATTTGAAAGAATTTTTGCAAAGTCTCATCATCGATACCTCTCGTTTAGTATGCAGGTGTTTCGTGACGGCCATGTTTCCCGTCAAGAGACCTGTTGTGTTTCTGAGCTGTCCTCTGCTAAGATTTAGCAGCTCTACAGCTCTCTTTGAACTAGTTCCGTCAATTATTGACTTCCCATGTCTGAGCCCTGGACAGTCCGCCCAGTACAGCATTTACCTTTCGAAGGCAGACAAGGGCCATTGCGTTGTTATTCTGGATAGGACATATTACATTTCCAAGGGTCTCACTTTCTTGAGAGATAATAGCATCTTAACAATCAGCTATATTCCGCTTCGTTTCTTCACGTCTAGGTTTAAGAAGGCCTTCGATAACTACGCCTTATTAATTTCCGAAAAGTACATTCGTGAGTTGCATTTCTTACAGGTTGTCGAGATATTTGTCTTCTCTTATAATGTCTGGGGTAGCTCACCGATCACCTTACTCTGTCAAGAATTTGGCAGAGCTGGTGAATAGACTTAGCGATATAATGATGGGAGAGAATTCATTTCTGGTGTCTTTCTTTGTCTCCAATATTTTTACCAGCGTCTCCGTCAATCAGACAATGTTACTCTTGAAGAATTTACTTGCTTCCTCTTTGTTCAGCAGTGGATCACAGAGGCCTATTCATGCCTTGGTGAAAATTTGCCTGACTCAGAATCTCTTTTTGTTCGATGATAAGATTTTTGTGCAGAAATATGGTCTCTTTCTCTTTTTGTTCGATGATAAGATTTTTGTGCAGAAAGATGGTCTCCCTATAGGTAACCTATTGTTACCCCTTTGCGGAGAGATCTTTTATGAGTTTCTTTGAGAGGAAACTGGTTTTCAGAGACGATAACCCTTATTCGTGTTACATTTCGTCCTGGTCACGTTATGTCGATGACATCCTTGTTGTCTGGTCGGGTACCATAGAGCAGCTTCACCTGTTCCTGAGTTGGCTGAATAACCTGCACGTCAATATCAACTTCACTATGGAGTTAGAAGTGGATTCATCCATGAATTTCCTCGACTTAAAATCGAAGAGGAGTAGCAGTTTTGACATTTATAGAAAACCAGTCAGACCGACCACCTGATTGCGTTAAAATCCTGCAATCACATGTCTCATAAAATGGCAGCAATTAGATTCCTGCTCAACTGACTGTTCAGAGCGCCACTGTCGGGGACTGATTTCATTAAAGACCTAAACCTGATTTAACAACTCGCAGTCAACAATGAGTATCCAGTTAATGTTGCCAATAAGATGTTCAACAGGAAGAGCCGTCAGCTCTTATAAGAAATGAGCTCCAGTTTACCTCTCGCTCAGCCACAGGTAATATCTTATTTCCCCGTCACTGATTGTGGACCTGTGTCCAACGCATAGTTAAAGCTCTGAAAAGCGACAATGTGAAGTTTTCGTTCAAGTCTACAAACATTAATGGCAACATGTTAATTCATAACAAGGATAATATTCCGGACCTGAAGCAGTCAGGCCTCTACCGTTTAAGATATGATACCCCTGATTGTAGTGCTGTGTATATCGGAAGAGCTGGAAGATCATTAAACACCAGGGTGTCAGAACACCTCAGAAGTAGAAATTAGAGGGGTAATGATAGGTAAGTGTTTGGTTGTCACTTAAGAGAGAGTGGTCACTGCTTCAACAAGCATACTGATGCCAAGATTTTACATCCCTAAAATTTTAGGGTGGAACAATTTGTCCTAGAAGAGATTTAGATTTTCAAGCATGTCAACTGCTCCACCGGTGAGGTTTTGAACTTATCCAACATAGACATAACGAACTCTCCTTCATTGTACAATCATCTAGTAAACTATTCTTCCTGAACTCTATAAATTTTCTGCGGCCAAAGTTATTATGGACATGTTCTGGAAGACTTCCAGATTGAAAATCGTAGGACGACAAGAGAGAACTTTGCGAGCAAACAGAACAGGTTTGAAGGTTCCTACCGGTTCAATGTAACTAGGTCTACCAAGAACGAGGGAATCAGGAATTTTAATGAATGGGCTGCGGAATGGAGCTGGTAGAGGAAAGCTAAGAGCGATTGGGGCAAACCGCGGAGAAAGAGAAACTAGTGTTCCTGAACTCTATGAATTTTCTGCGGCCAAAGTTATTATGAATATGAAGTTGGGCTGTTCTGTGGCTCCCCTGCCTTGCCCACTTGTTGGTTTTTACATCTCTGTATCTCCTGTCATTTTGTTTTAGTTCGCTGTTTTGCCGTTGCGTTAGTGTCTCTCATTTTTTCGAGTTTTCATAAGAGTCAGCTATAAATGGCTGACTTTGCTTTCTGCTTCGTAATTAAATCGCCGTTTTCAATTGATTGTTAGACGTTTTGGAGAAAAAAGCCTGATTTGGATTCTGAAAATTTGTAGAATGAGGTCCTCCAATATTTCCAATTTATCTAAAATATTTGAAATATTCTGCGACTTCCGGTTATACCGGAAGTGGACACTAACTCGCTTATTTTATATGGAACACCTGTATATTATTACAGATTCGGATACAGCTGATCTTGATGACTCTCACAATATAAGTTTTGCTACATTATACTGAGTGCTTCGCGAGATATGGCATTTTTAATTCCAAAAGTATGTCCCTTTCAACGACATGTATCTTATTAATGGATGCTAATTGGAAGTTCGTTGTTATGCAATTTTTTTCATTATTGTATAATTTAACTTAGTGTAAACAATCTTCCGACAAATTGATAGTTGTCTACAGGGTGATTAAAAACGCATATGCGCGAATATTTCATTTTCTTCAAATGGATCACCTGTATATTATAATGCCATTAGCAAGATCTTTTACTACTCTTCGGATTTTCTTATTCCCTATACCCAAACCGTGCCGTTTTTGAGATATTCAGCTTCGAAATATGCAATATCGGTATGTATTATGATTGCTGTAGAGTGCCATGGAAAATAGCAAACTTGAAAAGTAACCAAATTCTCAGTTTGACAGTTATGTTTTAAGTTGAGTAATACAACTAAGTGAACTTTACTTCTCTGCACAAAAATTCAGTTTGATCTCAAAAAAATATATGATGTACTCAAATTAGGATTACATTAATCTGCTACTAATTTACGGAAAATGCTGACGAATGTTAGGAAGAACATATCGTGTGTTTGCAGAACCATATGTAGACTTGCCTCCACCTTCCCATCAAACTATTGATGCCGTTATGAGAAATTTATGGATCATTTAGAGGAAAAAATGTCAGAACAAAACGTGAAGTTTATAATGAAGTGAATGTGGAGAATGATTTAGCTTTTCTGACTGCATATCCTAATGCCTCTATAAGAGAATTAATGTGCTACTTGCGACTCTTATTACAAGGATTTAAATAATTTTGAAAAAAACGTCAATGGAGACCTTCCTGTCACAGTACATGCTCTGGTAAGCACTGATTTGGAAAAAACAGTCAAGTTTTCTGAATGGCTTATAATGCAGAAAGATGAGGATGAGGCTGAGGATTTTTTGAATAATCTCATTTCGGTTGATGAGGTGAAATTCACGAACAACAGAATGTTCAGTAGACATAATTGTCACTACTGGGCTTCCGAAAATCCTGATATAACTTGGCGAAGGGAATTTTAAAATAAGTGGTCTTTCAATGTATTCTGTGCAATAAAATGTACGTAGACATGAAAGTTTTATTTCAAACTATTTTCAGATAGAGTAAGTCATACTCAGTAATAAGTATGACTTACTCTTTTTCTTCGATTCTGATTCCATATTGTAAAATTCAAGGTAACACAATCCACTTGTTATTATTATGATTTGTTGTTCTTTCCAGGTGATCCAATTTTATGTGTCCACTTTTATGACGAGAATCTTACTGGCAAAAGTTATTCAGAAATATTGAGGACCGCCATTTAACAACAACTAGCTGAAATGTCAGACGAGGAAAGGAATCAGACATGGTACCAGCAAGATGGCGCGTCACCGCACAGTACCAGAGCTGTTAGTGATGCACTGGAACGAATGTTCTCTGGCAGGTGGATAGAAAGCAAATAGAGGTCCTTACGTCTGGCCCCCAGGTTCTCTGGACATTATTTGGGGATTCATAAAGGATGTAACGTATGGACCCCAGTTACTATCCTTATAGATTCTAATTTTAGCAATATCTAAACAGTTAATTTTTGTGTACAAAACTGTGTGATTTATTGTGCAATATAGTAGGCTTATTAACTTAAATATAAAAAAATGTAATAAATATATACACTAAGACAAACATTATAATTAAATTATAGCTAATGGTTATATAGAAAGTGATCCGAATAATACTTACAGACGCTATATATCTTTTAGATATTAGCTCACGCGTAATTAATCAGGGACAGATCAAATGAGGAAGAAAGCTATAATCACGGAAAAATGTGCGAATGGCAACCAGCCGCAGCCATGTCATCCTTCAAAATACAATACAATACAACGTATGGACACTCGGTTATGACTAAGGAATATATGATCAGACGAATTCGAGATGCTTTTGTGTTACTGGCATCAAACCAGATTGAGCAGGCCATCGCTGAAATAGTTCAGCGAGCACATAAGTGTTTGCAACAGCAGGGGGGTGTCTTCGAACATTTATTATAATACGTATGCATATATTTTTTTCATGTTTCAGTGTTCAATTGTTTGAATTTTGTTTTTAATTATAATTTAATTTGTTGTTTAGTTGAGTTAGTTTGATTATTGACTAACTGATTCACAGTGTGGTAAGTTTCAAATAACGTCATCAATCGTTTAATGGGAAGGTGGAGGCAAGTCTATATATATATGGCTCTGTAAATACACAAAATGATCTTGCTAACATTCGTCAGTATTCTCCGTGAATTATAAGCAGATTAATAAAATCCTAACTTGGGTACATCATATATTTTTTGAGATCAAACTGAATTTTTGTGCAGAGAAGTAAAGTTCACTTAGTTGTATTACTCAACTGAAAACATAACTGTCAAACTGAGAATTTGGTAACTTTTCAAGTTTGCTATTTTCCATGGCACTCGACAGCAATCAAAATACATACCGATATTGCATATTTCTAAGGTAAATTTCTCAAAAACCGTACGGTTTCGGTAAAGGGAATGGTTAACAAAATTGGAAGAGTGGTAAAAGATCTCGCGAATGGCATTATTACATACAGGATGATTCATTTGAAAAAAATTAGATATCCGCGCACATGCTATTTTCCATGGCACTCTACAGCAATCATTCATAATACATACCGATATTGCATATTTCGAAGCTGAATATCTCAAAAACGGTACGGTTTGGGTATAGAGAATAAGAAAATCCGAAGAGTAGTAAAAGATCTTGCTAACGGCAGTATACTATACAGGGTGATACATTTGAAAAAAATGAGATATCCGCGCATATGCGTTTTTAATCATCCTCTGTAGACAACAATCAATATGTCGGAAGATTGTGTATACTAAGTTTTAAAATATACAATAATGAAAAAAATTATGCAAAGCAAAGAACTTCCAATTTGCGTCAGGTAATAAGATACAGGGCGTTGAAAGGGACATACTTTTGTAAAAGAAATAGCCAGATAAGCTGTATCCGAATCTGTAATAATATATAGGATGTTTCATATAAAATAAGCGAGTTAATGTCCACTTCTGGTTTAACTGTGGCCACACGGGTACCGCCATCAGTCGCATCGGGCTAAAAATATTTTTTTTTGATTTTTTTCTTCTTCGTTAAACGCCTTGCACCGGTCGCAACTTTCACAAGTCAGAGACAAAGAGACCGTACAGCGTTTACTTTTTCTTGGGTGAAGCCGGCGCTGTCTTCTTGGCCGTCTTCGGTTTGGGTGCCTTCGGTTTCTTTGTGGGACCGGCTTTGGCTTTTTTCGCCTCGGACGGCGACTTGGGTTTGGCCGCAGCGGAGGCGGGCTCCTTTCTGGCACCGACGCCGACCGGTTTCTTCGCCTTGTGGTTGGAAGGGGGCTTTTTCGGTTTCGTCGCGGATTTCTTGGCTGCCGCTGCCGCCTTCGGTTTATCCCCGGCAAAGGCTCTCTTCACCTTCTTGGAGGCCTGTTTCGTGTCGCCGCCTCCCACCTGGACGGAGCCCGAAGACAGTCTGAAGGAACTGGACGCTCCCTTGCCCTTCGTCTGTACCAGAGAGCCGGAGGCGACGGCCGATTTCAGGTATTTCCTGATGAACAGCGCCAGCTTGTCGGCGTCCACCTTGTAGTTGGCGGCGATGTACTTCTTGATGGCCTGCAACATCAAACCGCTGCGTTCCTTCAAGTCTTTGATCGCCTTGCCCACCATCTCGGAGGTCGGAGGATGCGACGGTTTCGCCTCGGGGTTTTTCACTTTCTTTTCCTTCTTCGCTTTTGCACTTTTAGTCGGAGCTTCTGCGGCTGGAGAAGATTGAACGGCCGTATCTGCCATTTTCTGTGTTAACTTGACGGTGTATTACGCGAGGAGAAACAGTAACGACTTGCTGCAGGATGTTCTAAGTATTTTAGATAGATTGGCCGTATTGGAAAACCTCATATTACAAATTCTTACAATCCAAATCAGTCTATTTTCTCCAAAACGTCTAATAGGAACTCGTAAAGAATCATCCTGTATAAACATTAAAATTAACCTTGGGTATGTGTTCTAGGGGCCCTTATTCGCGCCCATTTGAAAAAAATAATGTTTCGATATAGTCCCACCATCGTTTCCTCTGTTAATGAACTTTTTTTAAAACTCACTAAAATTGAGACTCACCCTGAATGTGGATTCAAGCTGTTCTAGTTCGCACTTATTTGGTGAATTATTTTCGAAATTAAAAAGTCGAGATCTGTTTATTAGCAAAATGCGCTAAGAAACTGTTTGTCGAGTTGATTCTTTTTATTTTATTTATTTTTGATAAGAGCTAATTTATACTTTACGGAAAATTTCCTGCTTCCTCAGTCGAGATAAACTTACGCCAAGTTAAGAGTTTCATGTTAATGGAATAGATCCTAGTTATTGAGTTTAACTAGTTCCGTATTCAATGCTCTATAACTTTATGAACTATCGATTACTGACTGCAAATCGGAAGCTGATTGAAATCGCTGTGTTAAAACGACCTGAAAGCATTTTAGTTTTGTTGCTTTTAGGTATCTTACCCGATAAGACTCTTTTGTGTCCTCGGAAGTTAATAGCTCGTTCACTATATCCGCGATGATATAAAGCTTTCTTTACGTAACTTTCAATTTAGTTTATGCTTTTCTTTGCGTATCGTTTAACTTCCACTACAGCGATCGTAGTGGGTGTTAAAAAGTGTTTATCGGATTTTTATTACACTACAGTACACACTATGTTTTCGTTTCCTTCTTGTTCTCTGGCTATTGATAATGTGACACATGCGAAATAGTACAGGCAATAGAGGAGCCCGTTACTCTTGTCCATAATGCATTAAACTACAGGAGTTTTTTTTTGATAGGTTCAGAATGACGTACTGAATGTAAAAACACATAATCCTTACAAATTAGGAGGGCGGAAGTGCCTGAATTTAGGAAAAAACTGTTTCGGCCTATATCTCCGTAACCGTGCAGTTTACGCCAAACATAGTGATGACCTTTATTGTAGATAATTGCATTTCTCATCTTTTTTGTAGAATATTTTTTATATCACTCACTGTTTACAACTTATACGACTATTATCATTCATTTATTGACTTTTTTACCTATACCTTGTTTAATAATTCTTTAAGAAATAGAATGCTTATAACTTAACTTTTCAATCGACAAATTTATTACAATTTTTACCAAAAACTTTTTTTTCTAAAATCAATATTTCAAAGTTATAACGCGTTAAATTTTGCACTTTTCAATCGACAAATTTTTCTGGAAATATTTTAGTAAAATGAAGGACAATGACGGTTGAAGCTAAGACTTCACGCTTTGTAAAATATTCTTCTTGAGACATCTTCTTTCTATAGCTTATATTAGTTTCAGGTTCTTTGCATAAATGTTGCCAATTTTGACGTTTTAAATCGCGACGTTGACGTTTTGGGGAAAACCCCAATTTATTTTTCTTTAAATGCCGATAACTTTTTTTATATTTCAACCTACAAAACTAAATTTTGGTAGGTAATTTACGTATTATGATATAAACCGGCGTTTTGATGCCCTTACTTTGTTATTTTCGGAGATATGATTTATTTTTCAAAGAAACACAAAATTTTCCGGGAAACCCTGAGCTGATTTTCCTGGCTAACGAACTTATCCAAGCCACTTGCAAAAGGAAGGTATTAACCAAATGTAATCAAAATCGGCCCATTACTTTTTGAGTTATCGGTGTGATATATATATATATATATATATATTATATATATATATATATATATATATATATATATATATATATATATATATATATATATATATATATATATATATATATATATATATATATATATATATATATATATCTTTTGGGATATTGCACTACACTGTAATCACTTTTAAATATACAATTTATTTGTTTGCTGTACGTTTGTGATTTCTTATTGGTTTGCACGGACTGCAGTTTCCCACCGTCCCGGTTCATCATCGGCTCGCTACTGACTGTTATAGCTCCTGTGTGGTCTACGTCTGAGACTGTACTTGTCGCATGCGCCGTGAGCTTCTATTGGTCGGTTTTCTGTTATCTGATTGGTTGTACCTTCGGACTGATACACACGACACAGTCCAAAGGCACAATTCAAACTTTATTCGCCAAATCCTTTTTTCGGATGGAACAGTGGCTCAATGGAACAGTGAATAAACAAAACTACGGTTATTAGAGTAAAAATCCTCACTGAAATACTGAAGCACATACACAACACCCTCGTAAAGTTAACGTGTGGACTGGAACAGTCTACGATAGATTCATAGATCCTTTCTTCTTCGACGAAACTCTCACTGGCCAGCGATATCCTAATTTTCTAAGGGATGAGCTTATTACTAGGCTTGCTGTTCGTTTTTCAAATGAAAATGATCCTGATTTACGAAGTGGTGATATTAGGTTTCAGCAAGACGGTACACCTCCTCACTTTGCGCGTCCTGTTCGCTAGGTTTTAAAGAACAGCTTTCATGGCATGTGGTTTCGTAGGCGAGGACCAATATAGTGGCCTCTCAGGTCCCCAGATCTTTCGCCCCTAGATTTTTCTTCAGGTGTACTTGTCGTTCTATTAAATTAAAACATGAATTATACTTATATAGGTTACACTTTTGTTTTAATCACAATTATTTTTCTCAACCTACCCGCTATTAGTGTATTTTTATTAAAAAAAATCACTAATAGAGAGGTATCGATGGTAAGACTTTGCAAAAAAAAATTTTCAAATGAGCGCGAACTAGGACCCCTAGAACCCATATCCAAGGTTAGTTTGAAATTTTATATGTATATATATATATATATATATATATATATATATATATATATATATATATATATATATATATATATATATATGTATCCGTCTGATAACTCAAAAAATAATAAACTGATATCGATGAAATTTGGCAAGTGCCTTTCTTTTATTAATGGCTTAGATGAGTTCGTTAGCTAGGAAAATCGGACGGGGTATTCCGGGAAAATTTTGAGTTTCTTTCAAAAAAAAATTTTTCTCCAAAAATTACAAAGCTGTTCTAGTGAAATTGAACGGATATATTGCCTTACTATGTACCAAAATTCAACTTTCTAAGTTTATAGAAAATTTAGTTATTTAAATTTTGAATTTTTTTCAAAAAAAAAAATTTCTAAGAAAATTACAAAGTTATTTTAATGAAATTTGGTGAATATCTTGCTTAGGGAAAGACCTTACTACACACCAAATTTAAACTTACTAAGTTTATAGAAAATTGAGTTATTGAAATTTGAAACATTTAATAAAAATTCACTACCATAACGCATTTGCTGCGTCCCGTTAGTCTTTAGTGAATTTTCTTAGAAAAAATTCACTAATGAGGAGATCTCGACTTTTGAATTTTGAAAAAATTTCTTCAAATGAGCGCGATCTAGGACCCCTAGAACCCACATCCGGGGTCAGTTTCAATTTTTATATGTTTATATATATATATATATATATATATATATATATATATATATATATATATATATATATATATATATATATATATATATATATATATATATATATATATATATATATATACAGGGTCATTGATGGTCGATGGTAGGTTAGACGTTTATGGAAAACGGGAGATAGAATTATTGTGAAAATTTGGATACTGCCATAAATAGGCACGACCTGTCTTTCTAAAATATTTTTATTTTGGCGGTGTTGCCGCTTCTACTCAAAAGTAGTAACAACTTTCTTATTTTTAATGAGACACCCCGTATATTATTTTGTTTTTAGAATTTTCAATTTCTTTGGCATCATTTTTTCTTAATAGCTTCCTATACCTATCTACATCGGTTTTCGAGATAATACTTATTTAATTATTTTTTTCTCATAAAAATGGTCCCACTGAAATTTTAATTTAGCTGCTATTTGAACCCATAGAAGGCTGAAATTTTGCCCACCGTTTGGAAAGCCTAGTATTTAATAGTTACGTAAATAAATTCATTTCATGTTATACAGGATGGTTTAGAATTGATGATTTTAATGTGACACACAAAAAAGGCCAAAACCTTATTTTTTCAAATAGGACATCCTGTATATTATTTAAAATTCTGAAAGAAAATTAAATTTCCTCCAAATTGATGTATCATAGTGGTATACCTAGCTCGTCAAGTTTTCGAAATAATCGCAATAATTAATGAAAAACACATGATCTTTACATAATTTGTATTAGTTGGTCATGCAACGCCATCTGATTTGACAATTGCTTAATTATTTACTGTGTTTGACAGACGCCGAACTTTTAAGATTCATTTGCGATTTTCCACTTAATATTTATTTGAAAACAAGTTAAGATGGAGCAAAATAATTACTGAAATTAAGTTTTGATGACACTATTTATTCTTCATGGACAATGTGACAAAATTCTAGCAAGAACATGTAAGAAATTCAATGAATTGCAACCAATGAGCGAAAGAAAGGTTATGCGAATACAAGATAATTTTTTCAATTATTATTTATTATTAGATTCTAAACATTTTACAACAAATTCTCAAAATATCCCCCATTGACTTCTAAGCTCTTCAAAATCCGGCGATGTACACCTCGCTTTATGTATTTCATTAGCATCTAGTTGGTCGATGAAATTGGTAACACGTTGACGTAGCTCCTCTTTAGTGTTCACCGGTGTCTGGTATACCTTTTGTTTTAAAGTACCCCAAAGGTAGAAATCGAGGGGTGCAAGGTCGGGGGACCTTGCAGGCCAATCCCATGGGCCTAAATCAGTGGTCATCAAATATCTGAAACAGCTCACGTGTTCCCTCTTGCGTGCAATGTGCGGGTGCTCCGTTCAACTGGAACCAAGAAGTACGAAAATCTTCTAATGTTAAATTTTCCAACGAATTTGATACTACTGTCCTTAAAATGTGGAGGTATTGATTGCTATTTAATGGCTCAGTGTAAATGAAAAATCTTATTTGGTTGTATTTTAAGAGGCAAAAAACATTAAAACTAAATTTTTCTTGAAAGCCTCTCTGCTTGACCATGCGTGGAATTTGATCGGCCCAAAAATGTAGATTCCTTCTATTGATAATGCCTGCTCTCGAAAACTTGGCTTCGTCTGTCCATATTATTTTTCTCAAAAAGTTAGGATCCTCTTAAATGCGTATTAGGAGTGTCTCACAATGTTGAATGCGACGTTGGTAATCATCTGGTTTCAGGTGTTGAAGTGTTATAAATATAAAAGGATGCATGTTGTGATTGGCCAGAATTTTTTGCACCGCATAATAAGTATCGCCTAAATTTGGATGGAAGTTTGTGGATATGCGTGGAAATAGGCTAAAACGTTCACTATATTTTCTTCATTCGACGTAACAGGCCTTGGCAAACTTTGACTTGCCCCAAGTTTTGAACCAGAATTGATAAAATTATCTTGTATTCGCATAAACTTTCTTTCGTCCATTGGTTGAAGTTCAGGATACATTTGATTGAATTTTCTACATGTTATTGCTACAATTTTGTCAATTTGTGCATGAAGAATAAATGCAATAAAAATAAAAGAATAGTGTCATTAAAACTTAATTTGAGTAACTATTTCGCTCCATCTAACTTGTTTTCAAATAAATATTAAGTGGAATATAGCAAACGAATCTTAAAACTTCGGCGTCTGTCAAACACAGTAAACAATTAAGCAATTGTCAAATCACTGGGCGTTCCATGACCAACTAATTCAAATTATGTTAGGATCATGTGTTTTTTAGTAATTATTGCGATTATTTCGAAAACTTGACGAGTTAGGTATACCACTGTGCTACATCAATTTGGAGGAAATATAATTGCCTTTCAGAATTTTGGCTAATATACAGGGTGTCCTATTTGAAAAAATAGAGTTTTGTCTCTTTTTGTGTGTCACGTTAAAATCATAAATTTTAAACCGCCCTGTATAACACTAAATTAATTTAGTTATGGAGCTATTAAATACCAGGCTTTCGCAAACTGTAACCAAAATGTCAGTCTTCTATGGTTTCAAATAGCAGCTAAATTAAAATTTTAGTGGTACCATTTTTATGAGAAAAAAATAATTAAATAAGTATTATCTCGAAAACCGATGTAGATGGGTATATGAAGCTATTAAGAAAAAGCCTGGACGCAGCAAGTGCGTTATGGTAGTGAATTTTCATAGAAATGATCTGGCACAAAATATTTTATTATAACTTTTTTTTCTTGTAACATAGAAATCTTAATTTTCGTGTATAGTTTACTTTTTATATCGTAAACCTACCTACCAAATTTGGTTATCATAGATTTCTTATTTTTTAAGATAAAATTTTTTTTCCAATTAAAACTCAAAATTTTCCCGGAAAACCTCGTCGAATTTTTTTGATTAACGAACTTGTCAAAGTCATTTACAAAAGGAAGGTACGTGCCAAATTTTATCAAAATCGGCCTATTATTCTTTGAGATAAAATTTTTTTCGAATGAAAACTCAAAATTTTCCCGGAAAACCTCGTTTGATTTTCTTGACTAACAAACTTGTCAAAGCCATTTACAAAAGAAAGGTATATGCCAAATTTTATTAAAATCGGCTTATTACTTTTTGAGATAAGAATTTTTTTCGAATAAAAACTCAAAATTTTCCCGGAAAACCTCGTCCGATTTTGCTGGCTAACGAACTTATCCAAGCCATTTACAAAAGAAAGGTACATGCCAAATTTTATCAAAATCGGCCTATTATTTTTTGAGTTATCGGTGTGATACATATATATATATATATATATATATATATATATATATATATATATATATATATATAAATATATATATATATATATATATATATATATATATATAATATATATATATATATATATATATATATATATATATATATATATATATATATATATATATATATATATATATATATATATATATATATATATATATATATAAACATATAAAAATTGAAACTGACCCCGGATATGGGTTCTAGGGGTCCTAGATCGCGCTCATTTGAAGAAATTTTTTCAAAATTCAAAAGTCGAGATCTCCTCATTAGTGAATTTTTTCTAAGAAAATTCACTAAAAATGATCATAAAGAAATTTAAATTCTAAAAACAAAATAATATACAGGGTGTCCCATCAAAAATAAGAAAGTTGTTACTACTTTTGATTAGAAGCGGCAACACCGCCAAAATAAAAATATTTTAGAAAGATAGGTCGTGCTCATTTATGGCAGTGTCCAAATTTTCAGATTAATCGTATGTTCCGTTTTCCATAAACGTCTAACCTACCATCGACCATCAATGACCCTGTATATATATATATATATATATATATATATATATATATATATATATATATATATATATATATATATATATATATATATATATATATATATATATATATATATATATGTGTATCACACCGATAACTCAAAAAATAATGGGCCGATTTTAATAAAATTTGGTATGTACCTTTCTTTTGTAAATGGCTTGGATAAGTTCGTTAGTCAGGAAAATCGGACGAGGTTTTCCGGAAAATTTTGAGTTTTCATTCGAAAAAAATTCTTATCTCAAAAAGTAATAAGCCGATTTTAATAAAATTTGGCATGTACCTTTATTTTATAAATGGCTTTGACAAGTTTTTTAGTCAAGAAAATCAGACGAGGTTTTCCGGGAAAATTTTGAGTTTTCATTCGAAAAAAATTCTTATCTCAAAGAATAATAGGCCGATTTCGATAAAATTTGCCATGTAAATGACTTTGACAAGTTTGTTAATCAAAAAAATCGGACGAGGTTTTCTGTGAAAAATTTGAGATTTCATTTGAAAAAAAAAATTTAGATTTCTATGTTACAAGAAAAAAAAGTTATAATAAAATATTTTGTGCCAGATTATTTCTATGAAAATTCACTACCATAACGCACTTGCTGCGTCCAGGCTTTTTTTATTTTTCAACGACTTCAGGTCTAAATATTGCAACGTCGCTAAGAAAATTAAAATATTTGAGGAAGGTTCCTTATTATTCACCGGTTATCAAAGCAAAATGAAAGACAGCTGGGAAGCTGATTTTCACGAAGCAATTATTTTTTGCACGGCATGTGACGGAAAATACATTCTATTATTCGTTTTTTTTTACGAAAATTGAAATAAATATGGATTCGAACGGCCTCTGGCACACTTATAATCATCACAAATGATGAAAAGTTTTTCCGCATGAAATCAGCATGGGGTGAACAGGCGTGCAAATTAGTCGTGTTTCTAAATTTATTGCCTTTTTTTCCATTTCGCCTACGACAGTTAAATCGCTAACAGAACAAGGGAATTGGAGGAAAATTATAAACGATTTGATAATAATTTAAGCGGAAAAGTTTTTACTATAAAAACATATTTTTTGCGATAATTATGCTGAGTCCACTAAACCGCCCAATCAAACCAAAAAGTCGCCACAACTTCGGGACCACCAAAAAAAAAAAAACACGACCGATGGGGATGAACCTTTTTTGATATTTTTCTCACAGTTTTTTTAAATAAAGAGACATATTGGCCTTTAAATATAATTATTATTTTTTTTAATAAAAGTCGTATAATTATTAGTGAATTTTCTAGAAAATTCGCTAATGTGGATATCTCGACTTTTGAATTGTGAAAAAATTTCTTTAAATCAGAGCGAAGTAGGCCCCCTAGAACCCAGATCCAGGGTCAGTTTCAATTTATATGTACATATATATCTATATATATATATATATATATATATATATATATATATATATATATATATATTGTGCTGAGAATTGCAAAGGCCATATAAAGTTATAAAAAAAAAAATGAAAACCCTGACGGAAACTAGTATGACAAAGCTAAGTTTCGATTATTATTTCAATAAAGTAGATGGTCAGATCTACAAAATTGGGGAATCAGATTAGTAATGGGGGGTAGTAGTAGTACCACTGGTCAGTAGTAAGTAAAGTACTTACGGTTTACACTTAATGCATATGGGCTATCTGTATATTGTATACATATCCACATCGTTCGACATATTTACTGTACACTAAAACAGAAAACAAAATAATAACATTAATATACAAGCACATTCACTATTATTGTTAGTCAGTGTTATTTGGATAAGCAATGAAAGATATAATGCCATTATTTGTTGAAATGATCATTAATTAGAATTCTTAAAATTTATAACTAGCAAATTTGGAAAGCATTTCAGTTTAAAAGAATTTAAAAGAGCCAAAAACCTATCTGCAAATAGATTAAACTCTTAAGCATGAAATAAGTACCAAAGAATTATGTTATAAAAATCAATTACCTAAAGATAATGAACAAAACAAACCCTTTGTATGATGTATTTAGATGTAAGTTGATTATTTTATTTATGTGAACAATGAACTGAAGTTTACCAAAGACAGTGTTTGTGTTGTGGAACTTTTAAATCAAGATTGCAGCATATGAACTTAATGAATTTATAAATTTGTTATTGACGATAATTAGATTAAAAAAGTAAGGTTAGACCAAATCTCATTTTTAAGAATAATGTTTTCAACTTACCGGAAGCATAGATGTCAAAATATGTATTAATTAATGTCAAGAAAGGATGCCTTGATATAAAATATTAGATGAATTTGGACAACATTTCCGCTTTTGTTATGATTTATTATTGGTTGTTAAATAAAATTCAGATGCCAGAGAGAGCGTCATTATTGCTTCCCATTTTAAATATAAATATTTTAAAGTATATATTGTGTAAAGAAGATCTATTGTCCCACTGAAATAAATAACAGAGGTTATATCAAGGTTTAACGTAACAAATTACAAGATAAACAGTAAATATATCAAGAATACCTATATTAAAGGATACCCACCACCAGCAGCGAGGAATCAAGGTTTGAGATTTAATTATTTTATCAAAATCAACTCAAGGAGGCAATCAATTTAGTTTAAAAGACAGTATATTTTCTGTCGATTAAACGTCAATCAAAAGCGTTTATGGGAAAATAAGATTTAATGCATAAATAGGAACCTTATTTTCATATTACCATAATTCAAATTTACGAATGTAGAGGGAGTTAGGAGTGCAGGTCAGGATCCATATTTATTATTACAAACAATTGAAAAGCAGTCGAAAACTCGGTTTATTAATATTAATCATTGTATTCTAATAGTAAGATTGAAAATTTATAACAACGGATACGTTTAGCTTTAAAATTTAAAAAACTCTGTCAATAAAAGTTGTTATAAAATTTTGCTAAAAACATAATTCTTTGAAACAAAAACCCATAATAAGATAAAATTACGATAAATATAAATATTTGCAGGCTATTTTCTTTTCCCCTATTATAGCAGAACCTACCACTGAGATAAGTAAGTAAATAAGATATTTTGATTATAATTTATTTGACGTAAATATATAGTAGAAGGGTAGGCAACCCATATAACAACTGAGCTACCTTTCATTTGATGAACCCACACATATTAAATTTCAAACACCAAGAGTCATAAACACTTTATTCAGATACAATTTTACATTACAAAATATACAGGGTCACCCATAATACATGGTGTAATATCATCATCTTTTTAAATATCACTTTTCCATATAAATAAATTAAATAAAAAAATTATACATTCAATTAATATAATATAAAATATAATATATAATAAAAGTAAGACAATTGAATAATTGGCGCACAACAGTGTGGGAAATTAACATAAAATTAATACAAATTAATACAAAATATAATATAAAAATTCAAGCCAATAAAAGTATATTATATATATATATATATATATATATATATATATATATATATATATATATATATATATATATATATATATATATATATATATATATATATATATATATATATATATCAGACCGATAACTCAAAAATAATGGGCCGGTTTTGATCAAAGTTGGTACATACTTTCCGCTTGCAAGTGGCTTGGATAAGTTTATTACCACGGAACATCGGCCCAGGTTTTCCCAGAAAATTTTGTATTTCCTTTCGGAAAAAAATATTTCTAATTTATATCTCCGGAAATAACAAAGTAACGCAACCAAATTTGTTACGCTGGTTTCTATCATAAAGGGTATCTTATGTACCAAAATTCATCTCTTTGAATTTTTTATTAATTAAATCTGGTTAGAGAAAGTTAAAACGTCAAAATTGATAATTATGGTAAGAGTACGAATGTGAGTGAAAAATATGAGACGAAATGACTAACAAGCTGCTGGATATATTGTTATTTTACTTCATTTCGTTAAAATATGAGCAAAAAATCCATTGTAAATAAAAATTGTGTGGTGTAAATAGTAAAGACCGTAGACAATTAAATATGTACTACCGGATATACTAGCTAGGACATACATGTCGACCGTAGCCGAGTGGACTAAACCCTGTACATCGGATAATCGACTGCTACATGAGGAGTTCTAATCCTAGTTAGTGACTTCACTTTTTATACATTTTTTAGTCCTATTTCACTTTGCCGTTATCTGATCAGATTGTTTTTATTACGACGATTTTTTAGCGAGTTTTCGTATAAAAATAATTTAATTAAGAGGAGATAAAAGTTTTTAGACTTAATTCAATTTAAATAGCATATCTGGTTGTTTATTCTTGCCCTAACTTAGTGAAACCGTCACATTTTTAATTTGGTCTTAGACTTTTCCCGTGGCTTCACAAGTGCTTGTTTTAGTGAATTTTCTTTAAAAAAAATATCTAATGGGAAGATCCCAACTTTTGAATTTAGAAAAAATGTCTCCAAATGAGCGCGAACTAGGCGCCCTAGAATCCATATCCAGGGTCAGTTTCAATTTTATATATTATATATATATATATATATATATATATATATATATATATATATATATATATATATATATATATATATATATATATATATATATATATATATATATATATATATATATATATTACGAGAATTTTAGTCTGCAAGTTTAAAGTCAAAAAATTTATAGGCATTTAAAGAAAAAAATTGGGGTTTTCCTGAAAACCAACAAAGTCGCGATTTGAACGTCAAAATTGGCAACATTTAGGCAAATATCCTGAAAGCAATACGTATTATGTAAAAAGTGTTCTGCAAACCCTTAGGTGTCAGCTTCCATCATCCTTTACTTTAATAAAATACCCTTCATTTAAATAAAATATTTCCAGAAAATTCATTTCAAATAATCATTTTGTCTGATGCTTTGGCAGTAGCTTTAGTTAAGTTTATGGTTTAACGGTCTATAATTTTTAGCAAATTTTCGTAGAAAAAAATCGTTAATTAAGAGACCGCGACTTTTGAATTCTAAAAAAGTTTCTTCAAATGAGCGCAAACTAGACCCTCTAGAATCCACATCCGGGTTTACTTTCCGTTTACGTATATACAGGGTAACGCATTTCTACGGTAAAGCTCAATATAATTGTTATTATGCAAGATACGAGAAAAAACTCTATCCGTTATTTATAGGGTGTCTTGAGCTGCATCTTATAAAATTACTTTGATAATCACAAGGTGGCCCATAAGTCGTTGGTGATACCTCTTTTTTTACATTTCTTATTGCATTTTTGCATCTTTCATCGAAATAGAGTGCATGTCTGTAAAAAAAAAATAGGGACGCGGTTATTGGGTTTTGGTAGCGAATTTTTATTAAATGCTTTAAAATTCAATAACTTAATTTGCTATTAACCTAAGGTTCGTCGGTCAGGAATCGAGTTTTTTCGGAAACATTAAAATTTTATTTATGGAAAATTTTATTACATTTTCAAACAAGTTATTTTGATTAAATGTGGTACATTGTTTCTACTATATAGGTTATACCGGTGACCAAGTGATGTCTGCTTGCATTAAAGAGACATATTTGCTATTAAAAACAGTTTTATGAAAATTCACTCTCATGACGCGTTATATTATATCATAACGCAGTGTCATCACACCGTAAGGCACACGTCTTGTTTATTTCATCTAGGATTCTTAGTATTGTAAGATAACGTTTATAGTAGAGGGAATTATTATGTATTAAAATAATTAGATTCTAGTTTAGTTTATATCCAGCTCTTGTTTTGTAAACTCCTGCTTCAGGTTAATAAAGTTTTTTAAAAGAAGATCTCTGAACTAAAGTACACATGTGGCGCAGTCGTTGGTATTTTTGAAATCGGGCTTAGAACAAAAATCGTCGCGGTCCGGTCTGTTTTAACAGTTTATTTCAATAAAAAAAGAACCTTTATAAGTTCGATAATGTTCGATTAATGGTTATCTAAAGCAGTTTCTTAGGGATCCAGACAAAAATCGTTGGTTCCTTTAGAAAAAGTATAGTTAAAAAAATCTGGGATTTCAGACAAAAATCGCTGGTTTCTTTACAAGTATGTTTAAGAAGATCTGGGAGTCCGGACAAGCATCGCTGATTCCTGTAGATCAAAATAGATTTAAGAAGACCTGGGATTCCGGACAAGCATCGCTGGTTCCTTAAGGCACTAAATGAAGCTTTTAACAATATTAATGTAAGTAGTGTTTTCCTTTATATTCATTAAATCCTGTCTTATTCGTATAATTGCAGTTTTCTGTTTTATTAAAAATTAAAGAAATATGATATTTATATCAAAACACGTATTTAATATAGTTATATAGTTGGGAAAGTTTTATGTCTCAGCTTGATATCGCAAGTTTGATTGAAAAGGTACATAATTTAAGATTAAATATGCCTAACATAAAAAGTGCTTCTGCTACAATTGTAAATAGCACAACAGATATGCAGTTACTAAGGTGTCATGCCGACAGTATTTCTGTTTTTGATGGTAATGCTAGGCAGTTAAATAGATTTTTAAATTCTTGCGAAGAATTTTAAGAAATTTCCAAAATTCTCAGGAAGCCGATCATCCAATAAATAGTTGTTTGTTTAATATAATTTTGTCGAAATTAAAAGGTAGAGCACCCGATCTCATTTGTCCAAGACTAGAGCTTAATTCTTGGTTTGCAATCAAAGATGCGTTAACTTTAAGTTTCTCTGACCAAAGAAGTATATATTGTCTGATACAAGATCTTATTTCAATAAAACCTTTGAAAAATGAATAACCTACTCAATTTGGCATGAGAATTCAAGATTCGGGAAGTATGTTATTTGCTAAGTTATATATGTATATAGCTGACGAGAACGAAATCAGAATAAAAATCGAACATTATAATTATTTCGCATTAAAAACATTTATTAGTGGTTTACCACACGAACTACAATTAGTGCTTAGATTAAGATACCCTAGTAGCTTATATATATATATATATATATATATATATATATATATATATATATATATATATATATATATATATATATATGTCTATAGTGATTGAAGAAGAAAACTTTAAAAATTTCTCATTTCTCTAGACAAAATGCTAGTGCTTTTTAATTCTGTACCGACTAATATAGGAACGCCTCAGCTGTAGATTTGCAAATTGGAATCGCTCTATCGGTAATTAGCGAATAATTTATATAATCCGGAAAAGCGATTTAATAGTTTTCCGTTTAGGCAGAACCCTCAAACACATTCTGGAAGTTTTGTATTTTTTTATTCCAAGAATACACCACGACGGCTTACAGCCTAAATACTATCGTACCGTGGGTGTCGACAAGGAGGAAAAAGGCAACTTGCTAATTCTGGACTTGAAGGTTTGGAGGTTCGGGGGAGAAGGAAAAACATGTGTCGGCAAGGTATTCCACAACTTGGAAATCCTCGGGACAAAAGAGCGGGCATAACAAGATATTCTATGTCTGGTGACCTTAACAGTAAAAGGGTGCATTCGCTCGGTCCCCTTGGTAGATCTGTTGGGGGCATCAGGTGGAGGAACTATGGAAGAAAGCTCCTCTGCGCAGTCTCCGTGCAGATATCTATAAAAGAGAGAGAGAGAGAGGTCACCAACAGCACGTCGGTAGCTCTCTTCTGAATGGAGTACAGGATAACGAGTGTAGAAGCGGCAGCGGTACCCCAGATGTGGGAGCGGTATTCGAGGTTTGGTCTTATTTGTGAAGTATGTAAGGTATAGAGATTAGTTAGTGAAAAGTATTTGCGAGCCTGGAAGAGGAAACATAATTTCTTAGCAGCTGCTTCTGCAATTGATGTGACATGTTGGTGCCAATTGAGATTTCGATGCACAGAAATGCCAACAAGTGAAAAGGACTCATTACTTTGAATAACTTGGTTGTTTATTGTGATGAGTCTAGGGCTGGTGTATCTCTTCTGAGAAAGAAAGCAAGACTGTGTAATCAAGTAAGACAAAATTTTCAGCGTAAGCCATTTAATGCGTTTGAAAATAGATCGAATAATTTACGGCATAATTATACACCACAAAATTATAATCAACAAAAATTAATTTCTAGAAATAATGCCAATTCAAACATATAACCACAGCCGATGAAAATGAGTTCAGATAACTTGAGAGAAATATGGCACAATTTGTATCTAGGTCACGACCAACGTTCACTCATCAGGAAAATTTGCATAGCAAGTCGAAGATGAAGTCAGTAATGTATCTCCATTTGTGCATGAAAATGAAAACGATACCATACACCTACGTAACGTTCCAGATGCGTATAGTAATACATTTGCAGATAATTCAGGCCTAGAAAATAAATTAAGTGAATATGGCGATATTAGTAATTATGATAATTATGCAGAATATTGTCAGAGAGGTATTGATCATTTCTTTCAAAGGGAAATTGAAGACCCAGAAAACGAAAATATAAATTTTTCACAGGCACAACCGACCAACATAATACAACTTAATAATATAAGAACAGATCTCCCCTATGTGTATATGCCTTATTTAAATGCTTACTTTCTTTTAGATACAGGTAGTTCTAAAAGTCCTATAGATCCCATATTAGCTTATAAGTATTATGGCAAATATCTAAAAAAAGAAATGTTCAACATATAAACAGCTCACGCAATGACGTGTGATGATGACGTAGCTATTATTCCAACCTTTAATTTATTTAAAATATACGTATGCACAAATTTCATATATTTAAATTATCGGAATAATTCTATGGTCTCATTGGTGTAGATATATTAAATACATTAGGCGCAAACATTGAATTACAAGATTGTAAATTAACTACTAAAGATATCGAAATTCCAATAACATATAAAAGTTCACTAAATTTGGTTGAAAACAATAATCACTCCTACAAATTCAAAAAATTTAGTATCACAATCGAACCTAGAATGCAAAAAGCAGTTAGGATTGCTGTAAAGCAAAATTAGGGACTCGGAATTCTAAATCACGAAATATTTGGTGATGTCACAGAAATGCCATTAGCACTTGTAAACGTTAAAAATAATTTGGCTGTAACCACAATTACAAACTAAAGATAACCCGGTTAAAGTAACATTTAATGAACCATTATACATAGAGCCGGTTAATTGTTTTGACATGAATTTTTATGAAAAAATGGAAGTTGACGATATTATGTATGAGGAACAACATAATCTTTTAAAAAATAATTAAAAAAATATGAGATTCGATCATTTATAGAAGAGAAAAATGCTATTAGAAAATTATGTTACGAGTTTAGGGACATCTCTCATTGCAAACAAATCCCATTAACATTTACTAATCAAATTAGACATAAAATGAATTTAAAAGATGATACACCTCTATTTACTAAAACGTATCGATATCCAGCAGTTCATAGAAATGAAGTTAGACAACAAATTTCAAAAATATTAGATCAGGGAATTATTCAAAACTCGACATCCCATCGGCCAAGACTCATCTAGATTGTACCGAAGAAACTCAATTCCTCTAGTAAAAGGAAGTGGCAAGACTATCCCAAATTAAATGAGCGAACTATTGACGACAGATACTCTTTACCTAATATAACAGAAAGTTTAGACAAATTGGGCAAAAGCGAATATTTCACAACCCTATATCTAGCAAGCGGTTATTATCAAATAGAAATGCACCCAGATGACAATTAAAAACGGCATTTCAAACCGAGCAAGGTCATTATGAATTTAGGAGGATGCCAGTGGGCTTGAAGAGTTCTCCTTCCACATTTCAGCGCGTGGTCGATAATATTATTGAGAAGGCTACAAAAGGAGATATGTCTTGTATATTTGGACTATATCGTAATATTTAGCGCGTTGTTACAAGAATATCTCGATAGGTTAAGAAAAGTATATATGCGGTTACGAGAGGCAAATTTTAAATTAGAATTAGATAAGTCTGAATATCTTAGGAAAAAGGTTCAATATCTCTGACATATAATCACCCTATCCGGAGTAAAACCGAATCCTGACAAAATATCAGTAATAAAGAATTTTCCTTTACCAAAAGCCCGAAAAGAAATTAAATCGCTTCTAGTCTTAGTAGGATATTATAGGCGATTTATAAAAGATTTTGCAAAAATAACAAAACCAATGACGGTTTTCTTAAAGGAAGACATGCAAATTAAACAGACACCAGAATTTATACAAGCTTTCAAACATTGTAAAAATTTACTTAGCAACTCCCATATACTTCAATATCCCGATTTTAATCAACCTTTTGTTCTTACAACAGATGCGAGTAATTACGCTCTAGGCGCAGTTTTATCTCAAGGAAATATCCCCAATGAAAAACCTGTAGCTTTTGCTAGTAGAACTCTGAACAACAGTGAAACTAGATATAGAAAAAGATCTTTTAGCCATTGTATGGGCATGTAAGTATTTTTGACCGTATCTGTATGGTAGGAAGTTTACAATTTATACCGATCATAAACCCCTTCTTTAGATCTTTACTTTAAAAGAACCTAACAGCAAACTTTCACGGTGGCGTTTAAAGTTGGAAGAATTCGATTATGAAATCATATATAAAAAGTCTGGACGCAGCACGTGCGTTATTGTAGTGAATTTTCATAAAAATGTTTTTAATAGGAAATATGTGTTTTTTTAAGAAAGCTGGCATCAAATTTAATTACCAGTATTACCTATATAGTAGAAACAATGTGCCATGTTTTATCAAAATAACTTTATTGTTTGAAAACGTACAAAAATTTCCGAAAGGAAAGTTAAAGTGTTCCCGAAAAAACCGTTTCTTGGTCTACCTTATACGTTAATAGCAAATTAAGCTTTGAGCAATTGAGCATTTAATCAAAATTCGCTACCGTAACGCACTTGCTGCATCCCGAATTTCTTTTCTTACAAACATGAATTATATTTCGATGGGAAATGCAAAAAAAAAGAAAAATTGTATCATTAACGACTTATGGGCCAGCCTGTGATTGTAGAAATAATGTTTTAAGATGTAGCTCAAGACACCCTATAATTAATGTACACATTTTTTTTTCATATCTTGTATAATAACGGATATATTGAGCTTTATTGACTTTTTACGAAAATTCCACAAAAATTATATACCATGAAACGATAAACTCTATAGATAAGACTACTTCCAAGCATCAGAAAAAGGGTCTATTTGAAATGAATTTTCTGGAAAGATTTAATACAATAAAGGACAGTGACAGTTGAAACTAAGACTTCAGGGTTTGTAGAACAATCTTCTTGAGACATTTTCTTTCCATATCCCGTATTATGTTCAAATTATTTGCCTAAATGTTGCAAATTTTGACGTTTTAAATCGCGACTTTGGCGTTTTGAGGAAAACCATAACGGGAAGTCGTCTTAACTTAGGAGAACTCTGTCTTCACTGTAGGCTACCCTGGGTGTGAATAGTCGTCGACAGCTACTTAGAAAGGGGGTTAAATACTTGAGGTAGCGCATCGACTTCTCTATCGATGCTGGCGTCCCAGCATGATCCCGTAGGAGAGCCGTATCACTAAAACTATCCCGGAAATTCCCCGCACTATGAAAGAATAATATTAACCCGCAAAATAACACGAAATACTTATTACTACTAAATTTAGAGATGAAATCGCTATTTTTCTACCGAAGGTAAATCGACTGGAAGCCGAGAAGTTTCGAGATCATTTATTTGTGACGAAATTGAGATACTTGGTCGGCATATTCGAGAAATTAAATACTTTGTATCTTCAAGTCCAAAGAGCAAATGCACCCATCTTTTGGATACGATTGATAAGCTTAATGCGTTTTGTAGAAAACTAGAATTAGTACAGGCAATAGAGAATTTGTTTCTGCATTAAATTACAGGAGTTGTTTTTTTGATACATAGGTTCAGAATGACGTACTGAATATAAAAACACAAAATCCTTACAAATTACGAGGCCGGAAGTGCCGCCATTTTGAGAAAAACCGTTTTGGTCTATATCTCCATAACCGTGCACTTTAGGCCAAAAATGGTAATGACCTTTATTGTAGATAATTGCATTTTTCATCTTTTTTGTTAATTTTTTTTTGTATCACTCACCGTTTACAACTTATACGACTACTAGCATTCATTTATTGACTTTTTTACCCATATCTTTGTTAATAATTGTTTAAAAAATAAAATGCTTATAACTTAACTTTTCAATCGACAAATTGCCTACAGTTTTTACTTAAAACTTAAAAATTCACTAATGAGGAGACCCCGAGTTTTGAATTTTGAAAAAAAAAATTGAAATAGGCGCTAATTATGCCCCCTATAAAATCACACACTGATAACTCAAAAACGAATGGGCCGGTTTTAATTAAATTTGGTAAATACCTTCCACTTGTAAGTGGCTTGGATAAGTTCGTTATCTAAGAAAATCGGCCCAGGTTTTCCCGGAAAATTGTGTGTTTTCTTTCGAAAAAAAATCATATCTCCGGAAATAACAAAGTACGGGCAACTAAATTTGGTACACGGTTTTACGTCATTATAGGTAAATTACATATCAAAATTTAGGTCTGTAGGTTAAAAGACAAAAAAGTTATAGTCATTTAAACAAAAATAAGTTGGGGTTTTCCTCAAAACGTCAAGTCGCGAATTAAAACGTCAAAATTGGCAACATTTACGCAAAAAACCTGAAACTAATATAAGCTAAGGAAAGAAAATGTCTCAAGAAGAATGTTTTACAAAGCCTGAAGTTTTAACTTCAACCGTCAACGTCCTTCATTTTACTAAAATATTTCCAGAAAAATTTGGCGATTGAAAAGTGCAACATTTAACGCGTTATAACTTTGAAAATATTGATTTTAGAAAAAAAAAGTTTTAGTAAAAATTGTAGGAAATTTATCGATTGAAAAGTTAAGTTATAAGCATTTTATTGTTTAAACAATTATTAACAAGGATATAGGTAAAAAAGTCAACAAATGAATGCTAATAGTCGTATAAGTTGTAAACGGTGAGTGATACAAAAAAAATTATTCATCATTAAAGATGAGAAATGCAATTATCTACAATAAAGGTCATTACTATTTTTGATCTAAAGTGCACGGTTACGGAGATATAGACCAAAACGGTTTTTCTCAAAATGGCGGCACTTCCGGCTTCCTAATTTGTAAGGATTTTGTGTTTTTAGATTCAGTACGTCATTCTGAACCTGCCTATCAAAAAAAAATAACTCCTGTAATTTAGTGCATTATGGACAAGAGTAACGGGCTCCTCTATTGCCTGTACTAAATTATGGAGCAGCAATGTAAAGCAAAAAATCCTAGAAACCTTTGCAAATGTGAATTAATTCGTTAAAGCTTACAAGGCTGAAGAAAAATACGTGGAAAATATGTTTGTAACTATTGAAAGGATTTTGAAATGTACTCTGTTGCTGACTTCAACTTAATAGCAAGCTACGGGTCGGTTAGGGACCCATTTTAAAATACTCCTGGAAGTCTCTCAACTGCCGAAGGAGAAATCTTTATGGACTTTACGGCAAGTGGCGAAATCAAAAGACAATTTAGTAATACATCCCTCTTTGAATTTGGGCGGGACTAGATGATGAGTTTTCTGCACTGAAAACGAGAGCCTTTCGTAAACTATTACCATTTTCAACACCTTTGCAAAACCGGATTTTTCGCGGTGGCTGCTTTGAAGATAAAATATACCTAGATCTCAGCTAAATATAGAAAAAGAGCTAAGATTCTCAATTTCTAATATCAAAAAAATTTGCCCTGCAAGACAGGCCCAAAGCAGTCACTAATAATTATTAATCTTGTTCTTAGTTTAATATTAGTAAGATAATTATTAAATAAATTGTGCAGTACTGATCTTATATGTGTATTCCATTGCTTTTCTTCCATTGAATAAGTTTTAGTGAATTTTCTTAAAAAAATTCACTAATGAGGAGATCCCGACTTTTGAATTTTGAAAAAATTTCTTCAAATGAGCGCTAATTAGGCCCCCTAGAACACATATCCGGGGTCGGTTTTGATTTTTATATGTTTATATATATATATATATATATATATATATATATATATATATATATATATATATATATATATATATATATATATATATATATATATATATTTTTTTTTTTTCTGGCATTAGATATGTCATGTAAAATGTCAAAATTTATGTGCTAAAGAATTATGTTTTTTAAAGATGGTTTGGTTGAAATAAAGAGAAAGAGTGAGGCGAGAGTGAAGATAAATATTTGTAACGGCTATATAAATGTTTGTGGAAGAAGAAAGAGAAGAAAAGGCAAGATCGATCAAAATTAAGAAAGTGACATTAAAATAAAATTTTGACAGTTTGATTATTAGAGGATTTTGACAAAATTATGTTAATACAAGCACAAGCACTGCTTCTTTGTAAGGCATATTGTATAATTTTGACCAGTAATAAATAATAAAAAATATATATATATATATATATATATATATATATATATATATATATATATATATATATATATATATATATATATATATATATATATATATATATATATAAATGTATCACACCGATACCTCCAAAAATAATGGGCCGATTTTAATGAAATTTGGCGAATACCTTCCTTTTGTAAGTTGCTTGGATAAGTTCGTTAGCCAGGAAAATAGGCGGAGGTTTTCGCGAAAAATTTTGTATTTTCTTTAGAAAAAAATTTATATCTCCGGAAATAACAAAGTAAGGACAACCAAATTTGGTACGTCGTTTTATATCGGTATCGGTAAATTACCTACCAAAATTAAGCGCTGTAGATTAAAAGACAAAAAGTTATGGGCATTTAAAGAAAACTAAATTGGGGTTTTCCTCAAAACGTCAAAGTGACAATTTAAAACGTCAAAATTCGCAACATTTAGGCAAAGAATTTGAATCTAATACGAGCTATGGAAAGGAAGTGTCTCAGGAAGAATGTTTTACAAACCCTGAAGTCTTAGTTTCAACCGTCATTGTCCTTCATTTTACTAAAATGTTTTCAGAAAATTCATTTCAAATAGACCCTTTCTCTTATGCTTGGCAGTAGTCTTAGCTATAGAGTTTATCGTTTAATGGTATATAACTTTTGTCGAATTTTCGTAAAAAATCAATAAAGCTTAATATATCCGTTATTCTACAAGATATGAAAAAAAATTGGATACATTAATTAGAGGGTGTCTTGAGCTACATCTTAAAAAATATTTCTACATTCACAGGGTGGTCCATAGGTCATTGGTGATACAAATATTATTATTTTTTTAGTCGAAAACGCCCCATGTTTTGCATTTTTCATCAAAATATAATGCATGTTTATAAGTAAAGAAATTCTGGATGCAGAAAGTGCGTTATGGTGGCGAATTTTGATCAAATGCTTCATATTTGAAAAGCTCAATTTGCTATGAACCTATAAGTTTCACCCAGAAACAGATTTTTTCGGTTACACTTAAAGTTTACTTTCGGAAATTTTTGTACGTTTTCAAACAGTAAAGTTATTTTGATAAAACATGGCACATTGTTTCTACTATATGTGTTATACTACTATAAATTTGATGCCTGCTTTCTTAAAAAAAAAACACACATATTTGCTATTAAAAGTAATTTAATGAAAATTCACTACCATAACGCACTAGCTGCGTCCCGATTTTTTTTTTCTGTTTGTATTTACCCAATCACGCACTTGGTGCGTCCTGAAATTTTAATAATATATTTTTTCTCATTTTTTCTGAATATGGCCGCGCCCCACATTTACTTATATGACGTCCACTAGGGGGGCGCACCGCACAGGTTAATAATCGCTGACTTACGGCAATTAAACGGTAGGATCAAGAAATTTCAAGATACCCAAACAGCTAACCCAGTTTACCCAAGGTGACTAAACAGTATCTATACTCAGCTTTCTGGAATATTTTCAAAACTAACACTCTACTAAACATAACGTTAAAATTCTAGAATGCAACAAGGAAACTCTGATTTATTTAAACACAACAATATTATTTCGTATTAAGTTCCGAAGGTTAGGGAAAGAGAAAAACGGAAAGTAATTGGAACAGGAATCGTAAAACAAGCGAGGGACAACTGTGCAATATAATTCCCTAAACGAATACCTGATAAAATTTAAAATTTATTTTTTATATTTGGAGATCGTCTGGGATTTCAGCTCAGACGACACCCTCGAATACAAATCCCCTGTCAACAAAGGTTCCACAAAATTACATTTCTATGAGCCTGCCGTGTGTAAATTTCACAATAATAAATGGAGCATTCAGCATTTCCTTTATTTCATTGCAGGCTCTAATATTGTGAGAAACATATATGCTTAACATTTTTGAAGACAGATATTTATTATATTCAGTTGAGCAATCGTAAAAAGTGCTGCAAATTGAAACCTAACTTCCACATAGCTGTCTGTGATAATCTGATCTCATCAAAAAGACATTCTCATAAAATCAATTTACGGTCCATGACTTGACCACAAAGAAAATATTTGTATTCCTGTACCAGTAAACTTCTGAAACGTTATATTACTCGATTTTTAACAAAAAAATGCAAATTATCTCCAACGCACCCCTTAATTGTTCCCCTACCCCTAAAGCGATCTGACCCAAAAACAATCCAAACCGCTCGTTTGTCGGGTGCTAACTGTATACTAAATTTGAAGACGATATCTCAATTCCTCTTTTTCCTCTACCGAGCTCGCAAATACTTTTCACCAGCTAATCTCTATACCTTATGTACTTCACAAATAAGACCAAACCTCGAATACTGCTCCCACATCTGGGGTGCTGCTGCCTCTTCTACACTCGCTATCCTAGACTCCTTCAGAAGAGCGCTATACGTCTCATCGGTGACACTACCCTCCCCCAAAGGCTGCCATCCCTCGCCCACCGACGTGCCGTTGGTGACCTCTCTCTCTTTTATAGATATCTGCACGGGCACTGCTCAGAGGAGCTTTCCTCCACAGTTCCCCCACCTGCTGCCCCCAACAGATCTACCAGGGAAACAGAGCGAATGCACCCTTTTACTGTCCAGGTTACCAGACATAGAACATCTTGTTGTCCCCGCTCTTTTGTCCCGAGGACTTCCGAGTTGTGGAATTCCTTGCCGGCACATGTTTTTCCTTCTCCCCCGAACCTCCAAACCTTCAAGTCGAGAATTAACAAGTTGCCTCATTCGTCCTTGTCTACACCTACGGCACGATAGTATTTAGGCTTTAGGCCCTCGTGGTGTGTTGTTGAAATTTAAAAAAAAATCGTTGTGAAGTTATCGTGCCTACAACAGATAGACATACAGACCAACAGACCGACAGACCGACAGACCGACAGACGGACAGACCGACAGGCCGACAGACCGACAGGCACAGAAAATTTTCTCTTCCAAATCATGTTTTCTATATCTTTGGACACTTTCTAATGACGTTTAAGCGAAAAAAATTTTGAATTTTTGTCACCGATGCCATACTTCCATACTTATTGACGATGTGGCAGTAATTATAAAAAATCATAATTTATAAGGTTAGTACAAGGTAGGGTCGACCAGAAACTTCCACAAAGGTTTTAGTGTTATGGCAAAATAATAATAATAATACTAATTATAAATATAATAATACTGCTGCAGACTGAATCATAACTTCCACATAACTGTGGTAATCGAAAGACATTCTCATGATATGAATTTAGGGTCCATCAGTTCCCTTAATTTGTTTCTTGGTGTCTATTTTAAACGCATTTTCGCAAATATTTTATGTAAATGAAGACGAGTAACAGTTGAAACTAGTAACTTGTTGTTAAGGACATTTCATGTATTATTTTACATTCACATATCGGATCAGTTTTAGAATCTTGGTTCGAAAATCGCCACTTTTGACGTTTCAAACTGCTACTAGCGTGTTCAGAAAAAGAACAATAAAATTTCCAAAGTGATCTTTCTCGTACTAACAGTTGAAACCAGTAACTTAAGGACATTTCATGCATTATTTTACATTGACATATCGGATCAGTTTTAGAATCTCGGTTCGAAAATCGCCAGTTTTGACGTTTCAATCTACTACTAGCATGTTCAGAAAAAGAACTCTAAAATTTCCAAAGTGATCTTTCTTGTACTTCTTTGCCTTTTTACGACAAGAAATCTTTTCCCCTACTATTTACCGGATTTTGTTAACCACACGCAGTATCTTTCTTTTCTGCCCCACTTAGCCCCCCCGTACAATTTTTTTCTACGAAAATTACCTGATATGGAATATATGTTATCCACAATAATCATTTTTAACTGTCCGTTAGAAATGTGACCTTTGACTTTCTAATATCTTTTACAACTAATTCTGGTCTTTTCTTAAGCTATAAAGCTATGATAGCATTTGCTAGATATGTTTTGCCTCTTGTCTGGCTTTTCTTCCAATATCCATACACTGATACCATCTAAAACTAAATTGCTATTTTCACATAATATTTACTTCACCAGAAGCATAAAATATAGAATTACAATCTGAAGAGACAATACCAGATTAGGTTAATTTACTTGAAGTTTTTTATAAAACAATGTAAACTAATGCGATTAAATTGCCGGTCAATAAATCAGGGAGTAAATTGCAGCTTAAATGAAGTAGTAGCCACGTTAATCTTCACAAATTAATTCTAGCGGATTACATGCCGTTGGATGGTAACGTCTTCTGCATGAATCGTAGGGTTCATGAATAATTATATACCATTACATAGAGTGATGTTGGTTTGCTGGACGATTACTTGATACATTAAGTGTATAAAGAAGAATCAACTAAACGATATCACGTTTGGGGACAATTACATAAAAGAGTACTGATGCAGCAAATCTTTGGTTCGATTTTTATCAAAAAGTGTTGGTGAAACTTTTAACAATATATATATATATATATATATATATATATATATATATATATATATATATATATATATATATACAGTGTGTCCACGGATTGAGTGTGGGTAACGTATAAGTGACAAAAAAATTTTGAATTAGATTATAATATTCTGGGAATCGCTCCTGCTTTGTCTTAAACTAAGATGTTAAGGAAATGAACAAAATCAATTAATATACAGGGTGGTTTAGAACTGATTTAATTAAATGTGTTAAGAGTAAACTATCTTTGTTTATAAAGATACCGCAAAAAGTTATTAACAAAACTTGTTTAGAATTAAAATTTATGACAGACTCTCAATTTTTAAGACTTGAATTTTTAAGTAAATTATTAACATTTTTTCCTTATCAACATGGAGCTTTTTACCTGTGGTTTTCTGAACGCAGGTGCGCCATGTAAGTAACCATGCAATGTTAAATAATAATTTATTAGTAAAATACAAAACGCTTAGTGCTAAAAAAAATCAAAACGAACAACGAAAAATAAAGAAATTATTCAAATGTGCTACCACCAACCGATACACATAACTCAGCCCATTTAGTAAATGCTTTGTGGGCATTTTGAATATGTTGAATTGGAATACCGTCAATTGCCTCTCTCAACCCCAGGGTCAACAATTTAAGATCGTTGTTTAATGGAGCCGCGTAGACTTTCTGTTTCAGATAGCCCCAAAAATAATAGTCCATTAAGGTAAGATCGGGACTTCTGGGAGGCCAAGGTATTGGCCCATATCGACGAATTCACCGCCCAGGAAATTCGCGATCTAACCATTCTCGAACGATTCCTGTTGCATGTGCTTAGGTGGCCGTCATGCTGAAAGTATGCTCTTTGTCTATCTTCTAGTGACATGTTATGCAAATGGTCTTGAAGAATATTTTCCAGCATTTCCAGATAACTGTACGGGTTTATATTCCGCTCAAAAGTATGGTCCAATTATCCCAGTGTAAGAAACAGCACGCCACACATTTACCTTCTTATGGCATTGTCTTCTGCAATTAACTCTATAATTTGGATTCTCCATAGACCAATGCCGTGCATTTTGGGAATTTACCACCCCATTGGTGGTGAAAGTGGATTTGTCCGAAAAAATAATACTTCTGCTCAAATTGTGATTTTGTAGATATTGCTCTTCGTACCATAAACAAAAGTCTAATCGTTTTAACTCGTCATTTTCTTCCAAAGTGTGTATAAGTTTTGCTTTGAAAGGTTTCACCTTGGTACGATAAATTTGTTGCAAATACGATTTGCTAATATTGCCAATTTGTAATGCCCTTCTTCTTAATGATAATTTCGGAAAACGCCTAACAGAATCCATAGCTAATGCAGCTGCAGCATTGTCTTCTTAATTTAGGTCGGATTTTGTCTTCTTAGCATTTAAAACACTCCCAGTACGCATAAATTTTGTACCAACTTTTTTTACACCAGTAGCGGAAACCGAATAATTTGGCCAGCGTTCAAGGAATTGTCTTATCACTCCCTGATAAGAATGTTCTTCACCAAAACCACAGCACTGCACAATAAACACTTTTTGTTCTGTTGTTAACATTTTTAAATACAGAAGCTTGCCATTCGTGACAAATAAAATTGACGTTTCAATTTTCCAAATAAGTAGTATCGCGGGAAACGAACAAGGCAGAGCTCAAGTAGCCATGCAACTCGCCAGTTATTGCTTCAAATGTCCAATTGTACGTTTACTTTACATTTTTTTACTGGCTGAGATGAAAGCAAACCTACCCCAAGTTTAATTAAGGTAAAGACTTTTTTAATGCAGTTTCAAGTATTTTGTAAAATACACCTAATCACAGAAGCCGTCGAACGTCATTTAAATAAAGTCGCAGCTAAAAAAATTCATAGTTGG
Source organism: Tillus elongatus (assembly GCA_964006375.1). Taxonomy (NCBI): domain Eukaryota; kingdom Metazoa; phylum Arthropoda; class Insecta; order Coleoptera; family Cleridae; genus Tillus; species Tillus elongatus. The sequence goes on along the minus strand of OZ023267.1, from coordinate 111,512,297 downwards.
CTGATCTGTTCGCAAATTTAGAGCCTGTCATAAATTTTGATTCTAAACAATTTTCGTTAGCAACTTTTTGCGGTATCTTTATAAACGAAGGTAGTTTACTCTTAATACATTTCATTACATCAATTATAAACCACCCTGTATAATAATTGATTTTGTTCATTTTCTCAACATCTCAGTTTAAGACAAAGCAGGAGCGATTCCCAAAATATCATAATATAAATCGAAATTTTTTTGTCACTTATACATTACCCACACTAAATCCGTGGACACACTGTATATATATATATATATATATATATATATATATATATATATATATATATATATATATATATATATATATATATATATATAGCGAGAGAGAGAGAGAGAGAGAGAGAGAGAGAGAGAGAGAAAGAGAAAGTGGTCCAACAGTGCGTTCTCCTTTAATATTCAGTTATAACGTTAGCTACAAACTAAAACCATTTTGGCATATAGGGTGTTGCATAAGTTAGATACAACCCAAATTTCACTTTTTTAAATGGTACACCCCGTATATATATATATATATATATATATATATATATATATATATATATATATATATATATATATATATATATATATATAGCATACAACACTCTATGATGCCAGAAATCTGAAAAAATGTTCTTCTTTCAATTTCAATCAGTTAAGAAGTAATTCCTTGAAAACAGTATACAGGGTGACTAAAAACACTGGGGCCAAGTCTTCTCGAGAAATTCAAATGGAACACCTGTATATTATAATCAATTTCGATACATCAACAAATGGCCTTTTAGTTACATGAAGTATTCCTTATACCTAAAACCAGTATTTACTGAGATATTGGGTGTTTTTTAAGAAAAAAGGTACATTTATACACAGGAACAAATTAATGTATTATATCATATCTATCCAAAATAAACAATGTATTGACTTCGTGTCAAATATTAACTTAAACTATCGAGTAGTTATTTTCTCGTATTTGAATAATAACAACACGCTAAAATGACTAATGTGATTTATATGGAGAAAGTAACAAAAATGTTTTATTTGCGACAAGAATCTATCATAAGAAATATCTTAATAGGAGACAACCACACAGAAGCGCTTTTCAAAGGCTGATGCGACGTTTTGACGAAACTGGGAACACAGGATACAACAAGACTGACATAACCAAGCCTGTTTTGGACGAAGAGAGTTAATTTCATAGTAAACTGAAAAGTGACAGAAGACTCCCATATCAGCTCAAGAAAAATGGCAAGGGAAATTGATATCAGTAAGACCTATGGTTTACGAATTTTAGGTAAAAACAAATTTCACCCATACCATATTCAACTCCTCCAAGGACTGTACAATGATGATTATCAAAAGTGACTATCATTTTGTCACTAGGTACAGCAACAAATCCAAAGAGATACAAGATTCTTCAACTTTGTGTTGTTCACTGATGAACCAACATTTTCATAAGAACGGACTTGTGAAGAGACATAATTTTCACTATTATTCTGCTGAAAGACCTCACTTTACTCACACGGCTAGTCAAAATAGGTGGCCTCTTAACGTCTGGGGTATAATTTTGGTCTTATATTAACTCTAGGAAGACATCTGGTTTACCCTCTTGCATTTCTATCGATGGACTCTTTGAGTCGGATCCGCAGCGGATAGTAAATAAGTTTGCTATTTTTTTCTCATAATCTTTCTTACCCAGTACTACTTCAGCGACATCTTCTGTCATCATGCCACAAAAATCAGGTTGCACTATATATCCCCCGGCTCTTGATCCTGACGACATTAGATCTTCCATAGGCAGCATCAAGTCTAACCTGACATCTGGTCCTGATGGTGTACCGGAATTCTTGGTGAAGGACTGAGTGGAGGTTTTTGTGAATACACTGTTACATATATTTAATTTAGTATTTAAAACCACTTGTTTTCCAGACAAATGGGGTATATCTAAGGGGATTCCTGTGTTCAAGGCTGGAGACAGAGGTAGTGCTCTTAATTATCGAACTATAGCTATAAGTAATAACTTCTGTAAACTATAGGAAGCTTGCCTCTGTAGACATTTGTCCTTTCACCTCTCCTCTGGTCTAATACCTGAGCAACATGGATTCGTTAGAAACCGTTTCACAGCGACCAATCTTGTGTCTTTTACACAATATTTTTTTTGAAGCTCTGGAGACGCATTCACAGGTAGATGGGGTCTATCTGGATTTCTCCAGGACTTTTGACCAAGTGGATCACTCCGTCTTGGTTTCTAAGTTGGACAGTGTTGGTCTTTCTGATAGTCTATTGGCATTATTTAAATCCTATCTGCACAATAGACAACTATTTGTCGAAGTTACGGGTTACCGGTCTCACAGATTTACCATTTTTTCTGGGATTCCCCAGGGTTCTCATTTGGCACCGCTACTATTCAATATATATATATATATATATATATATATATATATATATATATATATATATATATATATATTAATGACATAAAAGATCATTTAAATGTCAGCTTCTTATTGTATACCTTTAAACATCAACAAGTCTTGCGTCATGTCATATTATAGGATAGAATCTCCCTTGCTCTTCGATTATAATATTAATGGTAAAAATTTGCGGCGTCATACCTCGGTGAAAGATTTGGGGGTGACTTTTGATTCACAGCTCCCATTTGTTCCACATACTCAAAACATGGTAGATAGGTCGTACAGGCTTGTAGGTTTCATATTCAGAAATAGTAAAAATTTCAAATCCGAGACGATACTAAAGCTTTACCTCTTGTTTGTCAAGTCTCGATTGGAGTATTGTTCGGTCGTCTGGTCCCCCATATATCATGTCCATATAAATAACATAGAACATCTGCAGCGTAAAATACTGAAGTATTTATGTTTTATAGAGAGGATGGTCACTACCTCCCCATTGGTTGTCCACATTCCGAACTGCTGGAGAGGTTCGGCTTGCATGCTCTGAGTGACAGACGTAAATATTTTTTTGTATCCTTTTTACACAAACTGTTGGCTGCTGGTTTGGTCAGTCCTTTATTGTTGTCTTCCATATATTTAAGAATTCCTCGTGTTTGCTCACGTTACGATCCTGCGTTATACACACTGTTGCATCGTACGCGGTCTATGGAGTCACCTATTTACTAAATTATCACTAACTATATGTCCGTTTGCGAGAGCGTCGATATTCTTTTGCAAGTGACCGTCAAATAAAAAATATTATATTGCCTTTTATTTTCGAATAATTTGTTTAGGGTTAGTTTAGATTATCCTAGATTTCTTGTATTTTTTTACTCATTGTTGGTTTTCTTGTGTTACTTATCCACATCCATTAGAATGGTATATAACCGTAGGATGTGTGTACTTAAATAGATAAATAATTATTGGAAATTTTGTCATCAGTCCGCATTTCTTTGAAGAACGGTTCACTGCACAGCGATATCTTCAGTTTCTAGGAGTAGACCTTGGACCATTATTATACCAACTGCCTGTTTGCGTACGTGATCATATGTGGTGTATGCATGACAGTGCCCCGCTTAATTATACAGCTAACATTCATGCTTTTCTAACCAACATTTTGTAGAACGCTCGATTGGGAGAGGAGGGTCAAATGCATGACCGCCTAGGTCACCTGTTCTAACAAAAATGGACTTCGTTTTATGTGATTATCTAAAAAAAATTGTTTATCAGGCACAATCGTCGATAAAAGAAGATATGAGGGCAGTCCGTGGTGTATTTGATAACTCAAGTGTATTACGAGACGCTAACTATTCTTTTGAAAATCGCTAAACTTTTGTGCTGAGTATAAGGGAGGTCATTTCAAAAACCTAGTTAACCAGTTTTAAATGTGTTTGTGTAGTTGTTATATCATTGTTATCACAATTTTCCGTGATTTGATAGATTCTAATTTCAGCTGTCGGTTTTATTTCAATATCATTAGATCGAATAGTCTTTAATTTATACTTGTTAAATTTTTCCATTAAAATTTTCTTTTCTGGTTATTATTTTTATTTGGGGAATATTATTTTCTCCATGCTTTTGTATATGCTTAACAATATATTCTTTAAGGAATGGGTCATAGTTGAAACAAGCCGATATTTGCAAGTTTTCTGAAATAATAAAACGAGGTCGGAATAAGTACTAGGTTTAGAAAAGTAGTGACCGTAAACTTTATTATAATTCTTCATATGCCCCAACAGACGACTAATAATCAAACCAAGGGAGTCTAGGCAGGAAACTGTATACAGGTGTTTCAAAAATAATACACTAATTCGTTTCGGTGTATAAATGTGCCTTATTTCTTTAAAAAACCAATATCTCAGTAAATACTAGTTTTAGGTATAGGAAATGTTTCTTGTATCGAAATTGATTATAATATACAGGATGACCTATTTGAATTACTCAATAAAACTTAACTCCATTGTTTTTACTCACCCTGTTTTTAAGGAATTCAAACAATACCGCCGCTAGAGGTGGTGGTAAGGGGCGGCGGCGGCTGCGCCACCGATCGCAATCGGATTTATAGAATCTCAATCGACATTGATCTAACCAGCCTAAATAAGAAGAAGACCTGTCATTTTAATTTTTGTAAAAACGACGTGTGTAAAGATGGCGGTTTGCGCATGCGCAAACCAACTTTTTTATTAAGCGATGTAGAGGTATAGTGTTTGGTATCATGTTACTCGCCGTGATGAGTAGAACGCAGTGCCGCCACCGGAGGCGGTTGTGGGTGCGGTGGGGAGTAGTAGGTATAGATGGTTTCTTCTGAGCCCTCCGCCACGTCCGCCAGGCTACTGCGTCAGCGCGAAGCGCCTGTGTGACGTCATAGTGACGTCACTAAACGGATAGCCAATAGGGAGCAAACCTCATATGACGTAATCCAAGATGGCGTCCAAGATGGCCGACCGGAAGTGAAAAACGCGAGAAATTTAAGTTTTTAAATGAGACGTGACACTACCGATCAACGTAAGATGACCCGCTATTTTGATTTTTGGTGGTGCGACGTACGTAAAAATGGCAGTTTGCGCATGCGCATGCGCAAACCCAACTTTGTTATTAGGCGGTCTAGAGGTGTAGTATTTGGTATCATCTTACTTGCCTTGGCAAGTAGAATTCAATGTCGCCGCCGTAGGTGGTGGTACGGGGCGGCGCGGGCTGCGCCCCCGGTCGCAATCGGATTTTTAGAATCTGAATCGAGATTGATCTGACAAGCATAAATAAGAAAAATACCTGTTATTTTGATTTTTATAAAAATGACGTATGTAAAGATGGCGGTTTGCGCATGCCTAAGCTGACTTTTTTGTATTGAGCACTGTAGAGGTATAGTGTTTAATATCGTGTTACTCATCGTGATGAGTGTAATGCAGTACCGCCACCGAAGGCGGCGGTGGGTTTGGTTGGAAGGTTGCACCCTTGGTCAGAATCGGATTTTTAAAATCTAAATCAAGATTTCATCTAACCTGTCTAAATAATGAGACGTGTAATTTTTATTTTTATAAAAATAAAGTATGTAAAGATGTCGGTTTGCGCATGCGCAAACCAACTTTGTTATTAAGCGGTGTAAAGGTATAGTGTTTGGTGTCATCTTAATCGTCTTGATAAGTAGAATTCAAAAATAGTATACTCGCATGCGCAAAATGTCAAAATCACTATTAAGAAAGTTGATTACGATTCGTGAATTATAAAATTAATTTTGTTGAAAGAAATCAAAAATTAAATATTTTTGACACGCGCAAAACGCCATCTGGTCACACATTAAAACGAGAAAAAAAAAGAAATATTTTGGTGGAAAAATCAGTATGGCCATCATAAAATAAAAAAAGTTAACAATCCCGACTTAAGTTTACGGTTAAGACATATTGATTTTTTGAACAAATTTATTATTGATTACACAGATTACTACATAAGATATAAAAACATATATAAAATAATGAGAAATACAAATATCGACGTCAGTGTCATATATTAATGATATCACATGATGTGCAGAGTGTAATGTAAGAAACAGGAATGCACGCCCCACTGAAGGCGAGTCGCCTATTTATAAGGTTTCGCCTTGGGCGTAGCATTATTGTTCTTAGAGGTAACTTCAATTTCGTTGACACAGCTTCCCACACTTTACTGCGTAGTTTTCCAAGGTGCCTTCTGATTCCGCTGACTTGGGTGTCTGCATACTTGGACTGCTACTTTTTATTATAATGGATCTTTGTTGGTGGTCTATTTATCTCGCGACTCAGAAAGTAATGAATCTAGACAAACTTTAAGGCCGGCGTGGCAACCACAATAGCAAATTATGTCGCTGTACAAAAATTGAAGTTGATACGCAGCATAGTTTTGAAGATATTGAAGAAAGAAGAAAAGGTTTTTTTTTATTTCGCTTATATCTAGGAAGCTATGGAACCTCTTTCAATTGTGTAAGTAGCTTCGAGTTGTACTTTGTCTAATTTAACAAAGTTTGTAATTCTTACCGTTTCCGAGTTTGCAGTTATGCCCTGGGTCAAAATCGCACACCCTGTATATGTGTATAAATAAATAAATATAGATGGATAACTTTAAGACATAAGTTTCATTATCGACCTGGTTGCCATTAAAACTGGCGAATCAAAAATGCTAGGTCATGTTATTAAGTTAATTTATCTAAATGCTTCAACTCACTATCAATTAAGTAGCTTATGTACTTGCAAAGACGTGTTTATTAAAATCTTTTGAAATTGCTTCAAAACAAAACCTGGCAGCAGCATAATTTAAAAATTTATTAAGTAAAAGATGTTACCACCCACGCAAATATTTGTAAGGTCCTGTGATTAAATAAAGCTCATACTTTATAATATTACACACTTCAATAATCAGCTTTCCAGGGCCAAGCGATACTGGACTTTGCTTATTGGAGATCCCAATATGAAATGGTAGAGACCATTAACATAATGTATTTAGAGAATGATGTAGGCTTGTTTCGTTTAAGAAAGCTCCAAGGACTTTGATGGATTGCAAAACTCAATATTCGTTATTAGGGACAATGTAGAAGTATCTTGTTCTTAGACCCAAACATTTTTTATATCCCCTTTTTCAATCTAAACTGGTGAAAAAACATTTCGTTTATCATTTGTTATACGAAAGGAATCTGAAAGCATATTAACTCCGGGTCTCCTGGAACTTAGACGATGTCGATTCTTCGTATTTTCACTAAAACAGGATTTCTTGTTTAATACGTATGTAATACTTGTTTCGCGGAAATATTTCTCATTTGGATAATAGATGTGAGTAAAATTAATTTCGCAGTAAGGCTTTGGTACGACTTACATAACAGTCAAATGTGTTAAAAACGTTTGCTTTGAAATTTGAAATAAATACTACTAATGAGCATTTGCTTCAACTTAGACTACAGTTACACACATTCGTCCTAATGTTTTGTTGCCACATAACATTTACAGGTGTGCCAAGTAAAACTTTCCACCGGGAAAATATAGGAATTTAAAAAAAAAGACGGGACACGTCGACTTTGTTTTCAAGGGGGACACATAATGGCGTGAGTATTGAGGTTTTGGAACCCAGCCCTTAGGCAGTGGCGTAAAGTACGCTTGAATTTTAACTGGTACTTTGTGTTAAGTGACCCTACATTTTAATCTTTACAGGGGTGGCTCCTCAATAAGTGCACCCATGTGGGCGCGCTGCCGCCTGCCGTGGAAAAAAATAATATTTTTGCTATGCTATATTTTAATAAATTTTTATTTACTTTTTTACCTCCTGAATTCAACAAACAAAATTAGTATATCGAGGATCGCAGAGAGTCGGCAACCACTAATACATAATACAGAATCAGAATAAGTATAGTGTTAATCGTTGCAGACGTTATATACATCCAAATCCATACAAAGCATTCGGGCGGCGGTGTGTATTTTTTGGCGCTCTCATGGAATGCGATACTTCAGTGCGAAATGATCGCCGATTCTTGATGATCTTCGTCGAAAACGACCGAATAAGCAATCTGTTGTGCGCTATAAAATTACACACTAACAGTTTGTAGTAGGCTTTTGGCAGAGCGTGCGTAACTACTACTACTACCTAGTAATTTTCGTCTTCGCGTGCGCGCAGTGACGTCACAGTGACGAAACAAGATGGCGGTTGAATAGAGACCTAACCTGAGATGACATCATCCAAGATAGCGTCCAAAACGGAGGCCGTCGAGAGCGAAAATTCAAGAATTTAAATTTTGCATCGAGGTTTGATCTAAACATGTCCAAATAAAAAGACTTGTCATTTTGATTTTTATAAAAATGACGTGTGAAAAGATGGCGGTTGGCGTATGCGCCAACCAACTTTCTTATTAAGCGATGTGGAAATATGTTTGGTGTCATGGTAATCGTCTAAACTTCAAATATGGCGGTTTACGCATGCGCAAACCAACTTTCTTATTAAGTGGTTCAGAGGTATAATATTTGGTGTCATGGTAATTGCATCGAACAGTAGAATCCAAATATGACACATAGCGTATGCGCAAACCAAATTTTTTATTAAGTGGCGTAGATGTATAGTGTTTGGTTTCATCTTTGTCGTTCGGCGGCACCACTTCGGGAGTAGTCGGGGGCGTTGGTGAGGATGTTAGAAGCAGATTCTCAGAATCCAGATTCAGGTATTCGGGGCCTAGGAACCGGTGGCTAGCTATATTATTAAATAGTATCGGGTCAGACAAAGAGATACAGGCGTTAGAGAGAGAGAGAGAGAGAGAGAGATTAGTGGGAGTGTGACGGCTAATAGTCCACCAGACTCGAACGGCTAGAGGCTGATGAACGTACTGTTGATTTCAAACCACTCATTCCACTGATAAATTGGAAACAATCTAATAATAGCTTATAATTTTTAAGACTCATATTGCTAGTGAAAATATGAACACATGTTGAAACATGGACCACGATAGAGGTTAAATTCCTAATGTTGGAGTGGGTGAGGTATAATTGGTTTACGTATTGAAACGGTTTGAGCTAAAAATGGATGAGCTGTAACATATGACTGTCAGCATCTAGTACTAGATCTGTTTGAAACTTAAAACTATTATCGCGAAAATCCGTTGGCAGTACTGTAGAACCAATGCTTACACGGTATTAAAGAACACAAGCCTAAACAAAATATACAATTAAACGAGCACTTCAGGTCTAAACTTTAAATGCTTATATCCTTTTAATGAGAATTAGTATAAGTGAACCGCCTTCAAAATATATTGTTTCGTAACAAGGCCTACATGAATATGAGATAAAAACTTAAAATTCTTGGTTGTTTGATTAAATTGTATATATATATATATATATATATATATATATATATATATATATATATATATATATATATATATATATATATATATATATATATATATATATAGTAGAGTTGATAACATAGCAATATTGATTTAATCTGCGGTGGGCCGGTATTTGGTGCAGATTATTATTTATTTATATACAGGCGATTTAAAATAAGTATCCGGCAGAATTCTTTGAAGATAAATATTTGCAGAGTTCAAATATAAAATATGAACCGGAACTACGGTAGGGAAATGCAATTTTGTTATATTCGCCCCTTATTTCGACAAAAAGTCGCGAGGTTACTTTTTAACGGACTTCAAAAAAAGGAGGTATACAATTCGACTGTATTTTTTTTATGTGTGTTACCTCCGAACTTTTTTCTAGGTGAACGGATTTGGATGATTCTTATTTTATTTGAAAGCTGGTGGTTCTCGTGTGGTCCCATTTGATCAAGATCTGACCAGTAGTTTTTGAGTTATCCTTAATGTACCTCTTCTACCATTAACAAATGGTGGCAGCGCTGATATGCATTTTTGAGTTATCCCTAATGCAGTCGGTTTTCTATTTTTTTTTTAATTTCTACTTGTTAACTATAATTAGTGAGCCCTGGCAAGAACTTACATGAAAAAAAATAAACAAAGGTCCGATGTTCGGTGTTCTTGGTCCTCTAGGGTTCCAGTGGGTAGACGGCTTTGGTAGTTATGCCCGGTGGGCACATTCAATGGTAGAGTGGTCCCATTCACCACACTTCTGGCAGATAGGACGTCTGGTTGGCAGCAGCTTCTCAAAGTCAGATTCTATGCGTGAGTTGATGAGACTTGCTCTTGGGGCCGGGGTCTCAGCAGGTTCCAGGGTGCTCTGCTTTGGTTTCGTTTTGGCGACGGCCTTCTGGTGCCGGGAACCTGGTTATTGGTGGTGTATGTCGGGTGCTGGGGATCGGGAGACTCATCTCTGACCATGCGTCAGAAAGCTTGTTCATATATATATATATATATATATATATATATATATATATATATATATATATATATATATATATATATATATATATATATATATATATATATATATATATATATATATACATCCTTAGCAGACCGGATAGTCAAGCTCTTGGCCAAAGTCAGAGATGGTACCACAACCTTATACACCGACTAAGAGAAGCTGCTAAGAACTAGACGTCCTATCTGCCAGAAGTGTGGTGAATGGGACCACTCTACCATTGAATGTGCCCACCGGGCATAACTACCAAAGCCGTCTACCCACTGGAACCCTAGAGGACCAAGAACAACGAAGATCGGACCTTTGTTTATTTTTCTCATGTAAGTTCTTGCCAGGGCTCACTAATTATATTTAACAAGTAAAAATTAAAAAAAAATAAAAAACCGACTTCATTAGGGATAACTCAAAAATGCATATCGCCGCTGCCACCATTTGTTCACGGTAGAGTAGGTAAATTAAGGATAACTCAAAAACTCCGGGTCATATCTTGATCAAATTTATATGGGACCACACGAGAAGCACCAGCTTTCATATAAAAAAAGAACCATTAAAATCGGTTTACCTGGAAAAACGTTCTGAGGTAACACACATAAAAAAACACAGTCGAATTGTATACCTCCTTTTTTGAAGTCGGTTAAAAAGTAGCTTCGCGACTTTTTGCCGAAATAAGGGGGGAATGTAACGAAAGTATATAAATAAAAAGCTGCACAAAATACCGGCCCACCGCAGATTAAATCAATATTGAAATGTAATCTACTGATAAATAATACTCAAACTTCGTAAATTCACAAAACTTTCAATTTATTCCGACTATAAGAGGAACAGAGACACCAAAGCTTCTAGATTTAACAATAGATGCATTCATATAGTGCTTCGCCTACCTGGTAAAATCAGGCAAAATCACCGCAAAAATCAATAATATTACATCACAGCCCAAGTTGTTCCCAGTATAGAATAAAGTCACTGTCAAAACCCCCAAATTTTCACACCACAGCAAAACCGCCAACCCGTAGTCTGGAACCCATGGTGAAAAATATTTTACTAATAATGTTTTATCTGTCTTTGTCTTCGCATTTGGATTTCGTCTGTTTCGTTGTTTTCCAACCTCATCTGTTCTCGAAACATAATTGCCTGTTCCCTGATTTTTTTGCCCGGCCGTTTTCGCTATACAGGTGCTCGCCTCGTACTCTCCCGTTAACCCGTGTTCCTCATAAAAAGGAAACTTGCAGAGTTCACTTTTTATTTAATCCGTGTGCTTGTTTCACTAACTTGCCCAAACCCAATTAACCGAAACATTTATTTTGCTCTATGTATATTATATCTCATTCCAGCTATAGTGTATTTGCATTAAGCTAAACAATTTATTTTATTTAACCGAGGGACTTCAAGCTTTCGAACCTCTCATGCCCGCTATGGGGGCTTGCAGGTCTACATATAGCTCACGATATTTGGTCAGCGGGGGGCGGGATATCATAAGGTATCGCCGTTTTTTCAACCATAACCCCTTGGGTTACGAAGCTGCTGGAACCATAATAATTCCGTGACAAATTATCCCATACTTGGGTAAGTGTGGAAACGAGAGGGGTAAACGCTCAGTTTCTATTTACCTTGTTTTATATCTTGCAACCCTGGCAAGAACCTTTGAAATATTCATTTAATTTTGTAATTATTCTTTTTATTTTATTTAGAATCCTTAACATATTCCTTATTTTAATAAATCTCTTTCTTTGCACATTCAGCTTTTACTCACTAGTATAAGTTTCCCCTGAACCTAAAGTAATTCCGACCCCTGGACAGCAACCTTCTTCACTGAATCCTACCCAGGCATCCTGCATCCACAGGGTGGTCCGTCTCCGGAATTCCACCGTTATTTCTTTAGGGCTTCCACTTTCTCCCTAAACCGCCTGTGTCCTTATTTTTAGAAAGTGGTGGCGCTCGATACTCTTGTATTGGCATTTTTTCGACCGACCACTCTACCCTTCGGACTTAGCAGGTCACAACCGTACAGATAGAAATAAAGTCTGGAATAATAGGAATATCTGTGAACAGGTTAACTTTCCAGAAAGAACGGCGGGACAATTATTTAAAAAATCTTTATAAAAATGATGAATAAAAAACGCGATTAGTTAATAATTTTTTAATGTGTTGTAGCAAACTTCGTCAATCAGATGATTCTTATATTACTGTTAATTTGTTAGACAAATTTTCAAACCATATCATTTTTGAATAGGGAATAAGGAAACCTTTCAAATGAGGTATCACAAGCCCTTACTTCCTATTTAAAAATTTGGGGATCGCCACTGTCACTCAAGATCGCAACTGTCACTCGATCAAAGTGTTCGCGTTGCAGGATGTCATTTTATAATCTAAAATTGACGTTTTGACGTGTTTTTATAAATATACACAACAATAATATATATGGTGTGGCCCATTCAAGATGTAAAGACCCCTGTAACTTTTGTACTTATAGTTCGATTTTGAAGAGCTGAAGATCAAAAGATATAAGATGGAAAGCTATATAAATGCTGTGAACACTATTTTATATGTCAGCTTGTGCAAAAGTAAGCATATATGTATTTATTTAAATTTATGTTATGCCGGTGATGTTTGCTCTCCAATAAAAGCCAAATAAAAGCTTAGGCATATAAAACACAACAAATACTTCATCCTGGCTCGGCGTTTCCCCTTCCTCTGCCATTAATCACATGTGTGTAGGAATGCAATAAGTGCCCTACGCTTTGCAGGATGCTTTACTTAGGCATTCAGGTGGGTTTTGTAGAATAACAACCCCTCGGTAAATATTTACCTTAGAGTTGTTTCGTCTCTGAAAATAAACTGTTTCCTTACGTGCTTTTAGAAAATAATATGCTAAAATGTTAATCTAGCATTACATTATATATATTAGATTATCCTGTATATATCGCAGCTAGCCTGTGTAGAATTAGGCTGTCAACTATAGGACAATCACGTGACAATTAAAGAATATCACGATAGTACAGATTTACCTTCCGACATCACAAAGCGAGAAGCAAGAAGTGGCGGTGAAACTAGAGAAGCAGCTCTAGTACGTAACACAATAGGAGAAAAGGGGCTTGAAAAAAATAACGGTACGTTTATTATTTTTGTAAACTTGGAAAATGATTTGATAAGTTGAATTTGCAGTCTTATACAAACTAGTAATCGCTTTTATTGGAACAAGTTTGCCATAGTTTGACGTCCTGCTCTGTCTTCCATGTTTTGAAAACGAACACAAGACACTAAAATATAAAATCGCTTTATTCATCATTGTGCTAAACATGTGGATCCCACTTTCAACAGTTAGCAAAAAATCGTTGTGGTTTGAACGAAACGCGCCAGTTAAATACGATAGTCCAAGGACCGCCTTGGACTGTATCGCCCTCGCGTCGGCTATAAAATACTGTTGAGGGCTATGTTTTCCGTCATCTTACATACCTTATATTTCACCAATCGTTCATTAACGAATAAACTACCGTCGTCGGTGATTTCGGCATTGCGGTATTTTTAAATATGGTGAATGTAAAGTGTTTTCTCAAAATAACAATGGCCAAGTCAAGGATCGTATATTAATAGAACAGATACTGATTTAACACCTAAGGCCGCTGACTAAAGCGAAACGTAATAGAAGTACAATGGAAAATTGTTTTCCCTTAGGGCTCGTCCGCGTCTTTGCCGCCCCGATAGCACCGCAGCCTTTGACTTATTGTGCCTACCCTTTGTCTTTTATACTCCACCCATTCCAAAAGGACTGTGCCTTGAACTAGTCTGCACAACAATTGGTAGGGTGAAGTTTTATATTGCTCTATCTCCGGTCTAGGCTGTCCGTAGGTCAGTTGTCTTTTGCGATACAGAGCTTTACACTCGCACAAGATGTGCTGGGCTGATTCCTCGCCCTCGCCGCAGAGTCTACATGCCAATTCCTCCTCGAACCGCCCCATTTTATGCAGGTGTTCCTTGGCAGCCACGTGTCCCGTCAAGAGTCCTGTTATGTTCCTGAGCTGCCCTCTGCTAAGATTTAGCAGCTCCATAGCTCTGTTTGGACTGGGTTGCCCAATTAATGACTACCAGTGTTGGTGTCCTAGGCAATCTGCCCAGTATGCTGTTCCCGGACCCAGGACTTGACGGTTCCCCTGGCCGTAACTTTCGATATGCCCAGGACCTACTCTGGTCCCATAAATGGTTCGGCTCATCCTCTAGTCGCGAAAATGTCAGCTTCTTCATTGTTTTGACCCCCGAGTGACCCGGCACCCAGAAGAGGGTGACCACATTCTGTCCAGCGAGGTCGCTCGTCTCTTCTCGGCATTCACTTACCAGCCTGGAATTTACCTGTGGGCTACTTAGTCCCTTAAGGGCTGCCTGGATGTCTGTGGCTATGAGGATCCGCTTGTTGATGTAGCCCCTCCTCTTGTTCTTTCGCACGCAGTACAAGATGACGTACATTTCGGCCTCAAAAACCGTTGCATGTCCGAGGGAAATACTGTGACTTACCCTCGGTCCTTCCGAATAAACGTCTACCCCAGTCGCATGCTCCCTGCCGGATACATCAATGTACCAGACGAGGGCGTCCGGTGGTAGGCCCAGCGTCTCCCCCGGCCATGCCTCACGGTCGGGAATTTCCACTGTAAACTTGTTTTCCCTGTAGACTGGCGGGCTCATTTTAAGCATGGGCCCCTTTACGTTCTCCTGAATTCTGCAGCGGCCCCTGCAGCCTGGGTTGGTCTTCTGTCTATCATTGCAGGCTAGTTTGTATAGTCCCAGCCTGGCCTCCCCATGATAATTAAGCGTAGGGAGCGCAGATCCAGCAACGTCTCCATGGCGCTGTCATAACCCTTGTGATGCCGAGGCAAGCCATTCTTTGTATCTTGTCCAGTTTTTGTTTGGCACTGGATTGTGTCACCTTAGGTCACCTTAGGCCACCACAACAATGGAACAAAAATAATAAAATAATAATAACAGTTTATTCACCAATAGTACAATACAGCCAATAAACATAAAAACAAATGTAACAAACAATGACTAAACAATCAATCCACAGATCACATAAGATGCTGGACGCGGAAGAAAATCTAAATATTAAAAACACAAATTCAAATCTAAATTGTGTCCTATATAGGCTAACGCCTACAATAAACACACAAAAACAAATACAGCTTACTGACAATCTCACAATAACTACGCAGTAGTTAATATGAATTTTTCACTACAAATAATGTAACCTGAATCATACAAAACTTCAAGTATTACAATTAGAGATGTACAATAATAAAATATCAAAACATCACTATAACAGGCTATATACTAATATCTCTCTCACATAATGACAAAGTCTTTCTACACATCAAGCAACAATCACAGTACTCAAGAAACACAAAACTGCCGCAAAATCACACCATCGCATAGAAAAAATTGAACAGTCATCAATATAAAACAATTCAGAAATGAGAATCACAACTGCCGAGAATCCACTACACCACACATAAAATCTCCATCAGCAGTATGAAAAAAATGAAGCAACAACCCCTTGAAACGCTTTTTAGAAGTCACCACTCTCATGCTGACCGACAGTTCACAGAATAGACGTGGCCCAGGATTATGCGAGCGCATCTGCGCGGGGCTGTATTCTTGAAAGACATATGTACACCACTAAAATCCTTTCTTGTACCATAACTATGGCTAAGGCGACATAAGGAGTTAACGCCAATATGAGCACCTGTAACGACCTGCAGAATGTAAAGCTTTCTGATACTCAATAACTGAGATTTCCCATATAGATCATCAGCAGGATATGGGAAAATCAGTTCAGTTCCGCCGTCTGAATCCCTTGTTTGAGTATAGCCTTTACCGCAAAAATTAATAATATTACGTCATAGCCCAAGTTGTTCCCAGTATAGAACAAAGTCACCGTCAAAACCCCCAAATTTTCACACCGCGGCAAAACCGCCAACCCGTCTGGAACCCATGGGGAGAAATATTTTACTAATAATGTTTTTTCTATTTTTATCTTCGCATTTGGATTTCGTCTGTTCCGTTGTTCTCCAACCTAATCTGTTCTCAAAACATAATTGCCTGTTCCCTGATTTTCTTGCCCGGCCGTTTTCGCTATACAGGTGCTCGCCCCGTCCTCTCCCGTTAACTCGTTTTCTCCATAAAAAGGAAATTTGCAGAGTTCACTGTCTATTTAATCGATGTGCTTGTTTCCATAACTTGCCCAAACCCAATTAACCAAAACATTCATTTTGCTTTATGTATATTATGTCCCGTTCCAGCTATAATGTATTTGCATTTAGCTAAACTATTTATTTTATTTAACCGAGGGACTTCAAGCTACCGAACCTCTCATGCCCGCTATGTGGCTATTCCAGAGCATTGAATTTGGGGCTTGCACGTCTACATATAGCTCACGATATCTTATCTCCCAACTTGATCCGCTAGGTGGTCAGTGGGGGGCGGGATACCGTAAGGTATCGCCGTTTTTTTAAAATAAGTTAACCATAACCCCTTAGGGTACGAAGCTGTTGGAACCAGAATAATTCCGTGACCAATTATCCCATACTTGGGTGAGGGCGGAAACGAGAGTGGTAAACGCTCAGTTTCTATTTACCTTGTTTTATATCTTGCAACCCTGGCAGTAACCTTTAAAATATCTATTTAATTTTGTAGTTATTCTTTTTATTTTCTTTTGTTTATAATCCTTAACATATTCCTTAATTTAATAAATATCTATCTTTGCACATTCAGCTTTTACTCTCTAGTATAAGTTTCCCCTGAACCTAAAGTATTTCCGACCCCTGGACAGCAACCTTCTTCACTGAATCCTACCCAGGCATCCTGCATCATTGGGTGGTCTGTCTCCGCAATTCCGCCTTTTTCCTTTAGGACTTCCACTTTCTCCCTAAACCGGCTATATATATATATATATATATATATATATATATATATATATATATATATATATATATATATATATATATACTTAACAGCAGTAAAACCAGAACAGTGCCCTGCGGTACGCCACAAGTAAGAGCCTCAAACGAATAATTTAATCCGTTCACCATTGTACACCGCCGCCTATTCTCCAGATAGCTACGCATAAGTTCCAATGCAACAGCACTGAAACCAATACATTCCAGCGCGCTCAAAAATCTGTCGTGGTTCACAGTATCGAATGCCTTCGAAATGTCTACAAATACCTACAGACAATATTATACCCTGTCAAGGCCTTTGTATATAAACGATGACAGCCTAGCTATTGCATCACCGGCTGATGTTTGCTTAAAATCATACTGATTCTCTGAAAGCGCCTGATACTTTCCAGGGAAGCCCACAACACCGTTCCTAACAACTGCTTCGAATACTATCGCACAACTTGTTATAAGCGAGACGAGTCCATAATTAGTGCAATGAGCTCTGCTGTCTGTTCCCTTGCACAGCGGCGTTACAACTGCTGCCTTAAATATATATGGACATTTACAACATTTCATGGCGCATTTTAAGATTGATAATATAGGTCAGTGGTGAGTTATATGACCAGAGAACGACATGACCGTTTCCGCTATAATCCCCTCCAACCCAGAGCATTTATAGTTCTTTAAATTCCGTATCACATTGCTGATCACAGGCTCATCAGCGACGTAAATAAGATAGAATTGGACACCCTTGAAATTGTTGGCATAATGTTTTCCCCGCATTAATAAAAAAATCATTAAATATTTGCGGCACTTAAGTACCATCCCGTATGTTGTATCTATCGGAATCTACGATAGACTCGACCTTACGATATTCAATATTCCTTGGACCAACCACCCGCCAAAGCATTCTTGGTTCCGATTTAGTTTTTTCGACCAGTCTGTTGTAATAACCATGCTTTGCCTTTTCGATCAATTTTCAACAATCTTCAGTATTTTTCATAACTATTCTTCAAACCTATGTCCCCTAGATCTGCTCGCCAAATACTATACAGTTGGTCTCTTCTATTAACAACAAAGAATAATTGACTATTCATAGATGGGTAAACAACCAAGGCAAATTCAGCAAACATCCACCTGCAGAAACCACCATCAAAACAGCCAACTCGTGTGGTACCCGCCTTGCAGATTCACGCTTTACCAGAGACCATAAGAGGAAGTATTCAGACGACGGACAGGCTTTCCTACCTTAGTATTACTAGAGTCTTCAGTTAGATTTCTCATTTTATTATTTTATTAACTTTTATATATTTCTATTTTATTTTATATCAGTAATTATTTTTTATTATTTTGTGCGTATTTCAGTAAATAGATAAACTCTTGTAAAAATTCAAGTGAATTAACAACAAAGTTAACTCTACAGGTTTAGGTTTCAATTTTTTAGCGGAGGTGCTTCTTTAAACTTTTTCTCAACACATGGGCAATCTCCTGGTAAACTTTTGGCAATTCTTTAAATTGTACTTTTAGTCCATCATCCGCATGCAAAACATCTTCACAAATATGCTTTTTTATGCATTTGCGTTTGGGGTCTTTATAAATAAACCGTTTCTCTAGTCTCTTTAAATTAAAATGGGTTAAAGGAATATCGTCTAAACAATGACAATTTGATGGTTCTAAATATGGAAGTGTTTTTGGTTTCACTTCTTTGCATTTTGATTTTTTGGGACAAATACGAGGTTTTGGCTTTATATACACTTTTTTGGGTCTACGCAATTTAGGTGCTTTTTTAAGTTTATCTATATCGCGACAGGCACAGTTTTGAGGTACATATTTTGGTAAGCCTTTTTGTTCCACGGTTAAACCGTCATCTGCTCTTATCACGTCTTCGCAGGTATTTTCTTCTTTACATATTATTTTAGGCTCCTTTATGTATACTTTGGAAAGTCTTTACAATGGAACATCATTAAGTGGAATTGTGTCAAGGCAAGGGCAATTTGACGGTTGTAAGACAGGCAATTTTTGGGCAAACTTTCATATCGCCGTCATCTCTTGGAGGACAACATATTTTTGGTGGAATGCAAACGCCACATTTCCTTTTAGGTTCTTTAACGCAGCGCATATGAAGTCTCTTTAGCTTTGGCGCGTCCTAAACATTTTTCAAGCCAGTTCAATGCCAGAGAATATTCATCCACTGGAAGAAGTTGTGTTAGGACCAAATGAAAAGCTGGCTGTTCCATGGCCATATTACTCAGAAAATGTAGTCTCCAAAAAGCCCAAAGGTGCTAACAATATTGTTTATCCAGTGATTTCTTCTGTAGAAACTGCAAACGTTTCATCCAAGATGGATTCTGTGCAGGCCAGACGCATACAAAAACAAGTATTTGTACTGAAAATAAATTACCATTAGATGGTGGACTATTTTGGAATAATTGTAGGTTACGCCATGTGTTTCGCAAGAAAGAAATAGTTTTTGTGAAGTATCCAGAGTATTTAGGAGAAATGTATCTTGTAAAAAAAATCCCAGTGTTTGTCGCCTCTCATCTCCCAGATATTTTGCAAGTTCCCGTGTGTTATATTCAAAGAAAAAGAAATGTCGCCAGAAAGGAGAAAAGCCAGATGAGAGAAAAGCCAAACCTAAGTTACCTCTTTCGGATTGCCCTTGTTTAGAACCTGAACCCATGACAGAATTTAAGATACAAAAACTCAAAGCAAGACCTGTCCAAGAGAAAAAAAAGTATGTATAAAAACCAGAACTTGCGACTCACAGATAAGAGGAAATGACGGTTAGAAATTGCAATTCAAGGACCTTCCAATTCTTGAACCAAAAGAGTGTCCGTGTATTGAATGACGCGCCAAAACTAAAGAGACTTTATAAGCGCTGCGTTAAATAACCTAAAAGGAAATGTGGCGTTTGCATTCCACCAGAAATATGTTGTCCTCCAAGAGTTGACCGCGATATGAAAGTTTGCCCAAAAGAATTGCCTGTCTTACAACCGTCAAATTGCCCCTGCCTTGACACGATGCCACTTCGATGTTCCATTGCAAAGACTTCCCAAAGTAGACATAAAGGAGCCTAAAAGAATATGTAAAGAAGAAGATACCTGCGAAGACATCATAAGAGCAGATGACGGTTTAACCGTGGAACAAAAAGACTTACCAAAATATGTACCTCAAAACTGTCCTTGTCGCGATATAGATAAACTTAAAGAAGCACCTAAATTGCGTAGACCTAAAAAAGTGTATATAAAACCAAAACCTCGTATGTGTCCCAAAAAATCAAAATGTGAAGATATTAAACGAGCTGACGAAGGCCTAAAACTGAAACCAAAAACACTTCCATATTTAGAACCATACAAGTGTCCTTGTTTAGACGATATTCCTTTAACCGATTTTAATTTAAAGAGACTAGAGAAACGGTTTATTTATAAAGACCCCAAACGCAAATGCATAGAAAAGCATATTTGTGAAGATGTTTTGCGTGCGGATGATGGACTAAAAGTACAATTTAAAGAATTGCCAAAAGTTGTACCAGGAGATTGCCCATGTGTTGAGAAAATGTTTAAAATTAACTCTTCCAAATTAGCCATCACAAGCCCCTACTCTTATTTAAAAATTTGGGGTGGTAAGTGTTACACGAAGAGGGATGAATGTGGGATTGAAGTTTTCACTTTGTAGGATGTTTCAGAATTTTTTATAAATATGTACAATAATTGAGATACTGAATTTATTCCATTTGGCTGTTCCACACCGTATAATAAAATTTTAATTATGATGTTTCCACATAAAAATGTTGAATCTTTAATAACAGAGTTTTGTGGGAGAGTTCCAGGAAAAATACTACGATAACGTGGGTAAGTGAAACCTGGCTGTCAAATCCGGTGAGTAATGAAGTTAGTTAAACTGAGGAACGTAATATCCATAAAGTAGACCGCAATGGGCGTGGAGGACGAGCATATATGTATGTTCGAATAAAATACAGTTATGACATTGTTAATGCTGATAAAACAGAACAAAATTTAATCCATGTGACTGTTCAACACTGTATATATATATATATATATATATATATATATATATATATATATATATATATATATATATATATATATATATATATATATATATATATATATATATATATATAATATATATATATATATATATATATATATATATATATATATATATATATATATATATATATACATGGACCATTGAAAACGAAACAGACCGATTTACGTCCAGAGATTTTTTTTTAAGAAACGCTGAAACATCGTCAATTTTAATATTGAGGGGGACATGTTTTGACATAAAACTCAACTTTGTCATATCAACCCGTAAAGGGTGGTGATAACAACCCTATATTTTAAATAATGAACATGGGTCGAGTGTTACACCATTTGAAAGCTCTTTCTTTTCTGAATTCAGCTCACTAATTTTTTTTGAAGTTTTATCAACTCGTTTAAAAATTATTCACATTTGAAGATGCAAAAACGCATTTCACTCATTCCGACAAGAAATGTGCTGATGGTCAATGTTTTGTTGGTTTGTAAACAAAAAATTGACTATCAGAACATTTTTTATCGGAATAAGAGAAATGCGGTTTATTATTTCAGTTTATCGGTCGGTTTGATACTTGATAGTACCACCGAAAATTAATTTCACAATGATGTATTCTGCAGAAGAGAGAGTTGAAATAGTTACTCTTTTTTTTCAAAAACAATGACTGTGCCAACCGTAACGCAAATTTGTTTAATGAACGACATCTGAACAGGCATGTTAACAGAAAATACATTTTGGAGTTAGTTCCAAAGTTTGGACAAAGTGGTTCAGTAGCCAACAAAAACGGGATCCTGAACGTGA
This sequence comes from Tillus elongatus, assembly GCA_964006375.1. Taxonomy (NCBI): domain Eukaryota; kingdom Metazoa; phylum Arthropoda; class Insecta; order Coleoptera; family Cleridae; genus Tillus; species Tillus elongatus. The sequence continues at coordinate 111,490,211 of OZ023267.1, read as the reverse complement.
ATTTCCGGTTAGAAATGAGACTACTGAGATTAAAGTTTTAGGACAAATTGCTGCAGACCCAACTTTGAGTACGAGAAAACTGGCCACTGTTTCAAACATCAAAAGAAGAACTAGATATTCAGCGAATATTGAAGCATCATAAATTTCACCCGTATAAAATTCACCTTGTATAACAACTGAATGAAGATGATTTTGATCGGCGGCTGGAGTTTTGTGAAGTTATGACTGCACGAATGGCTGATAACGGGAACTTTCTGTTCAATATCTGTTTTTCAGACGTACGTTTTTTATTAAACTCTACAGTCAATCGTAATAATTGTCGTTATTGGGCAGATAATAATCCAAGAAATTTTCACGAAGTCCACACTCACACTCCACAGAAATTGAATGTCTGGACTGGCATTTTTGGAGACCGTTTAATCGGACCAATTTTTCTTGATGGCAATTTGAGTGGCGAAACGTATTTGGAGTTACTAGAAGATATCGTTTACCCTCTACTAATTGACATTGTTGAAAATGATGATCTCTATCGAGAAAATCAATTAATGTTTCAACAAGATGGAGCTCCTCCGCATTTTTACAACGTGTCATGAAGTTTTTGAACAGAGAGTTTCCAGACCAATAGATTGGGCGTAGAGGTGCTATTAAGTGGCCCCCTAGATTTAACTCCGTTAGACTTCTTTCTATTGGGCAATTTAAAGAGTAGAATTTTCGCAACAGAACCGAAGTCTCTGGAAGACTTACGACGACGCATTGTTGAAGAATGCCGTCTAATAACTCCTCCACAAATGCCCCAGAATGTCAGAGCTCATTTTGAACAAAATTTGTACTTTTGTATGGAAGCTGGTGGTCAACAGTTTGAACACTTACTTAACTGAATAAACATTTTTGAACGTTTGGCTTTGTTTTTTAGTTTTTTTAACGAAAAATTGACTAATTGACCCATGTTCCCTATTTAAAATATAAGGGTTGTTATCACCACCCTTAAGGGGTTGATGTGACAAAGTTGAGTTTTATGTCAAATCATGCCCCCCTTAATACTAAAATTGACGTGTTTCAGCGTTTCTTACAAAAAAAATTATTCTCTGGACGCAAATCGGTCCGTTTCGTTTTCAATGCGCCACCCTGTATATATATATATATATATATATATATATATATATATATATATATATATATATATATATATATATATATATATATATATATAAATTCAAGGAGTTATGTTACTCAAAAATTTGTGCCACAAGTTCCTATAGCATTTTTTGAAAACTCAAAAATAAAGGAGTTACAGGGCCTCAAATAAATATTATAATTATTATTATTCATCTTATTTTATAAGTAGCCTGGACTATTTCGCAAATAAAATCACAACAAACTATTATCTGTCAAAAATGAAGCACTATGATATTGTTACCGAGAACATTGGCAAAGCACACTTCATTAGTATTTAAATGAGATTAGGCGATTTCGTATTTAATCAATACCAGCAAATCTTTAAGAACGTTTTTCTCAAAAAGAATTAGTTTTATCGGGATACAACGAGAGGAGCTTTTTTGAATATTTTATGTTTTTCTTCAATGGTGTATTGTTAGATTTGAGATAAAAATTGAAGCAAAAAGTTATGAGTTAGTATCTGTTGGTCAAGGGCATTTTTGGCCTTTAAATTTTAAGGGACCCACATAAGATTTGCAACATAAATACAAAGTTGTATTATATACAAGTGCACCAAATTTGAAGATAATCGATTCACAACAAAATAAGTTATCAACAAAAATTTGAAACAAAAATTTTTTTAGACCCTGTGACTTCGTTATTTTTGAGTTAAAAAAAAAGATATAAGAATATGACTCTCTGAGGTTTTTGCTCATCATTTCCGGACACCCTGCATATATTTATAATCGAGATACCCCACAAAAACAATAGAATCCGGAGACTCTGTACACAGATCGTACACATTTCGGTGCAACTATCAGAAAAAATGAATAAAAAACCTATAGTTACTCTCCTAAAGACAAGCCTTATTAGATCAAGATGGTAAATTTTACAAGAAGTAGTCTAAATATACATTTCTCAGCACATTTAGTTTAGCACTTGTTAAGCTGGAGAAAGATTTAGGACACACATTATTTACTAACACAGTAACCCATATATAAACACGACCTAGGTGGTAGCAATAATGTCAGTGGATAAGCTGCCTCAATTTACTAGATAAACATCCACAAGTTTCTGCGACAAACTCCTCCAGATGTTACACGTGTTCTTGACGTATGCTTTGCTACGTGACGTCTCTTGCATTATCATGATGAACAACTAGAATCCTAAGCAGCGAAGGCTATAACTCACAAGATGAGAATGTTCTTTAATTCACTGACCCTGCCAGCGATGTGTATAGGGATCGGCATATCAAATCACATGGAACTGATGACCTTACATCCCCTCAAAGTTCAACCTATTCCTCTAACGTACGAAGATCCAAAGGACAAACGCAAGTGGAGACATTGTGATCTAAATCTATATCACTCAGTTTGTTCCCTAGACCCTTGCAAATTTCTTGTACCTCACCAATGGGCTGTATTAAATCATGCATATTTTTAGAGAATGTTCGTAAGAAAAATTCGCTGATAAGGAGATCGCGACTTTAAAATTTTAAAAGTTGATTTTAAATGAACGCGAATGGAACCCCTATCCAAGATTAGTTTCAGACTTTTACCCTGAAATTCACATTTCGAAAGTAAACTTAATAAAAACGTACCTTTCTTATAATAAATGTTCAAAATGTTCTCCATTCACTTGCACACAACAAAATAATCTGCACTGGAATTCTTCAATGACTCTTATCTTAAATTTCTTATCTTGTCTTTTATCTAAAACGTACTTGGTATCATTAATCTTTTCTTATTAACTACCAATTTTTGCAGTGTGAACGGTGAAATTTAAACGTTCTGTTTTATTTTGTGGTGTATTGTATTGAATGCACGGTCTCCTAATAAATTAGTGATAATTTTGTTTCGATAATTTCAATTAATTTTTGGTCTAATAATGCGATACTTAACTGAAACTCTGTGAACATAAATATTAATTATGGTTGGGTATGGTGATATGTGTAGAACACAGGCACATGTTGTTAACCCAGGGAACTGTGTCTACGATACATTCGCAGTTTTGTGATTATTGACAGTCAATCAACAGTTTTAAGGTGTCTCAAAAACGAAAAAATCCTATTAACTACAACACGTTGAAGAGTTTATTGACGGTGATTCTAATAGAAGACTGCATTGTTGTGAACAACTGCTGGACATGTTACACAGAAATGTTATTTCTTCTGCTGACGTTCTGTTTTCCGACGAAGCAACATTTGTTTTGAATGGCGATGTAAACACGTAAAATTGCAGTTACTGGGCTACTGAAAACCCCCACTCGATGTGACAAACACACACTCAGCGTCCTCAGAAATTGAACGTTTGGGCTGGTATCACAGGTGATCACGTAGTTGGACCTGGTTTTATAGAAAATCTAAACGGTCCAAGATAATTGAAAATGCTAAGAGAATAGGTTGTACCAATGTTAGCAGAATTGTATCCAAATGTAATGGAACCTAATGTTCCCCATAGAAGGATATGGTTTCAACAAGACGGTGCTCGCCCTACTTTTCTCTTCAAGTGAGGGAGTATTTACACGAAGTCTTTCCACAAAGATGGATTGGACGAAGAGGTTTCGTAGAATGGCCCGCTAGATCACCAGAGCTTACATCTCTTGATTTCTTTTTATGGGGATACCTTAAAAACAAAGTGCATAAAACGCAACCTGCTGATTTAGATGATTTATTAATGAAAATAACAACAGAAATTAGAAACGTAACGCCTGACGTGTTGAACCGAGTTAGGGAAGAATTCCAGAGCAGAATATTTCGTAGTGTGCAAGTGAATGGGGAACATCTTGAACATTTATTATAAGAAAGGGACGTTTTTATTAAGTTTATTTTCGAAATTTGAATTACAGGGTAAACTGTTTAGTTTTAATATTCCGGTATTAAGTTTCCACCCTGTACTGAGAACTGTAATATTAGACCATACATATGGGGTATCTCCGCATTCAGAAAAGTGTGCTCCATCGCACTTTGATAAAAAAAATGTCGAGTGGCTATTTGAAAAAATTGATAAAGTGGTGGGGGTAAAATGGCAGTTTAATTTTTGTAACTATTATTATAAGACAATGTTCAACAAATTAAACTTTACGTTTCTTAGCGTTTTTCACAAAAACTATTTTTTGCTGAATAATTAATTTTATTCGATAAATATGTTTCGCACTGTATATATAGTGAGTCCGAGGTAATAGGGCCACTATGGAGATCTCCAAAACGGTAGCATATACAGACTTGGTAAATGAGAGATACCTCTCTATTAGTGAATTTTTCTTATGATAATTCACTAAATATGGTTTTATAAAACAAATTTATCGTTGCCTATGAAGCTCATTGTTGGTTTATTTTTTAAATTTAGTACCCACGCTGCTTTTATATATGTTTTAGTATGTATCAAAATTGAAGATTCTAGTTTAATGGGAAATTAAACTTTCACCATTTAAAACATTTTTACGAAAACTCGCTACCATAACGCATTTGCTGCACCTAAACACTTTTTAACATTTATTGATTGTTGCTCTATCCATACTCTTTAAAAATGAAACAAATAAATATAAACAATAAAAAATTTTGAAATGAAAATTTGAATAATTTACGCTGAATATATGTTTATATGTATAAATTAAACTACTGCATGATATTATGTAGTTACATTTACCTAAAATTTTCCATATACGACATGAAGAGTAAGTAATAATGAAAATTCACTAAAAACTAAAACTAAACAATAAGTGGGTACTTTATTCTCAGATTCTAAGGTATTAGCTGAGTCTTATTATTTGTTTATGACGTATGTTAACAAAGAAGAAGAAGATAACCTCGAATTCGACTTCTCCCACTGGAAGTTTGCAAAACAACAAATGACAATGGCAAATAGCTAACTGGCGTTGTCAGATTTAACTAGGAAAGGGCAATGGGTTTTAAATACCTTGAAGAATGGGAAGCTTAATATTTATACATAATAAAACGTAGTTCTAAATTGCCTTTAAACAAATTGAATCACTTTCATTATGGTTTTTATTTATTACTATATATTTTTCTGACATCTTAAAATTAAGATGACACTTTTGGAAAATGGCAACCCCGCTGATTGTTTATTGTAACATAATGTAGACTGTTCGTTTGAAGTTTTATTTGGAGTATTTGTTTCCAATAACATCGTAACCCTGATATATATCTGTCTGACCTTGTCTAACACTATAGACATCCATTCAGAGGTAATTTCAGGTTATATCGTAAATTGTTTATTTTTTATTTGATTATAACTCAGAATTTACTGAACCGATTAAATTCAAATTTGGTAGAGAAGACAACGGATACGACATCTACGTGAGCGTAAAGTTTTAGTTTCATACTTCTAGTCACTTAAAGGTTATTGCTCTTTAAACAGTTTCTTGCATGTTTTTCTGAAAGTATGTGAGTGTTAAAACTGTCTAACGAACTTATCCAAGCCATTAGCAAAATAAAGGTAATTCCAAAATTTGGTCCAAATCAGTGAAGTATTTTTTGAGCTATCGGTTGGATACACACACACACACACACACACACATATATATATATATATATATATATATATATATATATATATATATATATATATATATATATATATATATATATATATATAGGGTGGCGCATTGAAAACGAAACAGACCCATTTGCATCCAGAGAATTTTTTTAAGAAACGCTGAAACACGTCAATTTTAATATTGAGGGGGACATGTTTTGACAAAACTCAACTTTGTCACATCAACCCCTTAAGGGTGATGATAACAAACCTTATATTTTAAATTGGGAACATGAATCGAGTGTTGCATCACTTGAAAGATCTTTCTTCTCTGAATTCAGCAACTAATTACTTTGGAAGTTTTATTAACTCGTTTAAAAAATATTCACAGTTGAAGATGCAAAAACGCATTTCACTCATTCCGATAAGAAATGTGCTATCCAACATTTCTTATCGGAATGAGAGAAATGCGGTTTATTATTTTAGTTTATCGGTCGGTTTGATACTTGATAGTACTCCCGAAAATTAATTCCACAATGATGTATTCTGTAGAAAAAAGAGTTGAAATAATTACTCTTTTTTCAAGAACCATGACTGTGCCAACCATACCGCAAATTTGTTAAATGAACAACATCCGAACAGACATGTTAACAGAAAATACATTTTGGAGTTAGTTGCAAAGTTTTGAAAAAGTCGTTCAGTATCCAACAAAAAACGGGATCCTGAACGTGAATTTTCGGTTAGAAATGCGACTACTGAGATTGAAGTTTTAGGACAAATTGCTGCAGACCCAACTTTGAGCACGTGAAAATTGGCCACTGTTTCAAACATCAAAAGAAGAACTATTCAGCGAATATTGAAGCATCATAAATTTCACCCGTATAAAAGTCATATTGTACAACAACTAAATGAAGATGATTTTGATCGGCGTCTGGAGTTTTGTGAAGTTATAACTGCACGAATAGCTGATAACAGCAACTTTCTGTTCAATATCTGTTTTTAAGACGAGTGTGCGTTTTTATTAAACTCTACAGTCAATCGTCATAATTGTCGTTATTGGGCAGATAACAATCCAAGAAGTTTTCACGAAGTCCACAGAAATTGAATGTCCGGACTGGCATTTTTGGGGACAGTTTAATCGTAACAATTTTTCTTGAATGCAATTTAAGTGGCGAAACGTATTTGGAGTTACTAGAAGAAAGTGTTTGCCCTCTACTAATTGACATTGTTGAAAATGATGATCGCTATCAAAAAATCAATTAGTGTTTCAACAAGATGGAGCTCCTCCGCATTTTTTACAACGTGTTAGGGAGTTTTTGAACAAAGAGTTTCCAGAGCCATGGATTGGGCGTAGAGGTGCTATTGAGTGGCCCCCTAGATCACCGGTTTTAACTCCTTTAGACTTCTTTCTATGGGGCCATTTAAAAAGTAGAATTTTTGCAACAGACCCGGAGTCCCTGGACGAATTACGATGACGCATTGTTGAAGAATGCCGTCTAATAACTCCACAAATGCTCCAGAATGTCAGAGCTCGTTTTAAACAAAATTTGTACTTTTGTATGGAAGCTGGTGGTCAACAATTTGAACACTTACTTAACTAAATAAACATTTTTGAACGTTTGGTTTGGTTTTTTAGTTTCTTTTAACGACAAATTGACTAATTAGCGCATTTCTTATCACAATGAATGAAATACGTTCTTGAACCTCCAACAGTGAAAAATTTTTAAACAAAATAATAAAACTTCCAAAAAAATTAGTGTACTGAATTTATAAAAGAAAGAGATTTCAAATGATGTAACACTCGACCCATGTTCCCTATTTTAAATATAAGGGTTGTTATCACCACCCCTAAGGGGTTGATGTGACAAAGTTGAGTTTTATGTCAAAACATGTCCACCTCAATATTAAAATTGACGTGTTTCAGCGTTTCTTAAAAAAAATTCTCTGGACGTAAATCGGTCTGTTTCGTTTTCAATGCGCCACCCTATATATATATATATATATATATATATATATATATATATATATATATATATATATATATATATATATATATATATAAACATTTTATCTGACCCTGGAAATGTGTTCCAGTGGCCCTAATTCGCGCTCATTTGAAGACAATTTCCGAAAATTTCACCATCGATACCTCTCTATTAATGATTTTTTCTTAATAAAAATTCACTAAAAATGTCGCTTTGCTGCCTTTAATACCTTCATATAAGTGAAACACAAAATCAGAATCAGTATCAATTCATCAGTAGCTGTCGCCAAACTAAGAGTCAATTTAGCGACAGCTACTGATGAAGACAATTTTGTTGTCGCAATACATATCTAGCGCATAACTTCCTGTGATTACTTTTGTGGCTCTTGGGGTGATTCTGCTTTTTTGTTTCAGTTTCCAGCCACAGTGTCCAACCTCAGTCTTTTTTTCCTATAAGTCTTTTTGTATTTTTTGTAGTACTGCGGCAGAGTAATTATCAACTCCCCTCCACAAGGTACCATCTGGATCATTTGCCGTTAATCGTCGGATGTTTTTCTAGTGATGCTGACGTGCATCTCAGACCTAACTAGTGTCGCATTCTATGTATAGTCAGAGAGAAGATATAACCGGGAGAGTGAACCTCGGTGATTCATACCCAGACAAAAAGGAAAAGGTAGATCAAAAGAAAAGCTTCTGGAAACATGGTACATTATTGATTAAAGTGGAAGCTACACTGAATTAAAATGGGTAGTTACAGACGGAGAGTCATGATTGCGACAGATGGTATCGCATTTAGATTGTGATGATGATGGTTATAGAGCAACAAAAACTAATCATTACACAACAACAAACTTACGTTCATCTCATGGTTGTTTATTTATAAGGGCCTCGGTAGTTCAGTCGTAAAACGTGTGCATCTGAACCGAAGGGACTGGGTTCGATCTCAGGGTACTCCTTTCACTTTTTCAGTACAAACGGTAACATTAACATCAACCGAGGTTCTGGCATTGTATTTGAGCAAGTTGAATGTCTGCACGTTCCGCCCTTCGGAGGGGGCGTAAAGGCGTCGGTCCCGTGTCCATGCGATGTTGGGCACGTTAAAGATCCCTACCCTTCTTACATAAAGGCAGGGGTTCGGCAAAATTTCCGGGATAGTGAGATGAAACTGCTCCCTGGCGTCGGTGATTGGCCATAGTCGCGGAAATAGGCCGACGTTAAAGAAACCCACATATAAACGGGAGAGTGTTGCCTCTCCATATAATTAATAAACAGCTATTCTTTGCATATTATAATTTTTTTACGTACACTTTTTCTAGCTTGAAATAAAGTAAATACCAATGATAACATTTAAATTAAGAATATTGCTTATTCATTTTTGTACCCTATATAATAAAACGGCAAGGAACTCCCCGGTGTCTTCGCATTCCCCTTTCATGTTTAAAAAATATTCTCGAAGTTGCGGAGTTTTAAAATACGCAGCACATAATGAAGAGACAAAGCAGCAAAGTTAGTGGACAAGAGGAACAAAAAAATGTATATTACGTGCTTTTTACTGACATGAGAAATTTATATCTGAAAATATGCCACATTTTTCTTCCAAAGAAGGTGCAGTGGAAAAGTTCAATGTTAGGGTGCGTAAAAAGTTTCTTACTCAGAAACGTGAAAGTTTTTAAATATGAAAGTGGGTTGCTTAAAACGCTTACAGTAAGTTACGCGACTCCTAAGCTGGCAGTCTGGATTGCTAAAATAACTTTACGATGTAGTAGTAGTAACAGTTTATTTAGTAGCTTATTTCTTAATAATACTGTTACGTTCTACGGGCTTCTGGATGTGTTGATTAACAAAACACAGCTTTCCAAACTACTAATTTATTATTACAAACTATTTTCCAACACCAGTATCAACAAAAATATTTATTTTCTCTATTATTAAATGTCCATAGAATTATATTCCACTATTCGCCTTCTATGATAAACACCAACACTTACTGCTGACTCGCTTAATACTCTATGATCACTTCTTCTACACCACACTACTCAATACTGAACTAACTTACTCTGCGCACCGCTCGTCTATTTATACTGTCTATAGAGATTCTAGACCTTCTACACTATTCTACACCTGTCACTTCTGGTTCCTTCTTGAAGTATCATTCCAGAGTGTTAGCTCTTACCAGCACACTTTATAATTGACATCTGACCATAGGAGCAACAAAGTCCATAACCTCAATTATCATAGACAAATGTGACACTGCCTCCCTTATATTCGATCGTCCCGGTCGAATTCTGAGATTTCTTGGAATGGCGTAAGTCTATGCATATGTACCACCTTCATCTTGCTCTTAGGGCTCCTCTGAATTCGGTAGACAACATCATTGATCCTTTTGACCACATTATAAGGACCTTCCCATAATTTATGTAGTTTAGGTGACCGTCGCTTGCGTCGTCCGGCTTGTAGAACAACACCCAATCTTATTCTTGAAAACCAGCTGAATTAGGTGGCACGTCATAACAGGTCTTCATGCGGTCGCTTTTTACTCGTATATGCATTTCGACAGCAGAGTGGATGGTCTCCCTTCTCGTCAATGTGTCGAAGCTTCCTTCAAGCGAAGTTCTTAGGTGGTACCGGTTTTTCCGTGTAGTTGCTGTTGTTCTGATGTTTCTACTTGCACAAATATCTCGGCGGGCCCTATTCATCCTTTTGACATCGGCTCTGTTCCAACAAATGTGTTTACTGGCCTTTTCTGGGTTGGCTTCTCATTTACGTGGTCTTTGCACCACCCTTTGTCTTGTATTTCTCTCATACTTTCTTCTCCACTTGCTTCTGGCTGAGTCACTGCGTCGTCTCTTCCTCTCACAGCTCTCTTCACTGGAATGGCACTTTCACGGCAGGCGTTGCTATTTTCCTCTATGGTGATTTTCCTGGCTACCAGGTTACTGCCAGGCGACATTGTTATTTTGTCACCGCCGATAGTCAGGATGTTAGTGTCAAGATCAAGTTTGGCACACTGACCCTGAAGTTTGTCCAAGCCAATTTTAATCGGGTCTGATATAGCGGAGACTATGGCTCTCTGCTTTGCCTTCCATGTCCCAATTTGCAGCTAGACGTCGGTTTCGCCAAATACCTAGATCCGATCACCACCGGCTGCATTTACTCTTTACACTCTGTCCGGTTCTCTTATTCGCCATCTTGGAACCATGCCGCGGCGAATAATCGTCCAAGGTGAGCACGTGTCGACGACCATCTCAGCCTTATTACCGCTTATGTATCCGTCCACAACGAGAGCGCTGGCAGAATCGCTAACCTGAGAAATGGTTACCGACCTTAGCTTTACTTTTTCCCTTACGCGTGATCTTAGAGCCCAACATTCGACCCTTATATGTCCCACCTTGCCGCAGTTCCAGCAGCGCAAGGCATTTGCATGGTAAGCTCTTACTGGGTGTCCATGAGACGTCGGCCTTATTTGTTATGCTATTTTCTCTAGTAGCTGCATGATCTTGGATGTATCTGTTTTATTTTCTTCTTGGACTTGGAAACTGCGAATTTTCACATGACTTTCCGACGCTTGCTTTACCGCTGCAAGGAATGTGCCAAAACATCGTTCAAGTTTTTGTGTCTTGCCATCCTCAGCGCCTGCTGCGTTTCGGTATCTCTGATGGCGTCAATGAAGGTTTGCACCGACAGCTGGTATAAAAACTCCATCGGAGCTATGGGGTAGGCTAATTGCGTCAGTTTGACAACGTTGGCGTGGAGATGTTGGAGACTTTTGCACGGTTTCTGACAACGATTTTTCAACTGTAAGCGATACAACTGTTGTAAATGCTGGTCGCCAAACCTCATTTCTAATTGATGTCTAATGCTGTCAATACCTTTAAACACATCTAGGGCATCTCCTCTGAGAGCTACTATTAACGCGGTCGCTTTCTCTCTCTCTCTCGCCCCAACCATTTGCTGTAGCAGCGGCTTCGAACTGGCGTAGATAAATATCCCACGGGGTGAGTCATCAAATGTAGGGAGCTTAATTCATCCGACCGGGCTATCTTCGAGTCTGATGTGTCCTTTGGCTAGTGTTTCACACTTCTTTTCTAGTAAATGCACTTTCTGTTGTACTTACGTCAGCTTATCATGTACATCGTCGCTGATACCCCTTACTCTGCTTTCTACTTGCTGGGCGATGTCGTCTTTCACCTGCTTTATACGTTCGTTGACACACGAAGTAATATTCTCAATTCTGCTGGCCTGTTCTTGTAGAATTTTTTTGTTTCTTCATCTCTTTCTCTCATTTCTTCTTTGTCTTCTTTGTCTCCTTTTCTGGCCTCTTCATCTATTTTTCTAATTTCTTCTTTGGCTTATTCGTCTCTTCTTCTGGCTTCTTCATATCTTTTTCTGGCTTATTCATCTTTTTTTTTCATTTCTTCTTTCGCTTCTTCGTCTCTTTTTCTCAGCTCTTCTTTGACCTCTTCATCTCTTATTCTGGCCTCTTCTTTCATTTCTTTAATAAATTCCAATAGCTGGGCGTCCATATTGGCCGTTGCACTACGTGTCTTAGGCATAACGTACTTAAAGCTGGTACACAGTTTATTCTGTTTCAAGAACTCACCCAGTTATGACGTACTGCTGACACTGATCTTCCAGAGAGTCTAGAAATTTCCACGTTGCTCAACGAATATTCTGAAAAATACTTCCCCTAGCAGCTTAGAAATCCCACTTATAACACCAGTTGTTACGTTCTACGGGGTTCTGGATTTGTTGATTAACAAAACACAGCTTTCCAAACTATTAATTTATTATTACCAACTATTTTCCAACACCAGTATCAACTAAAATATTTCTCCTCTCTATTATTAAATGTCCATACAATTATATTCTACTATTCGCCTTCTAAGATCGCTTCTTAAACAACACTTACTGCTGACTCGCTTAATACTCTATGATCACTTATTTTACACTACATTGCTCAATACTGAATTAACTTACTCTGTGCACCGCTCGTCTATTTATACTGTCCATAGAGATTCTAGACCTTCTACACTATTCTACACCTGTCACTTCTGGTTCCTTCTAGAAATGTCATTCCAGAGTGTTCGCTCTTACCAACACACTTTATAATTGACATCTGACCATAGAAGCAACAAAGTCCATAAACTCAATTATCATAGACAAATGTGACACTGCCCCCCTCTTATATTCGATTGTCCCGGTCGAATTCTGACATTTCTTGGAATGGCGTAAGTCTGTGCATATGTACCACCTTCATCTTGCTCTTAGGGCTCCTCTGAATTCGGTAGACAACGTCATTGATCTTTTGACCACCTTATAAGGACCTTCCTATAATTTCTGTAGTTTAGGTGACCGTCGCTTGCGTCGTACCGGCTTGTAGACTTAATTATCATAGACAAATGTGACACTACTATATTTTTGTTAAACCCAAAGCAGATTATGTCAATAACATAGAGGGATAGGCAAAAGTTTGTATTTCGTCCAGTATCTCAGGAACCGCTGAACCCATTTCATATATACAGGGTGATTGATCGACATCGTCTATTAAAAGTATTATGAGTTCTGTTCATAATATTTTTCCGAAAATTTCAGCATGCGGGTAACAACTCAAAATGTATTCAACGAACATATTTTTAAGATGGCGGTACTTGTGAAAATACCGGAAATAGAACTCAATTAGCTTATTTCAAATCGACGGGTATAGTTTTTTTTTTTTGAATTAGAAGAGATATTTTAGAGTGACTGTCAGCAGCATTCCCTATGCCTAAATTCAGGCGTTTTCGAGTTTTTTCCACTTCTTTGGAAATTGTTGGCTCCACTTCATAATACTTAAAATAATGTACCGTCTCCATTTTTAAAGCAAAATCATTAAAATTATGGTCATTGACAGGAAAAGTGTTGTGGTTTACAGCGCCGTTTTTATAATTGGCACATTATTGACAGGATGTCCATAATTTAATTTTCATTTAGTACAAGTTTAGACCATTAACACTTAATTTTTCAAATAGAATTCCCTATTTATATTCCCATATTCTGAAGCAGAATTAAATTCCGCATCGAACTGTACTAGCGCTCCCTATAACTATTTGTAATATGTATCGAGTAATTAGGGTTCGTGATAAAACTAAGAGTAAATTATAACATATTTCTCATAGCCAGCCATGGAAATGACAACAAACATTCTTATTAATAACTGTCAACCATTTAAGTCGTGTTTTCTGTTGTGTCAATCGCAATGGAAAATCAAAGGAATTCAAACACGGATATTTTGAAATTAGTTTATATCCTTGGAGAATGCCATACAATTATTCAAAGTAACGCTCTGGCATATTTTAGTGCCCATCCACGCCAGTCAATTTGATCGGAGGCTCAAGAATTTGGTTTAACCTTTTAAACCGTTTAAGCTATTGTGCACGACTATTCGCTCACAACGGTTCAGGAACTCTACACTGGCGTCGATGTTAGAAGATTAGAAGTTTGAGAACAAATATTGATTAAAACTCAAGAAGACCTGCTGTTTCCGTGGAAAATTATCTAGACAGATGAAACAAAATTTAGCAGAGAGAGGATAATCAACAAGCGCAATTGACATTGCTGGTCCACGGAAACCCCCATTTCAAAGGAGAAGTTCATTTTCGAAATGAATTAAGTTTTAATGTTTTTTGTCTGCTTATAAATAAGCAATATTCCTCTATAATATGTTATTCTAATTTAATCAGCGAAGGGTACGTTCAAATTTTAAGAGGAGTATTGTCGGAATTTTTGGAAATTTTACATCTTAATGTTTTAAGAGAATCTTGGAACCTTAGTAGTAGTAGCAGTGGTGGGGAGGCCAACGCCAAGCAAGTAGGCCACAATGGGCCCTTTTTGCCAACCCCAGCAACCCAGCAACCATGCTCTACTCTTCCTTGGTTCTGTCGCCAAACCGCCTTGACCTCGAGATGAAGGCCGTGACGGTCTTCAATTGGACGGTACTTACCTGATTCCTCTGAAGAGTCTTTGATCCGAACAATTCTGCTCGAAGACTCCCAAAAGCCTCGCATTCACACAGGTAGTGGTAGGACGTTTCTTCATTCTCGCCGCAATCGTGGCAAATGGGATCCCTCTCTACGCCTATCAATGTGATGTGTCTTCTAAGGGCGCAGTGGCCTGTCAGCACCCCAAGGATGCGGCGAAGCGTAGGTCGACTCCTTCCGAGTAGCCAGACAGCTTTATTTCTGTCCAGCCCCTCCACGAAGTCCCTCGCCTGCCTGCAGCCACCAACAGACCCCCAGTGCCTCTCCATTGCTTCCTCGGTCCACCTGTCTAAGGCGACAGAAACTTTCTACTTATGGCTATCGCAGGCTCCAGGCCACAGAACGGCCGCCGGGAACCGAGTCTTGCGAGATTATTCGCCACCTCATTCCTTGCTACGCTACAGTGTCCCGGAATCCACACCAGTTGCACCTCCTTCGTCTTGACTAGTCCTCTGAGGGCATAATCGCACTCCTGAAGCAGTGTTGACCTGGTTCTCGCCGCGCAGACTGCCCGGGGGACCGCCTGGCTATCCGAGCAGATGTACACACATTTTTCGGGACTCCTCTTCACATCCTGTCTATTGTCCACAGACAGGATAGCATACACCTCTGTTTCGAATGCCGTGGTATATGCGTGAAGAGCAGCGCTCTCGCGCAGCCCCAGGCCCCTATGTATAACAGACCAGGTTTTCGGGCGGGAATGGAACCTAATTTTCCCTCCACTGATCCCTACCGGGGATCCTGAGGGTGTATGGACTAGTCAACCTAATATCGTCCTCGGCATCCCGCACCTTTATGGCGGAATCAGAATTTCCTTTTCCACCTCCTTGGCGACTCTTGCATGCACTATTACTGCTCCCGCTCCGCACCAGTTTCCTTAGTCTCGCATTCTAAGATGCGACGCCATAGCCTCCCTTCTGATAAAGATGGGAAGCGGTGGCAGCATCAACAGGACCTCTAGCGCAGCTTAGGGTGTCATCCTCATAGCGCCTGTGATACCCAGGATTGCCAGCCTTTGGAGTTTGGCCAGCTTCCTACTGGTAGTTTGGTTCACACCACACCACCAGACCAACGCCCCATAGAGGATTCTCGGCCTGACGATAGCAGTGTAGATCCAGTGAAGGATCCAAGGATTAAGTCCCCTGGTCTTCCCTATCACACGACGCAGCTGCCAGAGGATTGCTACTCCCTTCCTCACTACTCGTTCTATATGCGACCGCCATGTTAGTTTGGGGTCCAGGAACATATTTGAACCTTACTAATAGAGCTCCTCGTCATTCTAATCACGAAGTGGGCTAAGAGCTTACACAGATTTTCGAAGATCGCTGGATCAACTGTAATGGAGCATAGCCATGGCCTCCGAGATCTCCCGATCTCACACCACTCGACTGTTTTCTGTGGGGCCACATTAATGCGAATGTGTGCAACACTCCAGTGCAGGCAAAGGGGAATTGGAGGATTGCGTCAGAACGGCATTTCATCAATGAAATCCTAATCACATTTACGGTGGTTGCGCAGAAGAAGTTTCCTAAAAAATTCATCGCTGCCTGCAGAAAACCGGGGGCCACATAAAGCATTCCTAGTTTTTTAGAATTTGTGTTTTTAATTTACTGTTTACTTTTTTTAATGTCACTTTAGTTAGTACATTGGAAATAAACCTTCTAGTTTTTCAGTGAAAAATTTCATTGAATTCATTAATATAATAAAAGATATTAAGCTAAAACCAAATGAAGTACTGATCTCTTTTGATGTCAAGTCGTTCCCCAGCATACCTATCGATATAGCTCTGGATTATCTTCGGGACATGCTTCATGATAACCAGCTATCGGATAGGCAGGTGGAGGAATATATTAAGTTAACTTCACTATGCATGTCTGAGAGTTTCTTTTGAGTCGGGGGGAAGTTTTATCGGCAGACGGAGGGAACCACAATGGAAAACCCATTGTCTCCGTTTGTTGCCGAACTATTCATGAGCCGATTTGAGAGTCACTTTGTTGTGTACATATACCACAGACCACTCATAGTGGTTCAGAACCAGCAGTACTGGTCTGCCAGTATTAACGTACTGAGACCGTCTGTGGACATAAAAGGTCGTGTTTATCACCTGAGACACCTTGTAATATTTCAAAATCATTACACGCGTAGCCGACGAGACAGTGACCACTTAGCGTTATCAGCTGCGCCCAAGACCTCAGGTGTGTTTTTAAATATCTTCATAAACATCCAGACAATCCACATTTATGTATCCCTAGGCCTACTTAAGTTAGAATGCTGCTTGAAAGGGCGGCTATGAGGATTTACGGCAAGCTGGTAATACTGGGAATCAAATAATCGTTTGTGAATAACCATTGTCCAGCCATACGACGTATGGTTGGTAATATAAATTAGCCGAGCAGAAGGGATGTCAGCAGGTATCTAAACATATTAAAAAACTCTAGCAGCAATTAGACCAGAAGTATAAAAATATGCTTCTGTTTGCTAAAATTATAAATTAAAATTTCACCAGCAGTTTCCTGCTTTCAATGTGTTTCAATTATGGGTGCGCTGTTGTGTTTGTAAAAAAATATTAAATTATTTGGCTATATATTTAGCCGCTTTTAAAAATGGCTAATGGTGTAAAATAGAAGACTTTTTGACACTAGGCTATATACATTGAAAGACTTACAATATGAATATTTCCTAAGGTACGTATGGCTTACCTGAAACAAAAAAGAACAAATTTAGTGTTTTGTGCGAGGTCACAATGATAATATTAATAATATAAACATTTAATTGTTTTTCAATAACAATCCATTATAAACGAAAAGAAAAGCACACTTATTATGCAATTAAATAATAAGACAAATAAATAAATTAGCAGATCACACCCACAAAAGTTTTGAAAACTTCTGCGTGGACTGAACTAGTGTGTGTGTTTTGTTTCTTTAACGTCGGTCTATTTCTGCTACTATGGCCAATCATCGACGCCAGGGAGCAGTTTCACTTCACTATCCTGAAAATTTTGCCGAACATACGCCTTTCTGTACGGAGGGTAGGGATCTTTAAGGTGTCCAACATGGGATGGACTCGGCACCCACAGATTTAGCCGTCTCCGAAAGCGGAACGTGCAGACATTAAACTTGCTCAAATACAACGGCACAACGTCGGTTGATGTTAATTGTACAGTATGTACTGAAAAAGTGAAAGGAGAACCCTGGGATAGAACCCAGTACCCTTCAGTTCAGAGGCACACGTTCTTACCACTGAGCCACCTAGGCTCTAAGAATTAAACTTATAATATTTATTTAAAAAATTACACATAAAACACAAATCTTTAATGGCAATGCAAAATAACCTGACATCCGTACAATGCATTTTCTCAAGTCAATGACCCAGTACCACTACACATTTCACTACCTCAAAATTAAATTCTCGGGTTGAACGGCGTCCAGAGTTTGGTGAAAGTCTAGGTTTCGGATCCTCTTTTGTGGCCATTTTTAAGAGGCGAATACGGGTTATGAAGCAGAATATCGTAAGAAGTCTGTTTTACGAAGCCTTGCGTTTTAAGTTCAACCGCCATTATCGTTCATTTTAGCAAAATATTGGAAGAAAGTTTATTTTGAATAACCCTTTCTCTGGTGCTTTGGCTGTAGTCTCAGCTATAGAGTTTGTGATCGACTAGTCTATAATTTTTAGCGAACTTTCGTATAAAAAATTCGTTGTTTAGGAGACGGTGACTTTTGGAAATGATTTCTTTAAATTAGTGCGGACCAGGGCCCCTAGAATCCATATCCGAGGTCAGCTTTAGTTTTATATGTTTACATATATACAGGGTGGCACATATCTATGGTAACACTCTTTTATGTACGTTATGTATTGGGTATCTTGAGCTCCATTTTATAAAATTATTGTCACAATGTGTGGGTGGCCCATTAGTCCTTGGCGATACAAATTTTCTTATTTTAATGGAAAACGCATTATATGGTTGCATTTTTGTATGTTCCATTTAATGCATGCTTGTGGAACAAACAATTTATATCGTTCATCGTTTTCGAGTTGTTTCAATTGCTCGCCACTTTTTACGTTTTTGTCACATAACACAAATTTGGATACGGCGTTTTACCAACCAATTACGAAGTCCCATCAAAATTACGCATTGAAAAAGCTTTGTTTAATATTAACCGTCGAAAAAAATCATGACACCAGATACAGGACACTATAAAAGAGTTGGCGAATTTCAAAAAGAAAATAATCTAACTGCCCTAACTCAATTCTTTTATATGGAACAGCCTGTATTTTTGTTTTATAAGTAAAGGGCAGGGCCTCCTGCTGCAACTTTTGTAAAACTCTCCATATACTCTAGCTTTGGAAATATTTACATTTATATTAGCATACCACGATTCATGTAGGGATCAATTAAACAAAATTAGTGTCTTATGTAATTCTAATAACTGAAAAGATTATGGGATCATTTAGCGACTTTTCAAAGAAAAATATTATAGAATTTAAATCAACCTAGATACACAAAAGTCAAGAAATAATTAATTTCATATATACATATATATATATATATATATATATATATATATATATATATATATATATATATATATATATATATATATATATATATATATATATATATATATATAGGAAGAAGGGTTTAAGGGCAAAGCCGCAAGGAGAGAACCGCAAACACGTGTTTCAGGCTTATTGGCCATCATAAGTACGGTATAGCCAGGTGAAGATGGAAACACTCCTGATGTAGATGCAAAGATACACGGAGTACCAACAGGCAACCAGTGCACAATTGCAGCAACATTTGGAAGACCCCCAATCCGAGGGAAACAACCTGTTGTGACTCCGTGTATCTTTGCATCTTCATCCACAGTGTTTCCATCTTCACCTGGCTATACCGTACTGATGATGGCTAATAAGCCTGAAACACGTGTTTGCGGTTGTCTTCTTGCGGCTTTGCCCTTAAACCTTTCTCCTTGTATAGTACAGAAATGCCGTGTTATATATATATATATATATATATATATATATATATATATATATATATATATATATATATATATATATATATATATATATATGTATATATATATATATATATATATATATATATATATATATATATATATATACACAACGTGATTCAATTCCCCGATAAAGTCCAATAGCTTCTTTAATCTACACTTTTTGGAAAAAGCTTTTAGACAAAAGTGTTCTACGATGTTAAGGTCCATAACCTAAAATTATTTTCAGCTACGCACTTGCACTAGGTAACTTTGTTTTTTAAATTAAACACTCTGTATGTTATTGTATTTTTTTATTTTAAATAAAATTCTGATTAAAAATTATACATAGTACTATGCCATACAAGTCAATGCTTTTCAAGTTATTCAAGTTTCTTCAAAAAATTTGACAGATGTAGAGTTTTTTCAGGTAGTGGTATCACTCGTACACAACTACCCCGAAAGTTGCAATTCAGCGCAAGTATAGACATGTGTTCATCTCTTTAGTGATTGTGTGAAAAATCATAATTTATATACAGGCTGGTTGCTAGAGAGGTGCCTATTTGCTGAAATTCCAATATAAATAACTCGAAAATTTGAAATTGAACACCCTGTATATGAGCGCCTGAATCAATGAAAAATTGGTTCTCTTTCCAATGGATATGGGTTTTTACATGTAGACCTGATAATTTCTGAGTTATTCAAAAGTTATCAATTTAATTGCAACTACATGATATCATGATTGGAATGTTTCCGTTTCTCTAGTGTGCACTGATCATGACAGAATTCTCCAAAACGTCAAATTTGACAAGTATTTGCAACATTGTCTGTTCGTTATGTAATTAAGTAGTTGTTTTATAGTTAGTATAAATAATTAAAAATGAACTTCAATACCGAAGAATTGAGACAGATGGTGTACATAATTGGTGAATGTTCTAAAAATTGTCTTTTGGGTTCTCGTATTTGTAAGCAGCGCTATCCTCTGCAAAGACAACCGACAGTTTTATCACTAAAAAGGCTCAAACATAGATTTAAGCAGAAATCGTTTGTATTTTACCAAGCACCAAAAAACAAAACATTGGCATCAAAGAAGATGTAGCCCTTGGCGTTTTTTTATCAGTGCTTGAGGCGCCAACACAGAGTCAAAGAGCTAATGCGAAAACATTATATCTGGATCAGTCCTCAGTTCAATGAGTTCTCAAGTTTCATAAGTACTATCCCTACCACTTCCGAGTGGCTGAAGCACTGTGAAATGAAGATTTTCAGCGCCGAATGAGGTACGGTCAGTGGGCAGTGCATCAAATTAAGCTGAACAGGAGTTTTTTCGCAAAGTACTTTCTGTGGATGAGTCTACTTTCTATAATAACGGACTCCCAAATTTGCACAATTTACATCATTATGCAGAAAACAACTCGCACGTAAGAAGATTTGGTAACTTCCAGAATAGGTGAATGCTTAATGTTTGGGATGGAATCATTGGCAATACCGTTCTTGGACGACATTTTTTTATGGGCCTCTAAATGGACCAATGTACCACCAGTTCTTGGTTGATGATTTACCAGTCTTGATGGAACATGTACAGCTACAAGTTAGACAAGATATGTGGATACAGCACGATGGTGCTCCACCGCATTATGCTGCCGTAGTTAGACCACACCATAAATAAGAGTACAAACGAAGGTGGATTGGCAGGGGTGGACCAGTAGTCTAGCCTCTAAATCTCCCGATCTCACTTGCTGAGACTTATTTTTATGGGGTGTAGAATATATGCGAGGGAGAGTACAGGATGCATTTCGGAATATTAGTGGTGCAATGCTTTCCAATGTCCGTCGATCATATGGAAGAAGGCTACAATTTTGCTTCGAACAAAATGGTCGTCAGTTCGCGCACCTTTTATAATCCATTCCAGAAATAATAATTATTCGTTATTCGTTGATTATTCATTTATCTATTCATTCATTTATTTATTTTAATCATTAGATATTATAAGTTTATTATCCTTAATTTATTACTTGTTTACTCCATCATTATTTTTCCTCTGATACCTATTAAACCAGTTCCAAGTAAATAATCTTCTGTGATTCGAATCTTTACCGGAGAACTTTAACAAAATAGAGAATGTATCGCTTTTACATGAAAGCAAGTGGATATAAATTTGAGAGTAAATCATTTTTGCATTGTTTCAGATACTTATATACAGGCTGTGATATTCGAGAATTTCTAGTAGTAGTAGTTTAACCTCTACGAATGAACAAACCATTAATGTTAATGTTCATTCTGTACTAGAATTCTATCTGCTGATACCACTCACATGAGTTGAAGTGGTTAGTTCGAGAATGTATGATTTAAGAATAGTTCGCATTTGTCAAGTTTATAGAAAAAAAAACAGGCAAACGTGATAGATTGCCGACAGCCCCTAAATCATTGATAAGAAAGTTTTCTTTGGTAGCAAAGTTTTTTTTTATTTTGATGCCCTGAAAAGCAGCAAATAATCCAGCTCGAATTTCTCTTCGGGTCTTTTTAACAGTAAAATTGTCGGTTGCTCCATGGAGAGAAACCATGTTCGTGAATGCTAGAAGCCAATGGACAAACGGCCATAACTCAATAATACAATCATGTAGTTGCAATCAAATTGATAATTTCTGAATAACTCAGAAATTGTCAGCCGTACATGTAAAAAACTCAAATCCATCCGAAAGAGAGAAAAATTAGTATCTTCGAAAACAACAAAGCTATGGTAACCAATTTGATACATAGGTTTACTTTATAATATATATATATATATATATATATATATATATATATATATATATATATATATATATATATATATATATATATATACATATATACACACACATATATATATATATATATATATATATATATATATATATATATATATATATATATATATATATATATATATATATAAATACCAAATTTAGATTTCCATGTTGTAAGAAAAAAAATTACAAGTATTTCATGAAACAATGTTTCTATAAAAATCTAATACCATAACGCACTTGCTGCCTACATACCTTTTTTTGTTAATCTCATTTTATAAGATTTTTAGTACTCGCAAGTTCACGATAAAGAATTGCATACTTACATCACATGTCTCAAACGTATACAGTGTATTTTAATAAAAGCTCCTTACGTACTCGCAGTCTCTGAATTCCTGCTATAATAAAAATATGAAAAACTTCAAACGGCAAACATGAAATATCAGACATTTTTTTCTCAAAGCTCAAAGATAACAAAATTACGTTGCAAAAACACAGAATCATTATTTAAGGGCATTCATGAGTTCATATTTTCTCATTTCATTTGTTCCATTCGCATCCTAAAATCGCTGCGTTCTCTGAAGAGGCACATAAAATTAGCAAATTCTGCGGAAATTGGGTTAAGTAAGATATATGGCTTTTGTTGCGGCTCCAAGCTTATGCAGAGTATAGAAAAAGTTTAATTGATGCATACCTACACGAAGTAGCATGTTAAAATTACAGTGATTTCGTAAATTATGTATGATGACTAGCCGTTGTACCCGGTTTCGTTAGGGTGAATGTCGTAATGTAACGCTGCCTACTTTACCAGTAATAAAAGAAAAATATCACTATTTGAGAACTAAAGATATACAGGATATTTCCAAACCTTTCTGAAAAAATAAAGGTGGTGTACCCTCACCTATTTTCAAGAGGAAAATGTGGTAAAGTTTTTAGAGTGGGCCTTCGCTTTCGAAAATTTTAAGGTGTTAAAAAACGTATATATATATATATATATATATATATATATATATATATATATATATATATATATATATATATATATATATATATATATATATATATGGTGTGTCCCAAACTGGATGGGAATGTATTGCTATCTCCGTTATTATTAGAGATAGGGAGACGGTTAAATTAGCAGCGTTTTGTAGAATTTCATGCTCGTTCCAAATATGACTTTTATTTTGCCCTTCCTCTTGAAAGACGATTACAAGACATATTTGGTATTATTGTTTGGTGCAGCTTATTAGGTAAAAAACTGTTATTTTTATTTATAGATTAGACAGTTTGTTTTTAAAAATTTCAGGTAACTTCATTGTTGGTCCGTTATTTTTTGAAAATAATTGAACTGGGGAAATGTATCTTAATCTATTGAGAAATGATATCTTACCAACAATTAGAAGAGTTCATGATAATTTAGACGAGATTTGGTGCCAACAAGACGGTTGTCCAGCTCACAATGCTAGGATCGTCAAAGAATTTTTGTACCAAAATTGTAATAATCGTGTCATTTGTAACAATGAGCCGGTTCATAGGTGTGCTCGAAGTCCTGATATAACACCCATGGATTTTTATTTTTGGGGTCCTCTGAAGAATCATGTGTATAAATTCGATCCACCACAAAATATCAATGAACTACGAAAAAGATTCACGGAAGCTATAAATCATATTAACCAAAACACCCTCACCAGAGTTTTCAGGCATGTTTCAAAAAGGTGTATAAAGTGCATTGAACAAAACGGTGGCCATATTGAACTATTTTCTATTCAGTGTATTTTTAAGTTTCTATTTTATTATTGGTTGAGTTCCGTTTCTAATTGTGTTGTTTTGTGGAGTTTAAGTTTCTATTTGTTATAGCTGGGTTTCGTTATTAAACTGTTTCACATAATATTACCTAGCATTAATACCTAACTAAGTATTGCAAATTAAATCACAATATTTTTTTATCCTGAATCATTACGGAAAATTATGTTAAAAGTAGAAGTCTATTGGTAGACTCCATGGCCTACCGCTTTTTGAACACTTTTTTTGTCATTTGTTTTCTGGTATTGGATTTCATAACCTACTATCCTCAAAATGGTTTTTCTTAAAATTGTCGGTGCTATTACAAGATTTCGCAAGCATGTTGTATATTATTGGAAAGCTCTTTTTGTAGAACATAGCGATTTTTAAGTAAGCTACCTTTATTACATTTTATTTAGCCTCGGTAGTTCAGTCGTAAGAATGTTTTTTCTGAACCGAAAGGTACTGGGTTCGATCGCAGGGTTATCCTCTCACTTTTTCAGTACCTACTGCAACATTAACATAAACAGAGGTTGTGGCATTGTATTTGAGCAAGTTAAGTGGTGTAAAGCCGCTGGTCACGTGTGTTAAAGATCCCTACCCACTTTATAGAAAGGCAAAAGTTCGGCAACATTTTCAGAATAGTATGATGAAACTCTTTTCTGGCATCAGTAATTGGCTACTTTTTTTTTCTCCCTCGGGGCTCGTTCGCGGCTTTGCCTCCCCGATAACACTGCTACCTTTGGCTTATTGTGCATAGTAATTGGCCATAGTCTCGGAAATAGGCGGATGTTAAAGAAACAATAACAAAATGAACAACAAGTCATATTTATTATTATATTATATTTATTTATTGATTTATTATTTTATTTATACTAAATTTAGTGACACCATCAACGAAAATCTCAGATAGAGATACAAGTATTTCATTTTGGCAACAATGCGTAACGGTTTTTTAAAACCATATAAAGGAAAGAGAGAACTTCGCAATAAAATAATTTGTATTTTCCATGCATAGGCATATCACAAAGGTAAAAAAAACCTTAGAAATATTAAAAAAGATTAAATAAGGAAAACGTTTAAAAATATACTTTCCAAAAAATCAGTGCACCCAGTAAAACTATATGAAATGCTATGAAATTTTCCATACTACTCTGCTCTCTGACAATAAATGATAACAATATAGATAAAAAATTCCAACAGATGTACACCTTTTTAATTTTGTTATTAAAAACATTATTTCTTTCAATTTGCGTTTCTTCAGTTTAAATTAATAACTCATATAGGCTTGAGCTAAATTTATTAATTTATTTTGTAGTAATGCCTAGGCGCTGTTTACGGAAAAATTACAATCATTAAGTGAATTTGAAAGGGGGCGCATTGTTGATGTGCGAACAGCTGGTTTTTCAATCAGACAAATTTGTGACCGCATAGGCGCAGTGTGTCGACAATGTTGGCTCAGGTGGTCTGAAGAAGGAAATCAAAAACGTCGTCATGGATCTGGACGAACAACTTCAGCACGGGAAGATCGTCATTTGATGATTGCGGCCTTTTTTTCGTCCCTTACAGCTCGTCCGCGTCTTTGTCTCCCCGATATCACCGCAGCCTTGGGCTTATTGTGCATGCCCTTTGCCTTTTTTACTCCAGCCATTCCAAAATCACTGTGCCTTGAGCTAATCTGCACAGCAGTTGGTAGGATGAATTTTTGTATTGTTCTGTCTCCGGTCTAGGCTGTCCGTAGATCATTTGTCTTTTGCGGTCCAGAGTTTTACACTCGCGCAAGATATGCTAGGCTGATTCCTCCTCCTCGCCGCACAGTCTGCATGCCAGGTCCCCCTCGACAGCCATGTGTCCCATCAAGAGTCCTGTTATGTTCCTGAGCTGTCCTCTGTTAATACTTAGCAGCTCCACAGCTCTCTTTGAACTGGGATCCGCCAGTCTTCCCATATCTGAGCCCTAGACAATCTGCCCAGTGTGCCTTATGCTGATCCCTGGCCCAGGACTTGATGGTTCCCCTGGCCGTGCATTTCGATACGCCCAGGACCCGTTCTGGTCCCATAAATTGTTCTGCGATCCTCTCTTCGCGAGACTGTCAGCTTGTTCATTGCCTTTGACCCCCGAGTGGCCCGGCACCCAGATGATGGTGATCTCATTCTGCCCAGCCGGGTCGCTAGTCTCGTCTCGGCATTCACTAACCAGCCTGAAATTTACCCGTGGGCTAATAAGGGATTTAAGGGCTGCCTGGTTGTCTGTGGTTATGAGAATCCGCTTGTTGGTGTAGCCCCTCAATTTTTTTCTCTCGCGCGCAGTGCGAGACTGCGTACATTTCGGTTTGAAAGACCGTTGCATGTGCCCTGATAGAAATACTGTGACATACCCTCGGTTCTTCCGGATAAACACCTGCCCCCGTCCCACGCTCCCCGCCGGATCCGTCCGTGAACCAGACCAGCGCGTCCCGCCATGCCTCGCAGTTAGGGATTACCACTGTAAACTTATTTTCCCGACAGATTCGCAGGCTCGCAAAGTCCGACGTCATTTCAAGCATGGGCTCATTCACGATCTCCACGATCCAGCAACACCTCGATGGCCGCTGTTGGGGTTGAAAGCGAAGCCGAGGCAAGCCATCTTTTGGATCTTGCCCAGTTTTTGTTTGGCACTGGACTGTGTCACCTTAGGTCACCAAACCAGTGCTGCGTATGTTAACGATGGTCCGACTACCGTTGTGTACAGCCAATGGACCATACTAGGTTTCAGTCCCCACGTTTTTCCATATAGCCACCTAGTGGCGGCTAGGGTCATAACTGCCTTGCGCAGTATTTTTTCAACGTGGCCTTGCAAGATAGAGTTTCCAAAAACACGGTCGAGTGAAAATGCCTGGTTGGAACTTCTACAACAAAGTGTGTCTATGGCAACGATATATCGTAGAATACGTGCTTTTGGGCTTTGTTCGTATATACCTTTTTTATATCTTCCACTGATACCTCGACATAGGCTTGAGTTGTGTAATAGCAGCTAAAATTAGGATGGTGAATGTAATCGTAATTGTGTTCTCTGACGAGTTCCATTTCTGTGTTTGGATCCACGATGGTCGCAGAAGGGTAAGACAGTTACGTGAAGAACGAAGACATTTTTAGTTTGCTGTGAAATGGCATACGTCTATTACACTGGGGTTATGGTATGGGGTGTGATAACATACGGTAGTAGGCCACATCTAGTTTTAATTGACAGAAGTTTAAACGCAAATGATTACGTAAGAAACGTACTGCAGCCAGTTGCACCTACATGGGTAAATTCAACCCTGTTTCCAACAAGACAACTCACCTCCTCATACAGCAAGGGCTACTACAATATTCTTACAAGAAAATAACGCGACTCTGCTTTCATGGCCATCTCGCTCCCCAGACTTGCCACCAATCGAAGGTGTGCGTGATATGATTGGCAATTGACTGAGTAAATACTTTATCCATCAAATAACCTAGTTGACCTTCGTCGCCGAGATAAAGAAGCCTAGGATGGCATTCCTTAGGATATCATAAATCATTTAATTTCAAATATGCCTCGAAGAATTATCTAATCAATAAGAAACAGCGGCGCACCCACTTATTATTAAATAGGTTTGTTATTTTTCAATATTTTAGTTTGAAAACTATTAGTGAATTTTTATTTAAAAAAAATTCACTAATAGAGAGGTATCGATGGTGAGACTTTTCAAAAATTTTTGCAAATGAGCGCGAATTTGGGCCCCTAGAACCCATATCCTGGGTCAGTTTCGATTTTTATATGTTTATATATATATATATATATATATATATATATATATATATATATATATATATATATATATATATATATATATATATATATATATTATATATTTATATATATATATATATATATATATATATATATATATATATATATATATATATATATATATATATATATATATATATATATGTATCCAACCGCTAACTCAAAAAATGATTAACCGATTTTGATAAAACTCGGCAAGTGCCTTTCTTTTGTTAATAGCTTGGATGAGTTCGTTAACCAGAAAAATCTGACACGGTTCTCCGGGAAAATTTTGAATTTTCTTTTTTCTCCAAAAGTTACAGAGATATTTCGATAAAATTTGGTGTACATATTGCTTTGAGAAAGGCCTAACTACGTGCCAAAATTCAGCTTTCTAGGGTTACAGAAAATTAAGCTATTCAAATTTGAAACATTTATGTTTAATTCTACCGGCTTTCATTGAATAGTTTATATGTGATCTAGTTGTGGTTGTCATGGTAACGTAACATATGATTATTATTATTATTGCGCAGGTATGTTAGACGCTGTAACTGACATTTACCGTATGCTGTATGAGATCGTTTATATTGTTTTTTATTTGTTTGAGTGGACGAATTATTTGTGTCATTTGGGAATTTTTTATATACAAGTGCAAATTATTCCTTTATTAATGTTAGTGGGTGGATTAAACAGTGTTTGTTATATTTTATCAACACATATATACGTAAATGGTTTACAAACTGTGTATTTGCATATTGAATAAATAAATAAATATAAAGAATCGGAGTTTTACAAAAGGGCTGAGATTATACAGGGTGACGCGAGTTATGGTTGCACCACCCGGTATACTACACACACCAAGGCTACTGTCAGCACATATGGGTACGTTGCGCTACACCGGCTTTTCCGTCGACTCAGCGTCCGGTTGAAGTGCAGCGACATTACCGAGGGGAAATTGATCAGCAATTAATAGTCTATAAATATATGTCGAACATTAATATTCAACAGTTAGTCTTTGCCATCCAGCCTTAATGGTATTAGATTACTCATATGTATTTTATTGTAATTTTTATATTATTTAAATTTTAATATATATATCGTTGTACTGTAACTTCAAGTAAATAAATTTAACTTTATGAAGTTCAATTGAAGTACAACTCTAAGTGGCGCAGTCGGTAGGATGAGTTTAGTGCCCTTTTGACAAGATCGCAAAAGTCCGCACTTCGATATTTATCGTTAAAAACTCAGAACCAGCTTCAAAGTCAACAAAGAACAGCATCGTCCAAGTTGATAAAAATAATTCAAGTAACTTTCAAAAAAAAAAAAACAGTGAGTGCGCGAGCGATCATAAGAGAAAATAAGGTTTGATACGGAACTTCTGCCTACGAAGTTGTCTGCCTTATTCGCTGTATCTTATGATGCTGAAGCAAAGAAGAACAGAAATCGTCTTCATCTTCACATTGGCGTAAGTGCTTTCATTGTTCCTTTGAATTTCCTTGTCCTACCTTAATTTAAAATCGATTAAAGTTATAAGCAAATATTACGGGAAATATTAATTAAATTTTACGCAAATTTAAATTATTGATTAATAAATTGATGTCAGACTCTGAAACAGAGACAGTTGACAATTTTAATAATAAAGTAAAAATAAATTTAGCACCTCCTAAACTTATAGTAACAGAGAAAAATACAATAAGCTCAAATAACAATCAAATTATGGCAAATCAATTACAAAATTATCACATTAATGCTATTCCCGCATACGATGGGGACCAGCACACTTTAGCTTTATTTATTTCAGCGTGTGAAAATTTTCTCACTTCATTTGTTGATAGAACAAATGATGACAATCCAAATAACCAATGGATGCTTAGAATAGTAATAAGTAAATTAGAAGGTAGAGCTAGAACATTGATAGGTAGTAGGGAAGATGCCACAAATTGGCCTCGTATTAAACAATTATTGCAACAATACTTCGGCGACCAGAGAGACGAAGACTGTTTAGCTAGGGACCTCTTGCTCTTAAAGCCAGACCCTAGAGAAACCCCATACCAATTCGGTATGAGAATACAAGACTCACGTAGTCTTTTAGCTTCAAAAGTAAGACTGACAACTGCAAACGAAGCATTTCGTTTAATGAAAAATGAATTTTACGATAAAGTGGCACTGAAAACCTGTTTACATGGTTTGAGTGGTCAACTAGGGTTAGCAGTTAGGCTACAAAACCCGACTAATCTAGAACACGCTATGTCGCTTGTTCTGGAAGAAGAGAATTTTCAATATGGAGAAAAACAAATGAAATATCTCCACAATCAATCCACAAATTTTAAAAACTCAAATGTACCAAATAAACAACCTCAATACATACAGAATCAGCAAAATAATAGAAATAACGTTCCGCATTTTACGCACCCCCGACAATTCCATAACCAACCCACATACAGAAAGCCCTTAAATTTACGTAATCAGCCCCCACAACAGCTGACACAAAACGTATTCAGACCAAATCCAAATTTCAGACCAAACTATAGGCCAACACCTATGGAGGTATCTGCAAAAAATTCCTCGATACATACACGTCCCAATCCAAATTTTAGACAACATTTCCAGCCCGAACCTATGGAAACGTCATCTAGAAATTTCAATACTCATCCGAGAGGTCCTAACGGGCCTAACGCACAGTCATCACCTACCCAATTATACCATCAAGAGGTTCAACATGAATTTAAATCAGACAACCCTGTTTATGACGAATCTTATGAAAATTATCCTTCAGAAACACACTCTTATACAATTCCTGAAGATGACGCTCGTTACTTTGACGAAACGAATCATGAAACGTACGAAGAAGAAACTAGACCTGAAGCAGCTTTTGAACAAACAGATAACATCGAACAAAATTTTATTCAGGTTATCGAACTAAACAAAAAAATATAGTACAGATAAATTCTGTAAACCACCCTAAATTGCCTTATATACTGGTCGAAATCAACCCCTCATTTCAAATGCGACTTATGCTTGACACCGGTTCGATGAAATCGCTGTTATGTGAAAATATTGCCCATAATTTTTATTCCAAATTTATAGAGCATGAAAAATTTCAAATTAAATCTGTTCACCAAACCAGTTTTCATAATGAAATTCTAAAAATTCCTCTACCAAGTATATTTAAAACAGGCAGAGCAAAATTTAAATTCTATGTATTTAACATTAATAATCAATATCATGGGTTAATTGGTACTGACCTTCTCAAACAACTGGGAGCTAAAATAGATTTTTATAATAGGAAATTGGTAACGAAGCATACATGCATTCCCTTGTATTTACCATGTGACGACGACATACATCGCGAATGTAACTCGAAACCACAAGAATTAAATAACATAATACTGCCTGCGAGATGTGAAACAATAGTCAAACTTCCTATAGACTGTAGTTCCAACATAGGCATAATAAATAATATAAAACTCGAGTCAGGTGTAATTATTCCTGCATCTATCGTGACAGTTTCAAATGGCCAGGCTATAACCTCTATAGTGAATAGTAATGAAAATCCCGTACAGCTGATTATACATAAAGCTATTTATGCAGAACCTGTTTCAACTAACGAATTAAATTCCATTCATCATAACAAAGATATCGACTTAGAAAACATAGATGGTACTGCTAATGAAATTGACAAATTACAAATTCAAAATTTAAACAGATTAAGACTTGATCACACTAATGACGAAGAACGAGACATGATAGAAAACTTATGTTACGAGTACAGAGACATATTTTATTGCGAAGGTGTCCCATTATCATTTTCTAATCAAGTTAAACATAGTATTAGGTTATCTAATCCTAACCCAGTATTTGTTAAGCCATATCGATTACCTGAAGCTCAAAAGCAAGAAGTCAAAAGACAAATTGACGACTTGTTAAGACAAAAAATTATTGAGCCATCTTCCAGCCCGTGGAATAGCCCTGTCCTGATTGTTAACAAAAAATCAGATGCCAGTGGCAAACAAAAATTTCGCATGGTCATAGACTATAGACGTCTTAATGAACAAACTATTGGTGATAAGTATCCCTTACCCAATATTTCGGAAATATTGGATAAATTAGGTCGTAGCCAGTATTATACCACTTTAGACTTAGCCTCAGGATATCATCAAATTGAAATGAATCCTGAAGATATGGAAAAAACTGCCTTCAGCTCTGAAGGGGGGCACTATATGTACAGGCGTATGCCATTCGGGTTGAAGGGAGCGCCTAGTACCTTTCAAAGGGCTATGGATAATATCCTTAGGGGTATTCAAAATGAAAAATGTTTTACCTACCTTGATGACATCATAATTTTCAGTACTTCTTTGCAAGAACACATAGAAAGGTTGACAAATGTATTCGAAAGGTTAAGAAAGGCTAATTTAAAAATACAGCTTGACAAGAGTGAATTTTTAAAAAAGGAAGTAGCCTACCTCGGGCACATTATCACGTCCGAAGGCGTAAAACCAAATCCTGATAAAGTAAAGGCTGTAAGAGAATTCCCCATACCTAAAACAAGAAAAGAGATTAAAGGATTTCTAGGTCTTGTAGGGTACTACCGAAAATTTATTAAAGACTTCGGTAAATTAACAAAACCATTGACTCGATGCTTAAAAAAAAATGCAACTATAGTTCATGATAGTAGTTTTATAGAAGCTTTCGAAACATGCAAAAATATATTAATGAATGACCCCGTATTACAATACCCTGATTTCACAAAACCCTTTATACTCACTACGGATGCTTCCAATGTAGCCCTTGGAGCTGTCCTTTCTCAAGGGTCAGTAGGTAATGATAAACCTATTAGTTATGCTTCTCGTACCCTCAATGAAACAGAGCAGAGATACTCCACCATTGAACGGGAACTTCTTTCTATTGTTTGGGCCACCAAATACTTCCGCCCCTATCTTTATGGTCGTAAGTTCTATATATATACTGACCACAGGCCTTTAGTATGGCTTATGCAACTAAAGGAACCCAATTCAAAATTAACACGTTGGCGTTTAAAACTCGAGGAATATGACTATGAAATAATTTATAAAAAAGGGTCTCTAAACTGCAACGCAGATTCCTTGTCCCGCATCCAAGTTCATGCTTTAGAGGATGCAGAAATTTCATCAATCGCTAATAATTTTGATGAGGACGAAAGACCTCTCCAAGATTTACAAAGGCAGCTCAACACCCCAAATTTTGATGACGTTGTGCAACCAACTGAACCCGAATATATTCCGCCAATGAGCCCTCCAGAACTCTCTTTTATTCCAGTAGAAATTCCTAGCACCTCAAGCAACACTATTCCACATATAAGCCGAACAGACAAAACAACACTTGAACAAAATAACGACTTACGAGACAGTGATCATTCACAAGTAAATGTAGAACCAAAAATAGGTATTCAGATATCAGATGTTCCTATAGAAAAACAACTAAACCAATATTATATATCTCCCGTACATAATAATCCAAGACCAGTAAAACAACTAAAGGTTAACAATCAAATTAAATATTTGGTGCAAATCCCGAGAAATGATAATCGACAAGCAATTATAAATTTTCTAAAGGAATATACTACAATAGGCAAAAGGTATTACTTTAATTTCGAAACAGAAAAATTATACCAAGATTTCTGTTCAGTGTATGTGGAAATATTTAACAACAATGCACCCATTATTATCAGTTGCCCCAAGCATCGTCTGCCCTTAGCCGACGATGAAGAGATTAACGAGGTAATTAGAAATTATCACGAGGGAAAAACTAACCATAGAGGTATAATAGAAACTATAAAACAAATATCCAACAAGTATTACTTTCAAAAAATGCGTGAAAAAATAACGGCTTATATTAATGAATGTGAAATTTGCAAGCGAGCCAAGTACGATAGAAATCCACCCAATATACCCTTAATGCTAACAGACACCCCTAGTAAACCCTTTCAGGTTATACATGCTGACACCTTTATAATAGAAAATCAAGTATTCTTAACAATCATTGATACTTTCTCAAAATTAGGGACAGCAATACCTATAAGTAGTAAGAATCCGGTAGAAACTGTTAATGCATTCATACAGTATTTTACGTACTATGGCACACCCGAACACATCATTATGGACAGTGGAACCGAATTTCGAACGGAAATCATCCAAAATCTTTTAGAGCTTCACAAAATTAAAATTCATTTTACTACACCTAAAAATCCAAATTCTAACGGTCCCATTGAAAGACTACACTCAACACTAATTGAACACGTTCGAATATTACGACAAACGTACACTAAAGACCCCATAAAATATTTAATGAACTACGCCCTTCTGGCATACAACTCAACTATACATACATCTACAAATCACACCTCCTTAGAAATAACCTTTGGACACACCTCTAATAGGGATATTTTCGATATAAATGATCATGAAAGGCTATTACAAGATTATCTAATATCGCACAAAAATAAATTAAAAATATTATATGAAAAGGTGAAAGAATTAATAGAGAAAAATAAGCTTCGCTCCATTTCTAACGCTAATAATAGAACCAATGATACCGACTTATTTAGAGATCAAACACATGTATATACAAAAGTAGACAAACGAAACAAGAATAACCCTAAATTTGACGGCCCCTACGAGGTTGTAAGCATATCTGACAAAAATATAATGACTTTAAGAAAAAACAAAAAATTGTCTAAACGTCATTTACGAAATCTAAAACGACCTAATGTTTCAGGTCCATCTTCCTTATCCAAACCCAAGGACAAAGAATAACATTAGACAAGATCAATGACAACCCCGGACTATTATCAATTAACATGGGCAAAATGCAAAATTCTATTGACAAATGGACCATTATTCGAGTAATCCCTTTAACACCACTTCTCAATGGGTGTCGTTCCATAGATAAACAGTCCCAAGATATCCATGACATTATTCACAATTCCACACATTCTAATCTTTATCAAAACGAGATACAAAATTACCAAAATATCCTTTCCCATCAAATTGTGGAGACACAAAAAATATTTAACCAAATTATACCCTCTAATAATAATCGTAATAAAAGAGGACTAGTTAATGCTGTAGGTACAATCATAAAGACCTTAACAGGCAACATGGACGCAGACGATGCAGAACGTTATGATACGGCAATTTCTCAATTAACATCAAATCAAGACAAAATTAAAACAATAGTTGATAATCAAATCATGTTAACAGAACAGGCCATAGAAAAATTTGATAAAACCATATCCTCGGTCATTTTAAACCAAAACAAAATTGAGGAACGTTTGCAGTTGATCACTTTAGGTTTCGAACAGGAAAAAATTAATAACGAACACATAATGCGTCTGCAGATGGTGTATATACAATTGATTACAGAAATCATTAATATTAAAAGCATTTTAAGCACATTAGTTAACGCAATAACTTTTGCAAGATTAGAAACAATGCATCCATCCATATTAGAACCTGAAGACTTACTAATAGAACTTAAAAGAATTGAGAGTTTTGTAACCAATCTCCCCTATAAGCTTGATGCAAATAATGTAGCTTTATACGAGGAGGTGTCAATAATTAAGTGTTACTACAAAAATTATACTTTAGTGTTTGCTATTGAAATTCCATTAGTAGAATCTAAACATTATAACTATTACCACCTTTATGCATTTCCTGTGAAACAAGGTCCTAGTCAAAATTATACCGTCATCATCCCTCAATCCAAATACCTAGCCCTTAACGATGAAAGCTATAACTTACAAAACACACTATGCCAAGAAGTCAGCCCTGGAGACTACTTATGCAGAGGTCAAACGATGAATCAGATCAGTAATAGCAGCCCTTGTGAAGTCCAATTGGTCAAGTTCACCACCAGATAGGAAACTTGCGAACACCACCCAGTCAACATACAGCAGATGAAGAGCCAGAAGATAAGTGCAAACAAATGGATAATGGTATTCCCCCGTGAAAGTACAGCACACCAACGATGCCGTAGCCGACAAGAAACCACAAATCTAGAAGGAAGCTACTTGGTTCAAATCCCCGAAGGATGTCAAATGACAGTAAATAAGCAAATGTTCTCCCCATCTCACAATGAGATAGTATCTACCTACCACATCCAACTACCCAAGTTGAAGCTTACCAACTTTCAGCTACAAGAGGTAGTAAATACAGCCCCAATCAAATTAGAATCAATAGATCTGGATGAATTACAAAAAACAAAGCATCAACTACAACACCAACGGTCATTATTGAATGCAGTTCAACATCCGAAAGTAAGCCTGTCTACTAGCATCTGGACCATCCTGTTGTACGTGATTGTTGCCCTGATAGCAGTCTATGCTTTATGGAGACTAAGAAAACCAACCAAAGAACCAAGATCCAACACCAACCAACAACAACAAAGATGCCCCATGGAAGAAATCCCCCTGGAGAATATCACTTTGAAAATTTAGCTTCCCTAAATTTTCTATCTGGCCCCGGAGGAGTTATGGTTGCACCACCCGGTATACTACACACACCAAGGCTACTGTCAGCACATATGGGTACGTTGCGCTACACCGGCTTTTCCGTCGACTCAGCGTCCGGTTGAAGTGCAGCGACATTACCGAGGGGAAATTGATCAGCAATTAATAGTCTATAAATATATGTCGAACATTAATATTCAACAGTTAGTCTTTGCCATCCAGCCTTAATGGTATTAGATTACTCATATGTATTTTATTGTAATTTTTATATTATTTAAATTTTAATATATATATATATATCGTTGTACTGTAACTTCAAGTAAATAAATTTAACTTTATGAAGTTCAATTGAAGTACAACTCTAAGTCGCGTTTCTACGGTAAAGCTGAATATAATTATTATTATACAAGAGACGAGAAAAAATGGTATAAGCTAATTATAGGGTGTCTTGTGCTGCATCTTATAAAATTATTTTCACAATCACCGGCTGGCCCACAAGTCGATCGTTGGTGATCCCTACTTTTTTTTTTCGAACAGCCTTATTTTATTGCATTTTTTATCGAAATATTTTGTAAGAAAAAATTCAAGACGCAGTAAGTGCGTTTTGGTAGCAACTTTTCATTAAATGCTTCAAATTTCAATAACTCAATTTGCTATTAACCTAAGATTTGTTGGTTAGAAAACCAACGTTTAAGGTATCTTGTCGGAAAATTTTTGTACATTTTCAAACAATAAGTTATTTTGATAAAATGTGGCACATTGTTTCTACTATATATTTTGCTCATAGCCTTATCTCGTTTCTGTGCTTCTGTGTGTTCTGGAGAATGCATTAACAAGTCGTTATTGTAGTATAAAATTAAAATGTACTAAATGTAGTTTTGATAAAGCAGAATGAAAAAAGTGAATTTATTGACTGAGGAGTAATATTGTGTTGTATACTGGGAGAGTGTTTGAAAATGATCATGTTATATTCTATAAATTAATTAATTATCAACATATTATGTAAAATACTTCAACCACTTTATTTAAAATGTTAAAATGGTGTATCTGCTTGTCATAACAAGGTTACTTAAAGCACGAGGGATATACTGTTTGGTTTGTTTTATTAGTGAATTTTTATTTAAAAAAATTCGCTACTAGAGAGGTATCGATGGTGAGACTTTGCACAAATTTTTTCAAATATCCATCCGATAACTCAAAAATTAATTAACCGATTTCAATGAAACTCGGCAAGTGCCTTTCTTTGATTAATAGCTTGGATGAGTTCGTTATCCAGGAAAATCGGAAAGGCTTTTCCGGGAAAAAATTTGTCCCCGAAAATTACAAAGCTGTTTAAATAAAATTTAAAGGGTATGTTGCCCTGGGAGAGACCTTACTACGTATCAAAATTCAACTTTCTAAGTTTATAAAAATTGAGTTATTCAAATTTTGATTTTTCGTTCGGAATTTTTTTTTCCAAAAATTACAAAGGTATATAAATGAACTTTGGTCTATATGTTGCCTTAGGAAAGATCTTACTACATACCAAAATTAAACTTTCTAAGTTTATAAAAAATTGAGTTATTCAAAATTGAAGCATTTAATAAAAATTCACTACCATAACGCACTTGCTGCGTCCCGAATTTTTTTAGGTTTGATTAAACACATGTTATATATAAAAATTATTAATATTGATCAACTCTTACTGGGTGTTCGAATTTTTTTGAAAATTAGTATCTAAACACATAAACTCTAAAACTGACCTAGGATATGTGTTCCAAGTGCATAGTTTACACCCATTTAAAGAAACTTATTCAAAATTCGAAAATATTTTTACGAAGACTCACTAACAGATTATTTTCTATTTAGTTTAGTCTATTGCGTTCTCTTATGAAGCCAGCTTTGTTAGCGAAATTATCGTCAAGTGTAAAACCACGATTATGGCAAAGTGAGTTTAACCTGTGTGTTCTTATTATTGTCTACAGGGTGCTTCACGGTGAGTGGCCTATTAGACGTTTCTGGAGAACTACATCTATTTAAATTGTGAAAATTAGTGTCCGTACGTTTGTGATACTGATCTTTCTAAATAAAATATTTTTAATTAGCCTGCACTTCCGGTTATACCGGAAGTCGACACAAACTTTGTTTTTTTAAATAGAACACCCTGTATATTATTAGCTTTTTGAATTACACGTTCAATTTAAGGGCCACTTTATAACAACACATTCGGGATAGTTCGTACCGTTTCGGATTTATTCGCCATTTTGTAGAAAAAAATACGATTGAAGCGCTTTAGAAAAATTCCGATATCTTTAAAGACATGCAAGACAGAAACATGCGGTTTTCACTATCCAATAGAGCGTAAAAATTCCTACATACTCTTATAAACCTAATACGATTTTAAGATAACTGTTATTTATACATACATTTGAATTTCAATCAGAGATAACTTGATTTTTTTTAATGGAACGGTATCCATATGTCTCCAGAATCTGATTCAGCGTTAAATTCTCTATATTTTAAGTATACATTACCCTATAACCTATCTCATACAGTTTTCTTTGAAAAATGATTTGACAATATTAATGGTCAGCGGGGTGGTGTCATTTTTTTTGTTCGTAACAAAAAAATACAGTAAAAACAAAAATATTTCATGTTCAAGTAAAAAAATTATAATAAAGAAATATTGTTACTGTGTTTGAAAATTATGTATTTAATATATTAAAAAAAAATAAAAATTTTTCTAGAGATAACAACAGTGATATTATTACCTTACACAATCTTATAAATCCTATAAGTATTATTACAACACGAGTAACAAAACAACGCACACCTCCTAAACTAGCAACTGCTCAAAATGTTGTCCATTAACACTCAAACATTTTAATATTCGTGTCGTAATGCCGCTAGTGGTTGCTGACAGAATCTCATTCCCTTCTTACTCTGATCTCTAATTCTTCGCATGAATTGACGGGCGTTTCATATACTTTGGTTTTTATCTTTCCCCAAAGATGGAAATCAAGCGGGGTAAGATCTGGACTTCTTGCGGGCCATATCCAGGGAGTGCACTTTCCAATCCATCTATCTTCAAATAGATCGTCAAGTGTGTT
This sequence comes from Tillus elongatus, assembly GCA_964006375.1. Classification (NCBI taxonomy): domain Eukaryota; kingdom Metazoa; phylum Arthropoda; class Insecta; order Coleoptera; family Cleridae; genus Tillus; species Tillus elongatus. The sequence continues at coordinate 111,450,626 of OZ023267.1, read as the reverse complement.
AGATATTTCTCGTGTAGAGTGAGCAGGAGCTCCGTCATGTTGATACCAACAAGTTCTATATTCTGATAATGGTAAATTGTCAAAAAAGTCTCTAACTATTGTTCTTAATATTTCCATGTAACGATTAGAAGTTAAGGTTCCATCATAAATATGATAATAAAAGTTATTACCTTTCAATAAACAAAACACATTGAAACTAAATTTTACTTGAAATCCCCTTTCCCTAATAGCGTGAGGGTTTTGATTTGCCCAAACATGACTGTTATGTCTATTGAAAACTCCTTCATGAGAAAATTTTGATTCATCAGCCCATATAATTTTTTTAAAGTCATCATCTCCTTGAATATGAATTAACATCGTTTCACAAAACTGGACCCTTTTACTAGCATCTTCTGGATGCAGAGCTTGCACTAAAGTAAACTTATAGTTGTGCATTTTGTGATTCCACAAGATTCTTTCCACAGAGGAGTAAGGAATACCTATGTCGTTCACTGCAGTGTAAATAGAGGCATGTGGATATGCTTCGAAATAAGCCAGGACAGTTATTTCGTTATCTTCATCTATAGTCACTGGACTGGGATTCACTTTGGGTGTTTTAAAAGTACCAAATTCTAGGAAATTTGACTCAATCCTTCTAAACTTCTTTTCACTCATGGGTGGCAGATTAAGATACAACTCATTAAACCTTCTACATGTTCTACTAATAATTCGTTTACATTCTCCATGGATGTAAAATAAATTCAAATAATCTGCATTGGAATAATGATTTTCCATCTTAACTGTAAATATTAGTACATTGACATTTATCGAATAGTCTAGAATGACAAGTATGTAATACAAATTGTTCATCAAGGCACACTTGCCTTAACGTTGACGTTTAACCATAGTATAAGGAAAAATTATTCTGTGTTATGTTTTTGAATGTCTCTAAATATCTCAAAAACTGTCCTTTTTAGCTATAGGAAATACCCAATATAGGTCGGAAAGTTATCAAAGAGGAATCGGTTGGAATTGCAAGTTACTGTATGTCCCTTTTAAAATAAGACACTCATTAAAGGCAGAAGTAATCAAAGGTTGGCGCTACCCCGCTGACCATTAATATTTTCAAATCAATTTTCAAAGAAAACTATAAGAGATATTTATAGGGTAATGTATACTTACAAGATAAGGAATTTAACGCCAAATCAGATGCTGAGTACATATGGGTACCCTTCTATTAAAAAAATCAATTTATCTATGATTTAAAATTTTTAAATTCAAATGTATTTTACAAATAACATTTATTTTAAAATCGTATTGTGTTTATAACAGTATGTAGAAATTTTTACACTGTATTGGATCGTGAAAACCGCATGTTTCTGTCTTGCATGCCTTTAAAGATATGGTAATTTTTCTAAAGCGCTCCAATCGTAACTTTTTCTACAAAATGGCGAATAAATCCGAAACGGTACGAACTATCCCGAATGTATTGTTATAAAGTGGCCCTTAAATTGAACGTGTAATTCAAAAAGCTAATAATATACAGGGTGTTTTATTTAAAAAAACAAAGTTTGTGTCGACTTCCGGTATAACCGGAAGTGCAGGCTAATTGAAAATATTTTAGTTAGAAAGATCAATATCAAAAACGTGCGGATACAAATTTTCAGAATTTAACTAGATGTAGTTCTTCAGAAACGTCTAAAACGTCACCGTGAAGCACTCTGTATAATATCTGCGACAATTCTCCTTATCAGCAAATGTTAGTTTTAAATATTTAATACAAAATTCATATGGCCTCCTAGATCGAATACGTATATTCTATTAATATGTCTGGTACACAGATAATTAAGATGATATGGGACAAACACATACACCTTGACATTTACAAGGGACAGCGATCTAAATCCACGATGAAATTCGATAACTTACTAGACCATCTAATAGTTTGGGTTTCCATTTTAGAATTCAGCGCTGTATAGTAACACATAGCTACAGACATAAGAAGCTTTGCTTTAATTATCTAGTGAAATCTCATAGAAAATACGGATACAAGGGTTACTAGTGGAAACTAAAATCTTAATGATGTTTACTGCCGCTTTTCTGGCATGTTTTAGTGAATTTTCGTAGAAAAAATTCACAATGGGGAGATCCCGACTTTTGAATTTTGAAAAAACTTTTGCAAATGAGTGTGAACTAGGACCCCTAGAACCCATATCCGAGGTCAGGTCAGGTCAGGTCACATATATATATATATATATATATATATATATATATATATATATATATATATATATATATATATATATATATATATATATATATATATCACACCGATAACTCAAAAAATAATGGGCCGATTTTGATAAAATTTGGCGTGTGCCTTTCTTTTGTCAATGGCTTGAATAAGTTCGTTAGTCAGGAAAATCGGACGAGGTTTTCCGGGAAAATTTTGAGTTTTCATTCGAAAAAAATTCTTATCTCAAAAAATAATAAGCCGATTTTAATAAAATTTGGCATATACCTTCCCTTTGTAAATGGTTTTGACAAGTTTGTTAGTCAGGAACATCTAACGCGGTTTTCCGGGAAAATTTTGAGTTTTTATTCGAAATTTTTTTTTTAACTCAAAGAATAATGGGCCGATTTTGATAAAATTCGGCATGTACCTTACCTTTGTAAATGGCTTTGATAAGTTCGTTAATCGAAAAAATTGGACGAGGTTTTCCAGAAAAATTTTATCTTAAAAAATTAAGAATCTATGATAACCAAATTTGGTACGTGGGTTTACGATATAAAAAGTAAACTATACACCAAAATATAGAATTCTATGTTACAAGAAAAAAAAAGTTATAATAAAATATTTTGTGCCAGATCATTTCTATGAAAATTCACTACCATAACGCACTTGCTGCGTCCAGGCTTTTTTAAATACAGATAGAAACTGAAATATAAAGTTCCGACGCACGAAGTGAGTTATCGTGGCACAGTTTCTTTAAAAATAATTTCGATGATTAAAATGTCAATCCACTATTATAAGTTGCAGACCGTAATTTTGCTCCATTGTATCTGCAAAGTTTTATCAAACTAGTCGTGGTATCGCATAGAAACAATGTATAAATATAAAACAGTATGGACGCAGCAAGTGCGTTATGGTAGTGAATTTTCATAGAAATGATCTGGAACCAGATATTTTTTTATAACTTTTTTCTTTTAACATAGAAATATAAATTTAGGTATATAGTTTTCTTTTAAAATCGTAAACTTAGGTACAAAATTTGGTTACCATAGCTTTTCTTTTTTTTTGAGATAAAATTTTTTTCAGAAATAAAATTTAAAAATTTCCCGGATAACCTGGTTCGATTTTCCTGGCTAACGAACTTATCCAAGCCACATAAAAAAGGAAGGTACATGCTGAGTTTCATAGAAATAAGTTAACTTTTATCAAAAGCGGTCTATTATTTTTTGAGTTATCGGTGTGATACACACACACACACACACACACACCTATATATATATATATATATATATATATATATATATATATATATATATATATATATATATATATATATATATATATGGGGTGGCGCATTGAAAACGAAACAGACCGATTTGCGTCCAGAGAATTTTTTTTTAAGAAACACTGAAACACGTCAATTTTAGTATTGAGGGGGACATGTCTTGACATACAACTCAACTTTGTCACATCAACCCCTTAAGGGTGGCGATAACAACCCTTATATTTCAAATAGGGAACATGGGTCGAGTGTTACATCATTTGAAAGCTCTTTCTTTTCTGAATTTAACACACTAATTTTTTTGGAAGTTTCATCTACTCGTTTAAAAATTATTCACAGTTGAAAATGCAAAAACGCATTTCACTCATTGCGATAATAAATGTGCTGATAGTCAATGTTTTCTTGGTTTGAAAACAAAAAACTGACTATCAGAACATTTCTTATCGGAATGAGAGAAATGAGGTTTATTATTTCAGTTAACCGGTCAGTTTGATACTGGATAGTACTACCGAAAATTAGTTTCACAATGGTGTATTTTGTAGAAGAAATAGTTGAAATAATTACTCTTTTTTTCAAAAACTATGACTGTGCCAACCGTACCGCAAATTTGTTTAATGAACGACATCCGAACAGACATGTTAACAGAAAATACATTTTGGAGTTAGTTGCAAAGTTTCGACAAAGTGGTTCAGTAGCCAACAAAAAAAACGGGATCCTGAACGTGAATTTCCGGTTAGAAATGAGACTACTGTGATTGAAGTTTTAGGACAAATTGCTGCAAACCCAACTTTGAGCACGAGAAAATTGGCCACTGTTTCAAACCTCAAAAGAAGAACTATTCTGCGAATATTGAAGCATCATAAGTTTCACCCGTATAAAATTCATCTTGTACAACAACTGGATGAAGATGATTGTGATCGGCGGCTGGAGTTTTACGAAGTTATGACTGCACGAATAGCTGATAACGGGAACCTGCTGTTCAATATCTGTTTTTCAGACGAGTGTACGTTTTTATTAAACTCTACAGTCAATCTTCATAATTGTCGTTATTGGGCAGATAATAATCCAAGAAATTTTCACGAAGTCCACACTCAAATTCCACAGAAATTGAATGTCTGGGTGGTATTTTTGGAGACCCTTTAATCGGACCAATTTTTTTTTAATGGGAATTAGAGTGGCGAAACGTATTTGGAGTTACTAGAAGATATCGTTTACCCTCTACTAATTGACATTGTTGAAAATGATCATCGCTATCAAGAAAATCAATTAGTGTTTCAACAAGATGGAGCTCCTCCGCATTTTTCACAACGTGTTAGGGAGTTTTTGAACAGAGAGTTTCCAGCACAATGGATTGGGCGTAGAGGTGCTATTAAGTGTCTCCCTAGATCACCGGATTTAACTCCTTTAGACTTCTTTCTATGTGGCCCTTTAAAGAGTGGAATTTACGCAACAGAATTTGAGTCTCTGGAAGAATTAAGACGACGCATTGTTGAAGAATGCCGTCTAATTACTCCACAAATGCTCCAGAATATCAGAGCTCGTTTTAAACAAAATTTGTACTTTTGTATGGAAGCTGCTGGTCAACAATTTGAACACTTACTTAACTGAATAAACATTTTTGAACGTTCAGTTTTGTTTTTATAGTTTTTTTTAACGAAAGATTGACTAATTAGTGCATTTATTATCACTATGAATGAAATACGTTCTTGCAACTCCAACTCTGAATAATTTTTAAACGAGTTAATAAAACTTCCAAAAAAATTAGTGTGCTGAATTGAGAAAAGAAAGAGCTTTCAAATAATGTAATACTCTACCCATGTTCCCTATTTAAAATATAAGGGTTGTTATCACCACCCTTAAGGGGTTGATGCGACAAAGTTGAGTTTTATGTCAAAACATGTCCCCCTCAATATTAAAATTGACGTGTTTCAGCGTTTCTTAAAAAAAAATCTCTGGACGCAAATCGGTTTGTTTTGTTTTCAATGCACCAGCCTGTATATATATATATATATATATATATATATATATATATATATATATATATATATATATATATATATATATATATACATATAAAAAGTGAAACTGACCCCGGATTTAGGTTTGAAGAAATTTTTTCAAAATTTAAAAGTCAGGATCTCCCCATTAGTGAATTTTTTCTAAGAAAATTCACTAAAAATCTGGACGCAGCAAATGTGTTATCGGAGTAAATTTCATGAAAATGTTTTTAATAGCAAACATGTGTCTTTTATGCAAGCAGACATCAATTTGGTTACCGGTATAGCATATTATATAGTAGAAATAATGTACCACATTTTATCAAAATAACTTATCGTTTGAAAATGTACAAACATTTTCCGAAAATAAACCTTAGGTAAATAGCAAACTGAGTTATTGACATTTAAAGCATTTAATGGAAATTTGCTACCAAAACCTACATACTGCGTCTTGATTTTTTTTCTTACAAACATGCATCATATATCGATAAAAATGCAAAAATTCAATAATATAAGCGTGTTCAGAAAAAAAATCATTGTAGTTATCAACCAACGACCTTTGGGCCAGGAACTCCTGGCGAAATATATTGAGTTTTAGTACAGAGTGACTTTCTTTAAGATATAGCTCTCAATTGTTGGTCGTAATTGCCCTTAATATCATACATATTTTAGCACGCTAACGTGTAACGACTGTTACTCCCCCCTTCTGACTATATATATATATATATATATATATATATATATATATATATATATATATATATATATATATATATATATAATGCCAAACTATCAATTTTAATATTATTTATAGAGGCATTTAGTTATAACAAATGACCTGCAAATACAGAATAATGTGCGTCAAATTTATAAAGGCAAAATCGTTGTCTCTACATGTCAGCATTTGTTTTGTAATGAATTTGCTCAAGATTGCAAGATTGCACGGTTGCAAACAGTTATGTTTTTGTTTGTATTGCTAATGTTTATGAGATTGCAGTTTTCTTATTTATTTTATCTTTATATTTGAAAACTTAAACAAATATTTCAACAACGATTGCATTTTTTCACATGTGTAATTATGATTATTAACTTTAAAGTATGTAGTTATTCCATGCCGTGTTATTATAGGAAAATTTGTATTTAACAAAAATTCGCTAATAGAGAGGTATCGATGGTGAGACTGTGCAAAAATGTTGACAAATAAGCACGAGTTTGGGCCGCTACCTGATGCAATGTCCGTTTGGATTGCTATATGTTTATATATATATATATATATATATATATATATATATATATATATATATATATGTATGTATGTATGTATCCATGCGATAATCCAAAAATACTTAACTTATTTTAACTAAACTGGCAACATATCTTTATTTTGTTAAGACTGCGAAAGAGTTCGTTGGTCAGCCCAATCAGACCAGATATTCTAAAAAAATGTATCTTAAAAATTAACAAAGCTATTTTGAAAATTCGGTAGGTATATTGCCCCGGTAAATATCCTATTACATCGTAAATCTCAACTCTCTAGGTTTATAACAAATTGAGTTATTCAAATTTGAAGCTTTTATAAAAATTCGCTACCATAACACACTCGCTAAGTCCCGAATTTTCATTAGTTCTTAGTGAATTTTTATTTAAAAAAATTCACTAATAGAGAGGTATCGATGGTGAGACTTTGCAAAAAAATTTTCAAATGAGCGCGAACTAGGACCCCTAGAACCCATATCCGGGGTCAGTTTCAATTTTTATATATATATATATATATATATATATATATATATATATATATATATATATATATATATATATATATATATATATATATATATATATATATATATATATATGTATCCAACCGATAGCTCAAAAAATAATTAACCGATTCTAATTGAACTCGGCAAATGCCTTTCTTTTATTAATGGCTTGGATGAGTTTGTTAGTCAGGAAAATCGGACAAGGTTTTCCGGGAAAATTTTAAGTTTTCTTTCGAAAAAAAATTTTTTCTTCGAAAATTACAAAGCTATTTGAATAAAATTTGGTGTATATCCTTCCTTGGGAAAGACCTTACTACGTACCAAACTTCAACTTTCTAAGTGTATATAAAATTCAGTTTTTCAAATTTTTAGTTTTCTTTCGAACAATTTTTTTTTCTCCGAAAATTACAAAGTTATTTTAATGACATTTGGCGGTTATGTTGCCTTGGGAAAGGTTTTACTACGCACCAAAATTCAATTTTCTAAGTTTATCGAAAATTAAGTTATCCAAGTTTGAAGCATTTAATAAAAGTTCACTACCATAACGCACTTGCTGCGTGAAGATTTTTTTTTCATTAATGTGAGTTTGTTAGTTACAATAACTGAGGTTAACAAATTGAACTGACTTAACTTGTGAACACACTAATATACATAAAAAATAAATACTAATATACATAAAAACCAGTTTTTTAATTGTTTAAAAATATATATTTAAGAGTGAACAACTTTTTTTTGGAAATTTATGGAACCACATGTTCATTTGCTGGTGAATCCTTTTTTGTTTTGTTTATGGCGTCTGTTTCTACTAACAATTCGCCAACTCATTAATTTGGTGGTTAATTTCCTCTGAATTTCATTGACATTGATATTTTAAATTATTGACGTTTGACAGACTGACATTTGACCGCTTTTCTTCTTATTATTTTATGTGGAAATAATTTAGCTTTTATCAAGATTGATGGTTGTTGCCCTTACTTGGTGAAACTGGTCCATACTACATACAGACTTGGAGACTACTTCTCTGGCTTTACTGTTGGGTTTCGTTTCTGTAGTTGAAGGGCGTAGCCAGCGCGTAAGTTAAATGGAGCAATAGGTCCTCATGAATTGTATATGTTCTCGGATCTTCTTCAACGTTTGTGTGACTAGTTTCGCTGCTTGACAGCATTCTCAGACAGATAAAAATATTTTTTATATATATTTATATCTCTCTTTGAGCTTTGAAACGGGCAAGCTACTTCGCTCAGATGGCATTACATCTGTCAAACAAAGTTTCACCTCACAAATATCGCCTCCTACCGAAGGCTCGATTTGTTGGTTGAAATTTAAGCAAACGCTGGCGGATATCGGATCTGGACGAACCCGGAAGGGGGCTGCGATCTCTAGCGGTGGATTACACCTGGAAACTTAGGCCTACTCTGTGAACTTCAAAACGACCCCACTTGGGTGCTGCTCGAAGGCGGGACTTCATGATACCGCCTCGAAGCAATAAAACACTGGCGGAGGTCTGGTACAGGTGAGGCCGGAGGGAGGTGGATATCTCGGGGTAGTGATATGCACCCGAATTTTGACGCCTCGTTGTTACTCGGGAGCGGTATTCCAGATGATACCACCCTGGGTTGAGCGCTGGCTTGTGTCGTGTGTCCAGACGATCCGAAGGGGGCTGTGATCCCTGATGAGTGGTAAACACCCGGAGTTTGGAGCCCATACTGTGTGCTACGAATCGGACGGACAGCCTCGCTTGGGCGATGCTCGGGAGCGGGACTCGATGGGATATTGCCTCGAGTCTCACACTGTTGGGTGTCAGGTCAGGTCACGAGCCTGGGGGGAGCTGAGATCTCTAGGGGTGGATTACAACTGGAGATTGGATGCTGCTCGAGAGCGGGACTTCATGATACCGTATCGAGGCAAACACTGACGGATGTCGACTCCAGACGAACTCGGAGAGAGGTTATTTCCCTTTGAGCTTCGAAACGGGCAAGCGACTTCACTCAGATGGCAGTACACCTACGAAACAAACCCGCAGGGACCTGGAATTGATGGGTGGAATTTAAATAATTAGACGTGAGCCGCGGTAGAGGAACTGGAATAGCCCACTCACAATAAATCTAATCTAATCTACTGATAGTTCGACATTCCATATTTTCTGCACTTCGATTTGTAGATCTTTGTACTTAATATTATTGTCGTCATTATTTTTCAATTAATTTTTGGTAGCAGGTGATATTGTTGTAACGCTATTTTCTAGCGCAATTTGACACGCTACAAATCCAATATGATCGCCATAATAAAAACAACAGATATAAAAAATAGTTGATAAACAAGGAATATGAGGGGTTAAAATCTACGACGGAATATTTATCATTAAAAATGATCCTAATTATGTAACAGATTAGACCGTGTCATATTACAGATCATCTTGCTGGAGTGCAAAAACAAAATCGTCATATTATGCTTAAAGCAGCGTCATATTATGTTTTTTTATAGCCCCAATACAGCGTCATATTATGTTCTTTTCTTTTGATTACATAAAAAATGTCTGCATTATTCTCATGATTTTTATGATAGCAATCGAAGGTGATACTCTATGTTCCACATTTGCCTCCCTAAAAGTTGGCCAATGTTTGTGTGCTCTTAAGCAATTAATAAAATGTTAGATAAGCATCGCAACAAGTTGCTTTTACTTAAAGCGTTCTAATGAGATCCCATTATAAACTACAAATTTGCACGCAGTCAGTTTTATTTATATTCTGTTTATAGCAAATCCATACGCCTACAAATGCAAGACATGCATGTGGTAATCATGCAAAGTCAGTGATATAAAAAAGTTATTTTTAACCTTATTAATACTAGAATATGCATAACAATTGACGTAAGTAGTTCCTTACTAGTAAAAATGAATTACAAATACGTATGTTGAGGTTATTTTAATAACATTTGTACACACACGCATGCACGCATACACACACATATTAATGTATATATCTATATACTTTGCCTGTCAGACAAAGAGTGTCAAAATTTTAGTACTACAGAATAATGTTTTTTTGTGAAGTTTTGGTTTGAAAGAAGGAATGGTTTTTGTATTAAATGAACTCTAAATATATATGGTTGCACCAGGAATGTTGGTGCGAACAGAAATATCAGCTGAAGAAAACTTAGTTGAAAATCAAAAAGTGACAAGAGCAAAATAATTTGACATTTATATGTTTAGGGAGAGACTGTTCAAAATCGTGTCGCAGTGCAAGCACAAGTATAGCTTTTTTGTATGACATAATGTATAATTTGAATTAATAATAATAAATAATAATATATATATATATATATATATATATATATATATATATATATATATATATATACAGGGTGGCGCGTCCAGAGAAATTTTTTTAAGAAACTCTGAAACATGTCAATTTTAATATTGAGGGGGACATGTTTTGATATAAAACTCAACTTCGTCACATCAACCCCTCAAGAGTGCTGATAACAACCCTTATATTTTAAATAGGAAACACGGGTCGAGTGTTACATCATTTGAAAGCTCTTTCTTTTCTGGATTCAGCACACTGATTGTTTTGGAAGTTTAATCAACTCGTTTAAAAATTATTCACAGTTGAATATGCAAAAACGCATTTCACTCATTCCGATCAGAAATGTGCTGATAGTCAATGTTTTGTTGGTTTGTAAACAAAAAATTTACTATCAGAACATCTCTCCCGGAATGAGAGAAATGCGGTTTATTATTTCAGTTTATCGATCAGTTTCATACTTGATAGTACTACCGAAAATTAATTTCACAATAGTGTATTCTGTAGAAGAAACAGTTGAAATAATTACTCTTTTTTTCAAAAACGATGACTGTGACAACCGCACCGCAAATTTGTTTAATGAACGACATCCGAACAGACATGTTAACAGAAAATACATTTTGGAGTTAGTTGCAAAGTTTTGACAAAGTGAATTTCCGGTTAGAAATGAGACTACTGAGATTGAAGTTTTAGGACAAATTACTGCAGACCCAACTTTGAGCACGAGAAAATTGGCCACTGTTTCAAACATCAAAAGAAGAACTATTCAGCGAATATTGAAGCATCATAAATTTCACCCCTATAAAATTGATCTCTCAACTGAATGAAGATGATTTTGATAGACGGCTGGAGTTTTGTGAAGTTGTGACTGCTCGAATAGCTGATAACGGGAACTTTCTGTTCAATATCTGTTTTTCAGACGAGTGTACGTTTTTATCAAATTCTACAGTCAATCGTCATAATTGTCGTTATTGGGCAGATAATAATCGAAGACATTTTCACGAAGTCCACACTCAAACTCCACAGAAATTAAATGTCTGGACTGGTATTTTTGGAGACCGTTTAATCGGACCAATTTTTCTTGATGACAATTTGAGTGGCGAAGCGTATTTGGGGACTAGGAGATATCGTTTACCCTCCACTAATTGACATTGTTGAAAATCATGATCGCTATCAAGAAAATCAATTAATGTTTTAACAAGATGGAGCTCCTCCGCATTTTTCACAACGTGTTAGGGAGTTTTTGAACAAAGAGTTTCCAGAGCAATGGATTGGACGTAGAAGTGCTATTGAGTGTCCCCCTATATCACCGGATTTAACTCCTTTAGACTTCTTTCTATGGGGCCATTTAAAGAGTAGAATTTTCGCAACAGAACCGGAGTCTCTGGAAGAATTACAACGACGCATTGTTAAAGAATGCTGTCTAATAACTCCACAAATGCTCCAGAATGTCAGAGCTCGTTTTGAACAAAATGTGTACTTTTCTATGGAAGCTGGTGGTCAACAATTTGAACACTTACTTAACTGAATAAACATTTTTGAACGTTTGGTTTTGTTTTTTAGTTTTTTTTAACGAATATTTGACTAATTAGTGCATTTCTTATCGCAATGAATGAAATACGTTCTTGCAACTCCAACTGTGAATATTTTTTAAACGTGTTGATAAAACTTCCAAAAGTATTAGTGTGCTGAATTGAGAGAAGAAAGAGCTTTCAAATGATGTAACACTCGACCCATGTTCCCTATTTAAATTATAAGGGTTGTTATCACCACCTTTAAAGGGTTGATGTGACAAAGTTGAGTTTAATGTCAAAACATGCCCCCCTCAATATTAAAATTGACTTGTTTCAGCGTGTCTTATAGTTATTTATGTACCAAGGGTATAAGTAGATGTTTATGCCCGAGAGCGACGATTTTACAAATCCGAGGGCCTCCGGCCCGAGGGTTTGCAGTCGCTTGAGGGCATACACTTCTATTTATACCAGCGGTGCATACAAAATTTTATGCCATACTAGTCATACCCAAACAATGAAACTTGAATCACCGTTTGCTGAAGGCAACCTAACTATCACCGAATCTTTTTAGAACTGCCAACTTTATGTTAATTCCACTAAATAATTAAATATTTACATATTACTTTTATTCCATTATCTGTATTTTCATTAATAAAGGTTATTACAGAAGTCAAACAAAAATTATTTGTTTTGATGTGCGCGCGGGCCATAAAGTGTACGTTTTGCCCGCGCGGGCCATAAAGTACACTTTATGGCCTATGGGCATAAAGTACACTATTATGTAGTTGGTAACTGAGCAATAAAAACACAATAATGAACTAGTATGACATAAAAAAATAATTCTCTGAACGCAAATCGGTCTGTTTCGTTTTCAATGCGCCAGCCTGTATATATATATATATATATATATATATATATATATATATATATATATATATATATATATATATATATATATATATATATATATATATATATATATATGCTCGCAAGAACAGTGACGGTTAAAGCCTAAAAAACTTTAGAGTTGTAAAACACACGACGTATTGTCTACATAGCTCGTGTTCATTTCAGGTTCTTTGCCTAAAAGTTGCCAATTATGACGTTTCAGATCGCGACTTTGACGTCGAGGAAAAACTCTAAAATTTTTAAAGTAATTTTTCTGGCATTTCTTGACCTTTCTGAGCCAAAAAAGGCAATCTCTGTCTGTAGTATACAGTAGATTTTGCAATCCGCACAAAATATTTTGTTTTTGTGCGTTTCTGTGGTCATTAGTGGTACCCATTTTTTGTTTTGTTTAAATGCCTAAAACTTTTTTTTCTTCTAACTTACAGATCCAAATTTTGGTATGTAGGTGGACCCTTTTTTATGTTAACCTGTGGGCCAAATTTGGGTGTTATAACTTTGTTACTTCCTGAGATATATAAATTTTCCGGGAAAAACTGGTCCGATTTTCCTGGTTAACAAACCTATCCCAGCCACTTGCAAAAGGAAAGTACTTACGGAATTTGATCAAAATCGGTCTGTTTCGTTTTCAATGCGCCAGCCTGCATATACAGGGTGGCGACCGATTTGCGTCCAGATAATTTTTTTTAAGAAACGCTGAAACAGGGTAATTTTAATATTGAGGGGAACATGTTTTGACATAAAACTCAACGTTGTCACGTCAACCCCTTAAGGGTGGTGATAACAACCCTTATATTTAAATAGAGACCAGGGGTCGAGTGTTTTATCATTTGAAAGCTCTTTCTTTTCTCAATTCAGCACACTAATCTTTTTGGAAGTTTTGTCAACTCGTTTAAAAATTATTCACAGTTGAAGATGCCAGAACGTATTTCATTCATTGTGATAATAAATGCACTAATTAGTCAATTTTTCGTTGAAAAAACTAAAAAACAAAACCAAACGTTCAAAAATGTTTATCCAGTTAAGTAAGTGTTCAAATTTTTGACCACCAGCTTCCATACAAAAGTACAAATTTTGTTCAAAACGAGCTCTGACATTCTGGAGCATTTGTGGAGTTATTAGACTGCATTCTTCAACAATGCGTCGTCGTTATTCTTCCAGAGACTCCTGTTCTGTTGCGTAAATTCTACTCTTTAAATGGCCCCATAGAAAGAAGTCTAAAGGAATTAAATCCGGTGATATAGGGGGCCACTCAATAGCACTTCTACGCCCAGTCCATTGCTCTGAAAACTCTCTGTTCAAAAACTCACTAACAGGTTGTGAAAAATGCGAAGGAGCTCCATCTTGTTGAAACACTAATTGATTTTCTTGATAGCGATCATCATTTTCAATAATGTCAATTACTAGAGGGTAAACGATATCTTCTAGTAACTCCAAATACGTTTCGCCACTCAAATTGCCATCAAGAAAAATTGGTCCGATTAAACGGTCTCCAAAAATGCCAGTCCAGACATTCAATTTCTGTGGAGTTTGAGTGTGGACTTCGTGAAAATTTCTTGGATTATTATCTGCCCAATAACGACAATTATGACGATTGACTGTAGAGTTTACTAAAAACGTACACCAGTCTGAAAATCAGATATTGAACAGAAAGTTACCGTTATCAGCTATTCGTGCAGTCATAACTTCACAAAACTCCAGCCGCTGATCAAAATCATCTTCATTCAATTGTTGTATAAGATGAATACGGGTGAAATTTATGATGCTTCAATATTCGCCGATATTCTTTTGATGTTTGAAACAATGGCCAATTTTGTCTTGCTCAAAGTTCAGTCTGCAGCAATTTGTCCTAAAACTTCAATCTCAGTAGTCTCATTTCTAACCGGAAATTCACGTTCAGGATTCCGTTTTGCAACTTTGCAACTAACTCCAGAATGTATTTTCTGTAAACATGTCTGTTCGGATGTCGTTCATTAAACAAATTTGCGGTACGGTTGGCAAAGTCATCGTTTTAGAACAAAAGAGTAATTATTTCAACTCTTTCTTCTACAGAATACACCATTGTGAAATTAATTTTCGGTAGTACTATCAAGTATCAAACCGACCAATAAACTGAAATAATAAACCGCATTTCTCTCATTCCGATGAGAAATGTTCTGATAGTCATTTTTTTGTTTTCAAACCAACAAAACATTGACTTTTAGCACATTTCTTATCAGAATTAGTGAAATGCGTTTTTGCAACTTCAACTGTGAATAATTTTTAAACGAGTTATAAAACTTCCAAAAAAAATTGTGTGCTGAATCCAGAAAAGGAAGAGCTTTCAAATGATGTAACACTCGACCCATGTTCCCTATTTAAAATATAAGGGTTGTTATCACCACCCTTAAGGGGTTGATGTGACAAAGTTGACTTTTGTGTCAAAACATGTGCCCTGCAATATTAAAATTGATGTGTTTCAGCGTTTCTTAAAAAAAATTTCTCTGGACGCAAATCGGTATGTTGTTTCGTTTTCCTATATATATATATATATATATATATATATATATATATATATATATATATATATATATATGTATATATATATATATATATATATATAAATATATATATATATAATATATATATATATATATATATATATATATATATATATATATATATATATATATATATATATATATATATATATATATATATATATATATATATATGTATTTATGTATGTATGTTTGTATGTATCTATGTGTGTGTGTATGTAGGTATCCAACCGGTAACTGAAAAACCAATTAACCCATCTTGATGAAACTCGGCAGTTACCTTTCTTTTAGTATTATTCTAATAGCTTGGATGAGTTCGTTAGCCAGCCCGATCGGACCAGTCTTTCCGAAAGGGAAATTTGTATCTCAAAAAATTACATAGCTGTTTTGATGAAATTTGGGAGATATGTTGCTCTAATGATTTGAATTGAAAAAGATAGGAATGCAAGACCTTACTACATACCAAAATTTAATTTTCTAGGTTCATGGAAAGCTGAGTTATCCACATTTGAAATATTTAATGATAAATCGCTACTATAATGGACTTGCTGCGTCCAGAATTTTCTTTAAACTAAATTAGACGTGTTTCTGGATTCTGAGCGAATGTTTATTTAAAAAAATTCGGTATCAATGGTGAGACTTTGCAAAAATTTTTTCAAATGAGCGCGAACTAGGACCCATAGAACCCATATCCGGGGCAGTTTAAATTTTTATATGTTGTGTAACAAAGCTGTTTTAATGAAATTCACTATATATGTTGCCTTTGGAGATACCTTACTAAGTACTAAAATTCAACTTTTCCAGTTTATAAAAGATTGACTTATTCAAATTTTAAATTTTCTTTCGAAAAAATTTTTTCTCCAAAAATTACAAAGTTATTTTAACAAAATTTGGTAGATATCTTGCCCTAGGAAAGGCCTTACTACATACCAAAATTAAACTTTCTAAATTTATAGAAAACTAAGTTATTCAAATTTGAAGCATTTAATAAAAATTCACTACCATAACGTACTTGCTGCGTCCAGAGTTTTTTACAAATATGCACAATAGGTGAGTTACTGAATTTATTCATTTCTCTGTTTCACACTGTAGTGTGTTTAATATTATAATATAATAACTAATCATATTATTGTCGTTGATTAGTTAGCTGGCGTATTATATGCACTTCAAGGTCCATGGAAAATCTATAGGAGATATTGCATTTGCAATTTTATCTGACCCAATTTTATTGCCTGTTTCTAAGTGGCATCATGTTAAATAAAGGGATAAAAATAAAATGACTATCGATCACCGTTATCAGACAAGGACGTTGTTCTTGTTGTGTCTTAAATAAGTTAATAAAAATCAGGACGCAGCAAATGCGTTATGGAAGTGAATTTTCATAAAAAGGTTTTTAATAGCAAATGCAAGCAGGCATCAATCTGATTACCGGTATAGCCTATGTAGTAGAAACAATGTACCATGTTTTATCAAAATTACTTATTGTTTAAAAATGTACACAAATTTTCTGAAAATAAACTTAAAATGTTGGTTTCCTAGCCAACAAACCGCGGGTTAATAACAAATTGAGTTATTGAAATTGAAAGGATTTAATGAAAATTTCGCTACCAAAACGCACTTACTGCATCTCGATTTTTTTCTTACAAACATGCATCATATTTAGTTAAAAAAATATGCAAAAATTCATTAACGAATTTGTTCTTCGAAAATTAGCTAAAAATTATAGACCGTTAACCCATAAACTTAACTAAACCTGCAGCCAAAGCATTAGAAAAAAGGTCTATTTAAAATGAATTTTCTGTAAATATTTTAGCAAAATGAAGGCCAGTGAATTTTGAAACTGAAACTTAAGGGTTCGCAAAACACCCTGCCTGGAGCATTTTCTTTTAATTTGTTCCACGTTCTTCACCTAAACATTGCCAATTTTTACGTTTCAAATCGCAGCTTTGACGTTTTGAGGAAAACTCCATTTTTTTTATCTGCCCATAACTTTTTTGTCTTTAAACTTATAGAATTAAGTTTTCGTACATGGTTCACTGTTTTTAATAACAACACGCGTACCTAATTTGGTTGCCCTTACTTTGTTATTTCCGAAGATATAATTTTTTTCAGAAAATCCAACACGAAATTTTCCGGGAAAACCTGGGCCGATTTCCGGGCTAACGAACTTATCCAAGCCACTTGCAAAAGGAAGGTTCTCGCCAGATAATTAAGAATGACAGTATTCTTAATTGTCGCGATAGTTTTATATCCATAGCAACCTTTCTTCTGTTGTTTTTCAGTTGACTTGCGTTTAAAAATCAAGCAATTTTAAAAGACGTCTTCGTAAATCATTAATCTGCTTTTTATTGAGTTCCGTTAGTAAATTTAGTTATTTACTAGGTTTTAATTAAATTATAACAATTACGGAAAATTATTTTAAAAGTAGAAGTCTATTGTTAGACTCCATGGCCTACTGCTTTTTGAACACTTCTTTTTGTCACTTGTTTTCTGGTCTTGGATTTCATAGCCTACTATCCTCAAAACTATTTTTCTTAAAATTGTCAGTGCAATTACAATATTTCGCAAGCACATTGCACATCTTTGGAAAGCTCTTTTCACAGGGTATCACATAAGAAAACAAATCCAATATTGCTGCCATAATAAAAACAAACATTGATACCTGTAGCTCAAAAATAAATTACAATCCAAAGTTGAGAATAGCACAAAAAGATTACTCTGTAAAAAGTGTCCTGATAATGTGCAAGTCTTAGACATGTCAGATCTTAGATATTGAAGAAAAAAGAAATCGACAAATTTTGGTTTATTCAAAATAACTCTAAAAGGAAAAGAGGCAGGGCAAAATACAAGTCATATTTGGAACGAGTATTAAATTCTAGAAAACATTGCTAATCTAACCGTCTCCCTATCTCTAATAAAAAACGTACGTATATATATATATATATATATATATATATATATATATATATATATATATATATATATATATATATATATATATATATATATATATATATATATATATATATATATATATATAATTAATTTTTTAATCCTTTTCAAGGTAAACCAATTATTTGAATTCATTCATTTGAAATCGATTAATATCTTAAAATTTCCATAATTTCAGTTACTATGTGAAAAAAATCTTGATTTCAACTGATTATTAAATATATAATCTTGTTATAGGTGCAGAAAGAACATAACTTTGAAAGACGAACATGAAATTTCCGTCTGATTTCAATATTCAATGCACTATTATTCCACTAGATTTAAATTCGGAATACATGTGACGAATTCCCGCTCCACTCTCTGATTGGTCGAGAGTTACCTATCTAATCTATAAACCTTGAACTATACACATCGAACGAAAACTTTTGGTGGGTATTGGTATTCACTACTTAAAATTCTTCTCCAAAAATCTTTTAGGGCCTACATAGTGTAAGTTTGGTTGTTGCTTTTGGAACAGCCTGTATAGGGTAAAATTTTACTGGAAGCAAATAAGGTAAACAGTATGCTTTCTGTAGGGTTCTACTTATACTTAAATTTATTACCAAACAATGCTGCGAGCACATATGAAAATATTTTTTTTATGAAAATCGACATGAAATTCTACATTACCACCTCACCTTAAATTTAATAAGAGAAACCAATATTTTTGCAACGCAGCACCTTAAGTAAAAGCCGAGGAGGTCTTCAGTATGCATGACATTAATTTTACCTTCTCCTTATTGAATTTCGGCGAGTCGGAAACCGGAACAGGAGCAGTTTTTTTCTATAGACTTCGAAAAGGAAGTCGCACAGTTTTTACGTAAGAATCATACTGATTTATGTACCATTAAGTATTTTATAACATCTTGAAACGATGCGAAATAGGGTATTGAAAACCCATTCTCTTGGGAAAAGTTATGTAGTCTTTTATATTGGGGTCCTTACAAAATCCTGTCGCACTTGAAATAGCCGAGATAAAAACGTAGCCGCTCATTTATGACTCTTGTGACCGGTAACCATTCAACGGAATATGTTACACCTACTTTTTGGCTTACTGGCCCAATATTATACAGAGTGTTCCGTCGTAGTAGTATGTATGTGTTGCAATGACATCAAAAGCTTAACTCCACTGGTCGCACATTTTTAAAATTTTGAGTGTTGTTGTTTTCCCATATTTGAGAGTTGGTTTGGTAACTTTCACCGAGTTGGATTTGACCATAGCTCTCCGCAGAAGGCAAGTCAAATATATTTATAAGTATAACGCTACACCAGTAGCGGCTTGTGCCTTAGAAAGTTTAATTTTGGAGTATAGTAGGGTCTTATCCAGGGAAATATTTCCACCAAATTTCATCAAAATAACTTTGTAATTTTTGGAGAATTTTTTTTTCAAAAAAAAACAACATTTGAATCTCAATTTTCTAAAAATGTAAAAAGTTGAATTCTAGTGTGTTGTAAGGTCATTTACAAGGCAACATATCCACCAAATTTCATTAAAATAGCTTTGTAATTTTCGGAGAAAAATATTTTTTTTTAAACAAAACTCAAAATTTCCTGACTAACGAACTCATCCAAGCCATTAATAAAAGAAAGGCTCTTGCCGAGTTTTATCAAAACGAACTTGTCCAAGCCACTTTCAAAAGGAAGGTACTCACGAAATTTGATAAAGATCGGTATATTATTTTTTAAGTTATCGGTACGTTATATATATATATATATATATATATATATATATATATATATATATATATATATATATATATATATATATATATATATATATATATATATATATATATATATATATAAACACGAATCTCCCCATTAGTGAATTTTTTTAAGAAAATTTACTAAAAAAGAAAATTTGATTCAGCAACGATTTATGGGCCACCCTGTAATTGTAGAAATATTTTTTAAGTGCACTTGCCGAGTTTCATCAAAATCAGTCGCTTATTTTTTGAGTTATCGGTTGAATACATATATATATATATATATATATATATATATATATATATATATATATATATATATATATATATATATATATATATATATATATATATCGGTTGAATACATACATTTACATACATACATACATATATATATATATATATATATATATATATATATATATATATATATATATATATATATATATATATATATATATATATATATATATATATATATATATAACGTACCGATAAAAATAATATACCGATCTTTATCAAATTTCGTGAGTACCTTCCTTTTGAAAGTGGCTTGGACAAGTTCGTTAGCCAGGAACATCGGACCAGGTTTTCCCGGATAATTTTGTGTTTTCTTTCTAAAAAATTCCTATTTCCGGAAATAACAAAGGGAGGGCAACCAAATTTGGTACGCGTATTTGTATTATAAAGAGTGAACCACGTACTAAAATTTAGGTCTCTAAGTTTAGGGACAAAAAAGTTACGGGCAGCTAAAGCAACAAATTTTGGAGTTGTCCTTAAAACGTCAAACTCGCAATTTAAAACGTCAAATTCGCAATTTAAAATGTCAAAATTGGCAATGTTTAGGCAAAGAACGTGAAACAAATACGGATTGTGAAAATAAAATGTTGCAAGAAGAGTGTTCTGCGAACCCTTAGGTTTCAGATTCAACCGTTGTCGCTCATTTTACTAAAATATTTACAGAAAATTCATTTTAAATAGACCCTTTCTCTGCTGCTTTGGCTGTCGGTTTAGTTAAGTTGATGCTTTCGCTGTAGGTTTAGTGAAGTTTATGGTTTAACGGTCTATAATTTTTAGCGAATTTTCGTAGAACAAATTCGTTACTGCATTTTAGCATTTTTTATCGAAATATTATGCATGTTTGTAAGAAAAAATCTGGACGCAGTAAGTGCGTTTTGGTAGCAAATTTTCATTAAATCCTCCAAATTTTAATAACTCAATGTGCTATTAACGTAAGTTTTGTTGGTTAGGAAACCAACAGTTTTTTATTTTCAGAAAATTTTTGTACGAACACAGCAAGGGTGTTTTGGTTGCGAATTTTCTTTAAATGTTTCAAATTTCAATAACTCAATTTGCTACTAACCTAAGGTTCATTGGCTAGGAGACCAGTTTTCTCGGAAACATTTAAAGTTTATTTTCGGAAAATTTTTGTACATTTTCAAATAATTATTTTGATAAAATATGGTGCATTGTTCTTACTATATGGGTTATACCGGTAACCAAATTGATGCATGCTCGCATTAGAGCGATATATTTGTAATTAAAAACATTTTAATGAAAATTCACTTCCATAACGCATTTGCTGCGCCCAGAGTTTAAGTGAATTTTCTTAGAAAAAATTCACTAATGAGGAGATCTCGACTTTTGAATTTTGAAAAAATTTCTTCAAATGAGCGCGATCTAGGACCCCTAGAACCCATATCCGAGGTCAGTTTCAATTTTTATATGTTTATATATATATATATATATATATATATATATATATATATATATATATATATATATATATATATATATATATATATATATATATATATATATATATATATATATATATATATATATATATATATATATATATATATATATATATATATATATATATATATATATATATATATATATATATATATATATGTATCACACCGATAACTCAAAAAATAATGGGCCGATTTTGATAAAATTTGGCATGTACCTTTCTTTTCTAAATGGCTTAGATAAGTTCGTTAGTCAGGAAAATCGGACGAGGTTTTCCGGGAAAATTTTGAGTTTTCATTCGAAAAAAATTCTTATCTCAAAAAGTAATAAGCCGATTTTAATAAAATTTGGCACGTACCTTTCTCTTGCAAATGGCTTTGACAAGTTTGTTAGTCAGGAAAATCGGACGAGGTTTTCCGGGAAAATTTTGAGTTTTCATTCGAAAAATTTTTTTATCTCAATGAATAATAGGCCAATTTTGATAAAATTTTCCATGTACCTTCCTTTTGTAAATGACTTTGACAAGTTCGTTAATCAAAAAAAAATCGGACGAGGTTTTCCGGGAAAATTTTGAGTTTTCATTTGAAAAAAAATTTTATCTTAAAAAATTAAAAAACTATGATAACCAAATTTGGTAGGTAGGTTTACTATATAAAAAATATCGGGACGCAGCAAGTGCGTTATGGTAGTGAATTTTCATAAAAATGTTTTTATTGCAAATATGTGTGTTTTCTTTTTAAGAAAGCAGACATCAATTTTGGTTACCAGTATAACCTATATAGAAAAAGCAGGCATCAAATTTGATTACCAGTATAACATATATAGTAAAAACAATGTGCCATGTTTCATCAAAATAACTTGATTGTTTGAAAAC
This sequence comes from Tillus elongatus, assembly GCA_964006375.1. Lineage (NCBI taxonomy): Eukaryota > Metazoa > Arthropoda > Insecta > Coleoptera > Cleridae > Tillus > Tillus elongatus. The sequence goes on along the minus strand of OZ023267.1, from coordinate 111,427,778 downwards.
TTACAGAAATTTCCAAAAGTAAACCAAAAGTGTTACTGAAAAAATCCGTTTCTTGGTCAACCTTATAGGTTAATAGCAAATTGAGCTTTTCAAATATGAAGCATTTAATCAAAATTCGCAACCACAACGCACTTGCTGCCTCCAGAATTTCTTAACTTACAAACATGCATTATATTTCGATGGAAAATGCAAAAAAATAAGGCGTTTTCGACAAAAAAAAATTATTTGTATCACCAACGACTTATGGGCCACCCTGTGATTGTCGCAATAATTTTTTAAGATGTAGCTCAAAACACCGTATAATTAATGTATACAATATTTTTTCATATCTTGTATAATAACGAATATATTGAGCTTTATTGATTTTTTTTCGACAAAAATTATATACCATTAAACAATAAACTCTATAGCTAAGGCTATAGCCAAGCATCAGAGAAAGGGTCTATTAGAAATGAATTTTCTGGAAATATTTTAGTAAAATGAAGGACAATGATGGTTGAAACTAAGAGTTCGGTGTATGTAAAACATTCTTCTTGAGACATTTTCTTTCCATAGATTGTATTAGATTCAAGTTATTTGCCTAAATGTTGCGAATTTTGACGTTTTCAATTGTCACTTTGACGTTTTGAGGAAACCCCCAATTTATTTTTCTTTAAATGCCCATAACTTTTTTGTCTTTTGACCTACAGAGCTAAATTTTGGTAGGTGGCACACCTATAACGATATAAACCAGCTTACCAAATTTGGTTGCCCTTACTTTGTTAATTTTGGAGATATAAATATTTTGCGAAAGAAAACACAAGTTTTTCCGGGAAAACCTCGGCGGATTTTCCTGGCTAACAAAATTATCCAAGCGACTTGCGAAAGGAATGTACTCACCAATTTTGACATTTAAAATCGCAATTTTGACGTTTTGAGGAAAATCCAAATTTATTTTTCTTTGAATGCCTGTAACTTTATTATCCTTTAACCTACGGAGCTAAATTTTGATAGGTAACTTGCCTGTAATGATATAAATCCGCATATGAAATTTGGTTGCCCGTACTTTGTTAATTCCGGAGATATAAATTTTTTTCGAAAGAAAACACAAAATTTTCCGGGAAAACCTGGACCGATTTTCCTGGATAACGAACTTATCCAAGCCATTTGCAAAAGGAATTCATTCACCAAATTTAATCAAAATAGGCCCATTATTTTTTGAGTTATCGGTGTGATACATATATATATATATATATATATATATATATATATATATATATATATATATATATATATATATATATATATATATATATATATATATATATATAAACATATAAAAATTTAAACCGACCCCGGATATGTGTTCTGGGGGGCCTAATTAGCGCTCATTTGAAGAAATTTTTTCAAAATTCAAAAGTCGGGATCTCCTCATTAGTGAATTTTTTTTAAGAAAATTCACTTAAAGTAAACTATACACCAAAATTTAGATTTCTATGTTACAAGAAAAAAAAGTTATAATAAAATATTTTGTGCCAGATCATTTCTATGAAAATTCACTACCATAACGCACTTGCTGCGTCCAGGCTTTTTAGTGAATTTTCTTAGAAAAAATTCACTAATAAGGAGATCTCGACTTTTGAATTTTGAAAAAATTTCTTCAAATGAGCGCGATCTAGGACCCCTAGAACCCATATCCGGGGTCAGTTTCAATTTTTATATGTTTATATATATATATATATATATATATATATATATATATATATATATATATATATATATATATATATTATATATATATATATATATATATATATATATATATATATATATATATATATATATATATATATATATATATATATATATATATATATATATATATATATATATGTATCACACCGATAACTCAAAAAATAATGGGCCGATTTTGATAAAATTTGGCATGTACTTTTCTTTTCTAAATGGCTTGGATAAGTTCGTTAGTCAGGAAAATCGGACGAGGTTTTCCGGGAAAATTTTGAGTTTTCATTCGAAAAAAATTGTTATCTCAAAAAGTAATAAGCCGATTTTAATAAATTTTGGCACGTACCTTTCCCTTGCAAATGGCTTTGACAAGTTTGTTAGTCAGGAAAATCTGACGAGGTTTTCCGGGAAAATTTTGAGTTTTCATTCGAAAATTTTTTTTATCTCAATGAATAATAGGCCGATTTTGATAAAATTTTCCATGTACCTTCCTTTTGTAAATGACTTTGACAAGTTCGTTAATCAAAAAAAATCGGACGAGATTTTCCGGGAAAATTTTGAGTTTTCATTTGAAAACAAATTTTATCTTAAAAAATAAAAAATCTATGATAACCAAATTTGGTAGGTAGGTTTACTATATAAAAACTAAACTATACACCAAAATTTAGATTTCTATGTTACAAGAAAAAAAAGTTATAATAAAATATTTTGTGCCAGATCATTTCTATGAAAATTCACTACCATAACGCACTTCATAACGCACTTGCTGCGTCCAGGCTTTTTTAATTTACTTCTAATGTCAAAGATGTCCGTGTTTTGATAATCTATTGAATGTGTAGTAGATCTACAATGCTCTGATAATGCACATTTTTTTATGTGATCTTTGTGTCACTAAGGTGTTGTGATAGCCTTTATATTAATACTAACAAAAACCCACATAAACCATATTTGTTTGTTTATTCTTTCCAACTTTATCTTTTACATATGTGAATTTTTTTTTTACTGCAAGACGGTTCTTTCTAGCTATTCTTGTGTTTCCAACACTTAATACGCTAACAAGCCCATTAGTGAGATAATTGATATAAGTAGTAAATGAATAATAAATTACTTTGTTATTGATGTCCGGGCTCTTGGCCACCTGTTCAACTGATATAACCACTTCTGGGGTGTTGTTGCTAATAAAAAAAAATAATTTACACAGCAAAGCTCTCGGGTACGCATTTTTTTTATAAACGTTTTTAATAACTGTTCTAACTTTTTTTGTTTCAATGAAGGATGGCAAATTTTTATTACTCTATTTTGCATATTTATGATAAAATAGTTTCTTGTGGCTTTTTTTTTCGGTGGTTAGAGTGCCATTATATGAAGCGGTTTGAACACATTGACAAAATTTTCAAATTAGCTCGAACAGGTGGAGCTAAACAAGTTTCTGTGGCATTTTTTGGTGGTGATAAAATTCATTTTATGCCTTCCTGTATCCCATAGTGCGCTCTGTATCCTTCTTTACGATGTTAGAGAGTACACTAGTATTTTCACAATTTCTGGGACTGTGCTTTTAGTTGTCACGATAAGTATTCCACCGTTTACATGGCATGTGTTTCGCACTTCATACGCCCATTTATTCCCTAATAAGATTACGGATTTGTTCCTTCCAGAGTCGTCTTTTCCACAATACAGAAAAATATATGCCTACATCAATAATATAAATGATAAATAATAAGGGACCCGAGTATAGACCCTGCGGTATACTAGAAAAGACTGTGAAATACCTAGATTCATAACCTTTGATTTCGAGATCCTCAGTTTAACCTACATATGTGAGAAACTATAGTTCGTTGTTTGTCGTTCTTGTATGTTATTTACTGAGTATCTACTGTCAAACAAATTTCTATAAAAACTCGCTACCATAACGCACTTTTGCGTTGTGATTTTTAGTGAATTTTCTTTAAAAAAATTCACTAATGAGGAGATCCCGACTTTTGAATTTTGAAAAAATTTCTTCAAATGAGCGCTACTTAGCCCCCCCAGAACACATATCCGAGGTCAGTTTTAATTTATATATATATATATATATATATATATATATATATATATATATATATATATATATATATATATATATATATATATATATATGTATGTATGTATGTATGTGTGTATATATATATATATATATATATATATATATATATATATATATATATATATATATATATATGTATGTATGTATGAATCACACCGATAACTCAAAAAATAATGGGCCGATTTTGATTAAATTTAGTGAATAAATTCATTTTGCGAATGGCTTGGATAAGTTCGTTAGACAGGAAAATCTGCCCAGGTTTTCCCGGAAAATTTTGTGTTTTTTTTCGAAAAAAAATTATATCTCCGAAATTAACAAAGTAAGGACAACCAAGTACACCGGTTTAAATCCTTATAGGTATGTTACCTACCAAAATTTAGCTATGTAGGTCGAAAGACAAAAAAGTTATGGGCATTTAAAGAAAATTAAATTGGGGCTTTCCTCAAAACGTCAAAGTTGCGATTTAAAACGTCAAAATCGGCAACATTTAGGCAAATAGCTTGAATCTAATACGGGCTTTAGAAATCAAATGTCTCAAGAAGGATGTTTTACAAACCCTGAAGTCTTAGTTTCAACCGTCATTGTCTTTCATTTTACTAAAATGTTTCCAGAAAATTCATTTCAAATAGACCCTTTCTCTGATGCTTGGCAGTAGTCTTAGCTATAGAGTTTATCGTTTAATGGTATATAATTTTTGTCGAATTTTCATAAAAAATCAAGAAAGCTCAATATATCCCTTATTATACAACATATGAAAAAAATTGTATACATTAATTATAGGGTGACTTGAGCTACATCTTAAAAAAAATTTCTACAATCACAGGGTGGCCCATAAGTCGTTGGTGATACAAATTGTTTTTTTTTTTAACAAACACGCCTTATGTTATTGCATTTTTGCATTTTCCATCGAAATATAATGCATTTTTGTAAGAAAAGAAATTCTGGATACAGCAAGTGCGTTATGGTAGCGAATTTTGATCAAATGGTTCATATTTGAATAGCCTAATTTGATATTAATTATCTCTAAGGTTGACCAAGAAACGAGTTTTTCCGGGAACACTTTAAGTTTACTTTTGAAAATTTGTGTACATTTTCACACAATAAAGTTATTTTTATAAAACATGGCACATGGTTTTAACTATATAGGTTATACTGGAAACCAAAATTGAGGCCTGCTTTCTTAAATAAAAAGAAAACACACATATTTGCAATGAAAACATTTTTATGAAAATTCACTACCATAATGCACTTGCTGCGTCCAGAGTTTTATTGCTCGATCAGATGCCGAAAATATTTGAGTCTGTTTTATTATATTGCCGTGTGAGTATTAAAAGAAATATTAGTTTTACTACCACTCTATAATAATGCAACCTGTTTTGGAGAACAATATTATTTTCACATTATTAGCTCCATAAAAATGAGCTTAATTTTTTTGTCGTAGAAAAGGAACAGTCCTGATCGGAAAAAGGAAATGTGGTCGTTTTCTACTTCGGGAGGACAATTACGGCGTTTTCTCTGTAATTTGTAGGTGATATTATTGTTCCATTTTATTACATGGGTATATGTGGTTATGTGACAGATATGGCGATATACAGGACCCCGTTCTTTCAGATTAATTTTTATAGTGGACGTGCTCTAAGGCTGTGGGACACGGTGGCGTATTTCGAAATATCATGCAAGTTTATAATGTCCGTTTGACCAAAGCATTAAGCATATTTCAAAGAGACTTTAAAAAGCTTCGCACGCAAAAAGCATGTTCAAATTTCATGAAAATATGTTATGGAAAGTAATATTTCTAATTTCACAGTTAATAGTGACTGAAAGACATTTTAGCGAATTTTCATTAGGAAAATTTCGCTTCGCTAATAGGGAGGTAACGACGTTCGAATTTTGGATTTTTTTTTCAAATCAGTGACAATTAGAGCTTTTGGAACCCACAACCCAGGCCAGTTTAGGTTTATATACAGTGTGAAACACACTTATGGGATAAAATTCATTATTCAGCAAAAAATAGTTTTTATGGAAAACGCTAAGACATCTGAAGTTTAATTTGTCGAACATTATCTTATAATCACAGCTTACAAAATTAAATATCCACTATTTCACTTCCACCATTTTATCCATATTTTTAAGTAGCAACCCGACATTTTTTCATCACAATACGATGGACCGCATTTTTATAAATACGGAGATACCCCATATGTATGGTCTAATATTACAGTTTTCAATACAGGGTGGAAATTTAATACCGGAATATTAAAACTAAACAGTTTACCCTGAAATTCAAATTTCGAAAATAAACTTAATAAAAACGTCTCTTTCTTATAAAATGTTCTCCATTCACTTGCACACAACGAAATAATCTGCTTTGGAATTCTTCACTGACTCTTATCTTAAACTCCTTATCTTGTCTTTTATCTAAAACGTACTTGGTATCATTAATCGTTTCTTATTAACTACCAATTTTTGCAGTGCGAAAGGTGAAATTTAACAGTTCTGTTTCATTTTGTGGTGTATTGTTTTGAATGCACGGTTTGCTAATAAATTAGTCGTAATTTTTGGTCTAATAATGAGATACTTAACTGAAACTCTGCGAACAGAAATATTAATTATGATTGGGTATGGTGATATGTGTAGAACACAGGCACAAATTGTTAACCTATTTAATGGAAAACATGCAGATTTGCCCCCACTAACCCAGGGAACTATGTCTACTATACATTCACAGTTTCGTGATTATTGACACGTTAAACCACTGCCTAGGAGAGCCAAGTTTGTTAAAGAAGATGTAAAACTCAATATTTTATTGACATTTCAAGAAGAACCAACAACTTCTGCCCGTCAAGTTGCACGTGAAAATGATGTTAGTCAAGCAACAGTTTTAAGGTGGCTCAAAAACGAAAAAATCTTATAAACTACAACACGTTAAAGAGTTTATTGACGGTGATTCTGATAGAAGACTGCATTGTTGTGAACAACTGCTGGACATGTTACATGGATATGTTATTTCTTCTGCTGACGTTCTTTTCTCCGATGAAGCAACATTTCTTTTGAATGGCGATATGAACAGGCAAAATTGCAGATACTCGGCTACCGAAAACCCCCATTGGATGCGACAAACACATATTCAGCGTCCTCAGATGTTGAACGTCTGGGCTGGTATCATTGGTGATCACGTAGTTGGACCTGTTTTTATAGCACCTCTAAACGGTCCAAGATATTTAGAAATGATAAGAGAACAGATTGTTGCAACGTTAGCAGAATTGTACCCAAATGTAATGGAACCTAATATTCCCCATGAAAGGATATGGTTTCAACAAGACGGTGCACCGCCCCACCCCACTTTGCTATTCAAGTACGGAAGTATTTACAAGAAGCATTTCAATAAAGATGGATTGGACGAAGAGGTTTCGTAGAATGGCCCGCTGGATCACCAGATCTTACACCTCTTGATTTCTTTTTATGGGGATACTCTAAAAACAAAGTGTATAAAACGCAACCAGCTGATTAAGATGATTTGAAAATAAAAAAAGTTCAGGACGCAGCAAGTGCGTTATGGTAGTGAATTTTCATAAAAATGTTTTTAATAGCAAATATGTGTTTTTTTTTTCGGAAAGCAGGCATCAAATTTGGTTACCAGCATAACCTATATAGAAAAAACAATGTGCCATGTTTCATCAAAATAACTTTATTGTTTTAAAAGGTACAGAAATTTCCGAAAGTAAACTTAAAGTGTAACCGAAAAAGTCCGTTTCTTGGTCAACCTTATAGGTTAATAGCAAATTGAGCTTTTCAAATATGAAGCATTTAATCAAAATTCGCTACCATAACGCACTTGCTGCGTCCAGAATTTCTTAGCTTACAAACATGCATTATATTTCGATGGAAAATGCAAAAACATAAGGCGTTTTCGTCTAAAAAAATTATTTGTATCACCAACGACTTATGGGCCACCCTGTGATTGTAGCAATATTTTTTTAAGGTGTAGCTCAAGACACCGTATAGTAAATATATACAATATTTTTTCATATCTTGTATAATAACGGATATATTGAGCTTTATTGATTTTTTACGAACATTCGACAAAAATTATATACCATTAAACGATAAACTCTATAGCGTAGACTACTACAAAGGGTCTATTTGAAATTAATTTTCTGGAAATATTTTAGTAAAATGAAGGGCAATGACGGTTGAAACTAAGATTTCAGGGTTTGTAAAACATTCTTCCTAAGACATTTTCTTTCCATAGCTCGTATTAGATTCAAGTTATTTGTCTAAATGTTGCGCATTTTGACGTTTTAAATTGTCACTTTGACGATTTGAGGAAAACCCCAATTTATTTTTCTTTAAATGCCCATAACTTTGTTGTCTTTTGACCTACAGAGCTCAATTTTGGTAGGCAGCTCACCTATAACGACGTAAACCAGCGTTGGTTGCCCTTACTGTGTTAATTCCGGAGATATATATTTTTTTTTTTGAAAGAAAACACAAAATTTTTCGGGAAAACCTGGGCCGATTTTCCTGACTAACGAACTTATCCAAGCCATTTGCAAAAGGAAGGTATTCACCAAATTTAATCAAAATCGGCCCATTATTTTTTGAGTTATCGGTGTGATACATACATATACATGGATATTTGTTCTGGTGGGCCTAATTAGCGCTCATTTGAAGAAATTTTTTCAAAATTCAAAACTCGGGATCTCCTTATTAGTGAATTTTTTTAAAGAAAATTCACTAATAACAACAAAAATTAGAAACGTAACGCATGACGTGTTGAACAGAGATAGGGAAGAATTCCAGAGCAGAGTATTTCATTGTGTTTAAGTGAATGGAGAACATTTTGAACATTTATTATAAGAAAGGGTCGTTTTTATTAAGTCTATTTTCGAAATGTGAATTTCAGGGTAAACTGTTTAGTTTTAATTTTCCGCTATTAAATTTCCACCCTGTATTGAAAACTGTAATGTTATACGATACATATGGAGTATCTCCACATTGAGAAAAATGTGATCCACCGAATTTTGATGAAACAATGAAGGGTTGCTATTCAAAAAATTAAGAAAGTGGTGGGGGTAAAATTGTGGGAGTTTAATTTTTTAACTGTGATAATAAGATAATGTTCGACAAATTAAACTTCAGATGTTTCGGCGTTCTCCACAAAAACAATTTTTTGCTGAATAATGAATTTTATTCCATAAGTGTGTGTCACACTATATATATATATATATATATATATATATATATATATATATATATTATATATATATATATATATAATATATATATATATATATATATATATATACATATATATCCAAATCAGATTTGGAATATTTTTAAATGTATTTGATTTATTTCTATTAGCGAATATTCTTGTATATATATTTAAGAGTTTGAACTCATGGGCTCATTCAGTCACTTTCAATCTTTAAAATGTACAAGGATGCATTTGACCTTGCCTTTCACAATGGCAAAACCTGTCTTAGGAATGATAATCTAACAAGTTCTTTTTTGTCTTTTATCTCCCTATAAACTTGCGGTTTACTAAAAACAGTTATTAAAATTAAAACATACATACAATTTTCAATTTTCAAAGAAGCATAAAATAATGGCGGTGAAGTTTTGTTTCTCCAATAGTTGGGCGCAAGATGGATCACAGCTAGCTGTTGAACTTTTATGAACGTGTCTTGAGAGTCTGAGCTAAAGCTTTTTATAAGAAATTTACAGGATAACAAAAATCTTCGAACAAATAGTGGTTGTTCGTTTGTTAAAACTAAAACAGATTGTACAGGAGAAGTTTTGTTTGCTCCTGTTATGATTCTAAGAGCTTTATATTGGATTCTGTAAATTTTTGTTAATAACCTATTGGAAGTACATCGATAAAATATAGAGCCATAGTCTAAGGTAGACCTAGTGTATGCTCGATAAAATGTCATTGCTGTTGTCATGTCTACACCATAATTGCTGCGTGTAGTGTATTTTAAAATAGTTAAGCTTTTCTCGGCTCTATCTTTTAGTGAATCTATGCGATTTTTGCATCTTTGATGCCTAAGTACTTGACAGGGGATCGCAGTGGAAAGTTAATCCCAGCAAGAGAAATGGATGGAATTGGCACATTGAGCTCTTTAATTCTATGTCTTGTGAAGAAAGTTGCTACTGTTTTATCCACAGATAGAGTAAAACCGTTAGTCAGATTAAAATGTATTATATTTGACGTAGCTAAAGAAAGCTCAGTAAGGCATTGATTATAGGTGCTTTGAGTAGTGTACACGCAGAAATCATCAGCATACTGTAAACATTATATTCCTTCAGGCAGTATATTGCGAAAACCCTATATATATATATATATATATATATATATATATATATATATATATATATATATATATATATATATATATATGACAGGGTGATTCATAAGTGGTGACCAAAAATGAAACCCCATGTTCTTTGAACAATTTTAGAGAGGGTACGTCCAATAAATATTTTTCCTATAATGCTTCATTAAAAAGATACAGGGTGTTGAAGTTGAATTTCAAAAAATAGAATTTCCCAATTTTTTAAAAAGCAGCACATATATTTTGCTGAAACTTCGCATGTGTAGGCGTATTCTACCATAACAATTGAATCGGCTAATCCAGCAGTGGCGCGCGTACCCACATGTCATTGGTTATCCCTCAAAAAAAAAAACGGGTACGCCAATGATTTTTTTTATTTTATTTTTTTTGAATCTTACTTTCAATCGCGAACAAAAAGACTCTCTTTATAATTTTCTATACGACGCTTATTTTACGAGTAAGCAATGAATCAGGTACCGGGTTCTTCGTGTGAACTTGTGTCGTATAGAATTTAGCTATCACTAATCTAAACAATCTTATTATTAATGTGTTAAGATATACTTTAATAGTAAGAAGGATGCATCAAGTTACCCTCTTATTGTAGCTGTTTTGTTTATGTGGTGGTTTTATGTTTTACATGTGTTTCCTAGAAAATGCAGTAACGTGGTGAGTTCAAAATGACATAATATTTTCCTAGTTAATATTGAAGGTAAAGGTTTGCTTATAAGTGTTTGAGGTCTTTGTAACTGCCAAGGAAGACAAAAGAAGTAGAGCCAAAACCCGGAACAAAATTAGTTATAGAAAAAATTTCGGGACGCAGCAAGTGCGTTATGGTAGTGAATTTTCATCAAATGTTTTTAATAGCAAATATGTCTGGTTTCTTTTTTTTTTTCAGAAAGCAGGCATCAAATTTGATTACCTGTATAACATATATAGTAAAAACAATGTGCCATGTTTCATCAAAATAACTTTATTGTTTGAAAACACACACAAATTACCGAAAGTAAACTTAAAGTGTAGCCGAAAAAATCCGTTTCTTGGTCAACCTTATAGGTTATTAGCAAATTGAGCTTTTCAAATATGAAGCATTTAATCAAAATTCGTTACCATAACGCACTTGCTGCGTCCAGAATTTCTTAACTTACAAACAGGCATTATATTTCGATGAAAAATGCAAAAATGCAATAACATAAGGCGTGTTCGACTAAAAAAAAATTATTTGTATAACCAACGACTTATGGGCCAGCCTGTGATTGTAGAAATAATTTTTAAGATGTAGCTCAAGACACCCTATAATTAATAACGGATATATTGAACTTTATTGATTCTTTACGAAAATTCTACAAAAGTTATATACCATTAAACGATAAACTCTATAGCTAAGACTACTGCCGAGCATCAGAGGGAGGGTCTATTTGAAATGAATTTTCTGGAAACATTTTAGTAAAATGGAGGACAATGACGGTTGAAACTAATACTTCAGGGTTTGTAAAACATTCTTCTTGAGACATGTTCTTTTCATAGCCCGTATTAGATTCAACTTCTTTGCCTAAATGTTGCCAATTTTGACGTTTTAAATTGTCACTTTGACGTTTTGAGGAAAACCCCAATTTAGTTTTCTCTAAATGCCCATAACTTTTTTGTCTTTTGACCTATAGCGCTAATTTTGGTAGGTAATTTACCTATAGCGATATGAAACGATGTACTTTGGTAGCCCTTACTTTGCTACTTCCGGATATATGAATTTTGAAACCTTGGCCGATTTTCCTGGTTAACGAACTTGTCCAAGCTACTTGCAAAAGGAAGGCAATCACCAAATTTTGTCAAAATCGAAACTGTCCCCGGATATGTGTTCTAGGGGGCCTAATTAACGCTCATTTGAATTTTTTTTTCAAAATTCAAAAGTCGCGATCTCCTCATTAGTGATTTTTTAAAAGAAAATTCACTAAAATAAACAAAAAAAACAGTTTTATTAAGCTAAATCCATGTTTCTTAGTAAATTTTCTTTAAAAAATCACTAATGAGGAGATCTCGAGTTTCGAAATGTGAAAAAATTTCTTCAAATGAGCGCAAGCTAGGACCCCTGTAACCCAAATCCGAGGTCAGTTAATCATTTAATTTCAAGCATGCTTCGAAGGATTATCAAATACATAAGAAACTCACTCGTTATTAACTTTTTTTTTTGATACTTTAGTTTGAAAACGTAATAATTTTTATTGAATTCTCGTAGCAAAAATTCATTATTAGAGAGATCCCGACTTTCGAATTTTGAAAAAAATTCTTAGAATGAGCTTCAACTAGGCCCTATAGAACTATAGAAGGCATATCCACGATCAGTTTCAATTTTTATATGTTTATATATATATATATATATATATATATATATATATATATATATATATATATATATATATATATATATATATATATATATATATATATATATATATATATATATATATATATATATATATATATATATATATATATATATATATATATAGACAGGGTGATTCATAAGTGATGACCAAAAATTAAACCCCATATTCTTTGAACAATTTTAGAGAGGGTATGTCCTATAGAAAATTTTCTTATAATGCTTCATTAAAAAGATACAGGGTGTTGAAGTTGAATTTCAAAAAAAAAATCCCAATTTTTAAAAAAGTAGTACATACATTTTGCTGAAACTTCGCATGTGTAGGCTGTTATAGAAGGCGCGTATTCTACTATAACAATTGAATCGGATAATCCAGCAGTGGCGCGCGTACCCACATGTGATTGGTTATCCCTCAAGAAAAAAACGGGTACGCCAATGATATTTTTTCTTATTTTTTATTTTTTGAATCTTAGTTTCATTCGTGAACAGAATGACTCTCTTGATAATTTTCTGTACGACGCTTATTTTACGAGTAAGCAATGATTCAGGTAAGTGTTTTAGAGCACAGTTCATGATTTTTAACCAGTCGTTGTTTGGTAGAAAATCGCAATGATACACTTTTATGCCTCCATTGGTCTGAATACACACACGACATCTTTTTGATATGGAAAATTTAATGTGTTGATAATTTTTGTACGAGGATTATCTTCGTTGTATTTTAGTAAGTAGTAGTCTGGTTTGCAAAAGTTGTCATTAAGTGTCACTTGACGTTTTGGTTAACAAGTTATTATTTTGAATAGGTGTAACTGGTAAACTTTATAAAATTGAAAAATTTTCTACTCTTACTTCTTATAATGGAGTACACCTTAGAAGAGTATGCAGATATAATTTTTATCTACGGGTATGCTGATGGAAATGCTTTAGCTGCTTGTCGGGAATATCAACGTAGGTTTCCCACTCGCCGTCAACCTACACCAACGTTTTTTCTCTATCGTTTTCAAAACTTTGGCAGTGCGGTATTGGACAACATCCTGACGCTAGAGCTAATGGTAGAAGACAACATCAACTTGAAGACGAAGAGAGAGTGATGGATGCAGTGATGGATCAACCTTCTACAAGTACTCGGAGGATTGCCACGCAGTTACAATATTCTCAAAGCTTTGTTTGGAGAACTTTACATCGAAAAGCCTTACAACCATATCATCGACAGAATGTTCATTGCCTTCTACCTGGAGATAATGTGCATCGACGAGTCTTTTGTAAATGGATGTTGGAAATGAACAATCAAAATATCTTATCCCATAATCTAATCTTCTGGTCTGATGAATCAACATTTACAAGAAATGGTGTTTATAATTCTCATAATGAGCATGTCTGGTCATTGGAAAATCCACATGCAACAAGGACTCGCACATTTCAACATAGATTTTCCATTAATTTATGGTGTGGTATTTTTAACGGCCCACTGTTCATCGAATTCCTGCCACAACGTTTAAATGGATCTTCGTACTTAGCGCTCCTAGAAAACCGTGTAGAAAACATTCTAGATGATATTCCACTAGCAACAAGAGGTATAATGTGGTACCAGCATGACGGTGCACCAGCGCATCATAGTCGAAACGTTGTTACATGGCTACTTGAACATTATAATGAAAGATGAATTGGCAGAACTGTACCAATATATTGGCCTGCAAGATCACCGGACTTAAACCCACTTGACTTCTATCTTTGGGGTGATTTTAAGCGACTGGTCTACAGTGAACAAATAAATACATCAGAGCAGCTACAACAACTGATAAATAATGCTTTTCGTCATATTCAAGCAACAATGAATCCTCAAGACATTTAATTTTCGATATTAAAAAGATGTCGTGCGTGTATTCAGGCCAATGAAGGCATTTTTGAACATTTATTGTAATAAATAAATTACTATAAGTCTGATAAAAGTGTATCATTGCGATTTTCTACCAAAGAACGACTGGTTAAAAATCATGAACTGTGCTCTAAAACACTTACCTGATTCATTGCTTACTCGTAAAATAAGCGTCGTATAGAAAATTATGAAGAGAGTCTTTTTGTTCGCGATTGAAAGTAAGATTCAAAAAAAATAAAATAAAAAAAATCATTGGCGTACCCGTTTTTTTTTTGAGGGATAACCAATGACATGTGGGTACGCGCGCCACTGCTGGATTAGCCGATTCAATTGTTATGGTAGAATACGCCTACACATGCGAAGTTTCAGCAAAATATATGTGCTGCTTTTTAAAAAATTGGGAAATTCTATTTTTTGAAATTCAACTTCAACACCCTGTATCTTTTTAATGAAGCATTATAGGAAAAATATTTATTGGACGTACCCTCTCTAAAATTGTTCAAAGAACATGGGGTTTCATTTTTGGTCACCACTTATGAATCACCCTGTCATATATATATATATATATATATATATATATATATATATATATATATATATATATATATATATATATATATATATATATATATATATATATATATTGCAGAACCCCTGCGTTTCTGTAAAGAGAGTAGGGATCTTTAACGTGATCAACATCCCATGGACACGGGACCGACGGCTTTACGCCCCCTCCGAAGGGCAGAACGTGCACACATTCAACTTGCTAAAACAGAATGCCAGAACCTCGGTTGATGTTAATTTATTACAGTGGGTACTGAAAAAGTGAAAGGGAGAGCCTGGGAATTGAACCCAGTACCCTTTGGTTCAGAGGCACACGTTCTTACTCCTGGACATATGTATATATATATATATATATATATATATATATATATATATATATATATATATATATATACTTTATTTGTTTTCTGTACGTTGGTGATTTCTTATTGGTTTGCGTGGACTGCAGTTTCGAACCGTCCCGGATCATCAGCAGTACGCTACTGACTGTGATCGCTCCTGTGTGGTCTACGTCTGAGATTGTACGTGGCGCAGGCATGAGCTTCTATTAGTCGGTTTACTGATCGCTGATTGGTTGTTCCTTCGGACTGTGTCGTGTGTATCGGTCTCTTGTCTTGATCACTGTGGTTTGATAATTTGTCTATTTGTATGCCCTTTATTAAGTTTTGTTTAAATGTTTGTACTTGGATTTGTTCTGGCATTAATTGTTTCTTATTGTTTGTTTGTTGAATGTAAGAAACAATTTTAATCCAAGTACAAACATTTAAACAAAACTGAGTAAAGCCCATACAAATAGACAAATTATCAAACCACAGCTATCAAGATAGGAGACCGATACACACCACACAGTCCGACGGCACAGCCAGTCAGAACAGTAAACCGACCAATAGAAACTCACGGCGCAGGCGCCACGTACAATCTCAGACGTAGATCACACAGGAGCGATATTAGTCAGTAGAGTGCTGATGATGAACCGGGACGGTTCGAAACTGCAGTCCACGCAAACCAATAAGAAATCACAAACGTACAGCAAACAAAAAACTCTGGACGCAGCAAGTGCGTTATGGTAGTGAATTTTCATTAAAATGTTTTTATTGCAAATATGTGTGTTTTCTTTTTAAGAAAGCAGGCATCAATTTTGGTTACCAGTATAACCTATATAGTAAAAGCAATGTGCCATGTTTCATAAAAATAACTTTATTGTGTGAAAATGTACCAAGGTTTCCAAAAGTAGACCTAAAGTGTTCCCGGAAAAACTCGTTTCTTGGTCAACCTTATAGGTTAATAGCAAATTGGGCTATTCAAATATGAAGCATTTGATCAAAGTTCGCTACCATAACGCACTTGCTGCATCCAGAATTTCTTTTCTTACAAACATGCATTATATTTCGATGGAAAATGCAATAACATAAGGCGTGTTTGATTAAAAAAAAAAAGAAAATTTGTATCACCAATGACTTATGGGCCATCCTGTGATTGTAGAAATTTTTTTTTAAGATGTAGCTCAAGACACCCTATAATTAATATATACAAATTTTTTTCAAATCTTGTATAATAACGGATATATTGAGATTTATTGATTTTTTACGAAAATTCGACAAAAATTATATACCATTAAACGATAAACTCTATAGCTAAGGCTACTGCCAAGCATCAGGAAAAGCGTCTATTTCAAATGAATTTTCTGGAAACATTTTAGTAAAATGAAGGACAATGACGGTTGAAACTAAGACTACAGTGTTTGTAAAACATCCTTCTTGAGACATTTGATTTCCATAGCCCGTATTAGTTTCAAGTTATTTGCCAAAATGTTGCCGATTTTGAC
Organism: Tillus elongatus; assembly: GCA_964006375.1. NCBI lineage: Eukaryota > Metazoa > Arthropoda > Insecta > Coleoptera > Cleridae > Tillus > Tillus elongatus. Next base: position 111,410,990 of record OZ023267.1, on the reverse strand, counting down.
GTTTTAAGTCGCAACTTTGACGTTTTGAGGAAAACCCCAATTTATTTTTCTTTAAATGCCTATAACTTTTTTGTCTTTTGACATACAGAGCTAAATTTTGGTAGGTGACTTACATATAAGGACATAAACCCGCGTAGCAAATTTGGTTGCCCTTACTTTGTTAATTCGGGAGATATAAATTTTTTTCGAAAGAAAACACAAAATTTTCCGGGAAAACCTGGGCAGATTTTCCTGGCTAACAAACTTATCCAAGCCATTTGCAAAAGGAATTTATTCACCAAATTTAATCAAAATCGGCCCATTATTTTTTGAGTTATCGGTGTGATACATATATATATATATATATATATATATATATATATATATATATATATATATATATATATATATATATATATAAATAAATATATATATATATATATATATATATATATATATATATATATATATATATATATATATATATATATATAAACATATAAAAATTCAAAGTGACTCCGGATATGTGTTCTGGGGGGGCCTAATTAGCGCTCATTTGAAGAAGTTTTTTCAAAATTCAAAAGTCGAGATCTCCTCATTAGTGAATTTTTTAAAGAAAATTCACTAATAAAGTGTATATTTAAAAGTGATTACAGTGTAGTGCAATATTCTAATATATATATATATATATATATATATATATATATATATATATATATATATATATATATATATATATATATATATATATATATATATATATATATATATATACTTAAAATCTCATTTCGGAGCATTAGACCTGTCATTTTGTTAAAAACATTGTTAGATTATTTAAAAACCGGTGATGTAATTCTGAAATCCGGCGTTCTTAAATTGAATATGTAATTCTCCTTGATGCGAATGACAGTTGACATTTGTTGTCGTTGACAACCATAGAGCATAAATAGAGTAACCACCAACTGTTGGTCAAAAGAACAGAATACATAGAATTTCAGGGAATAATAAATGATCTTCCATTGACTAGTGAGAGAGGCCTAGTGAGACATTTGAAAATTTGTCATGTTTTAAGGATGGGGTATTCTTTGACAGATTTTTTTATATCCGCCCAAACTGCCATTGGACAGATGTATTTAAAAATGGCACAAGAGTGTCACTTCATGTTAACATATATATTATGTTATAACACATATATTATCTCCACATATTGGGAATTGAGGAAGGATGAGCCAGAACAGCATGAGCAGCCCAAGGAAGATATCGGACACAAGTGTTTGCGGTAATTTTTAGTTATATCGACTCAATTGCGGTTGAACGGATGCGTTACAAATGATACAAGAGCCAGAGCAGCTTGAAGCCCTGAATGGACTAGAGGGTTTCTTCATTTCAAGTCAGCCTGATCAGATCTGGTTAGAGGGGGTATGGAGACTTTTCGGTGTGCACTGGTTGGAGTAGTGGTACGAGATATTCAGGTTGGTTTTCTCAGCAACTACCTGCCAATGGAAAGATGCACACACCATTTTCTTTCTAGTTATTATTTTTATTTGAGGAATATTTTTTCTCTATGGTGTGACATTTTGGTAACAATACATTCTTTAAGGAATATGTCATAGTTGAAACAAGGCGACATTTGCAAGTTTTCTGAAATAACAAAATGAGGTCAGAATAAATACTAGGTTTTAAGTAATGACTGTAAATCTTAATATGCCCCAACAGACAACTAAATAATCAAACAAAGGGGAGTCTATACAGGGAACTGTATACAGGTGTTTCAAAAATAATACACTAATTCGTTCCTGTGTACAAATATACCTTTTTTTTTCAAAAACGCACAATATATCAGTAAATACTAGTTTAAGGTATAGGGAATTCTTCATGAAACTGAAAGAACATTTGTTGGTGCATCGAAACAGGATGTTCCATTTGAATTTCTTGAAAAAACTAACTCCAGTGTTTTTACTCACCCTGTATACTGTTTTCAATGAATTCTTTTTGTATTGATTGGAGTTGAAAGAACAACACTTTTCAGATTTTTGGCATGATAGTGTTACATGCTAACATATTGATGAAGATACAAACCGTCAAATTTGCCTATGATGTTTTAGAAAATTGGCCGTAACTTTTGAACGACTCTGTATAGACCCCAACAACTATACACTGGATGAATCAGCAAAAGAAGGGGAATTCAAAAATGAAACAACATATGGGGTGTAGCATTTAAGAAAAGTGAAGTTTGGGTTGTATCTAACCAGCCTGTACATCGTCTGTATATGCGAGGAGTTTCAGTTTCATTTTGTATTTAACCACCTTTTAGCGGTAAACTGCATAGAGCGACGAACAGTTCCAATGCCAACCAAAATACAATCATTGACAAAAAGCAGCCCAGTCTTACCCCTTCCACTTGCATGTATTCTGTTAGGTATCATTTGATCAAAACTTTTTTCTATTTGTGCCATACATTTTTCAAGTATATATCATATATATATATATATATATATATATATATATATATATATATATATATATATATATATATATATATATATATATGTGCAATGCGATTAAATGTCTGCTCACTGTCGATACTCAAAATGGCACATTTCCCATATTTTACTTGTTCTTTTTCAATTATTAGACCTCTTAAGGTCAGCAGGTTGTTAAATATCGACATGTTTGTACCATACGTCTCGACGCCAAGTAGTTTATCACTTATCTTTTCAAACCTTTCCGCTGAAATTTTCATAAATTATTTGTAGTCTGTATTTGTTTAGTTAGTTATTTTCCTAACATCACTCATTTGGTTAAATTCATATTTCTTAGGTATCAAAATCATAACATCATCTGCAAATGTATCCCATGAAAAAAAATCTAAAAGAATTGTATTCTGAAGTTTTAGGAGACCTTTATATAATACATCAAAATAAATTTTATAAAATTCATATATCTATCTCGCCCGGGTACTTTTTTATTAGCTTTATAGAGTAGATCTGAACACATTTACTGATAAAGTGGACCCACCCCACAAGCAAACTCGGTGAGAGATTCTATTGCTAACATCTGTGTATACACATATTAGTTGTGAAGTTGTTAAAAATGTTCTCAAATTCCTACAAAAATAACAAAGGTAATTGAACTTTGAAACCACAAAGTTACAACGGGACTTCCACTTTGCATATTTGTCTTTATGGACACCAAGGAAATTTGCATTATCCACACTGCTCACATCATTACTAAATGTTTTATCAAAGACTGAAACTCAACACAATGTCTTGGTGAGGTTGGCCCATTTTAGTGAATTTTCTTTTAAAAAAATTCTTCAAATGAGCACTAATTAGGTATATATATATATATATATATATATATATATATATATATATATATATATATATATATATATATATATATATATATATATATATATATATATATATACCGATAACTCAAAAAATAACGAGCCCATTTTGACCACATTTGGCGAGTACCTTCCTTTTGCAAGTGGCTTGGATAAGTTAGTTAGCCAGGAAAATCGGCCTAGGTTATCCCGGAAAATTTTGTGTTTCCTTCCTGAAAAAAATTATATTTCCGGAAATAACAAAGCAAGGACAACCAAATTTGGTACGCGTGTTTATATTATAAAGAGTGAACCATGCACCAAAATCTATATCTCCAAGTTTAAAGCCAAAAAGTTATGTGCAGATAAAGACAAAAAATTTGGAGTTTTCCTCAAAACATCAAAGTTGCGATTTGAAACGTCAAAATTGTCAATGTTTAGGCGAAGAACGTGGAACAAATACGGATTATGAATAGAAAGTGCTGCTGGAAGAGTGTTCTACCAACCCTTAAGTTTCAGCTTCATCCATCATTGGCCTTTATTTTGCTAAATTGTTTACAGAGAATTCATTTAAAATAGTTTAAAGCAAAAAGGTATCGCCATATAAAGACAAAAAATTTGGAGTTTTCCTCAAAACGTCAAAGTTGCGATATGAAACGTCAAAATTGGCAATGTTTAGGCGAAGAACGTGGAACAAATACGGATTATGAATAAAAAGTGCTGCTGGAAGAGTGTTCTACCAACCCTTAAGTTTCAGCTTCATCCATCATTGCCCTTTATTTTGCTATATTGTTTACAGAGAATTCATTTCAAATAGACCCTGATGCTTTCGCTGTAGGTTAAGTTAAGTTTATGATTTAACGGTCTATAGTTTTTAGCTGATTTTCGTAGAACAAATTCGTTAATGCATTTTTGCATATTTTTTTTATAGAAATATAGAACCTCGGTGGGGTAAGAAGGTATGCCTCTGAACCGAAGGGTACTGGGTTCGATCCCGGAGTACTCCTTTCACTTTTTCAGTACAAACTGTAAAATTAACATCAATCGAGGTTCTGGCATTGTATTTGAGCAAGTTGAATGTCTGCACGTTTCGCCCTTTGGAGGGGGCGTAAAGCCGTCGTTTCCGTGTCCATGCGATGTTGGGCACGTTAAAGACCCCTACCCTCCTTACAGAAAGACATGGGTTCAGAAGAATTTCTACGATAGTGAGGTGAAACTACTCCCTGGCGTCGGTGATTGGCCATAGTCGCGGAAATAGGCCGACGTTAAAGAAACAAAACACACACGCACATTATAGAAGTATAATGCATGTTTGTAAGAAAAAATCGAGTTGTTCTAAGTGCGTTTTGGTAGTGAATTTTCATTAAATCCCACGGTTTATTGGCTAGGAAACTAACATTTTAAGTTTATTTTCGGAAATTTTTTGTACATTTTCAAACAATAAGTAATTTTGATAAAATATGGTACGTTGTTCTCACTAGGCTATACCGGTAATCAGATTGATGCCTGCTTGCCTTTGCTATTAAAAACATTTTGATTAAAATTCACTTCCATAACGCACTTGCTGCATCCAGACCTTTTTATTTAACCAAGTTAAGCCAAGTGTTTTTCAGTATCTCTTCGTACAATCAGGATTTTTGGATTTTAAGATTTTGGGTTTAGAATCTTCTGAATCGTATTTCTGTGCAACCGTTTTCTTTACCAGAACATATTCTCTTTGATGTCGTCAAATGTGTGTGTGTGTTTTTTTTTTCTTTAACGTCGGCCTATTTCCGCGACTGTGGCCAATCGCCAACCACGCCAGGGAGCAGTTTCACCTCACTATCCTGAAAATTTTGGCGAACCTCTGCCTTTCTGTAAGGAGGGTAGGGATCTTTAACGTACCTAACATCGTATAGACACGAGACCGACGGCTTTACGCCCCCTCCGAAGGGCGGAACGTGCAGACATTCAACTTGCTCAAATACAATGCTAGAACCTCGGTTGATGTTAATATTACAGTGTGTACTGAAAAAGTGAAAGGAGTACCCTGGGATCGAACCCAGTACCCTTCGGTTCAGAGGCACACGTTCTTACCCCTGAACCACCGAGGTTCTTATGTCGTCAAATAAATATAATAATTAACCAGTAAATATGTTCTTTTATAAAGTTGTATGGTATTTAGCATATCATTCCGAGTCAAAATTGCCTGGAAAAAACTTTAAAGTGGAGGTCAATGCGTAGTACCTTAGAGAAATAAATGTGATACCAAACTTGTTTCTCTCTGTCAAAGTAAATTTAGAAACTGATATTTATTTGATGGATACAAACATTGTATCTTTAATGTGTCAGTCAACAGTTAAACAGTCAACATATTTCCTACCCGTAAGAGAAGACTTTTTTCTGTCTGATACATACGAGTCGACTACATCGTATCAATTCTCTACAAATAATATCAATATTTCTGCCACTTTGAATTGCCTCTGGGAAATGGAAAAGAATGACAAAGTTCTGAAAGTATTTTAATTTAGAGTACGTTCGAATAGTCACCGACTCAAAAACGGGGTCAGTGAGGCGTATGAGAAACATCTATTGTTGAACTCTTGTGAAACTAAAATGCGCATCGGGTTTCTACATTCTATATGAAGAGACATTTTCAATGCGATCTTTCACAATAGCGAGGTGTTTAGCCGATTTATATTAAATTGAATGGGCTAAGCAGGCGAATTCTCTGGTTGAAATTTTCTAAATTTTTAGTGGTTATGGGTTATTAAAGGTAATCTGGTGGGTGCGATATATGTTGTGATAGAATTCCAAGGAAAAAATTAGCCAATAATTGTTTACTAGAACTACTGTAACAATTTTCCGCGTTATCCTCAGAATAATAATAATAATTATAATTATAATTATATATATATATATATATATATATATATATATATATATATATATATATATATATATATATATATATATATATATACATATATATATATATATATATATATATATATATATATATATATATATAGTAAGCCCCAAATTGGTGATGCATGTATAGAGATCTCAGAAACTATAAGAGATAGAGAAACGGTGAAAAGGGAAAACGTTGTAGGATATTTTATTACCAATCCAAGGATGCTTATACGACTCCCCTAACTTGATTGGTTTTTGGGATTTTTGAAGATGAGAAAAATGGCGCATTTTTCAAAGTGGTATAACTTTTTTATTTATAAAAATTTTTGAATTATGTAAAAACGTATTCACAGCAACTTTTAACGTAGAATTCAATTATCTAATCAGACTTCCTGTTTATTGTTAAATAATCGCTAGGCGATTTTCAACCTTTTTTTTTTCTTATGGACGCCATATTGGATTTTGACAGTCTAAAAAAGACCATAATTTTTGCTTTTTCATGATGTATCACACATTACAAAAGAGCGGTTAGAAATTTGAAAAAAAAAACAGGATTTCCAGATTTATTAATACATACATATGGCAACGTCGCAATCTGTAAACTAAAAAAAGGAATAACGTGAACTTTAAAACATTGCGCGCTAGCTATTTAACGAAGACTGGACAGAATATTATTTATAAATACAAACAATAAAAGCAACAACACATCGAACATCGAATAACATTATAAAACAGATAAATAAACGTTAAACACAACAACAAATTAAAAATCAACACCTAATATTACGAAACAAATAACAAAGTTGGCGCCTTTAGAGAGGCAAGAAAATAACATGTATCACTTTTCAAGTTCAAAATGTGTTAATGGAACAATATCTATCCAGCGGGACGTCATTCTTTTGACTGGGCAGTATGTTCATGGAAAAATAGCTATCCAGAGGGGCGTCCCTAGTGTTGTATATATATTGTAATATTATTTCAATTATTATAATTAGTGCAAAACTTATTTCTAGATAAAATCAGGGAAAATGTATAAATTAGATTAATTTTTATGTTGTTAAGTAGGTCACATATATATTGTAATCGTTGATATTGAATTGGCATCATCACATTACATGTAGTTCAAGTAAGTCTATATATATATATATATATATATATATATATATATATATATATATATATATATATATATATATATTTCATTTGTTATTAAAACTTTAAACATCCTTACTAAGTCTGTCTAGTCCAATTTATAACAGTTATCCCGATAACGCCCCATTTAATCACCGCTCGTCAACAAAATGTCCGCCATTTTTGTCAATACATTTATGACATTTTTTATTACTGAATTGGCAACCCGTTATAAAGTATGTCTATTAACTCCAGCAAATAGCTCCCTTGCCCTTTGAATTACCATGTCTGATTCTTCAGGTGGATCGAATTCATACATTTCATTTTTTACACGTCCCCACAAGTAAAAATCCAGAAGCCTATGACCTGGACTCCTAGCTGGCCATAATACTGGGCCGCTATCTGAAATTATTCTTGTCCCGAATGTGTTGGGTCCTCGTTACACTTTTAAGATATGCTTACCATAGGTTCCACAACATACATTCATTCCAAAGCGCGTTTGAAATCTACGGAGTTTTCGTAATTCTGGATTCTCAGTTGCCCAGTAATGATGGTTGTTGGTATCAAATCTCGTCTAAATTATAATGAACTCTTCTAATTGTTGGTAAGATATCATTTCTCAATAGATTAAGATACCATTCCCCAGTTAAATTATTTTCAAAAAAACGGACCAACAATAAAGTTACCTGAATTTTTTTTAAATTAACTGTCTAATCTACAAATAAAAATAACAGTTTTTTACCTAATAAGCCGCACCGAACAATAACACCAAATCTGTCTTGCAATCGTTTTTCTTCCTTTAGATGGGGATTTTCATTTGCCCAATAATGCTTGTTATGGCGATTATACACACCACAATTTGTAAATCTGGATTCGTCAGTCCACATTATTTTCAAATGAAAATTTTCATCTTGCTGACATTATCCTTGATACCATCTGCAGAATTGTCGCTTAGGGTAATCGTTAACATTTAAGCCTTGTACTATTGTAGATTTGTATGGATGGTACAGACTTTGTTTTAATACACGGTGTACCGTACTTTTTGGAACGTCAATTTGTTCACCATAAAACCGAACAGATTGCGGAGGGTTTTCGTTTAAAACCTGTAAGACGACATAATTTCTTTCTTCATTTCTAGGCATTGGTAGTTTCTTTGCGTGGAAGCTACCGTCGTTCAATATATTGGCCACTTTCCTGCGAAATATTTTGGTGTTTGGTCGTAGTCTTTCTGGGTAGTTGTTTTGATATGAATTTGCAGCTGGCTCAGTATTTCGGTTAGAACGAATATAACATTCCAACATGTCAAAATATTATTCATTACTGAACACAATAATATTTAAAATAAACAGGATACAAAATTTTAAGCAACGTGTTAAATACACCTCAAAGTGTTCAGATAATTAATAATGACAGTATTCTTAATTGTCGCAATGGTGTTATATCCATAGCAACCTTTTTTCTGTTGTTTTTTAGTTAACTTACGTTTAAAAATTAAACAATTTTCAAAGGCGTCTTCGTAAATCATTAATCCGCTTTTTATTGAGTTCTGTTAGTAAATTTAGTTATTTACTAGGTTTACCCACTTAATTAAATTATAAATTTTTTTAGGATAATGTTGTAATGTAAAATATCATTTGTAATAATGGGCCGATTCATTGGTGTGCTCAAAGTTCCTATTTTTTATTGTGAATCTTTACGGAAAATTATGTTATAAGAAGAAGTCTATTGCTAGACACCACGGGCTACTGCTTTTTGATAACCTTTTTTTTTTCATTTGTTTTCTGGTATTGGATTTCATAGCCTACTATCCTCAAAACGGTTTTTCTCAAAATTGTCAGTGCAGTTACAAGATTTCTCAAGCATGTTGTACATGATTGTAAAGCTCTTTTCGCAGACTATCACACAAGCAAAAAATCCAATATGGCTGCCATAATAAAAACAAACGTTGATACCCGCAGCTTTAAAACAAATGACAATACAAAGTTGAGAATAGCACAAAAAGATTACTCTGTAAAAAGTGTCATGATAATGTGCAGTCTTATACATGTCAGATCAACGTCTGCTTAGTTACTGGAAAAAAAAAGACATCAACAAATTTTGGGTTTTACAATAACTCGAAAACGAAAAGAAGCAGAGCAAAATACAAGTTATATTTGGAACGAGCATCAAATTCTACAAAATATTGCTAATGAATCGTCTCCCTATCTCTAATAATAACGGATATATATATATATATATATATATATATATATATATATATATATATATATATATATATATATATATATATATATATATATATATATATATATATATAAATATATATATATATATATATATATATATATATATATATATATATATATATATATATTAAGTTAGGTAGGATTGAGCGCTAATGTGTTAAATGTTTACTCCGATATCTAAGTCAAATTGACCGAATCGAGTAAAGAAAAAGTGCAAGAAACAGTTAGATAGTGAGAACATTGGCAGGAGATCTTAGGTAATTGAGAAGATAAATAAATACCACAGCCACCGTGAGTAAATTGAATTTAAAGTACTGTTTAAAGGTTAGGGGCATTGGAGCATAAGGTTCAAAGTTGAATGCAGTGTCTTTATTGATAAGCTGAAAGAATACAACCGATATTATAATTCAGCCGCCGACGACGTCTGGATAGGCAACACGTTAAACAGCAAAGTGTAAGGAGAGTTGTATAAGATGGGTGACAGTGAAGACTATTCTGCTGATGAGGGAAAACGCAAGGCTTTTCCAATATCTGATATTTTCCAAAGAAGTAAGAAAATGGCACGAACACCAGAAAAAAATATGAAAAGCGAGAGTAATAAGTTGGATATAATGTTAAACATGCTAACGGATTTAACAGAGAAGATAACCAAAATAGAAGACAAACAAGATAAAATTATAGCTGAGATGAAAGTGATTAAAGAAGAAAATAAAAACATGAAAATGGAAAATGATCAATTAAGAAAAGAGGTAAAGGATATTAAAAAGAAATTAAATATTCTAGAAGAGGAGAAGAAAAGAAAGAATATAGTTATACAGGGACTAAAAATGAACACAAACGATGCAAAGAGTTTAAAAGAGAACATGGGTATTTTTTTGAAACAGAATTTAGAAGTAAATGTTGAAATAAAACAAGCTAGGAGACTCAGTGAAAAGGTTTGTCTTGTTGAACTTTATAAAATAGAGGAGAAAATAGAAATTATGAGAAATAGATATAAATTAAAAAATTACAAGAATGAGATTGTGTATATAAATGATGATATGTCGAGGGAAGAGAGAAAAATTCAAAACGAATTGAGAAACGTAGCAAAAGATGAAAGAGCCAAAGGTAGAACTGTCAAGATTGGGTTTAAGAAGTTAATAGTCGAGGGACAGCTTTGGAAATGGGATGAAGAAAATGGCCTGGTTAAACAGGTAGAATATAATAGTGGTACGCATGAGACAAAAAATTAGGCAAGAATGAGTGGAAAAAGAGAACCGAACAGGCGAAGAAAAGGGCTACGTATACGGAAAAAGATGTTGGCATGTCAATAAGGGCTGGGGAGTTGTATAGGGACACGAGAGGAGCAAACGCAAATACCAATAAAGATAAAGAACACAGTAACCAAACAGGGAAATACCAGGTGAAACCGAAAACCGAGTATCTAAATCTGGGTACGTGGAACGTAAGGGGTTTGTATGAAGAGGGTGCTTTAAATAATCTAATTATGGAGGTCAATAAATATAGTATGCAAGTAGTGGCGTTACAGGAAACACACTTGAAAGGAAATGATATACAAAGGGTTGGAAACTATATCCTATTTACAAGTGGTAGTGATATGAGAAGGTATGGAGTCGCATTCTTAATAAGCGAAAAGCTACAAGATAAAGTTAAATGTTTCAAACCAAAGTCAGACAGATTATGTTCCATAAGAATTAAGGCAGAAGATAAGATGATTAGTATTGTAAATATGCATGCTCCAACAGAAGAAAAAGAAGAAGAAGTGAAAGATCAGTACTACGAAGAGCTGGAAAAAACGCTAGAAGATATACCAAAAAATGACGTGATAATTTTGATGGGAGACGCAAATGCAAAGATAGGCAATGAAGACATATATAAGTCAATAACAGGAGGTGAAAGTAAACATACGGCGAGTAATGACAATGGAGTAAGGTTGATATCTTTAGCAATAGAACAGAATATGAAAATAATGAGTACACACTTTAGAAGAAGAGATATACATAAGGGAACATGGACGATACCGGGACAAAATAAAACAAATCAAATAGATCACTTGTTAATAAAGGAAGAACATGCTTGGCTAATCACCAATGTGAAAACACGTAGGGGTGCGGAAGCTGATTCAGATCACTTCTTGGTAAAGGCTGTTTTAAGATTCCCAGATACGATTAAACAGACACAAAAAAGGAGGGCAGAAACTAGATACAATGTTAATGATCTACGAAAAGAAGAAATAGCCCTCAACTACAAGAAAAGAATAGACAAAGCTTATAGTAGTGATATGTTCCTGAATACAGACGGCATTGAAGAAAAATGGGAAAAGATAGAAAAGACGGTGACTGAGGCAACGAAAGCAACCCTGGAAAAGAGACGAAAACAAATAAAAAAGTACTGGATGAATGAAGAATGTAAAGCCGCACTAAAAAAAAAGAGCAGTATTAAGACATCAAATGCTTCAGGCGCAAACGGAGGAAAACCTAGAAAAATATAACGAACAAAGAAAGAGAACAAAAAATATGTGTAGAACCCAGAAACGAAAATTTCTGGAAGACAAAATAAAAAATATTGAATATAAATATCAAAAAAATGAAATACGTAACTTCTACAAAGACGTGAAAGATATAAAAAGAGGCCACCAAAGCAAAGCAGTGTTCTTTAAGGATAAGGAAGGCAATTTGCTTGGAAACGATAAAGACATATGCAGGAGATGGAAAGAACATTTCGAAGAACTGCATAATGATGGAGATGAAGAAGAACTGAAAGAGTGTCATCAAGAGTTTTATGAAGAGGAAGAAGTTACAGAAGATCCAACGAAGCAAGAAATAGAAGAAATTATACAAACAATGAAAAACAACAAGAGTCCAGGTGAAAATGGCATTATGGCCGAAAATTTTAAATACGGAGGGACTACTTTGGTTGCCATGATGTATGAGCTAATAAAAGAAATTTGGAAAACAAAAGAAATGCCAAAAAAATGGAATAAGACCATCATGGTAACTTTATTTAAGAAAGGAGATATAACAGAATGCACCAACTATAGGGGGATAGCGTTACCAGATGTGGCCTACAAAATTTTAGCAACACTAATAAAGAAACGGCTGGAAAAATATATAGAGCCTTTGCTAGGGGAATATCAGGCTGGTTTTCGGAAGGGTAGGTCGACAGTTGACCAGATATGTCAGCTAAAGCAGGTTTTGACAGGCTGTTACGAGTACGAGATTCCAGTACACATGATCTTTGTCGACTTTAAGACCGCCTACGATTCAGTGAAAAGAAGTAAAGTAGTTGATATACTTAGAGAGTTCAGAGTACCCGAGTATATTGTGAAACTGGTAATAATGACACTATGTAACACCACGTGCGCAGTAAGGGTAAACGGAAATCTGACAGAAGAGTTTGATGTGAGAAGAGGAGTGAGGCAGGGAGATCCGCTGTCAACGTTACTATTCAATATAGTTCTGGAGAAAGTGATAAGAGAGAGTGGTATAAACAGAACTGGGAGCTTGTTTGACAGGAGTCATCAGTGCCTTGCTTATGCGGATGATATATTGTTACTGGCCAGAAATAGAAAAGAGCTGGAAAGTATCACTAGAAGTTTGGTGGAAGTAGCAGACAGTGTGGGACTTCAAATAAATAAGGACAAGAGCAAGTATATGGCAATTAAAAAGACTAAAGTGACTAATAGTGAACCTTTTACAGTGAAAATGCGAGGGGAGAGAGTCATAGAGTTCGAAGAGGTTAATAATTACATGTACTTAGGTGTATTAGTAGACAATAGATGTGATGAGGAGGTAGAAATTAACCTAAGGATAGCAAAAGCCAACAGATGTGCAGGAGGGCTTAACAGCTTCCTTAGATCAAAGAACATCTCGCGTGCTGCGAAACTCAGAGTATATAGGACTGTGATAAGACCAACCTTGACATATGGTTGTGAAGCATGGACAATGAACCGAAGACTGGAGGACAGAATAGCGATATGGGAGAGAAAGGTACTACGCAGAATCTTCGGAGGCAAGAAAGTAGATGGCATGTGGGAAAGACGTCCAAATGTGGAAGTGTATGAAATGTATGGAGAACCGCCGGTGTCTCAACTGGTTAAGGCACGCAGACTACAGTGGCTGGGACATATAGAACGAATGGGTGTGGAGAGAATGGTGAAGAAGTGTGTCTGGTCAAATCCAGAGGGTAGAAGGAAGAGAGGAAGACCAAGAAAAAGATGGCTTGATGCAGCACAACAAGACTTGCTAGAAAAAGGAGTCCAAAACTGGAAGACGATTGCACTGGATAGGAAGCAATGGAAACGTATTACCAAGCTATGGGCCTAAATGGCCTGTGAATGCTTCATATATATATATATATATATATATATATATATATATATATATATATATATATATATATATATATATATATATATATAATATATATGGGTAATAATGGTTCAAATGAATCGGTTTCTGGATCGACGCAAGCTTATACCACCCTTGCAGTCTGGATTTAGACCTGGATATGGTTGCGCCGCTGCTTTAGCTAAGGTGACGGATGATATGCTTGGAGCCTTGGATGGGGACAGAGTCGCGGTCCTGGTTCTTTTCGCTTATTGAAAGGCCTTTGATATAATACATCATGATATACTTTTGTAGATTCTGGAGCATTTTAATTTCACAGGAAAATCTGTTCCCTTTACACAATATCTTATTCTTATAAGTTGTAATTAATGTAGTTTTCCCGTCTGTTTGTAAACCCAAATAAAACCTTTATAAAACGTTCCTATAATTTTGGAAAACGTTATTATATGTTCAAATTAAATTCAAATCGCTCGTGTTTTATCTCCGATTCTTTGATAACTGTGCTTTATTATGTAATGTGTGTTTTAATGTCATATGTCTCTCAGTCAATTATTTTTGATACAATCTCCGAATCGATTACCTTTACGTAATTCACTTTAAAATGGGACAGTCAGTTTTCATAGATAGACAGTCAGCAGATAATTGAACCACTAGCATAAAATCATTTTATGTCTGAAAAAAAGTATTTGATGAATGGTATCTGTACACTTCATTAACGAAGGGGAAACATTATCTGATATTTGCTGTTTAATTGCTTATTTGAGACCCTTTAGGTATTTTATAACCTGAGCTGCCATAATAAAATCCTCTTATCGGTTACGTATTGATTTATGTGGTCCCTTCGATGTCTGGTTATCTACTAATTTCACATTTATGCCAAAATAGAAATATTTTGGCATACATGTGAAATTAGTAGATAACCAAAGATATATGAAAATATATCTTTGGTTAATCTAAAAAAAAAAGTCTGGACGCAGCAAATGCGTTACGAAAGTGAATTTTCATAAACATGTTTTTAATAGCAAATATGTCTCTTAAATGCAAGCATGCATCAATTTGCTCACCGGTATAACCCATATAGTAGAAACAATGTACCATATTTTATCAAAATAACTTATTGTTTGAAAATGTACAAAAGTTTTCCGAAAATAAACTTAAAATATTTCCGAGAAAACTCGTTTCCTGGCCGACGAACCTTAGGTTAATAGCAAATTATGTTATTGAATTTTGAAGTATTTAATGAAAATTCGTTACCAAAACGCACTTACTGCGTCTCGAGTTTTTTTACAAACATTCATCATATTTCGATGAAAAATGCAAAAATGCAATAAGGAATGTTCAAAGAAAATTTTTAGGTATTACCAGCGACTTATGGGTCACCTGTGATTGTCAAAATAATGTTATAAGATGCAGCTCAAGACACCCTATAAGTAACGTATGCAATTTTTTCTCGTATCTTACATAATAATAAATGTATTAGGCTTTACCGTAGAAATGCGTCACCCTGTATATATGTAAACAGAAAGTAAATCCGGATATGGATTCTAAGGGGTCTATAGGTCTAGGGAGTTTCCTCATTAACGAATTTTGCTACAAAAATTAGCTGAAAATTACCGTTAAACCATAAACTACTGCCAAAGCATCAGAGAAAGGGTCTACTTGAAATGAATTTTCTGCAAATATTTTATAAAAATTAAGGGCAATGATGGTAGAAGCTTAAACTTAAGGGTTTGCCGAACACTCTTTACATAATCCGTATTTCTTTCAGGTTCTTTGCCTAAATGTTGCCAATTTTGACGTTTCAAATCGCGTACTTGACGTTTTGAGGAAAACCTAATTTTTTTTTACTTTATACGATAGAAACAATGTACCATATTTTATCAAAATTTCGTATTGTTTAAAAATGTACAAAAATTTTCCGAAAATAAGCTTAAAATGTTTCCGAGAAAACTGGTTTCCTAGCCAACAAACTTTAGGTTAATAACAGCTTGAGTTATTGAAATTTGAAAGATTTAACAAAATTATGTGAAATGAATTTTCTGTAAATATTTTAGTAGAATGAAGGATAAGGGCGGTTGAAGCTGAAACTTAAGGGTTTGCAGAACACTCTTCTTGCGACGTTTTCTTTACATAATCCGTATTTGTTTCAGGTTCTTTGCCTCAATGTTGCAAATTCTGACGTTTCAAATCGCGGCTTGACGTTTTGAGGAAAACCCTAATTTTTTTTGTCTTTTAACTTACAGACCATTTTGGTACGTGTGTCACTGTTTATAATACAAACACGAGTAACAAATTTGGTTGCCCTTACTTTGTTATCTCCGGATATATATTTATATATATATATATATATATATATATATATATATATATATATATATATATATATATATATATATATATATATATATATATATATATATATATATATATATATATATATATATATATATATATATATATATATATATATATATATATATATATATATATATATATATATATATATATATATATATATAAATTTTCCGAAAGAAAACACATAATTTTCCGGGAAAGCTGGAGCCGATTTTCCTGGCTAACGAACTTATTCAAGCCACTTGTAAAAGGAAGGTTTTGAGTTATCGGTGTGGTACACACACACACACACACACACACACATATATGGGTTTCCGGTGTCTTATTTTGTGCTTATTTGAAAAAAAATTCAATATTGAAAAGTCTGGATCTTCTCATTACTCATTGTTTTAAAGAAAATTCACTAAAAGTACTATTTTTGGCCACAGAATATGCCCCTGGATTTTTTACCTCTACTTAAGAAAGACGCTGTATGTATGCGTATGTGTGTATTGATACGCTCATTGCCTTATAAGTTTATTTAACGTCGTGATCTCATCATTAGCTTTTTTTTCTACGAAAAGCACGCAAAATAAAAAAAAACAGGTAAACTATTTGTTTTATGAAAAGAAAAACTCCTGGTAGTTGGTAATATCATCCTGAGAATCCAACTTGTTATAGATGCAAACCCGAGGATGTCCGTGGGATTGTTTTTCCCCAAATTAATTTAATTAAATGGGCGCAATTTGTCGAACTCTGTAATATCACATTTCCACGTGATCTCAAAACGATTGATTTCTTGAATGAACTTGTTAGATCTCCTACATAATTTGAAAAGGCAAGAACGGCACTGAAATTCTGAAATGAATTAGCATATATATTAACCATCCATTATTAAACAGCTGTCTATAGTTTATGACTACGCCCACACAAGGTCATTTTATTTACAACCAAATCATTACCAGAGTAGGTAGTATTCATTACCTCATTTGTTACTCAGCATTCAGATAATGTTTCAAAATGTTTGTTTAAAAGTAGTTGAGTCGCTTATTTCACATGCCATATTGTGTCGCTCTATCTTGATCGGTCTTAGAAATATTCAGGAAATATATATATCCCTTCCCTCTGCTTTGACAACTCTAACTCTAACAAGACTACCCTGAGGACTTTTAAAACAGCCGGCCACAGGAAGGATACACTGATGATATGAACAATTCCCTGCAGTTGTCGGTGGGGTGACTTCTCACCATGTATATACTGACTTTGCAAAAAAATACCTAGTAAGAGTCGACCAACTGCAATGAAATTTTCTATACTACTTGTCTCTGATAAAAAATGGTAACAATATGGACAAATCATTTGAACAGGTGTACATGTGTTTAATTTGGTTTAATCAAAAAATTATCTCTTGAAATTTCCGTCTCTTTTAATGTGATCCAATATTTCGTAGCGATTTGTGCTCACTTTATTAGACCATTAAGTCATTATATTTAGGCTCCGTTTACGGATTAATTACAATAATTTAGGTGAAATCGAAAGGGGGCGCATTTTTTATACGCGGGAAGCGTTCAGGTGGTATAAAGACGAAATCCATAACGCTCGTCGGAGATCAGGACGTACTCGAGTAACTTCGCCACGAAAAGATCGTCATTTGGGGATTGCTACTTTACAAGATAGAGTTTGTTGTTTGGTGGTTTTACAACAAAGAGCCTCTATGGCAACGATGAATAGCACAATACGCGTATCTGGGCTTCGTTCTTCGTTCTAGACCGTTTTTATATCTCCCACTGACACATCGACATCGTACTGCTCGGTTTGAATGGTGTAATGGTAGATCAAAATGAGATGGTGAATGGAATGGTGTTGTGTTCTCTGAAGAGTCCCGATTCAGTCTTTGGGCCCACAATGGTCGCAGAAGAGTAAGAAGATTACGTGGAGAACGCAGAAATTTAGAATTTGCTCTAAGACGGCATATGGCCCTTATACGGTGATGGGTTGCAGCAACATACAGTAGCAAGTCATCTCTAGTTTTTATGGATAGAAATTTGAATGCAAATAATTACATATGAAATGTACTGCAGCCTGTTGTACTGCCATACCTACAAGGGCTATTGAACTTATGTCTCAACAAAACTACGTACGTCATAATACAGTAAGGGTTACTACAAAACGTGATTCTGACCAGACCTATCACCAATGAAACATGTGTGGGCTAACACCCACTACCAAATAACCTAGTTGACCATCGTCACAGACTTCAAGAAGCCTGGTATAACATTCCTCAGGATACCATAAATCATTTAATTTCAAGCATGCTCCGAAGAGTTATCGAATACATATAAATCGCGGCAGACCCACTGGTTATTAAATTATTTTAGTGAATTTATTACAAAAAGTTTACTAACGAGGAGATTTTGAATCTTGAAAAAATTTCTACAAATGAGCGCTATTTAGGACCCCTGGAACCCAAATCCCTGGTCAGTTTCAGACTTTATATGTTTACATATATATATATATATATATATATATATATATATATATATATATATATATATATATATATATATATATATATATATAAGTGTCACACCGATAACTCAAAAAATAATATGCCCATGACGGTCAAGTTTGGTGAATACCTTCCATTTGACAGTCGCTTGCATAACCCTGTTAGCCAAGAAAATCTGCCCAGTTCAAATAGAGTAAATAATGCATTGATTTAATTAGATAGTCGGATTTTCTGGTCCGTGCCAGTTCTGAGATGACCTTTAATGTATCTACTTTCCACCATGTAATTATAATGCATGTTTGTAAAAAAGAAATTTGGGACGGAGCAAGTGGGCTCTGGTAGCGAATTTTTATAAAATGCTTCAAATTTAAATAGCCCAATTTGCTATTAACCTATAAGGTTCGTTGGTCAGGAAACTAGTTTTTTGTGAACATTTGAAGTTTATTTTTGCAAATTTTTTCTACATTTTTAAACAATAAAGTTATTTTAATAATATATGGTACATGGTTTCTACTATATAGGTAACACTGGTAACCAAATTTGATACCTGCTTTCTTTAAAAAACAAATATTTGCTATTTATAACATTTTTATGAAAATTCACTACCAGAACGCACTTGCTGTGTCCAGACATTTTTTCTTTTTATATTATAGTTTGAGAATGTAATAATTTTTAGTGAATTTTCGTACCAAAAATTCACTATTAGAGAGATGCCGATTTTTAATTTGAAGAAAAGTTCTTCAAATGACCCCTAGAACCCATATACGGGGCAGTTTCAATTTTTATACGTTTATATGTTTATATATATATATATATATATATATATATATATATATATATATATATATATATATATATATATATATATATATATATATATATATATATATATATATATATTTGTGTGTGTGTGTGTGCCGATTTAAATAAAATTTGGCTGATGCCTTCCTCTTGCAAAGTGGCGTGGATAAGTTAGTTATCCAGGAAAATCGTCCAATGTTTTCGGAAAAAAAATTGGGGTTTCTTCCAGAAAAACATTTTATCTCCGAAAATAACAAACATATGGTAACCGAATTTGGTACGTAAGTTTACGATATAAAAAGTTAACTACATACCAAAATTTAGATCTCTATGTTACTAGAAAAAAGTTATACGCATTTCATTTTTTAAAATTCTATGAAAATTCACCGTCATAGCGTACTTGCTTCATACAGACTTTTAGATTTATCTAGAAAAAAAGCCAAAACAATTACGCTTTTTTCTTAATGTTAGTTTACCTCTACCAGCAACTTATGTTTAGTTCCTTCTTCCATTCTACTCGCATATTTCATCCTTTGCTTTACAAAAGCACCAAACTGAGCTAAATGTTCATCCAATATTTTAAATAATGCTCTATCCGGCTGTTGCCTTTCCGGATATAATTCAAAATACATTTGCGCTGTTTTCGTACTGTTCCTCAAGCAAACTTGTATTAAAGTTTCAACACACCTCATTTTTCTTCATTTGAGAAAGTCATTTCTAACAAAAATATGTTTGGACTAATCTCTCTTGACCAGTATCTACTAATTGTCATGTTTATAAAACAAGGTCTGATGAAGTCACGGGCAACTAGACAGAATCATTTTAATTTAAATTTTTGTGGTTTAAGATCATACAATATAACGAAACATACATCAGTGAAATCAGAATAAAACGCATCAATTTTCTGTGTAAAAGAAGAATATGACGCCCATAAGAAAAATGAAGTTGATGATGGTGGCCAAAAGACAAAACGTCGGATAACAAATCTGAAAACGTCATTATGTAGCTAGAGAAAAGTAGCAGTGAAAATGTACTTTTCAATATGGGCAAACTTGTCAAATAACGCCAGAAAAAATTAAATCCAAATCTAGAATGTTCAGTTTTTTTCGGATATCTCCGGAACTACTTGGAATTTTAAAAAAACTTCTAAACGGGATGACGTAAGGCATATAAATGCGCAACTTTCCCCCAATTTAATCCTCCTCGTATCTCCTATATCCCAATGGTGAAAGTCGAATTTGAATTACCCTGTACACACACAGATATATATATATATATATATATATATATATATATATATATATATATATATATATATATATATCTTATATATATATATATAAATATATATATATATATATATATATATATATATATATATATATATATATATATATATATATATCGTCGGCTTGGTGCAAAACTATCCATTTTTTCCTAAAATGGGTTATTAAGTGCTTGTTCTAATATATATATATATATATATATATATATATTTTGCTGTAAAACTAAATTTTTAAATTTACCGCCTTTAAAATTTATAAAATGCAAAGTATTCTAACAGCATCACAGGATTTTTTCATTAATTTAAGGTAGCCTATGTCCAAACTGTGGACATAGCATAGTATGCACTAAAAATAGCATTTGCCGACCAACACCGCGTGGAGCTCTATGACCGCGTGAGCCATTTACGCAGTGTTACCCAGACCAGCCAGAGTGCCAGTGTATTAGTGAATTTTTATTTAAAAAAATTCACTAATAGAGAGGTATCGATGGTGAGACTTTGCAAAAATTCTTTCAAATGAGTGCGAACTAGGACCCCTAGAAGCCATATCCGGGGTCAGTTTCAATTTATATATATATATATATATATATATATATATATATATATATATATATATATATATATATATATATATACATATGTATATATATATATATATATATATATATATATATATATATATATATATATATATATATATATATATATGTATATATATGTATATATATTAATATATATGTATCCGTCTGATAACTCAAAAAATAATTAACCAATTTCAATGAAACTCGGCAGGTGCCTTTCTTTTATTAATGGCTTGGACGAGTTCGTTATCCAGGAAAATCGGACGGGTTTTTCCGAGAAAATTTTTCTTTAAAAAAAAATTTCTTTCTCCTAAAATAAGAAAGCTGTATAAATGAAATTTACTATATACGTTTCCTTAGGATAGACCTTACTAGGGACCAAAATGAAACTTTCTAAGTTTATACAAAATTGAGTTATTCAAATTTTAAATTTTCTTTTGAAAAAATTTTTTTTCTCCAAAAATTACAAAGTTATTTTAATGAAATTTGGTGGATATATTGCCCTAGAAAAGGCCTTACTACATACCAAAACTGAACTTTATTAGTTTATAGAAAACTGAGTTATTCAAATTTGAAGCATTTAATAAAAATTCACTACCATAACGCACTTGCTGCGTCCAGAGTTTTATTTGTTTATTATAATAATTTTGTTGAGCTTTAAGTGCAAACAACATAACTTCAAGCGGCAAAAAAATGAAAAAGACCATGTAAAATTACCTGTCGACTAAAATGTGTGAATAAGATATCGAAAGACATGCGACTTTCTATATTTTCTGAATATTGGGCTTTAGGAGGGGTTAATCGCCAACGAGATTTTATTATGCGGTGCCTTCGTCGAAGCCAGATGTCCAAGTACTAGTTGATAATAGTGATTAAGACAATTCCAATGTGGGTGATAATAGTCGTAGAAAATTGAATATTTTCATCATTTGTCTTCAGAAGAAGGAAATAGAGAAAATATCTGTCAAACATTTATCTTAAATACACTTGTAAGAAGTCTCCAAGTTGTTAAAACCGTAGCCCGGAAGGTCAGTATTTCAGAAAACAATCTATTGGCAATTGGAAGCAATAGGGGTAGAAACAAAGCAAAAACCCGCATAAGCGAGGAACAAGAACTTTTAGTAAAAAATCACATAAATTCGTTTGAAACCGTAGAAAGTCATTATACTATAAAAGACTATTTAAAGAAATATTTACACCTGTATCAATAAATATTTCAAAAATGTTCCGAATGTATATTGATTATTGCATACAGACTTGGAGAATACTTCTCTGGCTTAACTGTTGGTTTTGAATGGTGAAGGACGTAGCCAGCGCGTGAGCTAACTGGAGCAAGTGGCCCCTCGAATTCTGGAAGTTCTAGGATGTTCTTCAATGCTTCTGTGACTATAGTTTCGCTGCTTGACAGCATTTTCAGACAGATTAAAATTGAATTAGTACGAAATCTGGACAACTACAAATAAAAATCTGTTGCTATGTTATGATATGATGTTTTGATCAAAAAATTTTATCAAATTGAAAATAAAATAAAACAGATGACAGATGAGGTTTTCAAAATGTCTATGTGATGTATGTCAAAAATTTTTTGATCAAAACATCATATCATAACATAGCAACAGATATTTATTTGTAGTTGTCATGATTTCGTACTAATTCAATTTTAAACTGTCTGAAAATGCTGTCAATCAGCGAAACTATAGTCACAGAAGCATTGAAGAACATCCTAGAACTTCCAGAATTCGAAGGACCACTTGCTCCAGTGAGCACACGCGCTGGCTACGTCCTTCACCACTCAAAACCAACAGTGAAGCCAGAGAAGTATTCTCCAAGTCTGTATGCAGTATGGACAAGTTTCACCAAGTAAGGGCAACAACAATCAATGTATATTGATTTTTGTAAAGAAAACAGAGTTGACAATAATAAAGGCATCGTTGGCGTATCAATGTATTGCTGGATATTTGTAAATGAATTTAATATAGAATTTCATATTCCTAAAAAGGATCAGTGTGATTTATGCGTCAATTACCAAAACTCAAATGATACCGAGAAAATTCAGTTAAAACATGATGTTAAAACTCTGGACGCAGCAAGTGCGTTATGGTAGTGAATTTTCATTAAAATGTTTTTAATTGCAAATATGTGTGTTTCCTTTTTAAGAAAGCAGGCATCAATTTTGGTTACCAGTATAACCTATATAGTAAAAACAATGTGCCATGTTTCATAAAAATAACTTTATTGTGTGAAAATGTACAAAAATTTCCAAAAGTAAACTTAAAGTGTTCCCGGAAAAACTCGTTTCTTGCTCAACCTTATAGGTTAATAGCAAATTGAGCTATTCAAATTTGAAGCATTTAATGAAAATTCGCTACCATAACGCACTTGCTGCGTCCCGAATTTCTTTTCTTACAAACATGCATCGCTGAAAAATTCAAAAATTCAATAACATAAGGCGTGTTTGATTAAAAAAAAAAAAGAAAATTTGTATAACCAACGACTTATGGGCCATCCTGTGATTGTAGAAATATTTTTTAAGATGTAGCTCAAGACACCCTATAATTAATATATACAAATTTTCTTCATATCTTGTATAATAACGGATATATTGAGCTTTATTGATTTTTTACGAAAATTCGACAAAAATTATATACCATTAAACGATAAACTCTAAAGCTAAGGCTACTGCCAAGCATCAGAGAAAGGGTCTACTTGAAATGAATTTTCTAGAAACATTTTAGTAAAATGAAGGACAATGACGGTTGAAACTAAGACTTCAGAGTTTGTAAAAGATCCTTCTTGAGACATTTGATTTCCATATCCCGTATTAGATTCAAGTTCTTTGCCTAAATGTTGCCGATTTTGACGTTTTAAATCGCAACTTTGACGTTTTGAGGAAAACCCCAATTTATTTTTCTTTAAATGCCTATAACTTTTGACCTACATAGCTAAATTTTGGTAGGTGGCTTACCTATAAGGATATTAACTAGCGTACCAAATTTGGTTGCCCTTACTTGGTTAATTCCGGAGATATAAATTTTTTTCGAAAGAAAACACAAAATTTTCCGGGAAAACCTGGGCAGATTTTCCTGGCTAACGAACTTATCTAAGCCATTTGCAAAAGGAATTTTTCCACCAAATTTAGTCAAAATCGGCCTATTATTTTTTGAGTTATCGGTGTGATACACACACATATATATATATATATATATATATATATATATATATATATATATATATATATATATATATATATATATATATATATATATATATATATATATATATATATATATATATATAAACATATAAAAATTGAAACGGACCCCGGATATGTGTTCTAGGGGGCCTAGTTCGCGGTCATTTGAAGAAATTTTTTCAAAATTCAAGAGTCGGGATCTCCTCATTAGTGAATTTTTTTTTAAAAAATTCACTAAAAATCACCTAATAAATAAAGAAACAATACGAAAACAAAAAATATAATGACAAGTTATAGGCTTCCTCAAATAACAGCTTTTGCTTGGCAATTTTTGATCTTCATCAAGTGTTAGAATGCTCCAAGATAGAGGTCGGTCAAGCATTAAAATAACTTTAAGCTTTATGGAGGTTGGTCATACACAAAATGAAGGAAATTCTATGCATAGTAACATAGAGAGATGTGCCAGATGCATTCCAATATACGCTCCGGGGCAATGGGCCACCGATGCACGCAAGGCACGTGTAAGAAAACCTTATTTTGTTTATGCGCTAAATGAAACTGGTACAATGTACCAAAAGATTAGACAAAGACACCACAGGAAATATTGTTAATTGGGCAGACACTAGCTGGGTGCAAGTGGACTTTGCTAACCCCCATATTTTAAAATTTGCATACAAACTACAAATTGATTTTTTGAAATTAACATTAATCAGAGCTCTACAAAAGAACCAATGAGTTTTCTGGAATATACTCTAAAACCTCTTAGAGATAAATTAATACCCATTTCAAAGATAAAGTATGATTCTATAATTTACTACTGCAAGAAGAATGCTGTCGCCAAAATACCACAACTTTTTTTAATTTGCCACATGAATAAGTCTACCGTTACCAATCCAAAAGTTTTTTGTACATTATCATTATGTAGTTTAAACTTATGCTAACTTGCTATATTTAAATAAATAAATAAATATATTACAAAACTTAAAATCTGCCTTATTATTACCAACAAACATTTCAAAATTAATAAGCCTATGTCCAGTAGTAATTATTTTTTTTTACATCATATGTCCCTTACCACAAGAATTTGAATGCATATTGAAATTAAACATATTGTTACTCTTAAGTATCCTTAAGTACAAATAACTCATAAAATTGTTAAAATTCAGCTTGCAAAACAATGTAGTTACAAGTGCCAAAAATCTTTAATTTCGTTTTATTCAAATTCTTTCTTGCTATGTATAGACATAGGATAGAAATTAGAATAATAATATTAAGAAATAATGGTCAAGTTATTTTAGTAGTGCAATAGAACTAAAGGAATATAATTTAAATGGAAATCTAAAGAGGTTTTATCTTGTTATTTTAAAAGAATAAGTATTAAGTTAAAGTTAAATATATTGATAATATCATGCATTATGTTCAGCCTATTTGTTTAAAATTAGAATAAAAGACAGTCCACATTGTGAGTGTATGGAATATGGAGATATCGAACATGTCATGTTATCATGTATATTAAGAAAGGACGAAATAGAAACATTTTCGTTAATTATCCAAAAACTTTCTGTAAATAAACCCTTTAACCTAGCTCAACTATTAGCCACAAATTATATAGAAATATTTAAAGCTTTAAACAAACATATCAAAAATATGAAAATCAAAGTATAGATTAGAAACCTAGCGGCAACTTTCCGAAATTTGGAAGTAGTATTTTCTTTGTCCCAGTACTTAGCGACTTTTAATTCCATTCTTAAATTTAATACAAATAATAATAGACATACTTATATTAAGTAAAGCCTGTAAAGTGGAATTGTAATTAGTTAATAGTGAATATTACCTCTAGATAGTTAATAAGTTCCTATTGTCTTTCCTAGTATTTGACACCTTTCTTATAGCGGCTCAGTCTGTGATGTTGAAAGCTCTGAAGAGCCCCAGTAGCGTATACGTATCCCTGTAGTCAACCAGCTCCTCACAATCCTTTTATATATTTAATAAAAAAAAGTCGAAGACGCAGCAAGTGCGTTATGGTAGTGAATTTTCATAAAAATGATCTGGCACAAAATATTTTATTATAACTTTTTTTTCTTGTAGCATAGAAATCTAAATTTTGGCGTATAGTTTACTTTTTATATCGTAAACGTACCTACCAAATTTTGTTATCATAGAGTTTTTATTTTTTAAGATAAAAATTTTTTTCAAATGAAAACTCAAAATTTTTCTGGAAAACCTCGTCCGATTTTTCTGATTCACTAACTTATCAAAGAGATTTACAAAGGGAAGGTACTTGCCAAATTTTATCAAAATAGGCCCATTATTCTTTGAGATAAAATTTTTTTTTGAATGAAAACTCAAAATTTTCCCGGAAAACCTCGTCAGATTTTCCTGGCTAACAAACTTGTCAAGGCCATTTATAAAAGGAAGGTACATGCCAAATTTTATTAAAATCATCTTATTACTTTTTGAGATAAGAATTTTTTTCGAATGAAAACTCAAAATTTTCCCGGAAAACCTCGTCCGATTTTCCTGACTAACGAACTTATCCAAGCTATTTACAAAAGAAACGTACATGCCAAATTTTATCAAAATCGGCCTATCATTTTTTGAGTTATCGGTGTGATATATATATATATATATATATATATATATATATATATATATATATATATATATATATATATATATATATATATATATATATATATATATATATATATATATATATATATATATATATATATATATATATATATATATATATATATATATATATATATATATATATATATATATATATGTAAACATATAAAAATTGAAACTAACCCCGGATATGGGTTCTAGGGGTCCTAGTTCGCACTCATTTGCAAAAAATTTTTCAAAATTCAAAAGTCGGGATCTCCCCATTAGTGAATTTTTTCTACGAAAATTCACTAAAAGGCTCTTGAGAAAAAAAAAATTAAAAAATAATAGAAATAAAAGATAGCAACATAAAAAAAGAAATAAAAAAAAAGACAAAAAAAAGAGAAATAAAAAAGTCCTAAGAGAAATAAAAGATTGCAGCAGATTAAAAAAAAAGTCATAATGTGCTAATGGCTGATCAAAGCCACAGCCAGTAAACCAAACACACACACACACAATATCTTGATAATGCAGTAGATATCGTGAAACAAAAAGCAAGATAAAGTGAAACAAACAATTTTTGTATGGTTTGCTATCTAGTGATAAGAGACACTTGTGGTGAGATTTATGGTGAGGAAGGACCGGTTGGCCAGGTCGAAGGCAAAACAGCCGAGAAGGCGAGGGCTGCTCGGAGAGACAGTAAAATTAGGATTCAGTTGGAGAGCGTCGTAGAGTAAACAAGTAAATGTAGTGGCTCGTGGTCGGTACCGACAATTACCAATAGAAAAGTCAGCTGGAGAACGTTGAGGAGTAAACAAGTAAATGTAGTGGCTCGTGGTGGGTACCGACAATTACCAATATAAAAGTCAGTTGGAGAGCGTCGTAGAGTAAACAAGTAAATGTAGTGGCTCGTGGTCGGTACCGACAATTACCAATAGAAAAGTCAGCTGGAGAACGTTGAGGAGTGAACAGGTAGAAGGTGCCTGGTCCACAGGAGAAGGTGCCTGGTAATAATATAGTTGCCAGGGGTAGTTAAGCAAGAAGATAATGACTGAAAATAAATAAAACAGTTAAAGCTAATCAACCAAAACAACAGAATTTCATAAAAGAGTAGCTTATTAGAAGAAAAAAAAACAGTTCCATGCTGCAATTAAGTGTTGTATGCAATCAAAGAATCCAAATACCATCTTTGTGGACATGGTGTACAGGAATGTGTAAGGTGACCGATAATTAACAAGCCAAATCTCTGATTCTAACAATGTAAGTGATTTGATACTGAATAATATGTTTCTGTTATTTATAACCTATTATGGTATATTATGCAACTAATTTGTCCCTTAATTTGTTATTTAATATTTGTGAATTTTAATTTCAATGGGTAATCACCATTAAAGATGCCTAACTTTGTATAATTAGATTTTCATTTAAATCTCCTATTTGGCATTCATAATAGAAGTTGTAATGCATAATTAAAATAGAAAAAGACCAAGTAATTAGCAAAGACCAATTATACAAAAAAATTACCAAAAATATAAAAAAAACAAGTTGAATCCTTAAAATCCTGAGAGGGCTGAGCAAATGAAAATTAGAAGTAATTAAGATGGTAAGTGAGTAAAATAAATTATCTTCTAATTGACGGGGTAATATTTGCAGGTTTTGGCTTATTAAAAGTATATTAGATAATGATATTGGCAAACAGTGAGTTGCCTGGCGTCCAAGGGTATAAATTATTAATGTAAAGATATATTAGAAATTAGATTTATGATTAGAAGTAATTAATGTAATATCAGCATCTAATTAGTAATTAACAAATCATTAATTAAAAAGCCAGACCATATATATATATATATATATATATATATATATATATATATATATATATATATATATATATATATATATATATATATATATATATATATATATATATATATACTGACAAAAAAAATCAGTTTCAACATACCCGAAATAGGAATTCTAGGGGTCCTAATTCGCGCTCATTTGATAGAAACTTTGAAAACTTTAAAGGTGTTACTTCCCTATACAGAGCCTCGGTGGTTCAAAGGTAAGAACGTGTGCCTCTGAACCGAAGGGTACTGGGTTCGATCTCAGGGTCCTCCTTTCACTTTTTCAGTACAAACTGTAACATCAACATCAACCGAGGTTCTGGCATTGTATTTGAGCAAGTTGAATGTCTACACGTTCCGCCGTTCGGGGGCGTAAAGCCGTCGGTCCCATGTCCATGCGATGTTGGGCACGTTAAAGATCCCTACCCTCCTTACAGAAAGGCAGGGGTTCGGCAAAATTTCCAGGATGGTGAGGTGAAACTGTTCCTTGACGTCAGTGATTGGCCATAGTCGCGGAAATAGTCCGACTTTAAAGAAACAAAAAAACACACAAATGTGTGTTTTGTGTGTTTTTTGTTTCTTTAACTTCCCTATAGGCGATTTTTTTAAATTAAACTTGCCAAAAGTTATAAGTTCTGCCAAATTGCAGTTTGTAGAAATGTTTGTTTGTTTGCTGTTTGTAGAAAATAAATATGTCTTTTAGTTTAAAAAAAAATTAATTAATTAATTTAAAATAAAAACAAATTTTGCGACCATAGAACATTTGCTGCGTCAATACTTTTTGCAATATAGTCAACTTCAAGAAACTTTTAAATACACACGAACTAAGAAACCGTCCTAGCTATTATGTCTAGGGAGAAGTAACATTTCTTCTAACACAAATTTAGATAAATTCGATAATAAACCGACTATAAGAGTTATTGCCCGTCTACTGCACTCGCAGCAAATAAGTCTTCTCATTCGGCATCCATAAATTACGGTTAATTGTGTACCTTAATGTCGCTTTAATAATTATTATTTACCGTACTTGGTTAAATCATTCTCGTTGATTAAAAAGCTCTAAAAAGTGGTTTATCAAGCGAAGTTATATTTCTCATTCGACAGACTAAATTTAATATAAAGTAATTACTAAATACCGCTTTACTTATATTTACTTTTTAAACACCAAATCTAACGTGTATCTGCTTCAATAATTAACGTGTTGAAAAACTCAACTGTCAAACAGAGACTAAAAACTTCCAAGATTATTCACGTCATTTCAACTTAAATCACCTTAATTCAAAATGTCTGGATGCAGCAAGTGCGTTATAGTAGGGAATTTTTTATCCTGATCTTATGATACGAATTAAGCCACTGAAATATCGGGATCTATGAAATAAGTTGTGAAAATTGTGATCTTAAATACGTTGGGCAAACTAAGTGACCTAGTGGAACTGGATTTAAAGAACATTTAGCACAACTAAGATACGGTACTGTAGATAGAACACGCGTGGTCCGGCACATTTGGAATAATAATCACCACGTTGATAAATAAAATCTAAAATTAATCAAAAGCATTAAACAACCTAGACAATTAAATGCCTATATATATATATATATATATATATATATATATATATATATATATATATATATATATATATATATATATATCCCTACATATGGTAATAAAAAAATTTGTATGAATTCCGCACCTCCCTCTATGTATAGTTAATATCGTAACTTCCAATAAGCAAGCAGTGAAAGTTGCTGTCGAGTACCTGCGCAGAATATAAACACAATTTTAGTTGTAAAGCGGGTAGGTAATTCCATCCTCTGATGACGCTAACGTTGTAACGGTTTATTTTCAAACACCGTCACAAATTTGCACTTCTGGTTTAAACCCATTAATTCTGAGCAGATTTGTTCCGTAGAACTCACTTATAGGCAACCTTAAACACTCCTAGTGGGTATAGCGGGTTCTCTACCTACGCCGATTCAGACCTTCTCTGAAAATGTGTGGCTTGATTTCAGCTATTTGCCTCTGATTAACAACGGCGTACCCTGTCTACAGGTCTTATTTTACGATTAAAAGAGCATGTGATTTACGTTGGTAAATGCAGCCTCTTAATCGGCGCGCCCATGGCGAATTTTATTTTTCATCGATAATTTATTAGGTAAATTAAACTTGAGCGAAATTCTGCCTGTTGCTATGCAAATTATCTATTTATGGGTCGTCGCTGAGGAATCGAATCACTATAAAAATTAGGGGAAAAAAGGGTTTTCTTTTTTTGGTTTTGATAGTAGAAAGAATGGAGAATAAGTAAAGGGGGAAATGAACGAACTTTTGGCCAGAGAACATCTTGTTTCGATAATATTTTTGTAAGAACATTTAATTAGCGGCTCCTCAGAAATATTGTAGGGGTAATTATTTAATCGAAAAGATATTTAAGAAGATTCGATTAGAAAAGTTTTGTCGATGCTAGTTTACAGCTGTATAGAAAATTTGTACATATTATTCGGTAAATTTTGATGGTTGAGTTGGTCATTGATTTCATTGGTGTGTTGCATTCCTAGTGTATTCTACACACTTTTTTTTATGGAATTATGTAAAGTTGAGATGGACCTGGAATTTTAGTCGTCTGTAATACCCGTAGAAGCCTTCATACTGTTGTCATAGAAGATCATCAAGCCGTTTCAACAGGGCGAATGTTGAATTAGGTTCACTGAGACACATAGGTGTCCCGAATGATGGTAGTTTGTATGAAAATTGGTCACTAGTAAATTGGTGTAATTTTAACACTGTTATATGGTATGCAGGTATATATGAATATTTAGTTGCATATGGCAGTAAGGAATTTGTGATCTATGGCATTATAAACATATGCCTTATAGGAAGATCTAATGGTTTTGTTCCAAGCATAATCCACTTCCAAAAGTGAAGGTGAGAATTTTTCTTTTAACATCTAGTCAGCCTTTGTTGTAGCATGCACCATTTGGAATTATGTATTCCTCCATTTGATTGGGATTAAGTGTGTGTCTGCAACTAACTGGTGTTCGACACATTTTGGTGTTGCTATGTAGCAGTTTGGTCCGTGTCGAACCCCGAATCTACACCAGTAGGAATTGTAAAGCTGTACTACCGTAATAAATTGGATCAAATCGATTAATTACTTCCTGTCTAAACCAATATTTTTTTTATAACATCAGCCGAAGGAAATCAGCAATCACAGGTTTGCCTTACCATTTTAATTTATGTGCGTCCCTTAAGAACTTGCACCAGCAATCATAAGACGTAATAATTGATGCACCAGTAACAGCTTGTAAATTAGTTTACAATTTTTCAAATTTAGTGAGTTATAATTAGAGTCATGCCTTCAGGCAATATTTTTGATCTGATAAATTAATTCCCTTCAGGACAGGTAAATTAGTTAGTTGGTCATTTTTAGCTTGTTATCTAGCAGTGAATTAGATCTTTTAGATTAAAGTAATATTAGAACATTTTTGTTGAGACTTATTGGAATCACTTAATTTTTTTTTGAGTACAAGATTAGTGAACATTTAAATTTTTGTATTTTCCACTGTAAACCTTACGAGATCTCGGATGGCCTAATAAACCTTGTAAGTTAATAATATCTTAGCTAATGTTAGTTGAGACCTTAGAAAATATTTTGGTGCGTTTTCTCTTTTTTTTTATTTAGCTATATCTGTGTACATATGATTAAATTGATGTGTTTAATTTAATAACTAACGTTTTACATCCCACTGACGCTCACGGCGTTTTTTTTATGTTGTGCATATATATGGGTGTACATATTTTTTTTTAAACTATATAGTTAGAGCGTTGTGATATATCTATTAGCGACCATCTGGTCTGCGATTTATGTTGTACAGATTTTGGTTGTTGTTAATAAAGGCACCAGTTGGTTGTTTTCACTAGTATTGACTTTTGATCATTTGGTTATTGTTTGATAATTTTTTTTTGTCCGCAAGCGTGCTACCTTTAGGTAAAAGTGATTTGTTAAGATCTAGGTTGATTTGTAGTGTTGTGCTCCAACATTGCGGTTGTGTCTGCGTGTGTGCCTCCGTACCACCTGGAACCTTCTGGCCAGGGTGCTTTGGTCAGTGGCGCCCCTCCGAAATTAATTGAGATAGGTGGTTGGCCACTAGGCCATTATTATTCTTATTATTTTATTCTTAGACCCACCCCATCTCCACTAGAGCTGCTTGGCATGCAACGTCACACATAGCGGTCGCACGTTGACACCAATCCAAGCGCGCGAACCTGTAGGGAAGTGTATGTATAGAGCCTTGAGAGTTATTTATCTCCCAGTCGGCGTTGCATCACAATTATTTGTTGCAAAAAAAACGTGGCAAATAATAATTTGTTATTTTGTAAGGCCTCGTTTGGTAAGGCCTCGTTTGGTTAGGCTTTCAGAAGTTAGCCATCGATTGATTAGGCCTTGTCGCTTTTCAGAATTTTTTTTTACCGGCTAGCTTCACTTCTGGTGGGGAATTGCTCCAATTTTCTTGGGCAATTCTGGTTGCTTGTCATCTGGCTTGGTTTGTGTTTAGTAGGTTTGAAGAAATAAATATTAACTAGTCATTCGTTTGGGAATTCGGTGTTGTTGATTTTTTTTGTAAATATGGAGGGAAAATTGGACGTGAACCGACTTGACCGTTCAGAATTGGAATACGAATTAAAGTGTAGGGGCTGTGTGGACGATCTTACTGTGCAGGAGATGAGGAGTAGGTTGAGGTCCTTTTTCAGGTTGGAGCGAGCGTCCGATATGAAGTATCCGAAGCATCCTTTTTCCTTTGCCGACGATAGTGACGTTCTGACAGCTAAGATGGAAGAAATCAGGACTATGGTTGGCGCGTTCTCACGTCACACATAGCGGTCGCACGTTGACACCAATCCAAGCGCGCGAACCTGTAGGGAAGTGTATGTATAGAGCCTTGAGAGTTATTTATCTCCCAGCTGGCGTTGCATCACAATTATTTGTTGCAAAAAAAAACGTGGCAACGTTGTTAGTGAAACGATCGTCAGGTCTTTAAAAATGTGTTGTGGTAAATTGGGTTTCTCCAAGTGTATGTAACTTGAAATTTTCTTGACAAAACTGGTCCGATTTTCTTGCCAACGAACTCATTCAAGGAGTTTACAAGAAAACTACACCTGTCAAGATATAGTTATTCTAAAAAAGCTTTTTGGCAAACATTCCAAAAAAGAATTTTCCTTGAAGTTTGCCAGCAATTTCAGAAACACCGGCAGCTTTCTTATTGGAAATGGAATGGTATATTTTTTTCCTATACATAAGGGCAGCTGTTTTTTAATTTTTTCGACTTTCGAAATTTTTGTATATCTTCATGATATTGAAAATTATGTACCGCCGCCATTTTTAAAGCAAAAGCGCTAAGATTATGGTCGTTATAGAAAAAGTGTTGGTGTTTATAGTTCCGCTTTTAGAACTGGCAGATTTTCTACAGGTGTCCAAAATGTAATTTTCATTTGGGGCAACTTCGTGCCATTAAAACTATTCTTTCAAATACAATGCCCTATTTCTATTCCCATATCCTGAAGCAGAAATAAAGTCCGCGTTGAACTGTAAATAGCATACCCCATGCCTACCTGCAATATTTGTCGAGTTAGTAGGGCTTTTGATAAGATTTTGAAGAAATTATAACAGATTTTTATTAGCCAGCCATGAAAATGACAACAAACATTCTTTAATAACTGTCAATCATTTTTATGTTGTGCCAGTCGAAATGGAAAATCAAGGATTTTCAAACAAGGATATTTTAAACTTAATTTACATTCATGGATAATGTCACAGAATTATTCAAAGAACTTGCCATGTGTTTCACGAAATATATCCTAATTTGACTGCAGTGACTAGTCGAACATTTAAACGAATAGAAACATTTTTTTTTAATTTGGTAATATGAAATTTGCTAGTATTTGAAGTAAGCCTATTACAAATTAAAAATATAATTAAATTAACGTCCAGGCATATTTTAATGTCCATCCACGCCAGTCAATTAGATCGGCAGCTCAAGAATTGGGTTTAACATTTTATGCAGTACATGCTATTTTGAATAAACATAAAATGCACGACTATTCATTCACAACAGTGCAGGAACTCCATCCAGGCGACAATATTTAAAGATTGGAACTTTGTAAACAAATATTAATTAAAACCCAAGAAGACCCACTGCTTCTGCGGAAAATTATCTGGACAGATGAAACAAAATTAACCAGAGAGGGGATAATCAACAAGCGCAATTTACACTACTTGTTCAAGGAAAACCGGCATTTCAAAAGAGAAGTTCATTTTCAAAATAAATGCAGCTTTAATATTTCTTGTCTGCTTATGAGTAATCGATATTTCGTTATAATCTATGGTTTCAATTTAGCCAGCGAAAGGTATGTTGAACTTTTAAGTGGAGTAGGATCGGGTTTTTTGGAAATTTGACCTCTTAATGTTTTAAGAGAATCTTGGTACCAGATGGATGTAGCTTCTGCACAATCTAGTCGCGAAGTGGGCGGGGGGCTTACACAGATTTTCGAAGATCGCTGGATTGGCCCGGCTGGACCATAGTGATGGCCTCCGAGATATCCTGATCTCACACCGCTAGACTTTTCCCTGTCGGGGCCACATTAAAACCTATGTGTACAACACTCCAGTGCAGACAAGGGAGTAGTTGGAGGATCGCATCAGAATGGCATTTCAGCAATTAATTCCTAATCACATGTACGATGCTTGCACAAAAGAAGTTTTCTCAAGAATTCATCGCTGTCTGCAGAAAAATGGGGGCCACATTCGTAACTTTTTAGACTTTGTGCTTCTATTTACTTCTTGCTTTTTTTAAATATCACTTTGACTAGTACTATACAATGATTTTGTATTGCGTGTACAGACTAAGTAAAGATTCTTATTTGGTTCGTGAAAATTTGTATTCAGTTGGTACAGTCAACTAAGGATATCTTATGTTAAAGACATGCCAAGTTCTTTGCATAATTTTGTGACATTCTCCATGAATATAAAATAAGTTGAAAATATCCGTTTTTGAATACCCTTGATTTTCCGTTTCGATTGATATGACAGAAAATGGTTGACGGTTATTAATAAGAATCTTTGTTGTCATTTCCATGACTGGCTATTAAAAATCTTGTCTTTTCTATTTTCTGTAGATTTTATCACAAACCTTAATAATTCCACAAATATTGCAGATATGTATAAGGGAATTCTTTTAGAATTCGATGCGGAATTTTATTCTGCTTTAGAATTTGAAAATAAAAATAGAGCATTGTATTTGAAAAAATCGAGTTTTAGTGATCTTAAGTTGCACTAAAGAAAATTAAATTTTTGCACATAATGTGCCAATTATAAAAACTGCACTACAAACTTCAGCACTTAATTTTATCTATAACCATACTTTTAGCGCTTTTGCTTTGAAAATAGCGGCGGTGCATAATTTTAAGTATCATGAAGTAAATCCAAAAAGTCAAAAAAATTAAAAAACGGCTAAACTTAGGTATAAGGAATAGTACTAAAAGTGTAAGATAACGTTTGTAATTCAAAAATGGAAAAAACCGATACCATTCCATTTGAAATAAGAAAGTTGGTGGCTACTTCCGGTATTTCTGAAAGTACCGCCATATCGGCAAATATTTTCATTGAATAGGATTAAAAATATGTTTATTATAGAATTAAAATCTAATAATGACATTAATTGATTAATAAAATACATTTTTATTTTATATAAAACAAATACTAAATTTAATGTAATTAAAGAGGACATTAAGAAATTGATTAATCAAATAATTTTTGAATAGATTAATGCTGAGAGTCTTCAACCAATATGGTTATTATTTTTAAGGATTTAAGTCGTATCTAAACTATCAACCTTCACAACTGGAAATAGAGGGTCTCTAGGCCTTAGAAAGCGTGTCCCGTGAATAAACTACTAAACATTTTATCTAAAATCAAAAAAAAAACCTTTAATTTGCATTTTAAAATCATAATTGTAGATTAAGATTGATAAAAGAATTTATGTTCGTAAGTAAATTCACAATTTACTGCCTAATCTCAGCCATTATATCTTATCGAACAAGTGATTAGTTTCAACAAACCATACAGACATTGGAACTTTATTTTATTTTTGGCGCATGGGCTGGAATAGTAGGTACATTTTTAAGGTAACTTATTCGATCTAAATTGGAACCCCTGGAACATTTATTGGTAACAACCAAAGGGGTATGGTCATTTTGGGATCACCACTTTTTTAGCGACTACGAATAAAACTAGCATACTTTGATAGTACCTCATACAACATATGTAACAGTGGTAAAAAAAGATTTCAAAAGTACATCGGAACCGAGATATACAGGGTGATTCATTAGGTGAGCGACATTCATATCTCCGTAACTATGGCAACTAGAGCTTCGATGAAACACTGTTCTAAAGGTTTTTTCAAGTACAATTCAGATGATATTTTTTTATTTTCTTATTCTTGCCACCAGATGACACTTTTTCGGATCAAACTTTTTGAAGGC
The DNA here is from genome assembly GCA_964006375.1 of Tillus elongatus. Lineage (NCBI taxonomy): Eukaryota > Metazoa > Arthropoda > Insecta > Coleoptera > Cleridae > Tillus > Tillus elongatus. The sequence continues at coordinate 111,373,360 of OZ023267.1, read as the reverse complement.
CGTTATCTCAAAATATTCCTATTACAATGTTATCTTTTTTTACTTTTCCTGAAACCCCGAGTCTTGTTCTATATTAGTTACGAACCTCTTATACAGGGTATTCACAGGCATCGTTTAGAATAGCTATCTCCGTCATTATTGGAGACACAATATGATTCAAATATGGAAAATTGTTCAGCTTTTCACGAGCATCTCGATTCTGTCGCAAAAAAAACAACAATTGCGCATTGAATTGCTGAGATTGATAAATTAAGTTTATTTTTCTAAGTGGAACGCTAGGTATTTTCCCGGCTAGTTCTACTCCAAATTCGATTGTCCGTTTTATGATGCTAACATGCTTAATCGAGATGCTCGTGAAGAGCTGAACGACTTTCCATATTTGAATCACATTGTACCTCCAATAATGACGGAGATAACTATTCTCAACAATTCCCGTGAACACCCTGTATAAGAGGTTCGTAACTAATATAAAACAAGACTTCAGGAAAAGTAAAAACAAAATAACATTTTAATAGGAATATTTTGAGATAACAGCCTTCAAAAAGTGTTCTTCGAAAAAGCGCCATCTGGTGGCAAGAATAAGAAAATAGCTTCTGAATTGTACTTGAAAAAGCCTTTCGAACAGTTTTTCCCCGAGGCTCTAGTTGTCATAGTTATCGAGATATGAATGTCGCTCCCCTAATGAATCACCCTGTATATCTTGGCTCCGATGCAGTTTTGAAATCTTTTTTTACCACTGTTACATATATTGTATGAGGTACTATTAAAGTATGCTAGTTTTGTTTGTGGCCGCTAAAAAAAATGGTGATCCCAAAACCCAGTGTAAAATGACCATACCCGTTATGTTACTGCTCATGCATTCATCATAATTTTCTTCATAGTTATGCCTATTATAATTGGAGGATTTGAAAATTAATTAGTTCCCTTAATACCAGGTGTACATGATATAGCTTTCCCTCGAACGAATAATATAAGATTTTGACTTTTACCTCCGTCTTTAATTCTACTTCTAATAAGAAGAATAGTAGAAAATGGGACTGAAACTGGATGAACTGTTTACCCTCCTTTATCAGCAGATATTTCTCATAGAGGATCTTATGTAGATTTAGCTATTTTCAGTTGACACCTAGCAGGAATTTCCTCAATTTAAGGAGCAATTAATTTTATTACAACAGTGATTAACATACGTCCTATGGGAATAACTATTGATCGAATACCTTTATTTGTATGAGCAGTAGCCATTACAGCTTTACTTTTATTACTTTGACTATTTGTCTGAGCTGGAGAAATTACTATACTTTTAACAAAACGAAATTTAAATACTTCCTTTTTTGATACAGCAGGAGGAGGGGGCCCAATTTTGTATCAACACAGGTTTTGATTTTTTGGTCACACAGAAGTTTATAAAGGTCGACTGACAGGAATCTGATGTTTTTGGGACGGCCATTACTCTGCTGGTAAGATGCGTAGGGAGCCGAATTACCGAGCATTAATCTCGCCATGCGATGCCATTTCAGTAGCTATGGAGGAGTAGACGGTTGAACATCGCATATTTGCGTATGGCGCATTTGTGCAGAATGGCGGGTCTGTTATTACCGTGCAGCGACTTCTTCGTGTGCCTTTCAACCGTGGACGTCGTGGTAACGCTCACAACCACAACACGATTCTCAGTTGGGCTAATAATCTACGGACAACAGGACCTATTGTGAAAAAGAAGCCACCAGGTCTTACCAGGACGGCAAGAACACCAGACAACATCGAGCGTGTGGATGGGGATGTTAGTAGACACAATTTAAGCTACTGGTCCTCTGAAAATCCCCAGATCATCCACGAGAGACCTCTACACTCGGAGCGTGTAACGGTTTGATGCGCAACTACTCCATTCGGAATTACTGGTCCCTATTTTGTTGAGAACAAGAATGGTGCCACCATTACAATGGATGCCGAACGTTACTGCCGAACGCTTTCTAGCGTCCCGAACTGCGCAGACTGCAACTAGATTTGGAAAATGTTTTTTCCAACAGGATGGTGCCACCGCACATACTGCTCGTGTATCCATGCAAGTGCTTCGAGGCATGTTCGCCAAAAGATTAGTTTCACGTTTTGGCGACATTCCACGGTTCCAGACATCACCTGACATGAGCATTTGTGACTTTTTTGTGGGGGTTTCTGAAATCACGTGTATACTCTCACAGACCCCGCATATTGGCAGAACTGAAGGAGGCAATCAGGGAAGAAGTGCCACAATCGATGGTTAACTGATGAAACGTGTGATGGCAGATTTCTTGCGAAGGTTGGAAAACTGCCTTCAGGAAGATGGACACCACTTATCCGACGTTATTTTTCACAAGTGATATTCAACTTCAAATGGCATGTAATGACAAACAATTTGATGTATTTAAATAAAATTTTCCGTAAAAAATAACTGTGTACTGTTCATTTCAAAAACATCAGATTCCCGTCAGTCACCCATTATTTTAATTTTACCAGGTTTTGGAATAATTTCTCATGTTATTAGTCAAGAAAGTGGGTCGTTACCGCATGCTAAAATTTTCAATAAAATATTATGAACCGAACTCATAATACTTGTAATAGACGATTTCGATCAATAACCCTGTATAGATTATTCAACCACACACCCATCGACTCTACAAAAGCCATGGAGATTATTTTTATATCCTAAGTCAGCTAAAATTTCATCATTTTATAAGCTACAGCTACATAATGACAAAATTTGCATGGGTAAATATTATGGCTACATTAGGGATAATATTGAAGTGATTATGGGACCTTATAAAATTCAGGAACCGCTCAAAAATGAGCAGAGTGTAATCTGTGATCAGCCGCACATGGTTTTACACTTAAATCTGTGGGGTTGTTATTAGCATTATGCATAAATGATGGTGATCGGAGGGTTCGCCGCATATTGATTTTGATGCCCTCTGATGCCCATCCTAATCTGCCGTTCTTTTATACAAATGCAAATTCACATTTAATTTATTCATTATTTATATACAGTGCGAAATAACTGCTGGGTTATTAAAAATCTAGGCAACGTGTGTTCTAAATAAAGTATGCAACAGTAACTTGTTACTCTAAAGGCCTGATGCAAGTACGTTATGGTAGCGAATTTTTATTTAAAAAATCATATGAAGGTATTTGAATTTTCTGTTGCCTAAGATACACATTACATAGCATAATCTCTATAAGACCACTTGACCAAATCTTGTCACCATCGATTTATTGTTATTTCCCTACATATATATATATATATATATATATATATATATATATATATATATATATATATATATATATATATATATATATCTGTGTGTGTGTATCAACTGATGGGGAATAGCGGTCGTTATTGTCAGTTTCCAAAACTTTGAGTCTCATTAAAGGCTTTCGAACTCAGAAATCTATGGGCATTGAAAAAACGCAAGTTCTTTGCTAAAACATGCTTTATATTTCGCATCTTCCTTGACACTTCATCAGGAGCCAAAAGCTGAATAAAGTCTGAGAAGCAGTCAGTGAGGGAAGGCACAAAGAGCGTGAAACATCTTGCCGGTTTTGATAATTTACACACAATAGAGCCTCGGTGGTTCAGAGGTAAGAACGTGTGCCTCTGAACCGAAGGGTACTGGGTTCGATCCCAGGATTCTCTTTTCACTTTTTCAGTACATACTGTAACATTAGCATCAACCGAGGTTCTGGCACTGTATTTGAGAAAGTTGAATGTCAGCCCGTTCCGCCGTTTGGAGGGGGCGTAAAGCCGTCGGTCCCGTGTCCATGTGATCCTGGGTACATTAAATATCCCTACCCTCCTTACAGAAAGGCTGCGATTCGGCCAAATTTCCAGGATAGTGAGGTGAAACTGCTCCCTGGCGTCGGTGATTGATCATAGTCGCGGAAATAGGCTGACGTTAAAGAAACAAAACAAAAAAAAACACACACAATTCACACACAACAAACAGGACAACAGTATAAACCTTGATAAAATGGTCATATTAACAAAAAAACACGGTTAAAACTTAAAACTTGAAGTGAAAAATCTTTTGTAGGTTTAAGATTTTAACCGTGTTTTATTTAGGAAAAGGTATCAAAAAGGAACCGATCTGATGTTGTAGTAGGCGGAGTTTTTGTAGTACCGCATTCTGGACACAGAAACACTTGAAATGTTAAAAATTGCCTACAACGATGATGCTATTGTGAAAACTCAAATGTGTGAATTTTTTTCTTTGTGTCAAAAAGCTGAAATGTTAATATAGATTTCATCCTAGTCGTTCTTTCACGGCTCGAACCAATGAAAATGTTAAAAAAATTCAGAAAACTATCCAGTGTCTGGAGTGATTTGGAGTCCAGTTCAGCAAATTTTAACGGAAGATTGGGGATGAAAAGGGTGGCTGCCAAATTCATGCCGCGACTTCTGACTGCTGAACAAAGCAAGATCAGGCGGAAGCATGTTGTGCTAGTAAAGACGAGTTTCTAGATGATCCAAACATTGTTTCTAATGTCACTGCAGGTACAGAATTATGGTGCTTTCGTTACGAATCTAAAACGAATCAGCAATCAATCCAGTGGAAAGACTCCAGGCTAGCCTCGCCTCGAAAGCTTGTCAAGTGAAATTAACCGTTAATCCAATGCTCATTTGTTTTGTAGATGTCAGGTCAGGGATTGTCCGTTCAGAATTTATTCCACAGGGTAAGATAGTTAATCAGGCCTTCCACCTGGGGGTTTCAAAAAGATTGCGCAACACTTTGGGCGAAAAGGCGTGATTTGTGACAGTCGGTCGTCTGGTTTGAGAGTTAATCAGGCCTATCACCTGGGGGTTTTAAAAAGATTGCGCAACAGTTTGGGGAGCAAAATCGTGATCTGTGGCAGTCGGCCGACTGATTTTTCCATCACTATAACGCCACCGTTTACAGAGCCCTGTCTGTGCGCCAATTTTTGACCAAAAATGGTACGACCCTTCTGCTCCATCTCCCCCATGTTCCCGACCTTGTCCCCTGCGCCTTTATAATTGCATTGAATGAAAAGAGACATGAAAGGAAAACCCGACGTTGCAGAAGTGAATAATAAACTGACGGCTGCGCTGTCGTGCATCATGTAAGTCGAATTTCACAAATGTTTTGAACAATGAAGTAAAAGTTTACTAGTGCCAGTGGAGAGTACTTTGAGGGGAATGGAAGGTTTTTTGTTTAAAAATTAAATAAACAAATTAAAACAAATAGAAGTTTCGTTTCCTCTTAAGCAGCTCCTCATTTATATATATATATATATATATATATATATATATATATATATATATATATATATATATATATATATATATATATATATATATATATATATATAGTGTGAAACACACTTATGGAATAAAATTCATTATTCAGCAAAAAATAGTTTTTGTGGAAAACGCTGAGACACGCGAAGTTTAATTTGTCGAACATTATCTTATAATCATAGTTAGAAAATTAAACTTCCAACATTTTACCCACACCATTTTTTTTAATAGCAACCCTACATTTTTTAATGACAATTCGATGGATCACAGTTTTCTAAATGCGGAGATACCCCATATGTATGGCCTAATATTATAGTTTTCAATACAGGGTGGAAACTTAATACCGGAATATCAAAACTAAACAGCTTACCCTGAAATTCAAATTTCGAAAGCAAACTTAATAAAAACGCCACTTTCTTATAATAAATGTTCAAAATATTCTCCATTCACTTGCACACAACAAAATAATCTGCTCTGGAATTCTTCACCGACTCTTATCTTAAATTTCCTATCTTGTCTTTTATTTAAAACGTACTTGGTATCATTAATCGTTTCGTATTAACTATCAATTTTTGCAATGTAAAAGGTAAAATTTAACAGTTCTGCTTTGTTTCGTGGTGTATTGTGTTGAATGCACGGTCTCCTAATAAATTGTTCGTAATTTTGTTTCTATAATTTCAATTAATTTTTGGTCTAATAATGCGATACTTAACTGAAACTTTGCGAACAAAAATATTAATGATGTTTGGGTGTGGTGACATATGTAGGGCACAGGCATAAATTGTTAACCTGGTTAACGGAAAACATCCAGATTTGCCCCCACTAACCCAGAGAACTGTGCCTAAAATACATTCACAATTTCGTGATTATGGACACGTTAACCCACTGCCTAGGAGACCCAGGTTTTTTTAAGAAGATGTAAAACTCGATATTTTATTGGCTTTTCAAGAAGAACCAACAACTTCTACCCGTCAAGTTGCACCTGAAAATGATGTTAGTCAATCAACAGTTTTAAGGTGTCTCAAAAACGAAAAAATGCATCTCTAAAAACTACAACACGTTAGAGACTTGACTGACGGTGATTCTGATAGGAGACTGCAATTTTGTGAACAACTGCTAAACATGTTACAGAAATAAATGTTATTTCTTCTGCTGACGTTCTGTTTTCCGATTAATCAACATTTCTTTTAAATGGAGATGTAAACAGGTAAAATTGCAGTTACTGGGCTGCCGAAAACCCCCACTCGATGTGACAAACACATACTGGGCGTCCTCAGAAGTTAAACGTTTGGGCTGGTATTATTGGTGATCACGTAGTCGGACCTGGTTTTATAGAAAATCTAAACGGTCCAAGATACCTATAAATGCTAAGAGAACAGGTTGTCCCAATGTTAGCAGAATTGTATCCGAATGTAATGGAACCTAATGGTCCCCATAGAAGGATGTGGTTTCAACAAGGCGGTGCATCGCCCCCCTTTTCTCTTCAAGTACGGGAGTATTTATACGAAGTCTTTCCACAAAGATGGATTTGACGAAAAGGTTTCGTAGAATGGCCAGCTAGATCACCAGATCTTACACCTATTGATTTCTTTTTTGAGGGTAGCTTAAAAACAGATTGTATAAAACGCAACCTGCTGATTTAGATGATTTGAAAATGAAAATAACAACAGAAATTAGGAACGTAACGCCTGACGTGTTGAACAGAGTTAGGGAAGAATTTCAAAGCAGATTATTTCGTTGTGTGCAAGTGAATGAAAAACATTTTGAACATTTATTATAAGAAAGGGGCGTTTTTATTAAGTTTGTTTTTGAAATTTGAAGTTCAGGGTAAACTGTTTAGTTTTAATATACCGGTATTAAATTTCCAGCCTGTATTGCAAATTGTAATATTAGACCATATATATGGGGTATCTCTGCATTCAGAAAAATGTGATCCTTCGAACTGTGATGAAAAAATGTATGGTTGCTATTTAGAAAAAAATGAATAAAGTGGTGGGTGTAAAATGGTAAAAGTTTAATTTTTTAACTATGATTATAAGATAATATTCAACAAATTAAACTTCACGTGTCTCAGCGTTTTCAACAAAAAACATTTTTTGCTGAATAATGAATTTTATCCATAAGTGTGTTTCACACTATATATATATATATATATATATATATATATATATATATATATATATATATATATATATATATATATATATATATATTCTAATGTTATCAACGATATATTATATTTCTAGATGAGAATTTTAGATGCAGTTTTGATTTCTTTTAAATACACACTGAACATGGAATATTTCCTATAACTACCAGAAACATAATATAATATGCTATAATATTTGATAATAAAATAAATGTGTGTGTGTTTTGTTTCTTTAACGTCGGCCTATTTCCGCGACTATGGCCAATCACCGACGCCAGGGAGCAGTTTCACCCCACTATCCTGAAAATTTTGCCGAACCATTGCCTTTCTGTAAGGAGGGTAGGGATCTTTAACGTGCCTAACATCGCATGGACACGGGACCGACGGCTTTACGCCCCCTCCGAAGGGCGGAACGTGTAGACATTGAACTTGCTCAAATACAATGCCAGAACTTTGGTTGATGTTAATTTTACACTGAAAAAGTGAAAGGAGTAGCCTGGGATCGAACCCAGTACCCTTCGGTTCAGAGGCACGCGTTCTTACCCCTGAACCACCGAGGGTCTTATGAAATAAATAAAAAATAGTATAGTCACATTATAAAAATGTACAAATTATTTAAAATAAGAAATACTATAAATATTTCGAGGCAATTTCCAAAAGGTAAACGAACGACCCTAGCGCCTCAGTCCACATACTCTTAAAGCGGCGTTGTTGTAGGTTGATCACAAAACGCCAATCTCACCAAATCTTACTGTAAATCATCTCTGAGGACTCTATGTTTAGCCTTAGACTTAAAAGATATATGTGTGCCGTCCGCTAAGCTTGTATTATTTATTGTGGGGCTTCTAGCTGGATTGTAATCGTTTAGAGGTACTTTGATAACGATATTAAGTAATCCAAAAGTATCCGTCGGGTCAGGTGAAAGGGCAATAAAGTTGTATATTATATTATTGGTCACCTTGTATGTTTGCAATGAATATATAGGTTTGCAGTTAATCAAAAGTCATCATTTCTTTGTAAACAATCATGACATTTTTCAATCTCGATCACTTCGCCGATAATTTAAATTATGTAGTTGTGGACAGGAGCTTTAGTTTCGGTACTGTCAATTTTTTACTGCCCTGTGTGGCCAGTGATGATGGGGACTCATATGCTAACTGCAAGGGTACGTTTATAGACTCTATTGTACTTACGTGTGTTTGTCCCATGGTCGAAAGAACAAGGAATTTCATGGAGTTACATCCTTGAGAGGTCTTATTAGACTTTACTGTTTTGCTCCGTTGTAAAGATAGCGTTGATGTTATAGGTTTTAAAACTTTTGCCTGACTTTTTGATGATGCTTTGGTTATATGATTAACGGCTGTGTGTTGTTGATTGAAATCTCTATGTCCTTGTTGTAGTATAACGGTTAGTTTTTGGTCATCTCTAATGTTTCTTAGTATGTTCTTTTTGCCGTATCCGTTTTTTAGTAATGTCCGTTTTGGAAGTTTAACTTCCTGCTGTTTAGGATTAGCCTCAAAGTCTAGGAAATTATGTACTTGGTTTTAAACCACGGATTTTAGCTGCGGAGGGCGATGGTGAGATTAGGCGTTAAACTGGTTGTTAGTGTGCATTGTAGGTTAGTAAACAGTGTGAGAAAATCCTCAGAATAGGCTTTTGGTGATGCGTACATTTGAGAAAGATAAAGAAGAGTTATTGAATATTTCCATGGTAAGCAGGGTTTGTGGGTAATGCTATTTTGGTGAGAAGAGCGTTTGTCTAAAATTTATAAACCGTGTGGCCAGATATAAAAAATAACCTCAGCGTACCTTAACTACCATGACTGGCTTTTATTTGAATGAATTAGGTGTTCCTGGTTCGAAATTTCGCATGTAAATATCTGCTAAAAAATAAGTGTCGGAAAGAGTGGCACCCCAAAGTTGTGTGTAAAACGTTTTGAATAATAAGGTCAATGTTCTAGAATGGCCAGGATGTGGTTTTCCCACTATATAGGGTAAGTTTTTTTTAAAGTGTTACACGGGGATTGAAATTTTGGTGGAGGAATAATTAGACGGGGAGGGACATTGCCTCCCCACCCTCCTTATTTTCTGAGGGTCGGAGACCTACTTTTAAATGAGGCATTATGCATTTTTTGCATTCGAATCTCCGTTAAAATGTGCAAAGAAGTTTTGTTTTGCTCCTTCCATTACGGAATTTATTACTTTAAAATACAAAAAACATTAACAATTAAATACCAACTTATTCATCGCCTGTCATGCGTGAGAAATTTTTCGAAATCTCCCCATTTAACTTCTAACACTTTCTCATCCTTTTTCTAGATGAATCCTGTACATGCAGCTACATCATGGGTGTCGCTAACGAGCAGGCCAAGCGGATTATACTTATTAAGGAAAACATAATATCCTACCTGCCCACAATATTGGAAAGTAACTTCATTGCAAAAATAATATTGTTTAGGAACCGGTAATTCTCTTGGAATCGTCTGGTAGTGGAAAATATAGTGCGATTTTCAAAATCTTTTCTTGGGGCAGTGTAATGTGATATGGGTGAAATTTGTACAAGTTCAATATGTTTGCAACTGATTCTCGACTCATTCCAGCATTTCTAGCAAGTAGCTGTTCACTTGCATGTAAATACCGGGTACTTACATGCAAGTCAACAGCTACCTCTCCTTAAACGCCAACTGCACTATTTTCGTCAGTTCTTTTTTTTCCTGAAATCATGGTTTCGATTTTCACCTGCCAGTGGAACGACCCCTGGCTTCCAGTTTTTGATAAGCTATGTAAGATTTTCGAGTTATTGGGGAACATCTCCGCACACACTAGTGCATATAACCTTGAATGTTACCCCCGCTTCTGAAAATAGAGACGGAAGGGTGGATGTCAAAAATATATTCAAATCTGCCCCCTCCCTATTACTTAACCAAAATTTCCAAAAAAAAAACTATTTTCAAGATATTCCCTTGCAACACTTTAAATAACTCACCCTGTATAATAACGGATTTCTTTGGATCTGAAGCATTAGTCTGCTACAAACTTGATACATTACTGCCCTTGTTATCTTACATAATAAGGGATTTATCGGGATTTATGCACCACCCTGCAAACTAAACTACGAAAGTTGCCTCTTAAAGCCCAGTCATTCCACTAGTAAAAACTAAATAAAAATTGACCTAAAAACAAATTAAGCTGCGTCTTTCACTTGCTTTTCAAAACTATTCAAAAACTTGTTGTGAAGCGATTAATGATACTTTTCTCACTTCTTGTAAAACTCAAAGTTTCGAAGATATAATAGAAGACATTAATTAGAGCATTATTTGTTAGAAAATGTAATGAAAAGCAATAATTAGGTCAGTATGCCTCCTGGCTCTTTAAAAGGACTGGCATTATCACAAGAGCTCACAATACTGGCGAGATCAATTTAGAGCTACAAAGTTCCTCACGCCTTCATTAATCAATCAGATCACCTACGAGTAACTTACTCCAAACTTTTGTGGACCGCATAAAACAATGTTTTTCATCGAACACCCATAAGCTTGTTAAAAGGGATTCCCACAGAACCAGCAAAATTCAGTAAAGAAACCAATATATGCCCACCAGTGTTAATTAGAGATTTCCTGAGAACGAATTAAAATTTCGGGGCGCAGCAAGTGCGTTATAATAGTGAATTTTTATAAGAACTTTACACTATTGTATTATGTATTACTAAAGGTAATACTTTTAATTTAAACAGACGTTGAAGATCGGGTTTAGCGGTCCTAACGCAAGCTCATTTGAAAAATTTCTCTTTCTATTATCATTAAATATATTTAAATCTTGGGTTCTAGTTTCTTTTAAGAAAAAAGCTTTGAATGCCCAAAACTCAATTTTCTATGCCACTAGAAAATTAAAATTTGGTGAATCCAGGTACTGTAAAGACTCTTTAAAAGAAACTTGTATAACAAATTTCATTAAAGTTACAAAAGTGAAAATAACTTACCTACTTGAACATTAATTATTAACGTTAATATTCTTATTCTTTGATTTCCATACAATCATTTACCATTTAACCTTAAAACAGAACTGCCAATTATTCTATAGTTTCCAATTTTAAAAGCATAATATAGGTACAAGTTGTTATATCTATTTCAATGACATTATTATTTCTGAATGTCATAACGTCTGGGTTTGACATGGTTAAAGGAAAATTAAAGGCTTTATACTACCAGACAGACTGATTTATTCTCAAAACCCTACGCGTTTCAACACATTAACGTGCCATCTTCAGGGGTTTAGACCTAGAATGTAAAAAGGTGGTTGTCAAAAACTATGTTTCTGGTAGGTCTAACATGCGAGTGACTAACACGGCAGCTACAGAAAGAATACAAAGTACAACAAAGGCAAACGCCAAGTGCAGATCAGTCCTAACAGTCATGCAAACATTTAAACTGACATTAGTATCAGCAGTTATAAAACACTTTTATAAAAATCTCGGGACGCAGCAAGTGCGTTATGGTAGTGAATTTTCATAAAAATGTTTTTATTGCAAATATGTGTGTTTTCTTTTTAAGAAAGCAGACATCAATTTTGGTTACCAGTATAACCTATATAGAAAAAGCAGGCATCGAATTGGATTACCAGTATAACATATATAGTAAAAACAATGTGCCATGTTTCATCAAAATAACTTGATTGTTTGAAAACGTACAGAAATTTCCAAAAGTAAACCAAAAGTGTTACTGAAAAAATCCGTTTCCTGGTCAACCTTATAGGTTAATAGCAAATTGAGCTTTTCAAATATGAAGCATTTAATCAAAATTCGCAACCACAATGCACTTGCTGCCTCCTGAATTTCTTAACTTACAAACATGCATTATATTTCGATGGAAAATGCAAAAAAATAAGGCGTTTTCGACAAAAAAAAATTATTTGTATCACCAACGACTTATGGGCCACCCTGTGATTGTCGCAATATTTTTTTAAGATGTAGCTCAAAACACCGTATAATTAATGTATACAATATTTTTTCATATCTTGTATAATAACGAATATATTGAGCTTTATTGATTTTTTACGAAAATTGACAAAAATTATATACCATTAAACAATAAACTCTATAGCTAAGGCTACTGCCAAGCATCAGAGAAAGGGTCTATTAGAAATGAATTTTCTGGAAATATTTTAGTAAAATGAAGGACAATGACGGTTGAAACTAAGAGTTCGGTGTATGTAAAACATTCTTCTTGAGACATTTTCTTTCCATAGATCGTATTAGATTCAAGTTATTTGCCTAAATGTTGCGAATTTTGACGTTTTCAATTGTCACTTTGACGTTTTGAGGAAACCCCCAATTTATTTTTCTTTAAATGCCCATAACTTTTTTGTCTTTTGACCTACAGAGCTAAATTTTGGTAGGTGGCACACCTATAACGATATAAACCAGCTTACCAAATTTGGTTGCCCTTACTTTGTTAATTTTGGAGATATAAATATTTTGCGAAAGAAAACACAAATTTTACCGGCAAAACCTCGGCGGATTTTCCTGGCTAACAAAATTATCCAAGCGACTTGCGAAAGGAATGTACTCACCAATTTTGACGTTTAAAATCGCAATTTTGACGTTTTGAGGAAAATCCAAATTTATTTTTCTTTGAATGCCTGTAACTTTTTTATCCTTTAACCTACGGAGCTAAATTTTGGTGGGTAACTTGCCTATAATGAAATAAATCCGCATATGAAATTTGGTTGCCCTTACTTTGTTAATTCCGGAGATATAAATTTTTTTCGAAAGAAAACACAAAATTTTCCGGGAAAACCTGGACCGATTTTCCTGGCTAACGAACCTATCCAAGCCATTTGCAAAAGGAATTTATTCACCAAATTTAATCAAAATCGGCCCATTATTTTTTGAGTTATCGGTGTGATATATATATATATATATATATATATATATATATATATATATATATATATATATATATATATATAAATATATATATATATATATATATATATAAACATATAAAAATTTAAACCGACCCCGGATATGTGTTCTGGGGGCCTAATTAGCGCTCATTTGAAGAAATTTTTTCAAAATTCAAAAGTCGGGATCTCCTCATTAGTGAATTTTTTTAAAGAAAATTTACTAAAAGTCTCTATAAAAATGTACAAATTAAGATTCAAAGCTTAAAAACGGGACTGGGGTCCCACAAATATGAACATCACTCTAATGGAGTCACAAGCAATAAGTTAATTTTAAACTGGTCAAACTTCATAAAAGCTACTGACAAGTACAAACATAAAAAACAAAGCAGGCTGCACAGCCGAGCAGAACTCCCCGAGAACATCTGAACATGTTAAATTCAGAAAGAAAGAAAAGAAAAGATGGACATGGATGTCACATCTGGGCTAATACTTACAAAATTCCTGTTTTAATTACAGAAAGATGCTGTATGAAAAGTTGCCAAGGTTTGGCTTTTCATCTATTGTCTTCAGTATACCAAACGGAAACTGCGAAAACCAGGGAAGCAGGAACATCACAAGACTTGAAAAAAACTATAGGATGAATGGAAAAGACGCTTGTTTTTTAGTCGAATTTCTTAACAAACGAACAAAATGGTGTCACATGGGTCAACTCGAAATGCACACCGAATGTGACAAGTGACAAGTGACAGGTAACATGACAGCCAGAATCGAAATACGAACCACGGGTGGCGGAGAGATGTCAACGGCGCGGAGAGAGAACCAAAGAAAACAGCCGATATTTGCTCTATGGCCGGAATCGATCATACGTCACTTGAAGCACTACCACTGAATGTTCCAGTCAGGTTTCTGAAAATGGAAGTCTATTCACTCAGGATTTTTTCTATATGTGAAAAGAAGGTTATTCTTGAACTTGATACTAAAATAAGCACTTGATTATGTGGAGCTAGAGCACTGTATTAAGAGTTTATTCAATAAGATTCCTGTAAGTGGAAGAAAAGTTCATATTTCTGATGTTTGAAACATTAAGTACATTATTATTGGAGCCATTTATGTACTTGTAGATCTCCATTTCTTCCAGGACAAACTGTTCCATACCAAAACTAGATAGGTGAAGGATTGTAGCATCGATCTCCTTGTCAAAGGTGTGGCCGCTATTTCTGAGGTGGCAGCCGAAGACGGAAGTGGTGTTATCGACATTATTTCTGCTTCTAAGATGCTCAGATACCCTGGTACCCAGTGCTTTTCTCGTTCTTCCTATATAATTTCAATGACTACTTAACCTCAAAACAGAATTGTCAAACCATAATTAATAAGCAAAACACGTTCTTAATCTTTACTTTGCAATTCAAAAGCAATGTACAATCATTTACTTAACCTCAAAATAGAACTGTCGAACTATAATAGATAAACAAAATACACTCTCCGACCTGGTTTTTATTGAAAGTGGCTGATATAAAACTTTCGTATTTTCCCCTACAAATCCGTGCATCCGAATATACCCGAAGGCGGTCATTAGGGTGGGATCGCCACAGTTTGATATCGTTGCATGATGATGTATGCCTGGGGTATATGTGTTAACCTACGCGTAGCAGATGAATACTCTGTCTTTGTCTGGCCTCATACTTTAACCACTTAATTTGTTTTAATTTATGTCTTTCAGATTTTATTTTTAATTTGGGAAAACTCTAAAAAATTTTTAACCAAACTACATAATATTCACAACAGAGGTTTATTCCTTTTATTTCTATCTACACGTCCAGTTACTTTATGACTTTCAAAAATATAGCGCATTCAAAAATATTCTTGTATATTTTTTGGGGAAAAATATATCCGTTATAGCTGATTGACGAACTCGTGCGCGATTGTAACGAAATGAAGGCTTGTGCCAAGTTCAGTTAAGGATTTTTGAGTTATCGTTCGGAGACATATATATATATATATATATATATATATATATATATATATATATATATATATATATATATATATATATATATACTCGTGGTCCGTTTTTTTGTAAAGAGTTATGTTATAATTTACTGGGTTTAGATTCATGTAAACTTCTTCATTTTTAGACAAAAATTAAAACAACATTTGTGTTTTTGATTCAACGACGTTTCGTCGCCTCGTACGCGGCTTCCTTAGGTTTTTTATTTCTTTATTTTATTCTATATAAATTTATTGACAGTGTTCAAAAACAGTGTTGAGAGCTGTGAACATTAAAAAAAGGCATTTTTAGCGAGTGAGTTCCCTTTAAAGCATTGCAATATTTGTTTTTACAGATTATTATGGTTTATATCTTACCTGTGTGTCGCACCATCACTCAACTGTAATTGCCGGTATATATGTATATAAGATTCAGGGTGATCCACAGTGCAATGGACACAGAATGTGTGTCTGTAGAGGACTTCAAAATATGCCAATTGTTTTATATAAGTAGATATAAGCTCAAAAAGGGTTTAATTAGTGGTGGGTCACTTTTTAATGATTTTATTTTTTTAAACCCTAACCTAATTGAAAGTTAGGGTCTATCAATTGTATAGAAAATTAAATTCTCTATCTTTTGCTCCTCTTGTCAATTTTTTACGAACCACCCGTTTTTGAGGAAATTGAGATTTTTAGAGTTGAGATCAAAACTAAATTATGTCCCTTGAAGTTTTTATTAAATATTAAAGTCTCATAGGGGCCTTGGGCGCTCTCCAAGTCATCTGTTGCTGGTTTACAGTCGTTGTCAAATCTGACATTACTTAAATTTATTAAGTTTGACAATAATTATTGTCTTATGTTTCTTATTTTCTTTTGTTATAATAATTTGTTGCTCAAAATGGGTGGAAAATTCTCAGCTAACGAACAAGTACACATGCCTATGGTATTAGGGTTTTTCGAGGGTATTTGCCGAAAAAGTGTAGATGTATATCGAAGAAAATTTCCTAATCGTGATATACCACATCGTCAAACGTTTGCCAATGTTGAAGGTAGAGCTCGGGAAACGGGTTCCTTTTTCACAAAAAAGCTGGAGGACGCGTTCACGCAGTCAACGCACGAACTGAGGAGCGTGTTCTAGTATTGAAAGTGAGCCTCAAACCAGCACCAGACGACTATCCAGGCAGTTTCATATAACACAGCTGACGATCCATATAACTATCCGACGTAATCTTCTGCATCCATATCACCTTCAAATAGTACAAGAACTGCTACCGCAGGATTTAGAGGCGATACTGTTTTTTTTTTTTTGTAATTTCATCTTCCATCAGAACATTGATTTTTCCAAGACCTTTCTTTTCACGGATGGATCTTGCTTTACAACGAGAGGGACTACGAATGTGCACAACTGCTACGAATATTACGATGTAAATCCACATGCTACAGTAACCCACCACTTCCAAAGAGAATTTAAAATAAATGTGCGGGCGGGTATTGTTGGATGACATTTGGTTGGACCGGTTATTTTACCAAACCACTTAAACGCCGCAACATATTTGCTTTTCTTGCGAAATGTTCTTTCTGAACTACTGGAGGAGCTGCCCTTATAACTACGCAGCAAAATATGGTTTATGCATGATGGGGCGCCACCACATTTCACTACAAATGTTCGTGGGTTTTTAAACCAACAGTTTCCAAATCGATGTATGATAAGTCGTGGAATTAGTTGCCCTCAACATTGGCCAGCACGATCACCAGACTTGAATAAATATGACTGTTTTCTCTGGGGGCTTTAAAATAATCTGTGTATTTTACACCAGTTCAAACTGCCAAAGATTTGTGGAGTCGCATCAATAATAAGTGGACCATTATTAGAAGTGACATCCAATTACTTAACAAAGTCGACTTTAATTTGGGTGCAGTCATGTGTGAGAGAAAATGGAAGCCATTTTGAACAATATCTTTAGTGTTTTTTATGGTTTTCTTATTTATTAGTTTTTAATAGCGTTTGTTAAATTTCAGATAGGATAGTGTTTAACAAAGTTTTCAACGAACTTGAAACTTTGTTTTGATCTCAACTCTAAATATCTAAATTTTCTCAAAAACGAATGGTTTGTCGAAAAATTCACAAGTGGAGAAAACGGAATTTAATTTGCTATAAAATTGATGGACTTTAACTTTCAATTAGGTTGGGGTTTAAAAGAACCATGTCATTTAAGAGGTGACCTAACTCACCCCTTTTTGAGTTTATATCGACTTAAAATATTTGTCAAATAACGACGTTGATTAAATAAAACCATCTACCAAATTTGGTTGTTCTATGTTAGGGCACGTCTGCGATACAGCTCTTTCTTGTAATTATTAAAGAATCTTCCGACGTCAATATCTCGCCAACCATGAACGTCAGAGAAAAATTGTATATAAAAAATCGGCATGTTTTGAGGTACTCTACACGTACACATGCTGTGTCCATTGCATTGAGAATCACCCGATATATATAAACATATAAAAATTCAAACGGACTTTGGATATGGGTTCTAGGTGCCCTGTTTTGCGCTCATTTAAAAAAAAATCTGAAAGTCTCACTATCGTTACCTCTCCATTAGTGAATTTCTTAATAAAAATTCACTAAAACGGTGATAATGAGCTTCTTCTCAAATATTATACAGACTCCCATGAGTTGGTTTCAAAGTTAAGCAACCCAGAATCACAATTTCCTAAAAATAGCCTCATTATTAGGACCAGACATTCTGTTTTTTATTTTATTGACACACCATTTGATTAAAACAGCTTAGAAACATGTCTTGACAGATAATGTGCGTTGTGATAGCGAATTTTCATAAAACTCGTTTCAAAATTTCAAAAAAATCGCTTAATAAGAAATATAGCCTTTTACCCTTTGAAAAAAATTGTTGTATTCTATTGTCTACTTTGTGTGACCTAAGACGTAGGTCCATTGAGCCATTAACACGTAATCTAATCTAGTGACGGTTGTGGATTGTCAGACTTTATTTTGGCATCAATTAGCTGTACTCATATTTTCTCTATTATTTCTAATAGTTATTTAGCGTAGGTGCGGCAGATTGTCATAGTAGTGAATTTAAAAAAAAATCACTAATGAGGAGATCCGGACTTTGGAATTTTGAAAAAATTCGTTAAAATGAGCACTAAATAGGTCCTCGAGAACACATATCCGGGGTCAGTTTCAATTTTTATATATATATATATATATATATATATATATATATATATATATATATATATATATATATATATATATATATATATATATATATATATATATATATATATATATATCACACCGATAACTCAAAAAATATTTGGCCGATTTTGATTAAATTGGGTAAGTACCTTCCGTTTACCAATGCCTTGGATAAGTTCGTTAGCCAGAAAAATCCGCTCCGTTCGTTGGCCAGGAAACTAGTTTTTGCGGGAACATTTTAAGTTTATTTTCGAAAAATGTTTGTATTTGTAGTTTTTCAAACAGTAAAGTTATTTTGATGAAATATGGTACATTGTTTCTAGTATATATGTTTTACTGGTAAGCAAATTTGATGTCTGCTTTCTTTAAAAAAACACATGTTTGCTATTTAAAACATTTTTATGAAAATTCACTATCATAACGCACTTTCTGCGTCCAAACTTTTTTATTAAGTCCTAATGTTTGTTTCTTTAAAAACTTTATTTATTATCTTAACTGTTTTAGTGCTTCGGTCAACTTTGATGTAAAAAGGCCAAAAATAATTAATTTGAGAGGATTATTTATGTTTACGTTTTGATAATATATAAAAGTAGTTGACATTGTTTTGACAGGTATTAAATGAAACTCAAAGTGACAGACTTAAATAACTTTCCCATTTCTGACAGCTTGTGTCACGAAAATGTGAGTACTTCTCCGCTTATGTTTTTCTTTGCTTCCACTAGTTCAAATTTCCGTGAAAAGTTTAAAAAATTACTTTTTTTTTCATTTTCTTTAGTCAATTGAAATTACAGATTAGGTATATAACCTGAATATACAGAATTTTTTAACAAATTTTCGTGTAAAAAATATTAATCAAATTTTTTTAGTATCTGTAGATATCATTTTTTAAAGATTTTAGTGGTATTTGTAATTAATTATAAATTTTCAAATAGCTATTGTAAAAAAAAATAGTTTTCAATTTCATGAAAAATTATTGTTAAGCAAATTTTCACAGAAAAATATAATTTTTGTTTTACTTAAGACAATTTTTTTAGAAAATTGCGAATTTTCATAAAAGAAATTGTTTCCATATTGTCAGGCAAACATTTTTTTAAAGTTTTGTCCAAAAGTTTTTTGTGGATAATTATATCTTGGCATAGCTTGAAGATGTTCGTTGGCCAGGAAAATCGGGCCAGTTTTTTAGAAAACATTTTAAATTTATTTTGGAAAATATTTGTACTTTTCTAAACAATAAAGTTTTTTTGATGACATATGGTACATTGTTTTTATTATATATGTTATACTGTTTGACAAATTTCATGCCTTTTATTAAAAAAAGATATTTGCCATTAAAAACATTTCCTTCAAAATTCACTACAATTCTGTCCAGACTTTTACATAAACAAATATTACATACAGACTTGGAGACTACTTCTCTGGCTTCACTGTTGGTTTTCGTTTTTGTAGGTGAAGGACGTAGCCAGCGCGTAAGCTAACTGGAATAAGTGGCCCTTATGAACATCCAGAATTCATAAGGGCCTCTTGTTCCAGTTAGCTTACGCGCCGGCTATGTCCTTCGCCTACAAAAACGAAAACCAACAGTGAAGCCAGACAAGTTGTCTCCAAGTCTGTATGTAGTATGGACCATTTTCACCAAGTAAGGGCAACAACAATCAATGAATTAAACAAATATTGTGTTAGTGACTTCCTGAGGTAATGCTTTTGAGAATTTTTGAGGAAAACATTTTTTACAGTTAATTTTGGTAGAAAAAAATGTTAAAAAAATTGTCGACGAAATTTTTATTTGGTCAGTGTTGTTCAATACATTAAAATACATAAAAAATGATATGGTACTCTTCTTTCGTCTGTTTCATTTTCTGTAAAGCTGGTACCTTAAAATTTGTTGTGTAGGTATGTCTTTTTTATCAATTTTCTTTAAAATATTACAAAGGTAACATATACAGAGTTAGACACAAAGATTTTCCGCAAGAAAGTGTACAATTTTTCCCGATAAATTGGTTCGATATAGCTGCAGAAAGAAAGGTGGAAAAGAAAATCTGATTTAGTTTGTCAAAATTTGAAGTTTATTAAATTTGGAAACGTCAATGTCACGTTTTTCTGGATAAAACCTAACCGAAAGCATGTCGAAAGTAGTAGAATTATTGTATTAGACAATAATTATAGTACTTGCCAACCTAACAAACGTGATTTTCAGAAGAAAACAAATTCTTAAAACAAATTTTTGTTTCAGAAACTTATTATTTTGCTATTTTTTGTAGTTTGAAATATTTTTATGAATATTCGCTACCACAACGCACTTGCTGCGTTGATACTTTATTATCTACAGAAATTAGTACCAAATTAGAAGGAAAAATAAATAAATATCATTATATGGTTCGCTTAAATTAATTGGATGTGCAATTATACGGGCCAATGATCAAAGTTGTTGATTTGGTTAATTGGACCAAAATATGACATTCATTGGCCACACACTTCTCAATTCTGTACCGTCCTACTGGCAGTAGATATTTGTTTATTTTATTGTCAGAATTATTAGCCAGGATGCCTAGATAGATGATATATGATATGTGTACAAGAAGATAATTTGCAGTGAAGGCATCTAGATATAAATTTTCTTGGCGCAGCAAGTGCGTTATGATAGCGAATTATTTTATTATATGTTTCAAATTTGAATAACCCAATTTACTATAAATCTAGAAAGTCGGCTTGTTGGTAATACAGTAAGGACTTTACACTACAAATCGCACGGTTTATCACCAGACATTTTTCGTGTCAAAATTATCAGCCAGGATGCCTAGATAGATGATATATGATATGTGTACAAGAAGATAATTTGCAGTAAAGTGATCTAGATATACATTTTCTTGGCGCAGCAAGTGCGTTATAATAGCGAACTTTTATTAAATGTTTCAAATTTGAATAACTTAATTTACTATAAATCTAGAAAGTCGGATTGTTGGTATACAGTAAGGACTTTACATTACAAATCGCACGGTTTATCTCCAGACATTGTGTATAGATTAACGTAAAGGGAAAATGTGGATAAGTAACATTAAGGCATTGAAGCCTGAATCCAATGAGCCACCCAAAAAGTTATATATATATATATATATATATATATATATATATATATATATATATATATATATATATATATATATATATTGAAACTGACCCCAGATATGGGTTCTAGGGGCCCTAGATCGCGCTCATCTGAGGAAATTTTTTCAAATCATGTCGGGATCTCCCCATTATTGAATTTTTTCTAAGAAAATTCACTAAAAGGGGAAGAGAGAGAGAGAGAGAGAGAGAGATCATGACAAGACTATGGAGGAGCTCCAGAATAAATATATAATATTGAGTGACAATTCATTATATAATTTGGCAGCTGGTCGTTTGGAGATCAGAGTTTAACAAAATTGTGTTTTGGTACAAGCACAAGCCTAAGCTTTTAGAATGGAAATGAATTAATCTTGCTTATTTCATTATAAAATACAGGGTGTTCCATTTGAAATTTCCGAGTTACTTGCCTTTCAATGTCCTATCAGAAGTCCATCATTTTGTGAACACCCTGTATGCAGTAATTGAATTATCACAGCATATCATCATATACTAACCCATTGACAAACAGAAACCATAAATACAGAATCCTAGCTATGTCGGTTGCGGTGATAATCGTTTTTTCATTGAGGAATGAAAGTTGCCAAATTTCCTAAATATTATTTTTTATCTCCATAACGGCTCTAGATAGGTGAGAAATAACTTGTATAAAAAACTTTGTAAATGTTCCGGGGGACCCGAAAATGTCATAATATATAGGGTGTTTTATTTGAAAAAACAAAGTTAGTATCTATTTAGGGTAGATGTGGCAACACTGCATTGTTAAAAATATTTTCGAAACAAAGATCGCGACCACTTACAAAAATAACCCAAATTTCAGATCTCTATCACTTTTGATGCTCTAAATACTTCTAATAGGCCATCGAGTTTGGCCCACCCTGTATATATATATATATATATATATATATATATATATATATATATATATATATATATATATATATATATATATATATATATATATATATATATATATATATATATATATATATATATATATATATATATATATATATATATGTATGTATCACACCGATAACTCAAAAAATAATTGGCCGATTTTGATTAACTTTAGTGAATACCTTCCTTTTGCGAGTGGCTTGACAAGGTTTGTTAGCCAAGAAAATCCGCCCAGGTTTTCCCGGAAAATTTTGTGTTTCCTTTCAAAAAAATATTTTTCCGGAAATAACAAAGTAAGGGAAACCAAATTAGTACACGGGTTTACATCACTATAGGTAAATCACCTGCCAAAATCTAGCTCTGTAGGTTACATGATAAAAAAGTTATAGGCATTTAAAGAAACGAAAATTGAGGTTTTCCTCAAAACGTCAAAGTCGCGATTTAAAACGTCAAAATTCGCAACAATTAGGCAAAGAACCTGAGACTAATAGGAGCTATGGAAAGAAAATGTCTCAAGAAGAATGTTTTACAAAGCCTGAACTCTTATCTTCAGCCGTCATTATCATTTATTTTGCTAAAATATTTCCAGAAAATTCATTTAAAATAGACCCTTTCTCTGATTCTTTAGCAGTAGTCTTGGCTATAGAGTTTATCGCTTAATGGTATATAATTTTTGTCGAATTTTCGTAAAAAAATCAATAAAGTTCAATATATTTGTTATTATACAAGATACGAAAAAAATTGTATACATTAATTATATGGTGTATTGAACTACATCTTAAAAAAGATTTCTACAATCACAGGGTGGCCCATAAGTCGTTCAAGACACAAATTTTCTTTTTTTTTATCGAAGACGCCTTAAGTTATTGCATTTTTGCATTTTCCATCAAAATCTAATGCATGTTTGGAATAAAAGAAATTCTGGACGCAGCAAGTGTGTTATGGCAGCGAATTTTAATTAAATGCTTCAAATTTAAATAGCTCAATTTGCTATTAACCTATAAGGTTGACCAAGAAACCTGTTTTTTCGGGAACATTTTAAGTTTACTTTTGGAAAGTTTTGTAGATTTTCAAACAATAAAGTTATTTTGATGAAACATGACACATTGTTTCTACTATACAGGTTATACTGGTAACCAAATCTTATGCCTGCTTTCTTTAAAAAACACACATATTCGGTATTAAAAATATTTTTATGAAAATTCACTTCCATAGCGCACTTGCTGGGTCCAGACTTTTTTTATAATAGACAGATATCGGCGCTTATACTTTCGAAGAATGAACGTGTATTAGAGCCTTCAAAACCATCCTTCAAAGTCTGTTTAAATCGAAGAATTAATTTTAGCAATATTTCGTAAGAATAGTGCACAATTCGTATGAAAATTCACTAGGATAACGCACTTACTGCGCCCAGAATTTTTTTGTGTATTTGTTTTGATTGCTTCCTTATTTACTTAATGTCAGACTATTTCTGCGACTAAGAACAATCACCGTCTCTATGGGCCACTTTTACCTTAACTACCTATCTAAACATTTTACCAAACCTCAGCCTTTTATAAGCGAAATATGCGTCGTTTTCTTCCCGAACACCACATGGTAAATGAAGAAAACGGTTTTACATTGTCTTCAAAAGGCAAATCCTTCAGATAATAAACTTGCAAAAAAACAATGCAATTGTTATTTGACAAAATGTATACATAAAAAATATTTGTTTCTAAATTGTAATTACTAGCAGTAATGACTTTAACAAAAGTTAAGCAAGCTTTGTGATATAGTTTGGTTTTCTAAAGTATAACTTACTTGCTTAAAAGCACAGAATAAGCAAAATGATGTTTTAAGTTGTAGTAAACAATCCCACAGAAACTATTGTAAATACTTTGTCCGCCCATAAAATTTTCCAAACTTTCAAGCAGTATAAAATTAGTCTAATCTCTTACAAATGAAAGAAATATAAGCATAAACTCACCCATTTATTGTATATATTATTAAAATTGTCTTCGTAACTTACATTAAAGGACAATTCACGCACAAATATCGCACACACAATTTAATGTCATAACTATTTTAATTACACTAATAACGGTTAAATTAATGCTAAGAAAAGTTTCAAAGCACCCTTAGAATATCGACACAGAATTCTACAAGATATCTTTTCACCATAAAATAGTTTTAGAAGATTTTCGCACCTGATTTTGCGTGAAAGGACGCGCAAACTTTCAGAAGTTCCTATCGGCAGTTGCTTGCTGGCTTCAGATGTTTCAGTAGTGACACAGATCGGGATACTAAATGAATGAAACCAGAGTACAAAGTTCGGGGCATGCGCCCGTCAAATTCTCAAAATGGAGCAAAAGAAGGCATTGTTCCATATCACTGATTTACAATAAATCAACAATAAACGAAACAATTTTCACTGTCATATCTTCAAACACAATCTGGATTTTACCATAGGCCGTAATTTATCGTTGTTGTTTTCATTCATGGCTCTCTAGGCACGCTGCGTTGTTGGCTTCATTGTTTTCAAAGCCACCTTAGTTCGCGGATTCAGTAACAGATGTGGGATTGAAAGCAAGGAAGAAATACGGGAATGAGTAGCTTTTTGATCTTATATTTTGTTTATATTTCCTCTTGACAGACCTTGCATTAATATCAAAAGTAAACCTATGACTTTAGGACTGTTAATTATTTTTTACTATAAGTAACTGTAAAGTAACGCTACGATTTTGCCTTGGTGGAGGATTCGAATGTATAAGTAAAAATATATACATACACAGTGCGTTACTATTAGTAAATTTTTATGAAAAAAAATCACTAATAGAGAGGTATTGATGGTAAGACTTTTAAAAATTTTCTTCAAATGAGCACGAATTAGGGCCCCTAGAACCCAGATCCGGGGTCAGTTGAAATTTTTATATGTTTATATATATATATATATATATATATATATATATATATATATATATATATATATATATATATATATATATATATATATATACATATGTAACCAACTGATAACTCAAAAAATGCTTGACCGATTTCGACCAAATTTGGGAATCACCTTGATTGTGTTAATGGGTTGGATGGGTTCGTAGATGGGTACCGTGCTTCTGATTTTTCTTTGAAAAAAATGTAAAGACGATTTTAGAAGCGCAATATTTTTTGAAATATTGGTGAGATTCGAATTAAAATTTGTGCTTATATAGGAGGCGTCACAATATAGCTGTTAACCAAAATTCAATCTCAGACGTAGACCACACAGGAACGATAACAGTCAGTAGTGTGCTAATGATGAACCGGGACGGTTCGAAACTGCAGTCCACGCAAACCAATAAGAAATCACAAACGTACAGCAAAGAAATACAGTATATATATATATATATATATATATATATATATATATATATATATATATATATATATATATATATATATATATGTGTGTGTGTATGTATGTATCCAACCGATAACTCAAAAAATACTTTACTGATTTGGACCAAATTTGGGAATTACTCTTATTTTGTTAATGGCTTGGATGTGCTCCTTCATCATATCTTAACGGCCAATTTTTCTTAACAAAAAATTTAAAAAAATATTTTTTAAAACGCAATAACTCGAAAATTGTTTAATTGCTTGCAACGAAAATTTACTGCTTAAGAGAACATAGGTATGAGTGGTTGTGTACTAATTTTCAAGTCTGTTAATCAAAGGAAAATAAAGTTATTCGAAATTAATATTAAAATAATCCTCGACATCACTTCAGATTCTGTAATGCACTATCTACAATATTGGACAAAGACGGATGGCGCTACCTACACTGCTTTGCTATTCAAATAAATGGTAGATTAAAATATAAACAATGGAAGTTACATTATCAGCATTGCAAAATGTCAGACCCGTATAAGATTGTGAAATGTACGACAGGGACGCCAACTCGGTGCGGAACCAGGTAGTATGTCATCACGACTGCTTTAGTTAACACAAAATGTTATACATGGAAACTGCGTACAATCAACCAGCTTAAATAGCCCTGGCTCGTTTCGTTCCTAATGCGTCCATAAACGCTAGCATGCGTCTACAAGCCGCTTGATAGCTGGTTGACGTTGGATGGATGACACCGCTGATTTTTAAAAGCAGCAAGTTGTTTGCAAGCTTGACAAGCGCATTATTTCTACACTTCATAGCTTCCGCTTGTTATGTAGCGTTTACAACTGACTCTTAACTAACCTAACATATTTAAAATATGGATATAGAAATTAAGTATTGAAAATAAATATTGGGCTTGGTTATAAATGAAAATTATAAGTTAATGATTTTATTTTATTTACTCTTCATCTCGTGTCAGGAAAATTTGAGGTAAATGAAACTACATAATATCGTGCAGTAGTTTAAAGTATACTGATAAGCAGATGTTCAGCGTTAATTATCAAAATTTTAATTTCAAAGTTTTGTAATGTTTATATTTATTTATTTAATTTTCAAAAAGTATGAATACAGCAATAGGAAATAAGTGTTGAAAAGAATTTAGATGCAGCAAGTGAATTATGGTAGCGAATTTTTTTAAAGTGTTCCAATTGGTGATAATTCAATTTCCCATTAAACTAGAATCTTGAGTTGCTAAAAAAAATGCTAAAATCTATATAAAAGCAGCGTATGTACTAAATTTTAAAAATAACAATGAGCCTCACAGGCCACGACAAATTTGTTTTTAAAAAGAATTTTTGTTATTTTGTTTGCAGAAACTGCTTCGATTGAGCTGGCTAAAACGAATCATCCAAGCGACTAATAAGAAAAAAATACCTGCCATGTTTATAATTTGGAAGGTACATTCGTTTTGTAAATAAAAATTTAAATGTCGGAGTGTGTGTGTGTGTTTTGTTTCTTTAACGTCAGCCTACTTCCGCGACTATGGCCAATCACTGACGCCCGGGTGCAGTTTCACCTAAGTATCCTGGAAACTTTGCCGGACCCCCGCGTTTCTGTAAGGAGAGTAGGGATCTTTAACGTGCCAACATCGCATGGACACGGGACCGACGGCTTTACGCCCCCTCCGAAGGGCGGAACGTGCAGACATTCAACTTACTCAAATACAATGCCAGATCCTCGATCCATGTTAATGTTACAGTTTCTACTCAAAAACTCAAAGGAGAACCATGGAATCGAACCCGGCACCCTTCGGTTCAGAGGCACACGTTCCTGCCCCTGAACCACCGAGGCTTTAGAAAAAAAATCAGAAACATGCTTAGATCTCTTTCTGATGCACAAACCACTAGAAATATTTCTTGCAAACAGCCCCCAAGAAAGTTACGGGACCCGGAGTGAATAGAGGTGTTGGGCGGAAACTGCGAAAAAACTAGGTTAGTTGGACCTCTATAAGCCGCCTTCATCCCATTCTGCAGATATACCTGCTTAAAATTCTCTGTATCGCGCCCACAACCCCTATATTCACCGCAGGTCCCATAACTTTCTTGCGGGGTGTTCCCCCAAAAAAAAACTTGTTTACATTGTTTTTGTTTATATATTGAAGGTGGTTGGAGGCATGCAGAAGGGGAAGGGGAACCCCTACGCCAAAGCAGCGAACCAAGATTTCCAATTTATGTTTAAATTGTTACCCCATTTCATTTGTTTAAAATATTTTTCCAAAATCGAAATTTAGGTTGCCTTGTTTGTCAGTCTTACATAGAGAGCTACAATATTTCATCATTTAAAAAAAGTGTGGATACAGCAACAGTAAATAAGTGTTGAGAAAGGTCAGGGTGCAGCAAATACATTATGGTAGAAAATTATTGTAAAAATATTTGAAATCCGATAACTGAGTTTCCTGTTAAGCCAGAATCTTTAATCTTGAACCATAGTAACACATATGTAAACGCAGCGTGGGTACTAATTTAAAGAAAAATAACATAATGGGCTTAGCAGATAACTACAAGTTGGTTTTAAAAAACTTTGTTTGTTGTTTTGTTTGCAAAAACTGGGTTGACTAAAACAAAACCATCCAAACAATTAAAAAGTCTGGACGCAGCAAGTGCGTTATGGTAGTGAATTTTCATAGAAATGAACTGGCACTAAATATTTTTTATATATTTTTTTATCTTTTAACATAGAAATACAAATTTTGGCATATAGTTTCCTTTTAATATCGTTATTAACTTACGTACCAAATTTGGTTATGATAGCTTTTATATTTATTGAGATAAAATTTTTGGTCGAAAGGAAACCCAAAATTTTCCCGGAAAACCTCGTTCGATATTCCTGGTTAACGAACTTCTCCAAGCCACTTACAAAAGGAAGGCACATGCTACACACACACACACACACAAATATATATATATATATATATATATATATATATATATATATATATATATATATATATATATATATATATATATATTTGAAATTGAAACTGACCACAGATATGGGTTCTAGGGGCCCTAGATCGCGCTCATCTGAAGAAATTTTTTCAAAATTTAAAAGTCGGGATCTCCCCATTAGTGAATTTTTTCTAAGAAAATTCACTAAAAGGAGAGAAAGAGAGAGAGAGAGAGATCATGGGGCAAACTTCTAAAAAAACCTTACACAACTGATAAAAAGAGCTGCATGAGACAGCGTCAATATTGCGATGACAGCGCGACATCGCCTTCAGACTGTTATGATAATACCTAGTTAATTTTCGGTTTTTTTAAGCAGAAATTACTATAAAAGAAATTTGAATTGTAAAATTCAGATCAATTACTTAATTTGTTAATCATATTACGGAAATGGCGCGCGAAAGTTTAAAAAAGGCATTTCCGTTATGCACTGTATTCCCGTTCTTAAGTGCATCACGACTAGATGATGTTCCTACCAAAAACTACCCTGTTATAAACGATTTGCCAAAAACATTCTTAAATTATTCCAGAAATCCAAGGTCAGTTTTTTAAATTGTGCAAGAAGATGAAAGAAAACTGAAAGAATAAAGTGTGAATATTGATAAATGATTAAGGTAATGGCTAAGAAAAATTAAACTTACAACGAAATAGATGAGCCTATTGCTTTTAGCTCCGACCGTTAGGGAACGCCATGCACAGCGCCGCCATGCCGGATCCTAGAACCACTCACTAAAACACTAATATTTCAACGTAAGGACTGACTGCCTTATTTATTTAACACTTCACTCTATTTTAAATATTAAAAAATAGGGGACACGCACAAAAGAATCGACATGCCGGTTGTTTTCAAAATTGCAGGCACCCAAATTAAACGAAAGTACGTCCAACTTCAATGGCCTACAAACTTTTTGAAAAACAAACAGCCGCGCACTACACGCTGAAAACACGCGCGAGGGTGGCTGGGAGCTGGAAGAATAACATAATTAATAATGATATAATTCAGGCATGAAATTAATTGAAATAAGTTAAAAGTGGCACAAAACTCCCAGAGACGCTTCCACTTCAAGGTCCGATGATAAACTGACAGACAATGTGTCATACTTAGGTAACCAGATTGAGGGAAGAATTTATTGTGAATTGTTTTTTGTTGTTACAGAACCCAGATAACACAATATTTATCGGAGGTGGCGTTTTTTGATCATAACTTTATCTCGTTTCAGTTGAAGTGTGCTCTGTACAATGCATTTATAAGTTGTTATTGTAGTGTAAAATTTAGTTTTATTAGTGAATTTTCGTAGAAACAATTCACTAATGGAGAGATCCCGACTTTTGAATTTTGAAAAAATTTTTGCAAATGAGCGCGAACTAGGACCCCTAGAACCCATATCCGGGGTCAGTTTCAATTTTTATATGTTTATATATATATATATATATATATATATATATATATATATATATATATATATATATATATATATGTTGTTCTTGTACATTGGAATAAGAAAGTGAATTTGCTGACTGAAAAAAACGGTGTTGTGTACTTGGTAAGTGAAAATTACAATGTTTAATTCTATAAATAAATTTACTAATAATATCGTATGTAAAAAAAGCCTGGACGCAGCAAGTGCCTTATGGTAGTGAATTTTCATAGAAACGATCTGGCACAAAAAATTTTATTATAACTTTTTTTATTGTAACATAGAAATCTAAATTTTGTTGTGTAGTTTACTTTTTATATCGTAAACCTACCTACCAAATTTGGTTATCATAGCTTTTTTATTTTTGTTCCTAGTTCGCGCTCATTTGCAAAAATTTTTTCAAAATTCCAAAAGTCGGGATCTCCCCATTAGTGATTTTTTTCTACGAAAATTCACTAAAAACAAAATACCTGCCATACTTCCCAAGCAACATTTTAAGTCAAATTGACGTAAAATCTCCCTACTAATAGGTCGGCGACCAAATCACCACAGGTCATTTTCAAGTAAAATTTAAGTGTATATTACCAAGGTGAGGAATAAAGTCAAAGTAATATGGAAGTCGATAATAGTTCCAGCAAGGCGTTTCGACCAAGGCGTTTTAGTTATATTTAGGGCATTTTCATTCAACATTGGGCCAATGGACGTAATATATTGGTAAATATGTGCTACGCTTTACTTGAATCTGACATCTAGGCGCCGAGTGCCGTGACGTTCTTAACAACTAACTACGCATGTGACATGATTCGGTTCTGTAGCATCTGTGGTTATGTATGTATAAACAAACAGTAGAGTAGTAGAGATATTGTCCATCTTTGTCAAAAAATGACATCTTGAATGATCAAAGAACTTACTTCAAATATTTGCAACAATGATAAAGGTGATTCGCACTGTATAAAGACAAAACCCACTGCGATTATGTTTTTTTCTGTTAACATGATGATGATACTTCGATAAAATTCGAGCGCCCGTATAAAAAATAAAATTAGTGAAAATAAAAAATTATTCAAAATTCTTGAAATGCTGATTTTGGAGTATTGGTGATGTAAACAACACAAAACTATCTTGCCGTCATGGTATACAACCATTATTTAATGTTTTTATCGAACTAAAATTTGATTACACTATATTCAACAAAAAATTATTTTACATTTTCCAATACAATCAAGATGGATACTGCAAAATTAATTTAATATGGCTGCCCTTCTAACATTATTGACCTGAAAGTTAATTTTGCCCTATTTTTCACCTATAAGTCACAATTCCTAATGACAGGGCAAACTAACCAAACTTTGAAGGCATTTTGTCCTATTATGGGAATTTCAACTATATGGTAAACGAATTTTGTTTGAATTTATTAGAAATGAAACATTTTCGTGTATAGAAATATATATTACTTATATCCGTGCATAGCCGAGAGACATATAGGAATGATTATACAGCACTTTTGGTTTTTGATTCCATAGTATATAGACATTAATAGAAAATAGAAACAAAATAAAATAAGTAAATAAACGTAAACATGACAGCTGACCGTGTTGCTACTGCTTCACTCCATTTGGCATGAAAAGGGATGTATTATATTGAAGAGGGAAACGTGCTGATTTGATGTAAGCCACTTTGAATGATCAGCATCTATCACTATTTTTCTGTGAGCATTCTTTACTACTCTATAATAGTTTGTAGTATGTCTGTAAACTTTTATTGGTTTCAAAGGGGGCATTGTAACACTATATTTGTTACTGGTGCACGCACATTAACAACAAGAATAAACTTTTATTGATGAAGTTTATCAACTGACACACCTTTAAGATTCACAAATGTATTTCACTGCTGTACACTTTGAACTTTGAGGACAATTTTTATTTCAAGTCAGATTTTATGGGTATTTTCAACTTGAAGGTAGGCAATTTGACTTGGAAGACCCATTTCTGCAGTAATTTTGACTTTATAGCCGATCAGAAAGCCATTTTAGGTTAGCTCAGTGCCTAAAATATTTCCTGTGCTGTATTGCAATGAAATTGGTAATATATATGTAAGCTGGACTTCATAAGAAGACCTCCAATTTACTATACCACAGAGACATATTGGAGGTTAATATTAGGTAATAAATTACCTTAAAGTAGGTATTTCAGGTATCTGGGCTTGGTAGTCGATTTTCTGTCCAATTAGGGCACACTTCGACCTAAAAATTACCAGCTCTGGAATTGAAACATAAAAGTATATCCAAGTATATTTTATGAGTAAAATTAAACCAATTTTTTCCCAATTTAGTTACTTGTAAGTTACTGACTTGGAGTAATTTTAATAGTCAAAAATAAGCTAGTTCGGAGCCGCATTTCCAAATTTGTAGTCATTATGACAATTAAGGCAACATTTTGGTTAATTATTACTAAATTACAAATTGGTTAGGTTATTTTGACTCGAGTGCTGATTAACATGCCTTAATTTGTTGCTTGGGTTAGGATTTGGCAGATACATTCCCTTTGTAAATAATTAAAAAAATCTAGAAAACTTTTGTGACTTTAATGAAATTTGTAACACAATTTTTTTGAAAGAGACTTGCAGTACTTACATATTATATCTACCAAAATACAATTTTTAAGCTCCATGGAAAATAGAAACTTCTTCAAATGATCGCCAGCTGGGACCTCTAAAACGGGTCACCCAGGTCCACTTAAATTTAAAAAATTAGTTTTAATAATATACCTCACTAATAGTGTACAATTTTTATGAAAATTCACTACTATGATGCGCTTGCTGCGTCCATAATATTTTTATTGTGTGCTCATGTAAAATTACCTCTAGAATCTATGGTTATAGTTTGTCGATTAAGTGTCTGGACACACTACATATTAAACAGATCAATGAATAACCAAATGATTTTCACGTAATCCTACAAATTTCATATTGAATGTAATTAGTTGTCGATTTCATCCGACGGCTGGTAAATTTACAAGTTCGACCAAATTTGTTGGAGTTAATGGGATTCTGTATTTTGTGATTGATTGTAAAAGCCGCTTAAAATTGGAACCACTGTGGTAATGTGATATATATATCGACACATGATTTATAATTCTCACTTTCGGCCATAATGAATCGAGTAACAGAAAAACTAATTAACACAAAAAAAAAGGTCTGGACGCAGCAAGTGTGTTACAGCAGCGAATTTTCATAAGAATGGTACACTATTACAGCATATTACTAAAAATATTAAACGTCAAAAGCAAGAGTAAAAAAGTCTGGACGCAGCAAGTACGTTATGGAAGTGAATTTTCATTAAAATATTTTAATAGCAGATATGTGTGTTCTTTTTAAGGAAGCAGGCATCAAATTTGGTTACCAGTATAACCTATATAGTAAAAACAATGTGCCATGTTTTATCAAAATAACTTTATTGTCTGACAATGTACAAAAAATTCCGAAAGTAAACTTAAAGTGTTCCCGAAAAAACTCGTCAACCTTATAGGTTAATAGCAAATTGAGCTATTCAAATATGAAGCATTCGATCAAAATTCGCTACCATAACGTACTTGGTGCGTCTAGAGTTTCTTTTCTTACAAACATGCGTTATATTTCGATGGAAAATGCAATAATATAAGGCGTGTTCGACTAAAAAAAAAAAAAATTCTATCACCAACGACTTATGGGCCACCCTGTGATTGTAGAAATATTTTTTTAAGATGTAGCTCAAGACACCTATAATTAATGTATACTTTTTTTTTCATATCCTGTATTATATAAAAGACATGAGAAATAAAAGCTTATTTCTACCAGACTGTGTAATTATTCTTAACCCCACACGTTTCGGTTCATCTGAACCTTCTTCAAAGGTTAAAGACCTAGAATATAAAAAGATGGTTGTCAGAAACATTGTTCTGGTCCAAGAAAAGATAATGTCAAACATCAAAACTAAGCCCGAACGGCCATGCAAACTAAGCTGGCAGTATCAGGTGTTAAACAGCATTTTTTACACATTTAAAATAGGACTAAGTTCCATTACAATAACACTCTGAAGGAGTCAATACAAGTTAAAAGTCAAATTAGTCAACAAACTAAAAGCAAAGCGACAAACACAACATAAAAGGCACGCAGGCTGCACAGCTGAGCAAAACATCCTGAAAATATCAGAACAAGCAGTTTCTGAAAGAAGCGAAAAGAAGGGGCCTATCTGACAATTAATGTTCACTATTTCTGTTTGTGTTACAGAAAATGTGCTGTAGGAAAATTGTCAACGTTTTATTTCATCTAATGTCTTCGGTTTTTTAAACGAAAATAACATGAGAGAGAGAGAGAAAGAGAACAACAGCATCCCTAGCCTTGAAGCAGCTAGAGACTGAATATCAACGACGATATTTTTTATTTTATTAAAGCAGCCAAATGGTCTCTGTGAATTTATAAAAACAAATCCTTTACAGTTGGAAGGATGATTGAAAACGAAAACGACAAGTGACAGAAGTGACAAGCAAGATGACAACCGTCAATCACATGGATAGAAAACCAAAAAGCAACGAAACCAAGCTCCATAGTCCGAATCGATCATCACCGAGTAGGAACATTATTCTGGAGCACTACTCAATTAGGCTTGTGTATACGAGAGAAAAGTTCATAGTACGTGCTGGAAACATTGAGAACATTGTTATTGGAGCCATTTATCTATTTGTAAATCCCCATCTCTTCCAGAATGAGCTGTTTGGTGCCAAAACTTGATGGGTGAAGGATTCTAGCATTGCTCTCTTTGTCAAAGGTCGCTCTCTCTCTCTCTCTCTCTCAGGTGGTAGCCAAAAACTTAAGTGGTGCCTTCTCGTTCTTCCTATACAGACCGTGTTGCATGGGATCACCGCTAGTAAGAGAATATACCCCTATAAAGCAATCTATCAGGAGACTACTCATAGGCGGCGCAGCGAGATTCATACAATTTTTATATATATATATATATATATATATATATATATATATATATATATATATATATATATATATATATATATATATATATATATATATATATATATATATATATATATATATATTCGACAGGCCGAATAGCTCAGTCGCGAGGTGAGTAATCTCTAGAATCAGACTATGAGGTCGCCGATTCCAGTCCCGTATTCAGACAGTCGTTCTTTTTTACTCGAATGTGGAAAGGCCGGATTCTGATGAGTTATGGGTGGTGTCCTTGTCTATATGTGTATGTAAGTTCTCTTGGCACAAGTCAAAGAATTCTGAGTGCGTAGTTTGTCTACTGTGGTGTTTTTTATTATTCTTATATATATATATATATATATATATATATATATATATATATATATATATATATATATATATATATATATATATATATATATATATATATTAAGGGGGCTTATTGGCAAAGTAAAGCAACTTAAAAAATTACTCAACACGCAGTACCTAAAAATAATATTTTCTGCTCTGGTGGAAAGTCTGCTCCGATATGGAATCGTGGCGTGGGGAGGAATGCTGGCAAGCCATATTAAACATTTGGAAGTTATCCACAAACTATTCATGAAAATTATATATGGTAGACCTTCGGTGTATCCCAGTGATCTGGTATTTGCAGAGGCCAATGTGTTAGACATGAGACAGTTGTACTTATATTCTTCCTTGTCATATTATTATAAGCACAAGGGTGAGTTTGATATTGTGGATCATACGTATGGAGGGCGAAGAGAACAGTACATGAAGGTTCCTAGAGTGCATGAAACGGTGGGACAGAGGTATTATACCTTTATTATGCCAAGGTTGTATAATATACTACCACTAGAAATAAAAAAATTAAGATCGGAGTTCGTTTTCAGAAGCAGGGTAAAAACTTGGCTCCTTACAGTACCACGAAAATTAGTGCAAAGTATTGTCGATTTGAAAAACAGCTGATTTGGTTTAGTAGTTGTAATGGGAGGATTTGTAGGATATGTGTGCGTGTGTGTGCGTTTAAGAAAAAGAGAGAGAGAGAGAGGGAGAGACTATGCGGGTGTATGGGGTTGCGAATGTGTGTAGGTAGCTCTCTCTGTGTGGGGGTGGATGTGGCGGTAATTTCCTTTTGTTCACTATGAGAGTTTGGTTTTCGGGACACATTTCTGTTCAATCACCTACAAGGTAGGCAAATCCATATTGAATTTTGCCGACGCACAGTCTCTGACTTTGTCGGCTTGTTATTATTTGCTGATGGTGTATATAAAGGGGGAAACGGGTAACCGTGGAAAAAAATTTTCAGTGTTAATATTGTTATTTGTTGTTAAAAATCAGACTGGGTATTGTCGAGTGTCGCTTTGAAAAGCTGAGCAGTTGGTTTGAAAATTGTAATAGAAGGATTTGCAAATTTTGTGTGCATGTGTGTGTGTGTGTGTGTGTTTAAGAGAAAAAAGAGAGAGAAAGAGAGAGAGAGAAAGAGTATGCGAGTGTATAGGATTGCGAATGTGTACATGTAGCTCTCTGTGTGTGGGTGTATGTGGTGGTAATATTCTTTTGTTCACTATGTGAGTTTGGTTCGGGACACATTTCTGTTCAATCACCTACAAAGTAGGCAAATGTATGTTGAAGTTTACCGACACACAGTCTCTGACTTTGTCGGTTTCTTATTATTTGCTGATTGTGGAAAAAAAATGTCAATATTAATTATGTTATATTGTTGCTGTATTGTTTGTTAAAGGTCAGACTGTATATTATCAGTAAATAAATTATTATTATTATATATATATATATATATATATATATATATATATATATATATATATATATATATATATATATATATATATATATATATATATATATGAAAAACCTAAGATTCCGGGACCGCTAGCATAGATCTATAAACTTTCATATTTCGACAGATTCCAGGACCGTGCTTATTTGTAGTGGGGGGATATGGAGGGGTAACCATAACTCGCAAGATTTGAGGACCATGTCATATTTTTAAATAATTTAACGTATTTATTATAATAATCATTCTAAGTTACTCTGAGACATTTCTGGTAGCAAAAAGATAATTATAAACAGATATTATTGTAGGGGAAGTACGGCTGTGATGGCACACCGGCTATGTTGGCACACCTCTGATATTCACCACTTCTTATGCAGCCAGCGATACAAACGTGTACTGTACTTGAGTAGTGTGATGCGAAAGCTGCGCCGCGTAATTTTAATCATCATAGTTTAACTCATAAACTTTATACAATAAAAAATATATTTTGGTAAGCTTCAAGTTCATTTTTGTATGTTCTAGTATGACTAATAATTCACTTAAATTTAAAGGTAAAATACTTTTATAGCTACTAAATTGTTTCGTTGTGCCTAACCTATAATGTGGCATGTTTGCACGTTATTTATTTACACGGTTGCCGTTCTCTATTCAATTTTCTAAAGTAAAGGGATTTCGGCTATGATGGCACACCAATAATTGGTTATGATGGCATAGTGTGCCATCATAGCCAAACCATCAACATTATTGATTAAATATAATTCGCTTAGTAAAAGATATTATCGTTGTATTGCAGCCATTAACCCCCCCCCCCCTCTTGAAATCATGAACAACAAAAAGCAAAAAATTGATAGGCAGAGCTGGTCTGAGGAGAATATGAACCAAGCAATCAAAGCTGTCCGGTCTAAAGAAATGGGATGGAAATTGGCTTCCAAAACATTTAATGTACCGAAAAGTACTCTAAGGCGAAGAGCAGAGGACAAAAATAAAGTATTACGTGGTAGCAAAAAGGGTTTTTTAGGCGGAAGTGTTAAAGTTTTCTCCGATGAAGTTGAAATGCAACTAGTTAATCACGTAAAATCGTTGGAATCTAGATTTTTTGGCTTGACGTGTTCTGATTTAAGAAAACTGGCATTTGAATTAGCTGAAAAGATGAAATGCAAACACAGTTTTAACCAAGAAAAGCGAATGGCTGGATGGGACTGGTTTCATGCTTTTGTAAAAAGGAATCCGTCGATTAGTTTAAGGCAGCCTGAGGCCACATCACTAGCGCGGGCGCAAGCCTTTAATAAAGTTACAATAAGCAAGTATTTTACTACCCTTAAAATTATTATAGATCAATACAAGTTTGAGCCTGACCAGATTTATAATATGGATGAATCGGGATTATCGACCGTACAATCAAGAACGGATAAAATTTTGGCCTCAAAAGGACGAAAACAAGTAGGGTCGGTAACGAGTGCAGAAAGAGGACAACATTTTACTGTTGTATGCTCCATCAATGCCCTTGGAAATTACATACCTCCTGCTATAATTTTCCCGAGAAAAAACATGAAACAGGAGTTGTTGGATAATGCGCCCCCAGGGTGCGTTGGATTCCCTCAAGAAAGTGGTTGGATGACTGGGCAAGTTTTCTTTTTTTGGCTAAAACATTTTATTAAATTTGCAAAACCCTCAGCTGAAAAGAAGATTCTATTACTTCTCGATGGCCATTCCAGCCACAAACACCTAGACGTGCTAGAGTTCGCAAAGCAAAATAATATAATTTTGTTTTGCTTTCCACCACACTGCACCCATAGGGTGCAGCCATTAGATGTTAGCTTCTATGGCCCTCTAACTACTTACTATAATCAGGCTCTTAGAAGGTGGCTACATACTCATCCTGGTCGAACAGTAACTCACTTTCAAGTTGGTCACTTATTCGCAGAAGCCTATACTCAAGCTGCTACCGTCGCCAATGCTGTTAATGGCTTTCGAAAAACAGGGATATGCCCATTTAATGAAGATATATTCCCTGACTGGCAATTCCTTCCTTCAGAAACAACCAATGTGGCAGAAGACAATTTATCATCTACTTCAGGAGAACCATCACAGTCTTCAGTGCAAGAAGTAACATTACTACAATCCAAAGCGTCTACTTCATGCAATAATCAAGTTAACCATGCTGAAGATGAACAATCTTTTCAAAGAGATGAAGAGTTACCTAAAACTACAACTGAAGGTGATATACAGGAAGATGTTAATTGTTCAGTTCTAATATCACAAATATCTCCTGTTCCGCAAGTAACTTCTCGACAAAAGCGAAAAAGAAAAGGCGGCGAGGTAGGAGTATTAAATACAACACCTGACATTGATATGGCAAAAGCAAGACACGATGAGAAGAAAATCGTTGAACAACGAAAAGCTGCTCGCTCTGCAAAGAAAGTGTTGAAAATACAGGAAGATGATGATGAACCAGAAGAACCTTTCCCAGCAGACGAGGAAGAGGATGATGTGGGTTGCATATATTGCAATTCTTTATTTTCATTATCCAGGCCAAAGGAACCCTGGATCCAGTGCCAACATTGCAAGAAGTGGTGCCACAATGCATGTGCAGGTATCGACAGAAAAACTAAGATGTTCATCTGTGAATTATGCAGTGACTAAATTCCCTACCGTTTTCAATGATTTTAAATTACATTGTTTTATATGAAAATTATTTAATTTTTTTCGACGAGTATATCATAATGACAGTTTATTTATTGTATTCTTAATATATTAGTGCAAAAACAGATTTTATATCTTCAATAACTTTTATGATTTCCTGAATTTTTTCCTTAAATGACATTATATAACAGGTTTACTTTAACAAAATGTTTTATTATGAATTTCAAATAACATATCATTTAAATTAATTGAAAGCTGTTAGTGTGCCATCATATCTGAACATGTGCAGATATGATGGCACACCACACAACTCACATAAATTTAATTCTCCCCGGTTTACATAAATGTTTAGAAATAATTTATTTATTATTAGTTAGTAAACACTTTATTACACATATAACTGCAAATATACCTTAATTATCACAAATTTAACGCAAGTTACAAGTGATCAAAAAAAAGGGGGCCATCACAGCCGTACTTCCCCTACCTATTTAACAAAATAAATGTGAGTGTGCTCTCTCTGCACGTTTGTGTGTGTGTATTTTGTGTAGGTAAGTATGCATGGGTGCGTGCGGGCGTGTGGATATGCATGCATATTGGTGTATGCAATTTATTAAGAAGGGAGCCAAACTAATAAGAAACATAACTAGATTGAAGTGAGGCGATTAAAAAAATTGCTATAATGTTAGTCCAGCAAATCCCTTTAATCAATGATGAGCTTGAAAAACCTCAAAGATAGATAATAATACTTTTAAATAAACTTGCTTATTTTAAATGAGGGCGATTTCTTGGTGAATATTTTAATTTGCCTCTGTTGTAAGGTGAGTAAGGATAAATAGCGTATAAAATTTGACATGAAAAATATCAAATTTATAGTTGCTTTTTACTAAATTGATGCATTTCAAAATAACGGCTATTGTGTGTATTATGTAGAACCACCTGGTTAAGACAATGACGCTAAAAAGTCTTAAACTAATCATTTCATTCTCATATACTGCAGTCTTCGTAATTATAGAATAAAGTGAATAAAAAAACTAGCAAGACCGGCAAATTTTAAGATGCTTTTTGTTTTTTTTCCAAACCCTAAAACATATTTGCTTTTAATTAAGAAAATATTTCTTTACAATATGTTAACAATTGCAACTTAAGAACAATTAGCATAACCCCTCTTTTGTTTTTTCTTTTCTGAACCTACTTATTTAAGAATGGTACATGTGTTCCTTCCACAATTTTGTTTTCATACTATTGCGTTTGAAATCATCATCACTGTCTACAGGGGAAGTCGCCCTGTTGTCGCAACCATGATTATTTGTCTCCAGCAGATTTCTTCATTTCATAGCTTTCACACTTCATAAGTTGTGCGAGTTTTCCCAGATGTTTTACCCTAGGTCTACCTTTTCTAATTTTTCCAAATAATGTCGCTAGAATTTTATTATGTCAGAATATGAACCAGTAAATTTTGCCTTTCCCTTTTCAATTACTTCCAACATGCATCTTTCTTCTTTCACCTTTTCCAGCACACTTTTATTCGCCTCTCTATCATTGTATCGTGTCTCTGTGATTTTTATCTATAGCCATAGTTCAAAATCCTATATTCTCTTCATATCATGCTAAGTGGACATCCAAGTTTCTTCCACATACATTACTACACTCGGTACGCAAGACTTAACAAACCTCTTCTTCAGATCCAAGTTAGAATGTTTTAGTGAGAAGACTATTGTGTTTATTGAATGCTTGCTTCACAATTGCAATCATCTTGCTCGGGTCTTTGTTGCATTTACTAACATTTATAAAAGTACTTTTAATGTGGGAGAACATTTACACTTTTCAAGTTGTTAACCGTTGATGAATTGAGATATTATTTTCAAATTTGATACACAGTTAGCACTCGAGAAACGAACGGTTCTTATTGTTTTTGGGTAAAATCGCTTTAGTGGTAGGGGATGAATGGGGAGTGACTTGGTAAAAATTGACCTTTTTTGGTTAAAATTCGAGTAATATAAAGTTTTACGGTTTATTGATTAGAAAACTTTTAATTTCATCAAACATCTGGTATTCTGTGCTGAAATTAAATTAGAGGTTGAATGTGTGGGGGTGGAATATTGTTGACAAAAATTTCTATTTTTTTGCTAAAATGGCATAAAAAGTCTCAGAAGAAAACTTGATTCTGAACTGAGAATATTTTTGTCTGTCGATCTGTCGGTCGGTGAGTCTGCCTGTACGTCTGTCTGTTAATAGGCGCAATAAGTTTCGAAAGAATTGAGATCTTATCTTCAAATTTGGTATCCAGTTGGCACCTGACAAAGGAGCGCTTCGAATTGTTTTTGGGTAAGATCGCTTCAGGGCGTAGGGGATAAATAGGGTCATTTGGTAAAAATTTACATTTTTTGAATAAAACTCAAGTAATATAACGTTTCAAAAGTTGCTTCTCTAGTTCCTTGCCCAACTCCAAACAGGAATTGATACTGATGCTAGAAACTTCTAATTTTGCTCTTTATTCTATTTTTTATTATGATTACCAGAATATTCTCCACTTGTCTCTGTACAT
Organism: Tillus elongatus; assembly: GCA_964006375.1. Taxonomy (NCBI): domain Eukaryota; kingdom Metazoa; phylum Arthropoda; class Insecta; order Coleoptera; family Cleridae; genus Tillus; species Tillus elongatus. The sequence continues at coordinate 111,331,037 of OZ023267.1, read as the reverse complement.
TTATTGTCCTATGCTGGTTGCATTTTTATTGTTCAGTGTTTTTGATATAGTGATACTTGTACTCTGTATGAACTAACTGGGCAGTTTTCCTGCAGTTGACATAGTTTTGGTTTAATTTTTTTCACCAGATTTTTTAAATGTTCCGCTGTTTATACATCTACACAATAACTTTTTCCTTGTCTAAGTTATTCATGGCCATTTTTGAAATCTTGTGTTGAAATAGGGAACATCTCATTTGGGTTAATCTGTCATTTCCCCCATATACACTTTTCCATATTTCATTTTCTCCCCGTGTCAAACCTTTTCTAATAGGATTACCAGTATCCAATGGCTTCATTGTCTAGTAATGAATTTCCATCATTGTTCTTTTGACTTTTTGTCCCTGCTCAATATTATAGTCTTCTAACCTGTTAGTATGCTTGATCCAGCCGTGCCTTATTTACGTTATTTTCAATGTCTTACCTATTTCTTTGCGTTCATACTTCTTTTGCTTCAGAGCATTTTTATTTGTGACAGTCCTTTTTAGTGATATAATGTATTTGATACCCACCTGTACTCCCTGGTGTTTTTCATATACTTATATGGTCTCCTTTTGGATACTTCAAACATTGTGTGTGTTATAATTAGACCATTTTCCATAGTCATTTATTAACTACTTTATTTTTTCTTCATTTCTCATAAACCAAACTTTCCAGCTAGAGCTCCTTCCACTACCGCATTAAAATCACCATTATCCCTAACATCTGAGCCTGTTTTCTCACTTTTCTTACATATTTCTTTTCTATTCCACATCCTTCTTTTCGCTGTGCTATGTCAGTGCTTTGCTTCAATTATCACCATCACTACCTTATCGTTGACACGGTATGTATGTCTCACTTTATTGGTCCATTCGTTGGATAATTAGATTGCGACTCCATTGCTCTTTGAATCTTCCCTTCCACTATATATCTAATTCTAATATTATCACTCTAGCAACTTCTAACATTTCAGTTTCTCACATTAAATGAGTTCTTGATTTTTTTCTTTACATATTTTGTAATAATTTCTTTACGTAACGTTCTAGCTAATAGAACAGGGTTTCGCATGATAACGATCTGAGTGGCTTATCCCGTGCGTGTTACCCTACCGGGTCCTAATCTTCGAAGCTCATGACTCATCATTGCAAAAGAATCTCTTATTTGCAGTCAATGCAAATGCTAAAGCGGTGTTTGGTATATACTTGTTTATTAAAACGTTCGCATTTATTACGTGCATTTCTGTTTTTTTAACAGGCAAAAATCACAACAACCAACAGGACCTTTAGCTTTTTGTAAAATTTCTTCATCGCATTTCTAGCGTCGAAGAGTACTCCTAATTTCTCGCGGGAGCTCACCACTCAACTCTTTCTTTCAGTTAATCTTCGACTAGAGCGAATGGAAGTTATTTAAAACTTTTGCTCGTTTAGGCGCTTAATTAGTAGAGATTGAACTTATAAATTACAAATGAGTTTATCGCTACAGCGTAAACCATAGAATATAATATCCGAAGTAGCCATCTGCGAGTTTTTCTTTGACAGCCCTCAAATCATACAGCTGATCAAAGGCGCCAACACCTCCTTTAGTGTTATTGTATGATAATAGTATTTTGGGTTTCTTCGTTATTTCTCTATATCACCCTGTGTATGCATAGTCGATAATAAAATAACAAGTTTATAGTTTTTTCGGCACATAGAAGGATATCGTACTGATTTTATCAAACACGAACATAGATGAATCGACATCCTTTTGGTTGCAGTCATTGCTTCGGTATATCACGTCTGTTCTTCCCCATTGTTCATACAATGGTTAGCTTCTTTTTTAACCATTTTTCCGCGACATCATAAGAACTAAACTAATGATTCATGGTACAATTTCTGTTTGAACCCTGAATAGCAAGGCCTGGTTGATCCAATGGTAAGAACATGTGCCTCTAAAACGAAGGGTACTAGGTTCGATTCCAGGGTTCTCCTTTCACTTTTTCAGTGAATACTGCATGTAAAATTAACATCAACCGAGGTTGTGACATTTTATTTGAGCCAGTTGAATGTCTACCCGTTCCGTTCTTCGGACAGGGCGTAAAGTCGTCGGTCCCGTGTCCATGCAATGTTGGGCACGTTCAAGATCCCTACCGTCCTTACAGAAAATCGGGGGTTTTCAAGATAGTGAGGTGAACCTGCTCGGTGATTGGCCATAGTCGCGGAAATAGGCCGATGTTAAAGTACAAAAAAAACCTGATTGGCAGTCGCCAAATAAATAATCTATTGTGTAGGAATGGAATATAGTTTTTCTCGTTCTTCACTACCAATAAAGGACTTAGCTGATCACAGATATAATATTTTTTCATCAAACATAGTAACCAATTTTAGATCATACTTGTCTGTCCTGTTGGGTTTGTAAATTTTAGAGTGACATCTGCCTCCGAAACCCAACAAGGTTTTATCTGTGGTTGCGCATTCTAAAGGTGTATAATTTTGTCTGCAACATTCTCTAAAATATTACAAATATGTCTGATAGCCGCAAATTTGTCTGCTTTTGGTTCGCTACTCTCTTGTGGCTTTATCGTTAAATCTCAAGCAGTTGATCAAAAACTCAAATAGATTTTTGACATAGTTGCTCTAAAAATGGGCGGTGCAAATTGGGTTGACCATGTATCAGTAATATGAACCTTTTTTCATAACACCACTTGCATATAGTATTACTTATATAGTAGTATAGCATTTCTTGTCATGATCATAAAGGACGTTTATGATAATATGTGTAAGAAAGTCCAGTAACATGCGAAATATTTTTTCAGTGCTGGATTATTAAAAAGTAGCTATAAATGTTAAGTATGTTTAATATGCGAAGAATACCCACACAATTAAAATTTCATATTTAACCGCCGAATACCTTATAGCTACTCGTATGTACATTATTATACATTTAACGACCACACCTCCTTGAACGTATCGATGCAATCACCGAAGTTGAGCAACGTCGGGTGTGGTCAGTACTTGCATGGGTGACCACCTAGGAACAGTGTGTGCTGATGAATGCCCTCGGAAGGCAATGGCAAACCACTGAGTATATTTGCCACTCAAATTTTCTCTGTGAAAAAGGGTCACTAAGGTTGTCTTAAAGTATTTATTTTCACATTACATTGATGGTTTGTGAGAAAAATGTCGTAATCGTTGACTGTTCTATTTTGTTTATTATAACCTGGTAATTAAAATTTTGTAAGGTCTAGAAAAAAAAGTGCGTGAGATAAATTTTCCCTCAAACATATGTAGGTACCTACTTTATTGACAAAGGAAAAATTATTTAAAGCTTATTTTGAGGAAAAGTAGAGGAGTATATATTTTATAGTAAATTTTATTAAATCAACTTTCAAAGTGTGTTATACAAATAAGCATAACCTTGTGCTTGCAGTCAACACCATTTTTTAGGGGTCGCGTTCCAAACTAAACTGTCAAAATATTTTGTTTAAAAGTATGAAATAACATTGTTAAATGGTAAGTAAAATTAATTTGTTTATGACACTTGGTGTTTATATAAACATTAGTGTAGCTATAAGTAGCTTCTCATTTGTTGTAATGCTTTTACCTCTTCATTTTAGAACCTCGGTGGTTCAGGGGTAAGAACGTCTGCCTCTGAACCGAAGGGTACTGGGTTCGATCCCAGGGTACTCCTTTCACTTTTTCAGTACAAACTGTAAAATTAACATCAACCGAGGTTCTGGCATTGTATTTGAGCAAGTTGAATGTCTGCACGTTCCGCCCTTCGGAGGGGGCGTAAAGCCGTCTGTCCCGTGTCCATGCGATGTTGGGCACGTTAAAGATCCCTACCCTCCTTACAGAAAGGCAGGGGTTAGGCAAAATTTCCAGGATAGTGAGGTGAAACTGCTCACTGGCGTCGGTGATTGGCCATAGTCGCGGAAATAGGCCGACGTTAAAGAAACAAAAAACACACACACACCTCTTCATTTCAAAATGTATCAGCTTTAAACATAGTTTCTCAATTTAAATTCTCGCAAAAGTAGACATCTACCTGATCTTCAATTTTTTAAAATATTTTCGGGCAGAATAAACATTTTTGTAAATCAGGTTAATTCATTTAATTTTCTAGCACTTTTAATATTCGGGGTTATATAAAAACTTATGTGTTTAGTTTCTATTTTGTTTTTCTCATTACGGATTAACTATTTGATCAAACAACAAAATGGTTTTCGGGGTTTTTGGGGTGTCCCCTAGCAGTTTGCTTTGGTAAAGCTTTATTTTCAACTAATTATCTGTTAACATTGTTGCAGCCTTTAAATTACATCTTTTAGATTTAAGTGTTGTGTACTTTTAGTTTGATGCAAAATTAATCCTTCTAATATAATCCACTTATGTTATAGCTGCTGCTGTATTTTTAAACAGTGGTTAAAAATATATTTAGCAGACATCATCAGACACGACTTCAAAGACTAGTGGCAACTTACAGATAATGCAACAACTCACAATAACTCCTAAACGTAAAACTTTGCCATTATGTATAAAACCATGATATATTATATTATGTTCTGCAACTATTAATAACAATGAAGTACAAGAGATTTTGAAAAAATATCTGAATAAGTCTATGTGAATATACCGACAGGTGTCCACATTAGAGTCTACCTCCTTTAACTTTTTGTTAATATTGAAGCAACATTTTAAGTTTTTTTAATCGTAACTCAAATATAATTAGGCATAGGTATGATAAGTAAGAACTTATTTTTAGTTTTCGTATAATAATTGTAAAACAGCATTTTATACTGAGAGATAAAAAATCAACTTTGTCAATCTTGGTCATTCATAACAAAACGATTGTCTAAGCTAGTATTGTGCATTTATTTCAAATCATTTTTGTTAATAAATTTTTAAATCGGGTGATGTTAGGATTATGATTTTACTATACAGCACAAAATAGACATGATCAAAAGCTATTTTTTTAATTAGTGTGCTACTTGGTGTAATTTGGAAACAGAGGTCAGCTTTTATGTAAACACTTGTCGAGAACACTTCTCGGGCAAACTTTGACAGAATTATTTTATAGGATGGTACCTAAAAATTGAAACGAACACTTACCATTTTATTTCTAAGTTTGATAAATGTAATTTTTGATGACAAATTGCAAATCAGACAATGAGTTTTATTATAGAAGGTGTAGTAAAGTAAAATTAGCTATTTAACCTTAATCTCCAGAAGGGGTTCATCAAGTCATGCGAATGAAGTATTATAACGTATAGAGCCAAAACGGCCAATAAAGTTTTAATCAGGTGTTGTGAATCATTTATTTATTCATTTAACGACAGTGTCATTTACAGTAAATCATACAATATACCGACATAAAAAATAAAATGTAATATACAGAGTGTTTTGTTAATAACCGATTAAAGATATGTACACATAGATACGGAATAAATGTTTTTTATATTTGTGATACCTAAAAAAATTAAAATACTTTTGAAAATTACAAAATGTTTACATGACATAGTATATTAAGTAAAACACAGAATTTTTTCCACGAAATGGACCTACCGATTTGTTAAAACTTTTAGATGTGGACTGGAATTTATAATGAGCATACATAAGTACACTTGGAGAAACCCAAATCACCACAACACATCTTTTTAAAGACCTAACGATAACATCGTTAGCTTCATCAGATGATGAATGTTCTGAAAATTCATCATCTGATGAAGCTAACATTGTTAGCGAAACGATCGTTAGGTCTCCAAGTGTAGTTATTAAAACTTCTAGAATAGCTTAATTTCACAATTGGTCGTTTAAGGTCAAAAGATATGTATTGTAGAAAACTTGCAAGACGGCTTCTATGAGAAGTATAAGACAGACATTAAATATTTTTACATGGAAGGCGATTCTATTTTCTAATAATCCAATTATCATAAACTAAGTAGCTCAGTTCAAAATGCAAGTGGCGTAAGGTGTCATAAATCTGACATAATTTACAAGCAAAGTGCCGACTGCATTGTCAATGTAATAAAAATATGCTCCGCCTTCCTTCGGCTAAAGTCCATAGGGGTATCCAAGGGCCTTCTTATCTTTAAAACACTAAGTGAGTAGCGAACGTGTCGCCACCTAGTTCGGAACCAAGTACTTGTTGTCACGCCCGCTCCAAATAATACAGAGTATTAAAAATAGAGACGGTATACAACTAACTAACAATTTAAAAAATTGTTAGCCCTGGCCCATTTCTACCCCAATATAGGGACAAAGTATGTAAGACTAGATGCATTCTCGCAACAATTAGAACCGTAGACCGGTTTCGCTCTCATAGAGCTCATGAGAGCGAAACCGGTCTACGGTTCTAATTGTTGCGAGAATGCATCTAGTCTTACATACTTTGTCCCTATATTGGGGTAGAAATGGGCCAGGGCTAACAATTTTTTAAATTGTTAGTTAGTTGTATACCGTCTCTATTTTTAATACTCTGTATTATTTGGAGCGGGCGTGACAACAAGTACTTGGTTCCGAACTAGGTGGCGACACGTTCGCTACTCACTTAGTGTTTTAAGACTGGCTATACGATAGCCGTGTTATTTTTGGTGCATTTTTGCTGCAATTAGTATGCCGTACTGAAGAGCTCTAATGAGAGCGAAACCGGTCTACGGTTCTAATTGTTGCGAGAATGCATCTAGTCTTACATTCTTATCTTTAGATAATTTACAACCAGACTTTTGACAAAGACAGCAAAACTGTATTATAAAATTTGGTACCTACCTGACGAAAAGTAAAGCTGTAAAAAGAGCGGACCTTATTCTCTCATTTCCTTTGTTTAAATTAAACAGATCAATGTTTTTTCATTTGAGGCTATATCCACAGCATTTGTGCTACATCTTGTTTTAAAGCGAGTTTTTGTGAAAAAATTAACTATTGACGAGATTTCAATTGTAAGGCTATCCAATACTTTTTTCAAATGAAGGCTCAAGTGTCTAGAATTTATTTTCAAGATATGCTTGTCTTTTATCACACCGATAACTCAAAAAATAATGGGCCGATTCTGATGAAATTTGGTAGGTACCTTCCTTTTGTAAGTGGCTTTGATAAGTTCGGTATCCAGAAAAATCGGCCGAGTTTTTCCAGGAAAATTTTGAGTTTCCTTAGAAAATTTTTTTTATATCCGAGAATAACAAAGCCTTAGACCCAAATTTGGTATACAAATTTATATTACGCAAAGTGTAACATATATTATATACAAAAATTTGTATTTATAAGTTAAAACAAAAAAAAGTGATAGGCATTTAAAAAACAAATTTAGGTGCCAGTGATGACTAGAGAAATGCAAAAAGGTCAAAAAACAGCAAAAAAAGTACTTTGAAAATTCATACATTTTCTTTGTAAAATTTCAAACCCGCGATTTGAAACGTCAAAACTGACAATTTTTAGACAAAGAACCTGAAGCGAATACTGGTTATGTAGAGGAAATTTTGTAAGTAGTTAATTTGATAAAGCTTTAAGTATCAGCTTTAACCGCCATTGTCCGCTTTATTAAAATATTCGCAGAAAATTCATTTTAGACAGACCCTTTTTTGATGCTTTAATAGTCTATAACTTTTAGCGAATGTTCGTAGAAAAAATTCGTTATGGGGAGACCGCGACTTTTTAATGTTTTTTTCCGGTTAAAATTAGTAAAAAAAAAGAGGGGGACATGCCCGCGTGTAGCAAACATATGCAATAAGTGACTGAGTGAAGAGTGGAACTTGTGATGAGCACTGATAAGTACACTTTGAGAACCCCAATCACCACAACACATTTTAGAAAACCTGACGATCGCTTCACTAACCAAGTTAGCGTCATTAGAGGAGAGTGAATTATTATCTCTCAAGTGTACTTATTATGTGATAAGTACCTACCTAAGTGGATATGTGTGATGAGCACTGATAAGTACATTTTGAAAAACCCAATTACCACAACATATTTATAAGTCCTGACGATCATTTGGCTAACAAATATGGCGTCATCAGAGGATGTAAAAGCGTTCAGTAGCTAGTAAGACGATGGTCAGATCTTAAAAATGTGTTGTGGTGAATTGGATTCTCCAAAGTGTACTACTTTAAGTACCAACCTATTATTTTTCCCCACTTCGTCATTTCTGTTCTTTTTTAATGACAGTGACAAAAAATCGTTGAAAAAATATAGAATGTAACAGTAAAAAAAATTTTTGGCAGTTCTAACAAACAATGTGAAATTATAAATATGAGTAAATACTATATCACTATATATATTGAAGCTATAATATAAAATTTATCAACTTGCTAAGTGATTTTGCTTTGTTAGATATTTCTTAAATAAATAATTTAACTCAATCCGTCTTTACATTGAATGGTTTTTATTTCTATCAGAGCTTTGGGATTCTCTAATTAAAAAACATTTATTACCGTAAGACAACTTTTTTTGTAAGAATGTTATTGACAGAATATTGCATACACAATTTACTATTGGATTATAGATCAAGTGTTTTTTGTACTTTATATGAGCCAGACTTGTTTCTGGTTTGGATTTAAATACAATAATATTATTTTATTGGTTACTATTTCCTACAAATTCAAGAAAAACGAAACATATCAACTATTGATTATTGAAAAGGCCGATTTTATTTTAAGTAACATTTTCCCAAGTGTAATAAGTGCAAAAACTCAAAATTATTTAATATTTTTGAATATGACAAAATAGATATACCTATGTTTGTTAACCATTTAATTTAAAATAAAAGAATGTATGTTTTTAGACACAATCATTACAGATCAATCCAGATCAAATAGATATGTAGCATTCGGAAACGTCAAAGGCAACACGAATTGTTTACTTCAAAGTGCAAAGCAAATTATGTAAAATTGAAACTACAGGATTTTGTAGGTTCAGTTTATTTATTTTTTTTTGACCTGAAAGATAATTTTCTGTATCACATCTAGAGTAAGTATTTTCGCATAATGGCAATATTTTATAATTTTCTAGCTTATATTTAGTATATTTTCATTTTCGATAATTCTGGCTTTCAAAGGTTTTATAAATAATACTCGGGTAGATTAAAATGTCGCGATTGTAGAGACCACGGGTGCGTAGAGCACCGCGGTAAGCTATTAAAAAAATCCAAGTGATGCTTCAACATGATGAAAACATCGTTCTTCACTAAAAATGTTTCGCAGCAACTAAGATTTCATAGCTATGTGTAGATTCTTGTAAATAGACTCACCTAACCTGCTTATCTGATACTAATTAATTATCACTTGAAAAAAGGGTTATATACTGATATAAATAAATATACATACATATATACTACGTTTTTGTTTACGTCCGGCATTCCAGCAAACAAAAAGCATCGCAGTTAAGCGGTTAACATATTGTGTATTATAATTTTATGTATGTACACAATTTAAATTTTTTTTATTCTTCGCTTTTTATTTTTGTCTCAAGAACATCTTCAGTCAAAAAAGCGACAAAAGTGTGGAAGCCACTGAAGGCTTTCTATCTTAATAATGAAGTCTTTCTATCTTAATACTATTACTAGGTTCAAATACTAGTATGATATCAATTAACTTTTTCAGTATATTCTGAGGAGCAGGGGTTAAAAGCTATCTCAATTTCGTGTAGCATGTGATGATGGGCACGTTATATATCCATATGGAGAAAGGTTTAACATGTACCTGGGTTTTAATTTTGCCCAAGTAGTCTTTTGATCCACCGGTCATACAACAAGTATTAAGTTCTTGCGCAAAGCATGTCAAAGCATGATTATTAATAAAACAACTTGTTTTAAATTTTATCGACTAAACAACAAATTGATGCGGGTGTTCCACTGGGTTTGGTTTTAGCTTGAAAAGTTTTCTTTTGTATATTAATGATTTCCTATCAACAGCCAACTATTCTATTAACAACTTCGCTATTGTAGCACTATTAACCATACGTTCTGATTCACTGGCTCAGTATTTACTTCCAGCTCCTTATTAATGAGAATTCTCAAAACCAACTTACTTATTTCCAGTACTGCAAAAGCAGCAGCAAACAAACTTAAGTTTCTCTTTTGGATTAAAAATGCATATTATCACGCTGTGACTTCTTACGTTGTAGAAAGCACAGAAACGTTCACAGTTGAAATATTGTTCTTATATCTGAGGTACTGCGCAAAGATCACCTTGTCTCTCTTAGATTTAATAATAATTACACTCATAAATTAACTATGTGCCTTATAGGAGATTCATATATTACGGTCACTCTCACTTCTCTATATTTCAGAAGAAATGTTGGAGATTTCTGCTCTTCTATCGACATGGCCTCTCAGAGATTGCTTCTTGGGCACCTTTACTTGCAACCTTTACTCGGCAAACTCATCTTAGCAAGAAAGCGCACGACTTTAAAGCGTAACAGTTTCGTGTATAGCAATATAGAGGCTGTGCTGTTATAAAAGTCATATATAGACAAGTTTTCGCGAATTAGCACGTATAGCGGAAATATTTGGTGCTTAGTCCCATAAAAATTATGGAAATATTAAAATACAAAATTTGTATTGTAATTTTTACTCGGAGAGATATTATATTTGATTACATATAAACGTACCACCTTTATGTTTTAATCAATGGGGATGATATTGTTATTAAATAAATATTTACTTACTCTTTACTTTAGGTTTTCAAAACAAAGGTGAAAATAATTTGCCTGGGAATACCAATTTTTTTATATGTATAAGGGATAATTATTTTAATTTTAGTAGTTTATTGTTTAGCGGTATAGAACATCTTAACTTAATGCAAATAAAAGTTGTTTACCTATCTTAATTTACTTCCTTTCTTTATGCAGTCCTACATTCACTATTATATAGAATTTGTGCAGTATACTGTATTTACCTCCCCTCACATTAATATATCCCCACCACATTTACGAATTTTAATAAGATTCGACAGATTTGAGGACCAGTCCCCGAAACTGCAGAGTGTGTAAATTCAGATGGTCCTCGAATCTTCGACCCCGGTCCCGGAATCTTCGGCTGGTCCCGGTATCTAGCGTTTTGTGTAATTTCGGTCCCGGAATCTTAGGTTTTTCATATATATATATATATATATATATATATATATATATATATATATATATATATATATATATATATATATATATATATATATATATATATATATATATATATATATACTTTCGAAGGTGTTTAGCTGCCCTGGTTGTATAATATTTTTTATTAATTTTAGATTCTCCTCATTAGGGTGCTGATTATTTTCCCAAATATGTCGGAGACAGAAGATGATCTATCTTAATCTTAAATTTATCTTTATTGTGCTAAATGTTCTTTGAAGCTAATTCCAATAGATCTTTTTGTTTTTCCGACGTATTTAAGATCACAGCCTTTACAACTTATTTCGTAAATTTCCGACATTTTGGCCGTACTATCCTTGCCTTTTAGGTTACCTAGCAAGTTTTTTTAACTATTCTTTTGTCGAAAATTTTGGTTGTGAATTAGCTTCTTTAAAATGCTATCTAGACTCTTTGTGAATCGAGGTTTACATGGTAGGAAAACAAAGTTTTTTCGGCTTTCTCTATTCTAAAAGTCGTTGGTGCCGCCAACATTTTCTTTGTTATTTGTTTGTTTGTTAATTATTTTCTCCAATATCGGTTATATTCGGCCATGTTCTTAATACACTTTAATTCTTTGGTATATCAACTATTATTTAAAGGATAATTAATTAGCCTGTTTACTAAAAAAATCAGACTGGCCATTTATTTTGCGTACGTATGATGTGAGTCACTCGGAATGTAGCTTAGAGTGGTGGTTTCCTTTCTATCGACATCGAATAGTAAAGTGTCTTTATTTTAGTTAACTAGTACACCTAGAAAGGGTAGTTTATTTTCAATTTATAATTTGTGGGTAAATTTTATACAATCAAATTTATTGTATAATTTGGCAACAAAATCTTCTATTTACCAAGTAAGGGCAACAACAATCATTGAACTCTTCTAAACACGTTAACATTTGCTTCGTGAGAACGCTAGGAAACAATGAGGTTACATCATAATATGAAATCACAACCTCGCCTTCAATCAATTTAACCTATCTAATTTTATTAAAAAATTCGAGTGAAGTTGTTACTGGCAAACTTTTTTGTTTGACGGGCAAGCTTTTAAACTCATTTGTCAACCACTTTGTGAAACAATACGTCTCAGTGACCTTCCCGGTTCATGAATTTTTGGGAGACCGTACTTTTTGGGGATCTTAGGATTTGCAACCTTTAACTTTCTTTCTAAGTCTTTTGATATAAGGTTGTGACATCTCTTTAGACTATTTTTAACGTCCGAAATCCTTTTCAGTAGCGGGTTTTTATTTACTTTTTTATACGGTCCTCTCTCTATAAAGGTATAAACTCTTCGTCAAGTGTTCTAAAATATGTTGTGGTGATTTGTGTTCTCCAAGTGTACCTATTAGTGCTCATCACAGGTTACAATGTTCAGCAACAATTCCGGCTCAAAACTTCACTTTTTGAGGATATTGGGTATAAATTTCTCCCATCCAATAGGGGTTACTGTCAGATCGGCAATTGTTTCCGTTTACACTACCAATAATGCGAAAGACAGCTTTATCAGAGAAAACAATCTAGTTTAAAAAATCTATATTTTGTTAAATAATCCGAAATATTTGTTCACAAAATTCGATACTTCTATCAAAATTCTCTGCAAAAAGTTCTGGCAGGTTATAAACCTTCTAGGGAAAATATTTTTCCGATGCAAAATATTCTGTACAGAACGTCTAGTGAAGTTGTTCCTTCATGCAAGTTCCAATGCAAAAGTTTTTGGAAATTTTTGTAGAACAAGCAATATATCCAGCGTCATTACGACCGCAGTAGCATTTACAAGGCGGCCGGACTTGAAGCGATGTTTTACGCTGCTTATGTCAGTTTGTGGTGAAGTCTGCATACCGTCGACCTGTTAAGAGGTGGATGGCCAGGGTGAACCTCATTGAATAAATGTCAAACGTAATCATGGTCACCGATCTTCATTAAAACTTCGATACGTTCTTGTTCACTTTGTTGAGCCATAACACGATAAAGTACATCAAGATTGAACATATCCTTCTCAAATATATGTGGCCTAAATTCTAACCTGAACTCCGTCCACCATTTCCTCCAAGCGAATAGGCCCCAATTCCTCCTCCTCACCGAAACCCAAATCAGTGCCAAAACAGCCACTAGTCACCTTAATTTCGCGGGGTATGAGCACCTTACTTCGTTCAGATTGCATGGAAGTGTGTGCGCATACGTCCGTAGCAATCTACCATGCACACGACTCCCCAATTTGGAAGCTGTAAGAAAAGACATACTTTGGATGAAACTCTCTCAGGGATGCAACTAAATTCATCTGTTGCATTTACCGGTCACCTACTGACAACAACTTTGTCCAGCTCTTCAACTACCTTTCTGAAAAAACCGACCATCTGATTTCTTAATATACGTTCTCCGAGGTCACTATTCTTGGTGACTTCAATGTCCATGATAAGGAATGGCTAGGATCTTCAAAAACTGATCCACAAAGGAGAGCAGCGGAGGCCTTCGCAGTCAGCAATTCTTTAGCCAATATGGTTCAGCAACCTACTTACTTTCCTCGCACCCAACACACAGTTTAAATCCCTTGCATCTCCTTCTTACTACAAAACCTGGATGCTATAAAACATCAGTCACCACCCCCCTTGGTTGCTCAGACCACGCCATGGTCACTGCTTCCTGCGCAATGCAACCCGAGGTCACATAGTCATCACATCTACGTATCGTTTGGCACTACAACTCCGCGAACTGGGACAAAATGCGGGATTACTTTTCCTCATTTCCCTGGGGGTTTGTCTGCTTCTCTCATCCTGACCCCTCTGATATCTCACAAAACATCACCGAAATCATCCAAGCTGGCATGGAATTATTTATTCCACCTACACAGATAACCTCTTCAGCCACTCAAACGCCCTGGTTCTCTAGATCCTGTGACAAGGACAGACCTGACAAGGTCAAAGCTCACAAAACGCTTCTACACAATCCCAGTCCAGAAAACCGTCAAGCATATAACGACGCAAGAAACCGCATTTTTTCTGAGGCAAAAAACTCGTTTAATAACCACATCTAAAACAAAGTCCTCTCAAGCTCCAACGGCAGCAAACCCTTCTGGATTCTTGCTAAATCTATTGGGGATAATTTGTGCATGAGCACGTTCCCACCGCTTGCTTCAGGGAATGAAATCGTTTCTACCGCTCTGGGCAAGGCTGAACTTTCAGCCTCGTTGTTTGCCGGCAATTCTACTATCATCCCACCTCCAAATGTTAAACCACCAACAGTCCCCAATGTCGCGTATAAAATGACGGATATCATTTTCAAAACTAAAAATGTGCAAAAGATGCTCTCTTCTCTTAATACCAGGAAAGCCTCTGGCCTTGACGAGATTCCAGCAATTGTTCTCAAAAAATGCGTACCAGAACTTGCTCCTGTCCTGATTCGACTGTTTCAGACATCTTACAATAGAGGCATGTTCCCTAGTAACTGTAAAACTGCTCGAGTACAATCCGTCCCCAAGAAAGGACCCAAAGTGCTTGCTAGCAATTACAGGCCTATTTATCTCCTTTTAGTCGTCTCTAGAGTGATGGAAAAGTATATAAACACCGAATTACTAAAATTTCTTGAAAAACACAGTCTAATCCACGACAGGCAGTATGGATTCCGTCAGCGCAGGTCAACTGCCGACCTCCTTTCCCTTGTCACCCATTCTTGGAACCACACGGTAAATCCCAGATTGTCGCTCTAGACATATCCAAAGCATTCGACCAGGTCTGGCACGCGCGCTGCTTAATAAACTTCCGGCCTATGGCCCACCAGCAAAACTCTGTACCTGGACAGCAAATTTTGTTTCCAACCGGAGCATTTCTGTTGTCGTGGATAGCCATTCCTCTAAACCGTATCCAATTAATACAGGAGTCCCTCAAGGTTCAGCTTTAGCCCTTACTTTGCTTCTCCTCCACATCAATGACCTCCTGTCTAGCACATCCAACCCAGTTCACAGTTACGCAGAAGACAGCAGCCTCCATTCAAATATACAATATTCTAAGCCTGTCTCTTTAGCCCAATTGGATGATGATCGCAGACTCATGGAGGGTTCTCTGTGAATCTCCAAAAAATATTAGACTGGGGAAGTAGAAATCTTGTACAATTCAACTCCACCAAATCTAAGTCTTGCTTTCTATCTCAAAAGAGATACACCAGCCCTAGACCCATCACAATGAACAACCAAGATATTCAAAGTAATGAGTCCTTTTCACTTGTTGGCATTTATGTGGATCCAAATCTCAATTGGCACCAACATGTCACATCAATTGCAAAGAGGAAATTATCTTTCCTCTTCTGGGCTCGCAAATACTTTTTACCAGCTAATCTCTATACCTTATATACTTCACAAATAAGGCCAAACCTCGAATACTGCTCCCACATCTGGGTTGACGCTGCCGCTTTTACACTCGCTATCTTGTACTCCATTCAGAAGAGAGCTATACGTCTCATCGGTGACCCTAACCTTACCCAAAGGCTGCCGTCTCTTGCCCACCGACGTGCCGTTGGGGACCTCTCTCTGTCTTATATATATATATATATATATATATATATATATATATATATATATATATATATATATATATATATATATATATATATATATATATATATCTTCACGGACACTGCTCAGAGGAGCTTTCTTTCATAGTTCCTTCACCTGCTGCCCCCAACAGATCTACCAGGGGAACAGAGAGGATGCACCCTTTTACTGTCGAAGTCACCAGACATAGAACATCCTGTTGTGCCCGCTCTTTTGTCCCGAGGACCAGGTTGTGGAATTCCTTGCCGGAACATGTTTTTCCTTCTCCTCCGAACCTCCAAACCTTCAAGTTTAGAATTAGCAAGTTGTCTCTTTAGGCTTATTTTAAACATTGCACTTTAGCGCTGAGCAATACACCCCTAAAATTTTATATGGCACGGGGGTCAAGTACCACGTAAATTTCTTTTCAACGGTGTCTTATTTTTTAATCTGAAGCAGCGGGCCCATACCATCAAAAGTACACTTAATAAGCTTTCCAAAAAATTGTCGCATGACCCAGGTTGCTATTTAAGAAATTAAAATGTTGTCATCTCCCAAAAGGGGTTGCTTCAAAAAGTGTCGACAATGCTACCAAAGAGTTGCAATAATCTATTATCCAATCCTACAAATTTTGAGTCTGATGTCTTTCACGGTTTTAAAGTTATGACCGTACTTATGCGCAACCCTGTATAATATATTCTTTTTCCAAACTAACGTCACTCGCACTAAATATAGTATTTATAGGTTCTTACATTACTTAGAAATTTATACGATTCGAGGTCTCATATCTAATTGTAAATTCAGTATCCCTGGTCTCATAAGTCAACTAGAAATTGCACCATTTCTGATCATACATATAAAATAATTTAAGAGAAGTGCAAATCTTATTTTAGCTTTACCGACGAAGCTCCAAAACAACCAGTTTTTCATTTTATTTGTTTTATTAATGAGATTATTTAATATTAACCTTCTACTATTGATGTGCCCAAACTGCAACTTAACCAATGATATGGTGCCGCTCGACATCAACCATTTAATTATTATATTGGCAAATGTCACTAAAAACCTGACAAGACTGAACGTATGAATTATTGAATGTATTAAAACCAAAAAATGTACCTTTTTAGTGAATTTTCTTAAAAAAAAATTCACTAATGAGGAGATCCCGACTTTTGAATTTTGAAAAAATTTCTTCAAATGAGCGCTAATTAGGCCCCCCACATATCCGGGGTCAGTTTCGATTTTTATATGTTATATATATATATATATATATATATATATATATATATATATATATATATATATATATATATATATATATATATATATATATATATATATATATAGTATTAAATTTTTGTGACGGTAATAGTGTTATTTATCAAAAAATTGTGGGAACGCCGTCAGTTGTAGAATAAAACTCTTTATTATAGGCCGAGCTTTCGGAAAAATTTATTCCTTTATCAAGGCTACAACATGGAAAGAAAAAAGTTTACAATTTACGTGGAAAAAATATAAAAGTTTAAAATACTTACATATAACATGAGTTTTACTAAACTATTTATCTAATAACAAACATAAAAAGAAAACCTTTTGATGAATTTGATTGAAGTCTAACAAATGCCAAACTGACATATAAAGCTAAATATTGTTTAATTGAATTTGTTTTTTGTTTTTGTCTAGGAAATATAAAAAGGGGTAGTGATTTCTAAAATTATTATCTTTCTTTAAGTTTATTAAATTTTCGTTAAAAGTAATTTCAAATTCTTCTAAACACATTCTTTTATTACTTAAGGTTTCGCAGTGTAAAATAGAAACATTACTGGCCATAATATAAATTTTAGTAATGTTTCTATTTTACACATGGTACGCATGTTTACGTCCTTATAGGTAAGCTACCTACCAAAATTTAGCTATGTAAGTCAAAAGACAAAAAAGTTATAGGCATTTAAAGAAAAATAAATTGGGGTTTTCCTCAAAACGTCGAAGTGGCGATTTAAAATGTCAAAATTGGCAACATTTAGGCAAATAACTTGAATCTAATACGGGCTATAGAAATAAAATGTCTCGAGAAGGATGTTTTACAAACCCTAAAGTCTTAATTTCAACCGTCATTGTCCTTCATTTTACTAAAATATTTGCAGAAAATTCATTTCAAATAGACCCTTTTTCTAATACTTGACAGTAGTCTTAGCTATAGAGTTTATCGTTTAATGGTATATAATTTTTGTCGAATTTTCGTAGAAAATCAATAAAGCTCAATATATCCGTTATTATATAATGATGAAAAATATGAAAAAAATTTGTATATATTAATTATAGGGTGTCTTGAGCTACATCTTAAAATAATATTTCTACAATCACAGGCTGGCCCATAAGTCGTTGGTGATACAAATTTCCTTTTTTTTAAATCAAACACGCCTTATGTTATTGCATTTTTGCATTTTCCATCGAGATATAATGCATGTTTGTAAGAAAAGAAATTCTAGACGCAGCAAGTGCGTTATGGTAGCAAATTTTGATCAAAAGTTTCATATTTGAACAGCTCAATTTGCTATTAACCCATAAGGTTGACCAAGAAACGTGTTTTCTCGGGAACACTTTAAGTTTACTTTTAGAAATTTTTGTACATTTTCACACAATAAAGTTATTTTGATGAAACATGGCACATTGTTTTTACTATATAGGTTATACTGGTAACCAAATTTGATGCCTGCTTTCTTAAAAAAACACACATATTTGTTATTAAAAACATTTTTATGAAAATTCACTACCATAACGCACTTGCTGCGTCCAGACTTATCTGTTTCTCTTTTTTTAATTTGGGAAAATGTAGGCTTATACGGACGTCATAACAATTATTCATTAATACGTCTAGAAACTTAGTGAGATGTAAGAGAAGCTTTTTACACGTGTCGCCATCTCGTTGCGGAACCAAGTAGTATGTTGTGGCGGCAGCTCCAGATAACACAGAATGTTAAAAAATAGAGACTGTGTACGGTTCTAATTGTGGTGAGAATACATCTAGCCTTACATGTTTATAAACTATTTGGGCGCAGCGTTGCGGTAGCTAATTTTCCTAGGAATTGGTTGCCTAAAAAAATTGATACTTAAATATGTAATAAAGGTTGAAGGAAATAACATTTCGGGACGCAGCAAGTGCGCTATAGTGGTGATTTTCATAATTGTACACTATTATATGGCATATCACCAAAATTAATACTTTAAACTTACACAGACCTTGACGATCGCTTTTAGACGTCCTAGTACGCGCACATGTGAAGAATTTTTTCGAATGTGTTACCATCGCAATATCTCTATTATCAAAAAAAATGTGTTCTAACTCCTTCTGTGAAAAATTCCCAAAACTCAATTTCCTTTGAAGCTACAAAATTACATTTTGCCATATCTGTAGATAGCGTAAGTCTCTTTAAACGAAACTTGTATTACGAATTTCACTAAAGTCACAAAAGATTTCCAGAAGGAACTTAATTTATTATTAGAAAAGTAAAGTAGCTGCCAAATTATAAACGTAGCAGTTATTTTTCCTTATTAATCACCAGAGTAATTTCGTCAACCTAATCAAACCGGTTTTCCAATATCAACAACAACAAAATGTCTGCTGAAAATTATAACTTCGGACTCAAAGGTGACAAATTTATTCAGGCGTTTTAAACAAAAATGGGAAATATCCCATTTGAAGTTGTAGTTCAAAACGTATGAGATCTTGCACTATTGTTTCTCCAAATGTCAAAATAACACGAAAAAAAACATATGTTCGTCGAGCTGGAAACGATCATGCAACCTTCTGCGTAGAAGACAAGCACGCTATCACTCAGCTATCTAAGGGTACGTTAACTAAGGTTTTATCTACATTAAACTTGACACCAGCTTAATATTTGGGATATTATATTAAAAGAATACGTAACAATTACTTACAGAATTGCTAGAATTGCCACTGAAACACATTCAACGACTCTTTCGCTTTTATATGACGTTAAATGTTTACGTTTAAAGATAAAAGAACCTATTTTAGAATCATTTTTATAGGGACTTGATTTGATTTTGTTTACAATGATACTATATTATGCTACACTTTCAGTCTAAAACCACAACATAATATATCTATGCCGTACTAAAACTTTATTTGGGGCCGTTCATCAAACTACAAATATAGTGTAATTTAAAAATTAATTGAATCGCCCAGTTAAATAATAATCATTTAGCAAATTTTTAATTTCATGTCGTCTGTCATTTGCGATATTTGTGGCCGAGATTTTACGATTGTTGGTTCAGATAGTATGTTTTGTGCCTATTATTTATTTGGTTTGATTACCGTTGACGTATGGTTTATTCCTGTGGTATGAATCATTCTACGAGTGGCAATTAACTACTACGGCTGTTAGTAATTGAACTTTAACCACTAAGTCGTTTCGACGCATGTCCTTCAGATTTTTTTTTTTGGGATAAAACTCTAAATATTGTGTACCAAATTACCTAAAATTCACAACATAGGTTTACTTACATGATTTCTAGCAACGTGTAAAGTAGCATTCCAGTTACTTTGAAATATAACGTTTTCAAAATTATTTTTGGGAGAAAAAATGTTCGTTATAGCTGATGTACGAACTCGTCCATGATCTTAATACAATGAAGGTATGTGCCAAGTTTCGGTCAAATCAGTGGTGTATTTTTTTGAATTATCGCTCGGGGATACACACGCGCACACACACACATACATATATATATATATATATATAT
Source organism: Tillus elongatus (assembly GCA_964006375.1). Lineage (NCBI taxonomy): Eukaryota > Metazoa > Arthropoda > Insecta > Coleoptera > Cleridae > Tillus > Tillus elongatus. Next base: position 111,310,639 of record OZ023267.1, on the reverse strand, counting down.
ATATATATATATATATATATATATATATATATATATATATATATATATATAATTTTAACAGATGGTGGTTTGGGATTCTACGGTCCCAAAGTCGCGGTCATCTAAAGAAATTTTTTGAAAAGCTTTTCAACGTTACCTTCTATTAGCGACGTTTTCTTAATGAAAATTCCCTAATATGAAAAAGAATCTGCTAAAAAGGTAAACATAGATATACTGTGTGAAATAGCCAAATGGAGTAAACTTAGTATTAAATATAGACTAGCATCTATTTCTCTGGCTTCACAAATGTCTGTTTTCTTTTAGTGACTTTTCGTAGAAAAAAATACTTATTACTAATAAGAAGATTCCGGCTTCTGAACTTTGATTTTTTTTCAAATTGGCGCGAACTAGGGGCCCCAGAACCCATCTCTGTCAGGGTCAGTTTAAGTTTGTACATATATTTATATACAGGTGTCCCGTATCGATCGTTATATTCAAATTTTGTGAACATATAGTTTAATTCTAAAGACAAAAACACCAAAAGTGGTTACAAAAGAAGCCACAAGCCTAAGAAATTATTATAAGATTTAAATTCTAAAACCAAACAAATCGTAACTTATTCAACACATTTTAAGTCCATCATCTATTGAATATGCCCTCCTTCTTGCTGAATACAAGTTTGTGCTCGTATGCCAATGGATGAAGTGACAATTCTTATTTCACCCTGGTTTTCTCTTTTTGTTGGGCAGCTTGCTGAATACGCTACAGCTTGCTGAATACGCTACAGCAAATATTCTCTCTTTTTTTAAATTTGTACCAATGCGGATTGTTGCTTACAGTTTCTTCGTGGCCAGATTCTGCCAGAGCTCATTTTTTGTCCCCTAATCTCGCCAATATTCAACACTTGTCAGATAACATTTGGATTTAGTATCAGCATGATGGTGCTCCACCTCATTATACCGTTGAGGTCAAACAATGTCTAATTCAAGTATTTCCGCAGAGATAGGTGGGGAGGAGAGGGTACACAGAAAGCCGGCGCCGTCACCAGATTTAACCAAATTGGACTATTAGCTTTGGGGTCATTTAAAGTCGGTGGTTTACAAAAACGTTCATCAAGCATTACCGGAGCTGGAAGGTCTAATCATGGCTTCCGCTCACGAAATAAGAGCAGAAAATATTCAAAACATTTTAAGGTGAATTATCGATAGATTGGGATATTATCAGGCCGCTGAGGGTTTTTAATTTGATCATTTGCTGTAAGTCATTTTCATTTATTTATATACTTTATTTCATTTTCAGTGTATTGCTTTCAATTTTCTTCTTAAACTTTAAATATTTTATAGTATGTAAGTGCGTAGTATCCAGGTGTATCTAGTTCTCTTAGTTACACAGATTCTGCACAACATATTAGTGATGGGAAAAACTGTTAAATTGCTTAAACAGGTCGCAACTGTTACTGATATTTAGAAAAAACAGTTAAATATAACAGGTTGAAATAACAGTATGAACTATGAATTATTAAGAATTCCACGTAGACGTAGTAACAGTAGCTGAACCCGTCCGATGGTGTAGTTGGGTAATGTTTAAAATAAAAAATATTATTGTATTATGTTTAAAACAATTAATTATTTTTTTATTAAAAAAATGATGGAGGTTGTTTTTTGGGTATTCATCACTAATAATAATTTGGTAAAAAATTCAACAATGCAGAATTTCTTTCGAATTTTCTTTACTAATTAAGTATTAGTTAAGCATTGAGCTTGAAAACCTTTATAGCCGTCTTCTCCTTGAAAATGAGACTTATATGAAATATATGAATTATTGTAAGCAAAAAATAAAATAAATATTTTTTTTAATTGAAACTATTTTTTTCTCTCTACCTATAGGGCGAAGTGTGTCTGGTTTCAACTATACCGGGTACAGGGAATATTTTTATAATTTCATTAAAATTGGTACTGTTTCTGAGATTTTTTAAGTTTCAGCGATTTTTTATTTTGCAGTAGTAATAAAAAAAGATGTTTAAAATCGGACCCATTTCTTAGATTTCCAAAGTGAAAAGTAAAAAGGAATATTGATTTATTAGTTACATAAGGCAAAGAAGAATGAGCAAAGAAACTACCTAATATAATATAATACCTAAGGACTCACGTTAAAGCATAACTGTACGTTTGTATACATATCAGTTTTTTCTTAAAACAAAAATGCCATCTGCATATCGAGTTATCTAATGAAGATTGAGTTTACGTCAACGACTGTGATAATTTTTTTATATAGGCGGTGACCTGATTTTATTTTTACAGTGATATACTTCATTTTTAATAACTTTCAGTTCCTACATATACAGCCTTTCACATATTGAAAAATTAAGAACGAATTTTTTAGCGACCATAAATGTCAGAAGTGAAGGAAACTTAGCTCACTTTTTACAAGCATGACTTGTAATATTAATAAAATGAGGTAATATAAAAGGTGTTCCATTTGAATAATGAAAGTTGATGGAGTTTCCGCAAAACCGGGAGCTCCAACATGCTGCACCTCTCATAAAATTTCGGTAAAGAAATTTGCCTTTATTCTGCACATATGGTTCTTTATTACATTACGCTTTTATTTTTTGTTAGAAGGATCTCTAGTTACATTTTCGATTCTCGGTTCATCGCCGGTGACTCACCGGTCATCTTAATCAGTACGCTTTTATAAACTGTGCAAACAACGAACCGCTTTTGCCTAGAAATGGAGATCCACTTAAATGGTGGAAAATTCATTCTTATGAATAACCACATTTAAGTAAAATGGTGAAGGAGAAGTTCGGGACTGTCGCTACGTCTGTTCCGTGCGAAAGACTTTTTTCTAAAACAGGACAAATTTTAAGTGACCGCCGTAACAGACTTTCGTCGACCAAAGTCAGTCAAATAATGTTCATCAACAAAAACTCAGAACTTTAAAAGGGTTTTGTTAGAAAAGTATTTTTAAGTGTAAGATAATTTTTCTCAAAGAAAAAAAGAAACATCGTTGATTTTATTTACATTTTTCATATTTTGTGTTTGTTTATAAATTGTAAATATATGTGTGTGTTTTGTGTGAATCAACAACCTGTCAAAATTTAACAGTTTCATTGTACCGACGACCCTACGTTCCCAAAGCTGTGAGCACACTAGTATAAAGTAGTATGTTATGAAGTAAAGTCCGCTCTATATACTCTATACCCCATTCTCATGTTCATTCATCCTGTTATAACAGTTGCGGATGAAAACAGAAGTTGATTCATCGTAGCTAGTTGCAGTGCAACAGAAACAGATACGACTCCGAGTTCTAGTGTAAAGCGCAACAGTATCCCCACCCCTGTACCTGTTATTTGTATATATCCATAACAGGTTGTTACTGTTGCGGCTCGACAACAGTTAAAAAATAACAAACTGTTAAATAACAACCCATCACTAAAACATATTACACCTCTCGTTTCCAGTAGGTTAAATAAGTTTCTTGGCCAGGTAGACTTTGAGATATAACAAATTCTGTCACAATGTATTTCGCTGAATATATCGCAAGCTTTTTACAAAAGTATGTTTCTTTTCTCAAAACCAACAATCATAAATAGTAAAAATCCGTCACGTTTATTGGCACCCCATGATTCGGTTTTTATCATTTTCTAAAAAAAACATCAAATCCAAGATGTCTATTGGTATTGTTTATATATATATATATATATATATATATATATATATATATATATATATATATATATATATATTTATATATATATATATATATATATAAATATATATATATATATATATATATATATATATATATATATATATATATATATATATATATATATATATATATATATATATATATATATATATATATATATATATATATATATATATATATATATAGATATATATATATATATATATATATATATATATATATATATATACTGTTTATTATAGTTTTATGAGTTATAGGTTAGTTTTTATAGAGATGTGTAGAAATTTCTTACATCAAATATGACTTATACGAATCAAATATGTATGATTATTAATATATATGTAAATCAGTGCTCTCTTACCTTATTTATTCCATTTTTTATGTTATCTATGCATCGCCATGCTCTTATCTCAGGTTATTATTATAGAGCTCAAAGTCCTACCTTTCTTTCTTTTGTTTGATTATTAAAAACTTTTATTATTCTTTTATTTTCATTTGAAATGAGTGAAATTTTAAAACAGTTTGATTTCTTTAACCTGAATGATTCTCACACATATACCGACAAAAATATGTATACAATGATTTTCCTTTTTTATTTACTGGTAAACAATAATATAACTTTATTCCATTTTTATATATGTTACAAGAAGTATTCCTACAACTTAATTAAATTCCTTAGCTATTGTTATTAATGAAAGCTAAACTTGTGACTCCCCAATATTTTTGGCCAATATCTTTTCCAAAATTTTACTATCAAATTTTACTAATTTAGATACTAAAGATACTAAAGACTTATTAAATTTAATTGATCAATTTTTTTTATATGTACAGTATTGCAATACCTTGATATTCAGTCATATTTTTATGGGGCCTAATACTAGGCATTCCTCTTGGCTGACTTGGTGTAGTATAGCTTGTATACCCGCTGAATCTTTTAATGTATGTGGAGCTAGATGATCGCTCCTACAGTGGTGGTTTTTTTAACTACTATTGCAAAGAAATATATAGGTTGTTGAGTTTACTGTTTTGTTGTTTTTATATTTTGGAGAAAATAGCTTTATATATATATATATATATATATATATATATATATATATATATATATATATATATCGATATATTCACTTGAAGGTGGTTTTACTCCTGTATATCTAATACCAAGTTATTTCTTTACTTGAAAACGTAAGTATTTTATAATTAGCTTTGTAAAAACTCACTTTTTTAAATTCTTCTAGGCCCTTGGCTGACCAACTTCTATTATTATTTGTATTACACTTGAAATTCAAACTGTTTTTATCAATTTTGTCAAGAAATTCTTAATCGCTGCTTTTTCTTTCCAGTCTCATCAAAAAGTCCACACAGTCGTTACACGTTAGTGTGCTAAAATTTGTATACTATTAAGGGCAATTACGATCAAAAACGAGGGCTATATTTTAAAGAAAGTCACTCTGTACTAAAACTCGATATATTTCGCTAGGAGTTCCTAGCATCTTCAGGAGCAAGCACTGTAACTAATTGTAAAAGCAAGGCCTAAACATTGAAAACAGGGTAATTCTGCCACAAAGACATGCTAAAAAACAACAAGGCAATCCTTACATTACATGAAAAACTCACGCAAACATTTCTACTTTCAAAACATTCAAAGCTAGTCATGAAAAAGTATAAAAAGTTGTCATTAATGTTAAAAAACTAAAAAAGCTTTGAAAAATTCGCGTGTAACAAAATGGACACCTAACCCCATTTTTTCCCGTTAGGATTGTCCTATATATATATATATATATATATATATATATATATATATATATATATATATATATATATATATATATATGTATATATATGTATATATATATATATATATATATATATATATATATATATATATATATATATATATATATATATATATATAAGCTGACCCTGAAAATGGGTTCCAAAGGCCCTAGTTCGAGCTCATTTCAACAAATTTTCTGAAACTCTTACCATCGATACCTCTCTATTAGTGATTTTTTTCTTAATGAAAATTCATTAAAATGGGAATATCGTTGGAAACGCTAATTGATGATGAATTAAAAAATGTATAAATATATAGGGTGTTCCATTTAAGAAAAATAACGCTAAACGTGCTCTAGTTTGGCAAATTGTCCTGTACATCTGTAAATACTTACGGAATGTGCTCATTTGTATATCACATCAATTCATGTAAAAAGGTTCCTCAAAATCAGTTTTGTAGGGCAGTTATGGACTTTGACGCACTAATGAGTCAACCTGGATATATTTACATTTTGCATTTGCAAATGTGGCGCACGTGTAGTAGATTATGCAGAGTAACCAAAAGTCTGTGGCCGATGGAATGTCATAATTACCGATACCATCACCCACCATATTTACATGTGTATCAATTTAAATAATACTAATACTGTTAGTTTCTTCGTGTTGCTTGTAACTTCTATGATTTTTGTAATTAACTGCTAAATATACAAGACAATTACTGTTGAGAAATTGACTTGATTTGGTATTACCCTGAAAAGATAACCTTAAGACGTCAAATCGGTATTACGTATTAGTTGAGGCTGAATACGATCCCAATCCACTTTTTACCTTTATGTTTACTGCAAACTAAAACACCATTTTTCCGCTTTAAAAACTTATATCCTAAGCTGTTGGCTTTGGATTTATCGCTAAACTGTTGAAGGAATTTTAAAAACACGACTCTTCCATCGCATTTTTGATGACAAAGTTTCTCAACTTTTAATATACTTTCCGTTTCAAAAGTATACTGTAAGCTACAGGAGCACCTTCCAAGTTTCTATTTCCGATCATTGTGATAAACTATAAAATACTTTAAGCGCTAATGCAAACGAAATAAAACCGACGAAAAGTTTAACTTCTGCAGCATTAGAAATGCATTTTATTATTTTCAGTCTTCTCGCAGCAAGCGAGTTACAGTAACCAATTGTTATTAAAAGGGTTTTAATGATAAAAAGATATTAGATTTGACATAGTGGAAACATGTACCAAATTTCATTAAAATAGTTTTACTATTCGCGGATATGCGGAATTTCTGACTTAGAGCCCTTGATGAAAAACTGGTTCAATCAAAGAGTGATTTTTAGCAAAATTCGCTTAAATAAAATTTCATTTCGGGAGAGGTAAGGACTTACGAATTTTCGAAAAACTTTTTCAAATTGGCTCGAAGTACAGCTCCTAGAACCCATATCTGAGATCAGTTTCAGACTTTGTATGTTATATATATATATATATATATATATATATATATATATATATATATATATATATATATAAGGAGAAGGGTTAAGGGCAAATCCGCAAGGAGACAACCGCATACACGTGTTTCAAGCTTATTAGCCATCATCAGTACGGTATAGCCAGGTGAAGATGGGAACACTCTGGATGAAGATGCAAAAGTACACGGAGTCACAACAGGCAACCAATGCACATTTGCAGCAACATTTGGAAGACCCTCAATCCGAGGGAAACAACCAAAAAAGCCACGGAGGCAAAGAAATCACCTGCGTGAGCATCCCGAAGCCCAGGTAGTTATACTAACTATAAAAGGATTTATAATAGAGTGTTCCCATCTTCACCTGGCTATACCGTACTGATGATGGCTAATAAGCTTGAAACAAGTGTATGCGGTTGTCTCCTTGCGGCTTTGCCCTTAACCCTTCTCTTTGTATAGTACAGAAATGCCGTGTTATAAATCATTTTATAGTTAGTATATATATATATATATATATATATATATATATATATATATATATATATATATATATATATATATATATATATATATATATATATATATATATATATTTCAAAAAATTGTGGGAAAGCCGTCAGTTGTAGAATAAAACTCTTTATTATATGCCGAGCTTTCGGAAAAATTTATTCCTTTATCAAGGCTACAGCATGGAAAGAAAAAAAGGTTTACAATTTACTTGGGGAAAATATAAACGTTTAAAATACTTACATATAACGTGAGTTCTACTAAACTAATTATGCAATAACAATGAAAAGAAAACCTTTTTATGAATTTGAGTGAAGTCGAAAAGTGCCAAACTGACATATAACGCTAACTATTGTCTAATTGAATTTGTTTTTTGTTTTTGTCTAGGAAATATAAATAGGGGTAGTGATTTCTAAAATTATTATCTTTCTTTAGGTTTATTAAATTGTCGTTAAAAGTATTTTCACATTCTTCTAAACACATTCTTTTATTACTTAAGTTTTCACAGTGTAAAATAGAAACATTACTAAAATTTATATTATGGCCAGTGTCGAGATTATGTTCTGACAGAGCGCAAGTTCTTTTTTGTAAACGTATGTCACTTTTGTGCTGTGTTAACCTATCTTTAAGGACTCTGCTTGTTTGGCCAATGTATCTTAAACTACAGTAATTACATGGAATACAATATACCACTCCAGACACTTTGGAAATTTTATCCTTACTTTTGAGTTTACTGAAAATGTTGTTAATTGTTTTTGAATATCGAAACGTTATTTTAAAATTGGTTTCATCTTTAAATATAAACTTTAACCTACTGGAAATACTTTTAATGTATTGGATTGATATGTAAAAAAGTTAGATATTTCCGAACTCGAAATTATATGGGTGTTATGTCTGTCAAATAAATTTGATGCTGTTTGTAGAGATTGTCTTGTATTGGTGATTGTTTGAACAATTGTATAAAAGTTTATTAAGTAGTTTGGGAGGATAAGAGTTGTCAACAAAAATATTAAAAAGTTTTCTTAAATTTGTTTCGTAGAAAGAAGGATGGCATATCTTTAATATTCTATTTTTTAAACCTAAGAAAATGTTAATTTTAGTTTTAAATAAATGATCTGAATGAAAATTAATATATCTTTGAGAATTAGTTGGTTTTATATACCAATCTAAAATTATGTTGTTATCGTTTGTTCTAAATAATTTCGCATCTAAGAATGGTACACTGTTATCTGTTTCCTCTTCTAATGTAAATACAATAAATTGGTTGATGGAATTGAAAACCTCTAAAATGTGTGTTGTTGAATTTAGAGGAATACTACAAATAATGTCATCAAGATATTTAAAAAAAAAAGAATATTGAAATTTAATTTTGGTATACATGTTTCAAGCAAATCATCTATAATGTATTGTGCAATAATTGGAGAGATACAAGCACCCATTGGAGTTCCAAATTTTTTTATAATATGTGTTTTCAAAAACAAAATAGCTTGAGTTAAAAATAAAATCAACTATTTCAAAAAATGTATTTTTTGGAAATGTTTCTAGAGAAATAGAAACCCATCTTTTATCAATGCTATCTTCAAAGAGTTGAAGTGGTATGTTAGTAAAAAGTGAAACAATATCAAGACTCACAATTACATAATTATCTGGAATTGTAGCATCCTTTATAAATTTCATTTCTGAACGTCACACCGTCTGGGATTACCATAATTAAACGTTGAATGAAACAGCTTCTCGTCCAGACACCAAAAATTTATTTCAGATCTTTTTCTTACACCCGACGCGTTTCGACACTCCAAGAGGTCATCTTCAGGCGATAAATTTGAACAATTCTCAAAAAATTGTGAAAAAAATGTGAACATAATGGCCGCCCTTCATCATGGCTGTTAAAAATCGCCGATCTTTTGCATTGATTTTTGTTCTTGAAGACAATTTTCTGGCATTATGCAGATGTAGTGTTGCATGGCACCTGGCACAATGGATGAAGTTGTGACCTGTTACAACCTTCATGTATAGTTTCGAGTTCAATTTTTTGAGAATTGTTCAAACTTATCCCCTGAAGATGACCTCTTGGAGTGTCGAAAGGCGTCGGGTGTAAGAAAAAGATCTGAAATAAATTTTGGTGTCTGGACGAGAAGCTGTTTCATTCAACGTTTAATCCTTTATAAAATCTGAAAAGTGAAAAGAGTCTCTTTTGTAATACTCATTGTTTATATTGTAAGCTTTTGTTAAAATTTCTGTACAATCACTACCCCTATTTATATTTCCTAGACAAAAACAAAAAACAAATTCCATTAGACAATAGTTAGCGTTATATGTCAGTTTGGCACTTTTCGACTTCACTCAAATTCATAAAAAGATTTTCTTTTCATTTTTGTTATTCCATGATTAGTTTAGTAGAACTCACGTTATATGTGAGTATTTTAAACTTTTATATTTTCCCCAAGTAAATTATAAACCTTTTTCTCTTTCCATGTTGTAGCCTTGATAAAGTAATAAATTTTTTCGAAAGCTCGGCCTATAATAACGAGTTTTATTCTACAACTGACGGCTTTCCCACAATTTTTTGAAAAATAACACTACTACCGTCACAAAAATTTATATACATATATATCGTACAGTCAGTATATATATATATATATATATATATATATATATATATATATATATATATATATATATATATATATATATATATATATATATATATATATATACTGACTGTACGAGGGCAAGAATATGCAACCCCCTAATATTCATAACACCCGTATTTGAGTTGTATAATAATTTTGTACAACAATTAACTGTTTTGTTTAGTATAGTTCTTAGGGTGAAATTCTATGTTATTCAAAGCGGTTTTATCGTCGCTTTTTAAGCTGATCCCCAACAGGATATTCCGCATAGCAATGTGGACGCTGCCAGACTATCATAAACGTTAAGAAAAGTATTAATTGAGATTATCTCTCGCAAAACGTAAAAAACATGGATAACTTTACGTAGCCTAGTATTTAGATATTCTATGTGCGTTTGCCAATTTAAATTCTTATCTATCATAACACCGAGGTACTTTAGACTATCTACACTGTTGACGAGTTTAGTATGTCCAGGGATAACTATATCGGGCATTGTTTCAAGTGCAGCGGATGTTAGAGAGAATGTAATAGACTTTGTTTCCTTGACGTTAAGATACAAACTATCATGATTCAGCTTAAGGTTGAGCTTACCAATTAATAGAGCCGCACTGAGAATTGTCTTGGGCCAGTTACTCGCACCACAGAGTAGAACTGTATCGTCTCCGTATGAAATCAATGATACATTATCGTCGTCAAAACATGCCAGACCATCATTGATGTATATCAGAAACAAAATTGGACCCAAAATTGTTCCTTGTGCGACTCCTCTTTTTATTAGTAATGGTCCGTTCGTGTGGTTATCTCATTTCACTACTTGTTGCCTATTTTTCAAATTGTTTTCAAACAAACCCAACGTGACTCCCATAAAACTAATATTTTCTAATTTAGTCCAAAGAGTTGGGTGGGATACCATGACAAAAGCATTCTGAAGATCAATAAAGACTCGATGACTTTCTCGTTGTTTTCAAATTTGCCCTCAATAGTTGTCTTTAGTTTATGGAGTACATTTTCTGTAGATAAACCTGTTATAAAACCATACTGATTCTGGGAGGGAATACCAAATTTCTCGAGAAAGCCAATCACTCTTTTTTGGGCAGAAAAATCTTTGCGAAGGTATCTATTAGACTAATGCGTCTATAATTTTCCATTAGTAGTTGGTCCCCTGTTTTATATATTGACATAACAACACTTTTCTTTTTAATTGGAGTGGGATTTTTGCCTTTCTTATAGCGTTTCCCACTAAAATTCTTGTTTCCTGTCCTGTCCTGTCCTGTCCTGTCCTTTCCCGAAACCAATAAACAATTCGTTAAAGGATTAAGCAATTAGTGTATCGTTTTTAGTGGTTGGACGATTCGATAATTTTACTGAGGTAATTATCTGCACCTCTTTCTTTGGCCTCTTTGCTGTTTCGTTAAACGCATTCCAAACCCTGCTTTTATTTTTTTCTGCAAATAAGATTTTATAGTAATTATTCTTTGTCTCCCTAATCAAATTTGTTAACTTGTTCTTATAGATTTTATACTGAGTTTATAAAGCTTGGTTATTTTATATTCAAGCCACTTTCATCTCAATTTTTCTCTCATTCTAATCGAGCTGATTAACTCGTTTGTTAACCAATGTTGCTTATTTTTTTGCTTTTTTGCTTTTTTGCTTTTTTACGCTCTGTTAATAGCGCTAGTAAATATAGCTGTAAGGTGGTCAGTCATCATCTGTACATTATCCATACCCTGGAAAAAAACTCAGTCTTCTGATGTTAAGTATTGAATACATTTTTCCCTATCCACAACGTTTTTAGTTTTAATTTTAGTATGAGTTTCGTCAAACTTCAGGCTACCATCTGCATTATTTTAGACAACAAAATCCACAAAGCAGCTCTAGTGAGCCGTGACTATTATGCAGGACACAAGGCCTGATTGATATTTCCGACCTCTTGTATTGCTTTGCAATACTTTTGCCCAACCTAACAAACATTTGATCTAAACATGTCTCAGAATCAATGATTACTCTAGTTGGTAAATTTTTCTGTGACACATATCCATATTTCTCAAAAATATTTAAGTACTTTGTATTAGTAGGAGTTTTTAAGTTTAATATGTCAATATTTATATCTCCAGCTATTATGTCAATGACAAAATTTCTTTTTTGTCTAAAAATGCACTGAAATTATCTTGCTAAATATCTGCACTTGATGATGGTGACCTATACATACCAATAATACTAATATAAGACTTTCTATGGAATCTTACAACTGAGCTAACAGATGTAACTTATACAAACTTTATTTTACTAATTTCTGCCTTGTAGCAGCTTTTTACGTACGTAATAACGCCATTATATTGATTGCATTTACTTTTACCTCGACCTTTACTATAAACCACATCAAAATCCTCAATCATAGTAACATTCATATCAGGCACAAACCAGGTCTCACTCAGAATTATGCAGTAAGGTTTATTTCTTTGACAATCCTTTAGAAAAACTAAAAACGAATCAAAATGTTTTCTTATACATCTCACTTTCATGTGCATAACTTAGAAACCCATTCCATTTGTAGTAGTAATTTCATTATCAAAACTTTCCAAAGTTACATACCTTGTAGGTTCATTAAATTCGCATGCATTGAAAACATCTAAAAATTCATCAACCTCATTCATATCTTATATCTTTACTTATATTTGCAGTATGTGTGCGCCAAAAGACAAAAGACATTAAGACACGCAAAAAAATTACTAATATTTTTAGTTAGCAACAGACGATCAGATATCCTCGCAGCATAAATTTACAAAAATAATCTGTAATAATAATTAACGGAAATAAGAGAAAAACACAATAAAGCAACCCTGATATAACTTTGATTCAGCGGTTTTGAGAGACAAAAAGCTTATTAACAAACCAACATAAATTACTTTTATAATATAATATATCTTCTTTTCAGTTCCTTGGAACAAAGCAAATAAGTATTATTTTTCTTATTAGTATAATTTAAATTGTTATTCTCTTTTTATTCCCAGATAAGATAGCTGAGTCACTGGTAACTCCAATAACTTCAACCCACCTATAATGGTAATTATATCAATTTATTTACAATTATATGATATACAGTGTGTCCAAGATAGGGAAGGCCACTATCGGGATCTCGAAAACGGTAGCAGATATAGACTTGGTTAAATGGGAGAAAAGTTGCGCACTCAAGAGCCCAAGAGTCTGTTACACCTCTCGAAAATTGTTTGGGTTCTAAATTATTTTGAAAATTTTTAGATTTTTCGCTTTTACATATTATTTTTTTCTGGTTTTAATGTTGCACCTACATTAATACCAATGACACTTCACCACAGCAACTTTTCATTTTCTTTAACGTACCATTGCTAATTTTTGAATCCGATGTTTTGTCTTTGCGGGACCATCATCAACTTTTTTGTTAAATACGGCCCTCATTTTCTGATATCATATTCTAAAAGCCCTTTTTATTTCAAATTCAGCGATGGGTAACACTTTCTGGTTTAGTATGATTTTAGTCCTTCTTTCGACCGTAATCAAGAAAATTACTATTACGGACCTGTACAACTGGCGTTTAGTAATAATGCATTAGATGAATTAAAGCAATAATTTAATGGAATAAACACAAAACAAATAAAATTACATACAAGAAGACCTAAACATTTAAACAAAACAACTAAATTTAGAGCCTATGTTCAAATAAACTATTTTAAAAGCACATTTAGCACCTTCTATCTGTCGATTCTAAAATCCTAGTCAACATTTGTGAAGTAATACTGGCAAATGCTTTCAGAACTAACCTCCTCAGATCTTGTTCTGTGGAAAAATTTTGCTGATATACATGATTCTTAACGTATCCTCATACGAACAAATCAGGCAGGGTTATATATGGCAAACGCACTGGCTAGGGTGTTTCCGAATACGTGCTGATTACCTTATCTGGAAATCTCCTTGAAAGATATTCCCGAACCGCTCTGGATTTATGTGCAGGTGCCCCATCCTGCTGTATCGAACAGTATCGAACTCTCTTCAGTGGCATGTTATCGAGAGCATCCTTTAAATCGTTTTGTATAAAACTAAGTAACGCTCTGTTGTTAAGGTATATTGGTAAATAAACGGTACTACAATCGTTGTACCAAAGATGTCAGCCTATATATTAAAAGCAAAACGGTGTTGATGCCTCGACGTTTTGTTTGAGCGCTGATTGGCTTCAGACCAGAAATGAACATTTATTTTATTGAAAATACCATTACTCGTAATCATGCTTTCATCAGACCATATTATTTGACATGGAAAATTAATATTTTCCTTGAATTTTATTGTGTACCACTCACAGAATGAGCGATGTCCTTTTAAATCATCTGGTCCGAGTCTTGACAAATTCTGTACTTGTACGGATGTAATTTTTGTTTTCGAAAAATAAAAATTGCCGTTGATTTTGATATACCAACGTTTCGTTCAATCCGCCGGACCGGACAACCATATTCTTTAAGGTTTGTCACTAATTTGCTATTAGTCCTTTTATTTGGCTGTCTTCTTTCAGGATATTTCTGCAGATACATACGTTTCGCAACAAAATAATTTCGGTTAGATGAAATGAAACATGCAAACATGTCAAATTTTTCTTCGTTAAAAAACATATTTACTAGAAAGAGTTACTAATTAATACACAATAAATAAAACAAGAAACATGTGGCAAAAATTTATGTTACTGTCACTCCCAATACGGCTATTGTCACAGCCATTTATTTTACAAATCATACTTTTGTCTTTTTCATGTAAGTTTATTTGTTTTGTGTTTAGTTCATTAAATTATTGCCTCAATTCATCCATTGGATTATTATAAAACGCCTAAATGACATAAAGTGTTAATTGATATAGCTAGTAGTTTAGTAGTTAAGTTTAAAAGGTATGTACAGGTCCGTAATAGGAAGTTTCTTCATTAAGGTCGAAAAAAGAATAAAATGGTACCAAAAGGGTGACACATCGCTGAATTTTGAATAAAAAGGGCTTTTAGAATATGATTTCAAAAAATGAGGGCCGTATTTAAAACAACAAAACGCCGGATTCAAAAGTTAGCAATGCTACGTTAGAGCAAATGAAAAGTTGGAGTAGTGTCATGGGTATTGGCGCAGGTCCACCATTAAGGCCAGCAAAAAATAATGTGTAATATCAAATTTTTTTCTTCTCCACATCAATGATCTCTCTAGCACATCCAACCCAGTTCACAGTTACGCGGATGACAACACCCTCAACTCAAATATACAATATTCTAAGCCTGTCTCTTTAGCCCAATTAGATGAGGATCGCAGACTCATGGAGGGTTCTGTCTCTGTGGATCTCCAAAAATATTAGACTGGGGAAGTAGAAATCCTATACAATTCAACTCCACCAAATCTCAGTCTTGCTTTCTATTTCATAAGAGATACACCAGCCCCAGACCCATCACAATGAACAACCAAGTTATTCAAAGTAATGAGTCCTTTTCACTTGTTGGAGTTTCTGTGGATCGAAAGCTCAATTGGCACCAACATTTCACATCAATTGCAGAAGCGGCTGCTAAGAAATTAGGTTTCCTCTTCCGGGGTCGCAAATGCTTTTCACAATCTAATCTCTATACCTTATATACCTCACAAATAAGGCCAAACCTCTAATACTGCTCCCACATCTGAGGTGCCGCTGCCGCTTCTACACTCGCTATCATGGACTCTATTCAGAAGAGAGCGATACGTCTCATTGGTGATCCTACCCCCGCCCAAAGGCTGCCATCCCTTGCCCACCGACGTGCCGTTGATGAACTCTCTTTCTTTTATAGATATCTGCACGGGCACTGCTCAGAGAACCTTTCTTCCATAGTTCCTCCACCTGTTGCCCCTAACAGATCTACCAGGGGAACAGAGCGAATACACCCTTTTACTGTCCAGGTCATTAGACATAGAACATCTTGTTATGCCCGCTCTTTTGTCCCGAGGACTTCCAAGTTTTGGAACTCCTTGCCGGCACAGATTTTTCCTTCTCCTCCGAACCTTCAAGTCCAGAATTAACAAGTTGCCTTTTTCCCCCTTGTCAACACCCACGGTACGATAGTATTTAGGCTGTGAGTCCTCGTGGTGCGTTGTTGGAATAAAAATAAATAATTTTTTTGAAAAAATCGAGGGATGACACCCCAGCCCAGGGGGGTAAAGTTGGGCTATACTTTTTGTGTCAGAAATTGTCCTCCTCACACGCAAACTTGACGTACTTCAGGTTTGTTCGACAAAATCTTTTCCTGGCAGTCATGGCTACCAGCTTGTTTTCAATGGGCTACCCTACACACATACATACACACACGTATATATATATATATATATATATATATATATATATATATATATACAGACCGGTTTCATCCTTCTTATGTACTCTTCAATATGCCACGCCTGCGCTCCAACAAGTCTGCCTGCAGCAATTATCATTTGTGATGTTTCTATTACAGTAGAAGTGAAACAACAGACATGAGTTATTGAAATATAATAAACTTTTCTACCTTCCATATAAAATAGGAGTATTGTTACCACTTTCATTGATAATACACTCCCAATTACCAATTGCCACTACCAATTTCAAGATATATCAAATTCAGTAATACATACTCACACATGTAAACTAAATTCACTATAAATTTATAATCATGAACCCAAAATAACAATTGATAAAGGAGTCAAATGTAGAAGGTCTAAAGGCCTGAAGGATCATTCATAACATGGTATAGTACAAAAGTAAATAGACGATAAGTCAAATTGTATTACAACACCCGACCAAATATGGATACTTAATTAATTCGGTTGGTCTGCAGACTATTGTGTTGTTAATAAAACAAGAAATACAATAATGAAATAATACAAGAGCCACTCTGCTAATTTTGATACACACAAAAGGGCAACTGAACTGTTTCAGTGTATTCAATTAGATATCTTCAAAATGATCCTTAACCCCTACTTCAATACATTGACTTCTCTGTGTTTTCATCGATAATAATCATATCGCAGTAGATAAACCTCGTAACCGAATAGAGTCTTGTAACTTCTATAAGGTAAATGTAACAAATTCTGAAACTCTAAGATAAATTCTCACTTGCTGATTTTGTGACATATTCTCGTTCCAAAATCTTAGGGTGGAAGAATAGTTTTTATTTAAGCCGTTTGTGCAAAACATTAACAATAAAGGTTTTACTAACAACATGTTAGCAAATACTATATAATGACAATACGGGACACTCCTATGCTTTAGCATTGGTGATATTTGTGACAAGTACACTAGCGCCACCTCGCGTGAAGTACTTTCAACTGAGCGGGTAATTTGAATTGTATATTTACCTGCATATTCTTAATTTAGACAATTGGTTTATTATAAATGAATATAAAATTTTGTACATGACAAAACAATGAAAATTTTCTGATTATATAGTTATAAGTAGAATTTGTATCAACAATCAGCTTGAAACCTAAATGAATTCAGCATAAATAATTCTGCAAATTTCTCTTACCCATAATCTTATTTCATCATAATTTAAAGTACTACCTTGAAACCGTCGTTAAACTACTATTTCAAGGGTAGGTATAGGAATATACTGAAAGCTGTTTCTGAGGATATTAAGTTACAATCTGTACTTACCTATAAATAATTGTTTTAGGTATAAATGGTAGCACAGTACTCAATTTGCTATATCTCTACATGAAAACTGTCTTATTAATCTAATATTTTTAAATATGTAATTGATATACTTAGTAAATAATCAGGAAATTGTACAGATGAAAGGTGAGACTAACTCTTACTTCTGTGAATAAATCTATTATATGGCTGAATATGCTATTTCTACTTGTCTCTTTAAAAAATTGTCTTGGGAAGATAACTAAAAGCCTTTACCAAGTAAAAGAATTTTAAACGTGAAAAAATGTGACAATTTATGCCATACTGAAATAAAAAAGGACACAGAAGAATATATAAAAACAGTTTTCTTATTTATTATTGATGCAAAACTTTTTTTGCCTTCACATTTTTTTATGTACTGGAAAACAAGTTATGATTGAAACCTTTCAACCACCAGTTTGAGAAGTTTATCTATAAATAGGTACATGATGGTAAATATTACACAATAAATTATCTTCTGCAAACTATACATATTGGCATAAAAGTGATTCTGAACTTGTCTTCTGATTCAAATCATATTCATGTTTCGCCATCATTTGGAAACCTATGAAATGTCTTTGATATATTTAGCACGTTATAATTCTAACAATTATAGAATGCACACACCCAACCACTAACATTTATTGTAAAAAACACAGCTCAAACTTAATTATACACAGTTAAATATCAGTAATTGCTAGTGTTAAACGTTCTCGAACGACGTAACATCAGTACTATACGCTAGGGGCGGCGCTGATATTTTTGAAACACGAAATTCGCCGGAGTGTCCTGTTATTATATAGTATTTGATATTAGCTTATGCACTATGAACCTAATACGTACATAGACATATTCTTGAATGTACCGATGTCTCATTTTGGTTGCAATTTCTGGCTATCTCAGTTATTAGGAATCATAGACCCTTGCAGTTTTTGCGAACCTGAGCTACTATTTGTGATACGAACGATCCTGCAAACAAAATTATCATACCCCCCTCTTAGTTTCTGAGCTATAAGTCGATGTTGAAAATATTGCATTTTCCGGTACCCCTTGTATTTCAGTTGTCTGACAACTTGTCAAAAGGTATAACAGATATCAGCTGTTGTTGGCCATTGGAGAATTGTATTGTAACTTTAGATATTCAATACTAGACGTCGCAAGTGCGACACCTAAAAACGTAGTTTCTGTATGACAATGGTGTGTGAGCCACAGGGCATGTTTAATAGCATGAACAAATTATAAGCAAGCGAAAACTGCTTTGTGCCATATGTGGTACGCTATGCGGCAAGGGGTTGAGTTATTTTGATAAAATATGGTACAATGTTATACTTTTTGTACATTTTCAAACAAGTTATTTTGATGAAATACGATACAATGTTTTTACTTATAAAGGTTATACTGTTAGCCAAATTTGATGCTTATTATTAAAATAGATATTTAAGATTAAAAATTCGCTACCATAACGCACTTGCTGCGTCCAGACTTTTTTATAATGTCATCTTTTTAGTGAATTTTCTTTAACAAATTCAGTTTCACTTTTGTTTATATATATATATATATATATATATATATATATATATATATATATATATATATATATATATATATATATATATATCAGTGTGTGTGTGTTTGTGTGTGTAACACACCGATAACTCAAAAAAAATGGGTCGATTTTGACCAAATTTATTATTTCTAAACGTCATAAGGTCTGGGCTGTGACATGTTTAAAGGAAATTAAATTAAAGGCTTTTACTACCAGACAAACTGATTTATTCTCAAAACCGTACGTGTTTCAACACATTAACGTGCCATCTTCAGGAGTTTACACAAATTTCCTGTCTCAATTACAGAAAGATGCTGTACGAACGGTTGTCAAAGTTTGGCTTTTCATCTATTGTCCTCAGGACACCAAACAGAAACTGCGTAAAAACAGGAAAGCAGAAACATCACAAGACTTGAAAAAATCAGAGGATGAATGCAAAAGACGCTTGTTTTTTTAGTTAATTTTATTAAACGAACAAATATTTTGAAACCTTTATCATTTTTCTTCTCAAAACATCGCGATTTGAAACGTCAAAATTTGCAATTTTCATACAACGAATTTGAAAGATATACGGACTATGTAGAAGAAATGTCGTAATAAGTGTGTTTTACAAAGCCTTAAGTTTCAACTTCAACCATCATTGTCCTTCATTTTACTAAAATGTTTTCGGAAAATCCATTTCAAATAAACCTTGTTTCTGATGCTTGGGCAGTAGTTTCAGCTATGAGGTTTATGGCTTAATAATCTCTATTTTAGTAAAATTTAGTCTCTTCAGTACGGCATACTAAGAGCTCTAATGATAGCGAAATCAGTCTACGGTTCTAATTGTTGCGAGAATGCATCTAGCCTTTACATACTTTGTCCCTATATTAGGGTAGAAATAGGCCAGTGTGTTGTATACAGTTTCTATTTTTTAACACTTTGTGTTATTTGGAGCTGGCGTGACAACATACTACTTGGTTCCGCAACTAGGTGGCGGCACGTCCACCACTCACTTAGTGTTGAAAGGCTGGCTACTATAGCCGTATTACTTTATAGGTGTATTTTCGCTACAATTAGTATGCCGTACTGAAGAGCTCTAATGAGAGCGAAACCGCTCTACGGTTCTAATTGTTGCGAGAATACATCTAGCCTTTACAAATGTAGAAGAATTAAATTGAAACAAATCTAGAACGTTGTTGAAGACGTTTTCTTTAATCTTTTCCATGCATTATGCTCATAACCTCTTCAAAAATTTTGTTGTTAACAGTCTTTATCTGTTATACTCAATAGATTTTGTTTAACAATTTTTTTAAAAATAGAAGCAGCAATTTTTTTAAAATTTCATTGGACTGCCCGACTAAAGAGGGCAAGTTTGTGTTTACATCCGTATACCTAAATGTGACAGTTTGTATGTTATTGACGATTTTTTTTAAACTCGCTGTTTTATGAGATTTTTGCAATTAATAAGTTGGCCATGAGAACAAAAAGAAAAAATTATACGTATCCGACTAACAATGCGAGTTATGTTGGTTAAATAAGCAATTTTTTGTGAGCTTAGATTCGTATATCTACGGTTTGTAATTATCTTTTTTAAGACTCTGTCTATTGAAGATTTTAGGAAACCACTTTCTCTTTCGGCGTCTCTTAACGATACTTGTGGATTAGCGCTGAATAGGCTTATTTCATTTTCTTCGTTATTTACAAACGGCTTCTTTCTTACTGGTTTCGATTTAAAAGATCCGAAGCTCTTGCAATTCCCGATTAACATCTTCAACATATTTCTGGTTGGCTTGCATTTATCAGGATATATTGACGCAAGACTATCATATTGTCACAGCGAACACTCTGGAATGATATTTCTAAAATATACCAGAAGTGATAGGTGTAGAATAGTGTAGGACGTCTAGAATATCTATAGACAGTATAAATAGACGAGCGGTGCGCAGAGTAAGTTAGTTCAGTATTAAGTCGGTGTGGTGTAAAAGTGATCATAGAGTATAAAGCGAGTTAACAGCAAGTGTTGATGTATAAGAAGCGATCATAGAAGGCGATAGTGACATATAGTTCTATGGACATTTAATAATAGAGAAGAGAAATATTTTAGTTGACACTGCTGTTGGAAAATAGTTGGTTATAATAAATTAGTAGTTTGGAAAGCTGTGTTTTGTTAGTCAACAAATCCAGAAACCCGCAGAACGTAACAACTGGTGTCAGAAGTGGGATTTTCAAGCTGATAGCGGTAATATTTTCCCGAATATTCGTTGAACAACGTGGAAATTTCTAGAATCTCTGGAAGATCGGTGTCAGCAGTAAGTCATAACTGGGTGTGTTTTTAAAACATAATAAACTGTGTACCAGCTTTAAGTACCTCTATGCCTAGGACACGTAGCGCAACTGTCAATATGGATGCCCAGCTAATGGAATTGATTAAAGAAATGAAAGAAGAGGCCAGACAAAGAGATCAAGAAGCCAGAAAAAGAGATGAAGAGGTTAAAGAAGAGCTTGGAAAAAGAGACGAAGAGGCGAAAGAAGAAATGAGAAAAAGAGATGAAGAGGCCAAAGAAAAAATGAGAAAAAGAGATGAAGAGGCCAGAAAAAGAGACAAAAAAGCCAAAGAAGAAATGAGAAAAAGAGATGAAGAGGTCAGAAGAAGGGACGATGAAGTCAAAGAAGCTGCGAAGCTTTCTGGGCCTCTGCACGTATTGCCGCCGTTTTGTAAAGGGGTTTGCTGATATCGCAAAACATTTGCATAGACTGACGGAAGAAAAGACACCTTTCATTTGGACCAAGGATTGTGAAAAAGCATTCGAGACACTCAAGCGGGCTCTCTGTTCATCCCCGATTCTGACATACCCCCAGCCTGGTCGCAGGTTTATTGTGAACACGGACGCGAGCAATGTTGGTATTGGAGGTGTTCTTTCGCAGGAACAGGGAGACCAAGAGAATGTTGTAGGGTATTTCAGCAAAGCCCTGTCCAAAGCAGAAAAGAACTACTGCTTGACGAGAAAATAACTTCTTGCCATTATCAAGACGTTGGAGGATTTTCACAAATATCTATATGGTCAAGAATTTCTCCTAAGAATAGACCACGCTTCCCTACGCTGGCTTCTTCAATTTAAAAATCCAGATGGGCAGATGGCGAGGTATCTTGAACGCATTCAAGAGTACAATTTTACCATCTAACACCGCCCTGGACGACAGCACGGTAATGCCGACGCCCTACTAGGAGGCCATGCCCACCAAAATGCAAGCATTGCATCACTGCCGAAAACAAAAAAGGATTTAATCCCGAAGTGAGTAGGAGGACAACGGTGCAACCCGTTAACCGATGGGACCCGAAGAGGTTAATGGAGGACCAAAAAGAAGACCCTGATATCCAACCAATCTACAGATGGAGGGAAACTTGCCACGAAAGACCCACTTGGTTAGAAGTTTGTGATAAAAGCGTTGCCACCAAAAGCTACTGGGGCAAGTGGGATTCCATTGCAATCGACGGTAATCTTCTGGTCAGGAATTGGAAGTCAGAAGATGGTACCCGCATATTGAAGCAAATAATCCTTCCGCGGCCAAGACTTAGGGAGGTAATCGAGGAGATCCATAGCGGGGCAGGTGGAGGCCATTTAGGCGTAAAGAAAACTTTGGAAAAGGTCAGAGAACGTTTTTATTTGTTACGATGTAGAGCTAATGTGGAAGAATAATGCAAAAACCTGCCAAGCGTGTGCATCCAGTAAGGGGACTAAATCAAAAACCAGGGGGTGAATAAAGCAGTACAACGTGGGAGCTCCTTTCGAAAGAATTGCAATCGAGATAGCTGGTCCTTTCCCTAGAACAGACACAGGGAATCACTATATGCTTGTAGCCATGGATTATTTTAGCAAGTGACCAGAAGTGTTTGCGGTCCCGGATCAAGAGGCCACCACCGTCGCAGAAGTATTAGTGAATGAGTTCTTCTGTAGATTTGGCGCATCACTAGAGCTCCATTCTGACCAAGGACGCAACTTCGAGTCGGCTGTATTCCAGAAAGTTTGTGAGCTTATGGGAATAAGGAAAGCGAGAACTACACCCATGCACCCTCAATCTGACGGAATGGTGAAAAGATTCAATACTACTTTTGAGTCCCACTTAAGAATATTTGTCAATGAACACCAAACGGATTGGGACCCGCACATTCCACTCTTTCTACTGGCATACCGCTCGGCTGTACATGAGACTACCGGACATACACCAGCCAGCGTGGTTTTTGGGCGTGAGTTAAGACTTCCTCCTGATCTCGTATTTGGAAAACCCACAGATGCTCCACGGTCAACTGATGAATACATAAAAGATTTGGAAAGAAGAATAGAAACCATCCACTCTGCTCAGAATGCATATACGAGTAGAAAGCGACCGCATGAAGGCCCGTTATGACGTGCGAGCTAATTCAGCTGGTTTTAAAGAAGAAGATCGGGTGTTGTTCTACAATCCAGTACGACGCAAGGGACGGTCACGGAAACTACAGAAATTATGGAAAGGTCCTTATAAGGTGGTCAAAAGGATCAATGACGTTGTCTATCGCATTCAGAGGAGCCCGAAGAGCAAGATTAAGGTGGTCCATATGCACAGACTTACGCCATATCAAGAAATGTCAGAATTCGACCGGGACTATCGAACATAAGAGGGGTGCAGTGTCACAGCAAACACTCTGAAATGACATTTCTAGAATAGACCAGACGTGACAGGTGTAGAATAGGCTAGAATCTCTATAGACAGATATAAATAGACGAGCGGTGCGCAGAGTAAGTTAGTTCAGTATTGAATAAGATGGTGCGAAAGTGATTATAGAGTATAGAGCGAGTTAACAGTAACTGTTGGTGTATAGGAGCGATCATAGAAGGCGATAGTGGAATATAGTTCTATGGACATTTAATAATAGAGAAGAGATATATTTTAGTTGACACTGGTGTTGGAAAATAATTGGTAATAATAAATTAGTAGTTTGGAAAGCTGTGTTTTGTTAATCAACAAATCCAGAAACCCGCAGAACGTAACAATATGTTCTCATTGCATCTTTATTGCATTCTCTACAAATAATTAATAAATTTAAGTAGTCTTCATTGGTATAACCCAAAAGTGCCATAATAATTTAAAAATACACAAATATACACTGGAACCTCTCAGTACTATACTATCTGGCTAGTTTGACAACTCTGTGATAATTTTATTCTGACACATAGTTTCATGGTCACCATATTAATAATTGCAGAAATCTCATAAAACAGCGATTTTCCAAAAAATCGTCAATAATATAAAAACTGTCACACTTAGGTACAAGGATGTAAACACAAACATGCCATCTTCTTAGTCAAGTAGTCCAACGAAATTAAAATGATGAAGATATCCTATAATTTTTGATTCAATGTTTTGACGATTTTTTAGTAACCTTGTATAGTTATAAAAAAATTCTGATTATCTACTGAATACATGCGTCTTTGCTTATGCAGGCCAGAACATTAAATAATGCATTTTCCTGATGATTTATTTGGGGGGATCATCGCTTAAGGGGTTTGCAACTGTCATTTTTTCCACAAAAATATGAATATCTAGAAGACAGTCATAGTTAGGCACATGGTATGTTTAAAAAAGTCACATTCAAATTTGTTAAGCTATCGATTGGACTGATAAAAATGTGGGGATTCTATTTGAAACAACGAGGATTGTGCCAACTTCCGGTGTAACCGAAAGTGACAAAACTTTCTAAATATTTTGCTTGAATAGACCAAATTCTGTTTGTTACACATGGTAAGTTTTAGAGAAAAACGTTGAGTGGTTCCTTAAATATGTATCGCGTAACTTTCCGGCTGGGCACCTGTATATGTGTTAATTTAATGTGTCAATTTTCTCTGAATCTAAAAGGTGTTATACCCGTAACAATGTTAACCTACTTTATAATGCAAACAGTGCCACTCTTGATTTTTCAACAGTCAACAATGAATAAATATATTGTAAATGTTTTATCCAGAACCAATATTTGTAAAGAAAACACAATCTCTGTGCGTATCCGTTTTACCTATAGAATCATTTTATACTGAGATTTATAAAGCCCCTTAGAGTGTATTCAGTTAGGGCATCATGCTATGCTTGGGGGTTTCTGCGTACGTAAATTATTTAAACAAATCTAAACATTTATGTTATGTTATGCAAATTGGCATAATTTAATAACCTGTCGTAATTTCAATAATTTTAAATGGCTGACAGTACAGGTGGCTCAAATTCGAGCCTTATCATTGGTATCTCGGAAACTGTAAGAAGTACAACGTCGGTGAAATTATGGTAAAGTTCCACAATTTAATGCTCAGCCAAATACAGTTTAGAAAATTAGAAAATTCTGAATACTTCCGGTGATAATCGGAAAAAACCGAAAACTCATAAAATATGTTTTTTTTCCTGGCGTTATTTCAAAAGATATAACAAAATGAATCACACTTCATTAAGGTCACTTTTCCTCTCCTACAAGATGGCATTTTCAAATTTGAAATCCGATGTTTCGTCTTTCAGAAACCATTATCAACTCCATTTTTTCAAATACGGCCCTGGATTTTTTATTTCATATTTTTTTACCTTTGGACTACCTCAAAACAATGCCCCATCACAACTTTTGAATTTCAAACGTTTTGATAACAAAAAACGACATTTTCCGTCTTTCTTGAAAATAGTTAATACGACTCTGCTTTTGAAACAAAATATTTCTTAAATAATATAATTTGATTAGGTAGGTACGGATGAACCCGAATGCAATGACATGTCTGTTCGTTCATCTCGGCGGCTTCGATATTCAGAAATACCAAGCTTGCTTGTTATAATATGGCAATAGAACTCTTTACAATTTAACTTTTAAAATAAATATTAAGAGAGCAAAAATGGTGTTTTCCAATTTCGAGAAACGTGATATGCTTCGGATTTATTATAGTAATAACAGAAACTCGCACATTTCATGTGGACGGTATTTAGAGCAATGCCCCGAGCGTCCACAATCCCATTATTCATATTTTAACAATTTGGACAAAAATTTAGGTCTCTCTGGTAGTTCTCGTAAACCTAGAAATTCGTACGGCCAAGGAATGGAAGCTGAAGAGGAAGAAAATGTTTTAAATGCTGTAAGTATCATTATGAAATGAAGCTATGCAATCTTTTATTACTATAATATTTTGCGATAAGATGTCAAAGATATTTCACCAAAACGTTTTGTTAAAGGTTACGGAAAATCCTCATGGTTCAACACGGAAATTTGCTTCAGAACTTAATATGAATAGAAGCCGAATTCAGAGGGTTTTCAGAAAACATAAGTATCGTCCCTATAAACTTCATGTTTGCCAAGAACTAACACCAGGAAACAGGGACAGAAGGCTTGAATTCTGCAATTGGCTTGATGGAAAAATGCAACAAGATGATGATTTCTGAAATAAAATCATCTGGACAGATGAATGTAATTTTTCCACAAGCGGCCTTTTTAACAGAAACAATGAGCATTATTATGTAGTAGAAAATCCGTACCAAAATCGGCAAGTTCGAAGACAGGGACGAAAATCATTCAATGTTTGGGTTGGAATGTATCGAACCAAAATCTTAGGGCCAATTATTTATAATGGAAACTTAAATACTGAACGGTATCTTAATTTAATCCATCATTATATATTCAATGTGCTTGAAGATGAACCGTTGAATATGCTGCGGCAGCTGTTGTGGCAGCAGGATGGTGCACCACCTCATAATGAAAAAGCAGTAACCGAGTTTCTTAATGAAACATTTCCCAATCAATGAATTGGAAACCAAGGAGTGGTGCGCTGGCTGGCGAGAAGTCCTGATTTGACCCCGCTGGATTATTTTATATGGGAACTCTTGAAAAATCGCTTATTCAAGGATACTTTTTCGAATAATATAAACATTTTGCGCCAAAAGTTAGTGTTAGAATTCACAACTCTACGAGCAAGAGGAAGAATAATCCACCGGTCTGTTACGAACAATCTGCGAAGACGTATGCCAAAATGCATAGAAGTCCAAGGGGGCTTATTCGAGCATTTACTTTAGGTTTTTTAATTTGTCCATTTTAAGAGGTAAGTAAGCATTAAATATTTTCAAGAAATACTGAAAATGTCATTTTTTTTTATCAAAACGTTTTAAATTAAAAATTTGTGATGAGGCATTGTTTTGAGGTAGTCCAAAGGTAATAAAATATGAAATAAAAAATTTAGGGCCGTATTTGAAAAAATGGAGTTGATGATGATTTCTGAAAGACGAAACATCCGATTTCAAATTTGAAAATTGCATCTTGTAGGAGAGGAAAAGTGATCTTGATGAAGTGTGATTCGTTTTGTTATAGCTTTTTAAATAACGCCAGAAAAAAATAAAACATATTTTATGAGTTTTCGGTTTTTTCCTATTATCACCGGTAGTATTCGGAATTTTCTAATTGTCTAAACTGAATTTTGCTGAGCATCAAATTACGCAACTTTGCCATGATTTAACTGACGTTGTATCTCTTACAATTTCCGAGATACCAATGATGAGGCTCGAATTTGAGCCACCCGTTACATACACCCATCACGACTGTGGTGAGCGCAGAGCTCGTATAGAGAAATATCATTGGTTGTGGTTTACTGAGTATATTAAAATGATGTAGACAAGTCACATTATGCCGCTCAACCTTTTCTATACACGGTTGTTCAAAGTCGAGCCTCACCATTAGGATCTTGTTAACTGTAAGAGATACGAGGATGGTTAAATTGGGGCAAAGTTGCACGTTTATATGGTAATCAATGATCTTGGCAACGCTCGAGACGCCAGCCGACGGCAGTAGAAAATCCGTACCAAAATCGGCAAGTTCGGAGACAGGGACGAAAATCATTCAATGTTTGGGTTGGAATGTATCGAACCAAAATCTTAGGGCCAATTATTTATAATGGAAACTTAAATACTGAACGGTATCTTAATTTAATCCATAATTATATATTCGATGTGCTTGAAAATGAACCGTTGAATATGCTGCGGCAGCTGTTGTGGCAGAAGGATGGTGCACCACCTCATAATGAAAAAGCAGTAACCGAGTTTCTTAATTAAACATTTCCCAATCAATGAATTGGAAACCAAGGAGTGGTGCGCTGGCCTGCGAGAAGTCCTGATTTGACCCCGCTGGATTATTTTTTATGGGAATTCTTGAAAAATCGCTTATTCAAGGATACTTTTTCGAATAATATAAACATTTTGCGCCAAAAGTTAGTGTTAGAATTCACAACTCTACGAGCAAGAGGAAGAATAATCCACCGGTCTGTTACGAACAATCTGCGAAGACGTATGCAAAAATGCATAGAAGTCCAAGGGGGCTTATTCGAGCAATTACTTTAGGTTTTTTAATTTGTCCATTTTAAAAGTTAAGTAAGCATTAAATATTTTCAAGAAATACTGAAAATGTCATTTTTTTTAATCAAAACGTTCTAAATTAAAAATTTGTGATGAGGCATTGTTTTGAGGTAGTCCAAAGGTAATAAAATATGAAATAAAAAATTTAGGGTCGTATTTGAAAAAATGGAGTTGATGATGATTTCTGAAAGACGAAACATCCGATTTCAAATTTGAAAATTCCATCTTGTAGGGGAGAAAAAGTGATCTTGATAAAGTGTGATTCGTTTTGTTATAGCTTTTTAAATAACGCCAGAAAAAAATAAAACATATTTTATGAGTTTTCGGTTTTTTCCGATTATCACTGGTAGTATTAGGAATTTTCTAATTTTCTAAACTGAATTTTGCTGAGCATCAAATTACGCAACTTTGCCATGATTTAACCGACGTTGTATCTCTTACAATTTCCGACATACCAATGATGAGGCTCGAATTTGAGCCACCCGTTACATACACCCATCACGACTGTGGTGAGCGCCGAGCTCGTATAGAGAAATATCATTGGTTGTGGTTTACTGATTATATATTGTTAACCGTAAGAGATACGAGGATGGTTAAATTGGGGCAAAGTTGCACGTTTATATGGTAATCAATGATCTTGTCAACGCTCGAGACGCCAGCCGACGGCAGAGTTAACCACGAGAAGAAGGAGTACCTTTACGCGTTTTAAAACTTTTCTTTCCAAAATTAATTCTGCCAAATTAGACAATCAAGTCGTAATGCAAATTCAGTTAAGGACGCCAAAAATTGAGCCACTATGGCAAAAATTCGAGTCAGTTCAAGATATCTTGAATGAAATCGATCCAACTGAATCAGATGCTCAACGTGACGATTTTGAAGAAAAATATTTTTCAACATTAGCTCAAGTTATATCTATTCTTTCCGAGTATTATAAAATTAAATATGCTTCTGTATCAAATGTAAATGAGATTGAGGTAACTTCTAATCATGAAGTTAAAAGTACGCGTGAAACAAATAAATATTCGTCTAACATTAATCAGGTAAAATTACCAACAATAAAAATACCCACCTTTTCAGGTAAATATGAACAGTGGATGGGGTTTAAAGATAGTTTTAACACATTAGTAGAGGATAATATGCTTTTGTCAGACATTAAAAAATGTTGTTACCTGCAGAGATCTCTCGAAGGAGATACAGCAGAAATTTTACAGTCTCTGGAAATTTTCGCCATAAATTATCAAGTTGCTTGGCGATTGCTTACAGATATGAGAATTAAAAATTAATAATACAAAATCACATTAAGGGTATTTTTGAATTAAACTCTATGACGCGAGTTATGGTTGCACCACCCGGTATACTATACACACCAAGGCTACTGTCAGCATATATGGGTACGTTGCGCTACACCGGCTTTTCCGTCGACTCAGCGTCCGGTTGAAGTGCAGCGACATTACCGAGGGGAAATTGATCAGCAATTAATAGTCTATAAATATATGTCGAACATTAATATTCAACAGTTAGTCTTTGCCATCCAGCCTTAATGGTATTAGATTACTCATATGTATTTTATTGTAATTTTTATATTATTTAAATTTTAATATATATATCGTTGTACTGTAACTTCAAGTAAATAAATTTAACTTTATGAAGTTCAATTGAAGTACAACTCTAAGTGGCGCAGTCGTTAGTATGAGTTTAGTGCCCTTTTGACAAAAATCGCAAAAGTCCGCACTTCGATTTTTATCGTTAAAAACTCAGAACCAGCTTCAAAGTCAACAAAGAACAGCATCGTCCAAGTTGATAAAAATAATTTAAGTAACTTTCAATTAAAAATACAGTGAGTGCGCGAGCGATCATAAGAGAAAATAAGGTTTGATACGGAACTTCTGCCTACGAAGTTGTCTGCCTTATTCGCTGTATCTTATGATGCTGAAGCAAAGAAGAACAGAAATCGTCTTCATCTTCACATTGGCGTAAGTGCTTTCATTGTTCCTTTGAATTTCCTTGTCCTACCTTAATCTAAAATCGATTAAAGTTAGAAGCAAATATTACGGGAAATATTAATTAAAATTTTTACCCAAATTTAAATTATTGATTAATAAATTAATGTCAGACTCTGAAACAGAGACAGTTGACAATTTTAATAATAAAGTAAAAATAAATTTAGCACCTCCCAAACTTATAGTAACAGAGAAAAATACAATAAGCTCAAATAACAATCAAATTATGGCAAATCAATTACAAAATTATCACATTAATGCTATTCCCGCATACGATGGGGACCAGCATACTTTAGCTTTATTTATTTCAGCGTGTGAAAATTTTCTCACTTCATTTGTTGATAGAACAAATGATGACAATCCAAATAACCAATGGATGCTTAGAATAGTAATAAGTAAATTAGAAGGTAGAGCTAGAACATTGATAGGTAGTAGGGAAGATGCCACAAATTGGCCTCGTATTAAACAATTATTGCAACAATACTTCGGCGACCAGAGAGACGAAGACTGTTTAGCTAGGGACCTCTTGCTCTTAAAGCCAGACCCTAGAGAAACCCCATACCAATTCGGTATGAGAATACAAGACTCACGTAGTCTTTTAGCTTCAAAAGTAAGACTAACAACTGCCAACGAAGCATTTCGTTTAATTAAAAATGAATTCCAGCCCGAACCTATGGAAACATCATCTAGAAATTTCAATACTCATCCGAGAGGTCCTAACGGGCCTAACGCACAGTCATCACCTACCCAATTATACCATCAAGAGGTTCAACATGAATTTAAATCAGACAACCCTGTTTATGACGAATCTTATGAAAATTATCCTTCAGAAACACACTCTTATACAATTCCTGAAGATGACGCTCGTTACTTTGACGAAACGAATCATGAAACGTACGAAGAAGAAACTAGACCTGAAGCAGCTTTTGAACAAACAGATAACATCGAACAAAATTTTATTCAGGTTATCGAACTAAACAAAAAAATATAGTACAGATAAATTCTGTAAACCACCCTAAATTGCCTTATATACTGGTCGAAATCAACCCCTCATTTCAAATGCGACTTATGCTTGACACCGGTTCGATGAAATCGCTGTTATGTGAAAATATTGCCCATAATTTTTATTCCAAATTTATAGAGCATGAAAAATTTCAAATTAAATATGTTCACCAAACCAGTTTTCATAATGAAATTGTAAAAATTCCTCTACCAAGTATATTTAAAACAGGCAGAGCCAAATTTAAATTCTATGTATTTAACATCAATAATCAATGTCATGGGTTAATTGGTACTGACCTTCTCAAACAACTGGGAGCTAAAATAGATTTTTATAATAGGAAATTGGTAACGAAGCATACATGCATTCCCTTGTATTTACCATGTGATGACGACATACATCGCGAATGTAACTCGAAACCACAAGAATTAAATAACATAATACTGCCTGCGAGATGTGAAACAATAGTCAAACTTCCTATAGACTGTAGTTCCAACATAGGCATAATAAATAATATAAAACTCGAGTCAGGCGTAATTATTCCTGCATCTATCGTGGCAGTTTCAAATGGCCAGGCTATAACCTCTATAGTGAATAGTAATGAAAATCCCGTACAGCTGATTATACATAAAGCTATTTATGCAGAACCTGTTTCAACTAACGAATTAAATTCCATTCATCATAACAAAGATATCGACTTAGAAAACATAGATGGTACTGCTAATGAAATTGACAAATTACAAATTCAAAATTTAAACAGATTAAGACTTGATCACACTAATGACGAAGAACGAGACATGATAGAAAACTTATGTTACGAGTACAGAGACATATTTTATTGCGAAGGTGTCCCATTATCATTTTCTAATCAAGTTAAACATAGTATTAGGTTATCTAATCCTAACCCAGTATTTGTTAAGCCATATCGATTACCTGAAGCTCAAAAGCAAGAAGTCAAAAGACAAATTGACGACTTGTTAAGACAAAAAATTATTCAGCCATCTTCCAGCCCGTGGAATAGCCCTGTCCTGATTGTTAACAAAAAATCAGATGCCAGTGGCAAACAAAAATTTCGCATGGTCATAGACTATAGACGTCTTAATGAACAAACTATTGGTGATAAGTATCCCTTACCCAATATTTCGGAAATATTGGATAAATTAGGTCGTAGCCAGTATTATACCACTTTAGACTTAGCCTCAGGATATCATCAAATTGAAATGAATCCTGAAGATATGGAAAAAACTGCCTTCAGCTCTGAAGGGGGGCACTATATGTACAGGCGTATGCCATTCGGGTTGAAGGGAGCGCCTAGTACCTTTCAAAGGGCTATGGATAATATCCTTAGGGGTATTCAAAATGAAAAATGTTTTACCTACCTTGATGACATCATAATTTTCAGTACTTCTTTGCAAGAACACATAGAAAGGTTGACAAATGTATTCGAAAGGTTAAGAAAGGCTAATTTAAAAATACAGCTTGACAAGAGTGAATTTTTAAAAAAGGAAGTAGCCTACCTCGGGCACATTATCACGTTCGAAGGCGTAAAACCAAATCCTGATAAAGTAAAGGCTGTAAGAGAATTCCCCATACCTAAAACAAGAAAAGAGATCAAAGGATTTCTAGGTCTTGTAGGGTACTACCGAAAATTTATTAAAGACTTCGGTAAATTAACAAAACCATTGACTCGATGCTTAAAAAAAAATGCAACTATAGTTCATGATAGTAGTTTTATAGAAGCTTTCGAAACATGCAAAAATATATTAATGAATGACCCCGTATTACAATACCCTGATTTAACAAAACCCTTTATACTCACTACGGATGCTTCCAATGTAGCCCTTGGAGCTGTCCTTTCTCAAGGGTCAATAGGTAATGATAAACCTATTAGTTATGCTTCTCGTACCCTCAATGAAACAGAGCAGAGATACTCCACCATTGAACGGGAACTTCTTTCTATTGTTTGGGCCACCAAATACTTCCGCCCCTATCTTTATGGTCGTAAGTTCTATATATATACTGACCACAGGCCTTTAGTATGGCTTATGCAACTAAAGGAACCCAATTCAAAATTAACACGTTGGCGTTTAAAACTCGAGGAATATGACTATGAAATAATTTATAAAAAAGGGTCTCTAAACTGCAACGCAGATTCCTTGTCCCGCATCCAAGTTCATGCTTTAGAGGATGCAGAAATTTCATCAATCGCTAATAATTTTGATGAGGACGAAAGACCTCTCCAAGATTTACAAAGGCAGCTCAACACCCCAAATTTTGATGACGTTGTGCAACCAACTGAACCCGAATATATCCCGCCAATGAGCCCTCCAGAACTCTCTTTTATTCCAGTAGAAATTCCTAGCACCTCAAGCAACACTATTCCACCTATAAGCCGAACAGACAAAACAACACTTGAACAAAATAACGACTTACGAGACAGTGATCATTCACAAGTAAATGTAGAACCAAAAATAGGTATTCAGATATCAGATGTTCCTATAGAAAAACAACTAAACCAATATTATATATCTCCCGTACATAATAATCCAAGACCAGTAAAACAACTAAAGGTTAACAATCAAAATAAATATTTGGTGCAAATCCCGAGAAATGACAATCGACAAGCAATCATAAATTTTCTAAAGGAATATACTACAATAGGCAAAAGGTATTACTTTAATTTCGAAACAGAAAAATTATACCAAGATTTCTGTTCAGTGTATGTGGAAATATTTAACAACAATGCACCCATTATTATCAGTTGCCCCAAGCATCGTCTGCCCTTAGCCGACGATGAAGAGATTAACGAGGTAATTAGAAATTATCACGAGGGAAAAACTAACCATAGAGGTATAATAGAAACTATAAAACAAATATCCAACAAGTATTACTTTCAAAAAATGCGTGAAAAAATAACGGCTTATATTAATGAATGTGAAATTTGCAAGCGAGCCAAGTACGATAGAAATCCACCCAATATACCCTTAATGCTAACAGACACCCCTAGTAAACCCTTTCAGGTTATACATGCTGACACCTTTATAATAGAAAATCAAGTATTCTTAACAATCATTGATACTTTCTCAAAATTAGGGACAGCAATACCTATAAGTAGTAAGAATCCGGTAGAAACTGCTAATGCATTCATACAGTATTTTACGTACTATGGCACACCCGAACACATCATTATGGACAGTGGAACCGAATTTCGAACGGAAATCATCCAAAATCTTTTAGAGCTTCACAAAATTAAAATTCATTTTACTACACCTAAAAATCCAAATTCTAACGGTCCCATTGAAAGACTACACTCAACACTAATTGAACACGTTCGAATATTACGACAAACGTACACTAAAGACCCCATAAAATATTTAATGAACTACGCCCTTCTGGCATACAACTCAACTATACATACATCTACAAATCACACCCCCTTAGAAATAACCTTTGGACACACCTCTAATAGGGATATTTTCGATATAAATGATCATGAAAAGCTATTACAAGATTATCTAATATCGCACAAAAATAAATTAAAAATATTATATGAAAAGGTGAAAGAATTAATAGAGAAAAATAAGCTTCGCTCCATTTCTAACGCTAATAATAGAACCAATGATACCGACTTATTTAGAGATCAAACACATGTATATACAAAAGTAGACAAACGAAACAAGAATAACCCTAAATTTGACGGTCCCTACGAGGTTGTAAGCATATCTGACAAAAATATAATGACTTTAAGAAAAAACAAAAAATTGTCTAAACGTCATTTACGAAATCTAAAACGACCTAATGTTTCAGGTCCATCTTCCTTATCCAAACCCAAGGACAAAGAATAACATTAGACAAGATCAATGACAACCCCGGACTATTATCAATTAACATGGGCAAAATGCAAAATTCCATTGACAAATGGACCATTATTCGAGTAATCCCTTTAACACCACTTCTCAATGGGTTTCGTTCCATAGATAAACAGTCCCAAGATATCCATGACATTATTCACAATTCCACACATTCTAATCTTTATCAAAACGAGATACAAAATTACCAAAATATCCTTTCCCATCAAATTGTGGAGACACAAAAAATATTTAACCAAATTATACCCTCTAATAATAATCGTAATAAAAGAGGACTAGTTAATGTTGTAGGTACAATCATAAAGACCTTAACAGGCAACATGGACGCAGACGATGCAGAACGTTATGATACGGCAATTTCTCAATTAACATCAAATCAAGACAAAATTAAAACAATAGTTGATAATCAAATCATGTTAACAGAACAGGCCATAGAAAAATTTGATAAAACCATATCCTCGGTCATTTTAAACCAAAATAAAATTGAGGAACGTTTGCAGTTGATCACTTTAGGTTTCGAACAGGAAAAAATTAATAACGAACACATAATGCGTCTGCAGATGGTGTATATACAATTGATTACAGAAATCATTAATATTAAAAGCATTTTAAGCACATTAGTTAACGCAATAACTTTTGCAAGATTAGAAACAATGCATCCATCCATATTAGAACCTGAAGACTTACTAATAGAACTTAAAAGAATTGAGAGTTTTGTAACCAGTCTCCCCTATCAGCTTGATGCAAATAATGTAGTTTTATACGAGGAGGTGTCAATAATTAAGTGTTACTACAAAAATTATACTTTAGTGTTTGCTATTGAAATTCCATTAGTAGAATCTAAACATTATAACTATTACCACCTTTATGCATTTCCTGTGAAACAAGGTCCTAGTCAAAATTATACCGTCATCATCCCTCAATCCAAATACCTAGCCCTTAACGATGAAAGCTATAACTTACAAAACACACTATGCCAAGAAGTCAGCCCTGGAGACTACTTATGCAGAGGTCAAACGATGAATCAGATCAGTAATAGCAGCCCTTGTGAAGTCCAATTGGTCAAGTTCACCACCAGATACGAAACTTGCGAACACCACCCAGTCAACATACAGCAGATGAAGAGCCAGAAGATAAGTGCAAACAAATGGATAATGGTATTCCCCCGTGAAAGTACAGCACACCGACGATGCCGTAGCCGACAAGAAACCACAAATCTAGAAGGAAGCTATTTGGTTCAAATCCCCGAAGGATGTCAAATGACAGTAAATAAGCAAATGTTCTCCCCATCTCACAATGAGATAGTATCTACCTACCACATCCAACTACCCAAGTTGAAGCTTACCAACTTTCAGCTACAAGAGGTAGTAAATACAGCCCCAATCAAATTAGAATCAATAGATCTGGATGAATTACAAAAAACAAAGCATCAACTACAACACCAACGGTCATTATTGAATGCAGTTCAACATCCGAAAGTAAGCCTGTCTACTAGCATCTGGACCATTCTGTTGTACGTGATTGTTGCCCTGATAGCAGTCTGTGCTTTATGGAGACTAAGAAAACCAACCAAAGAACCAAGATCCAACACCAACCAACAACAACAAAGATGCCCCATGGAAGAAATCCCCCTGGAGAATATCACTTTGAAAATTTAGCTTCCCTAAATTTTCTATCTGGCCCCGGAGGAGTTATGGTTGCACCACCCGGTATACTATACACACCAAGGCTACTGTCAGCACATATGGGTACGTTGCGCTACACCGGCTTTTCCGTCGACTCAGCGTCCGGTTGAAGTGCAGCGACATTACCGAGGGGAAATTGATCAGCAATTAATAGTCTATAAATATATGTCGAACATTAATATTCAACAGTTAGTCTTTGCCATCCAGCCTTAATGGTATTAGATTACTCATATGTATTTTATTGTAATTTTTATATTATTTAAATTTTAATATATATATCGTTGTACTGTAACTTCAAGTAAATAAATTTAACTTTATGAAGTTCAATTGAAGTACAACTCTAAGACGCGCGAGTCACACACGGAACTTAGACACTTATATGACAATACCTTAAAACATTTAAGAGCTTTACAGGTATTAGGGAAATCAACAGTTCGATCTTAGAACTCGCAGGGATTGGGAATCATTTATTTGCGAATCAGAATTGCCAACAATGAAAGATTTACAAAATTTTCTTAATAATATTTTTTTTTAATATTATTGGCTGCGGCATCTCAGGCCATTAGCACATTCTTTCCCATCATTTAATATTTTTTACAAATTTTCCAGACAAAGTCAACTTGGCTCGCCCGGGAATTGAACCCGGGACCTCTCGCTTTGCAGGCTGGCACCTAGCCACCTGCGCCACGAGGGCGTCAATAATAAATGTGATATTTTAGAAAATTTAAGTTATGCATATAAAGACAAAACAATAAAACATTTGTGGTTCATCATAATACATGGAACAAACAATTGTTAAACTTTCTTGTATCAACAAATAATGCTTATAAATTTGAAAGGTTGTCATTTATTAAATATTTTTTTGTACAGGTGAACATTGTCTTTATCAATGTAGAGAATTTCTAAAATTACCACCTGTTCAGCGGTTTGCAGCGGTCAGGCGATTAAGACGTTGCGAAAATTGTTTACCTAACAATCATACGGT
Organism: Tillus elongatus; assembly: GCA_964006375.1. Taxonomy (NCBI): domain Eukaryota; kingdom Metazoa; phylum Arthropoda; class Insecta; order Coleoptera; family Cleridae; genus Tillus; species Tillus elongatus. The sequence goes on along the minus strand of OZ023267.1, from coordinate 111,272,437 downwards.
ATCAGACTGTCAGGCAGGTAAATATAAATATTGTCAGAACCTTCATAACACAATCCTTTGTAACCATGGACCGATAACCCACAAGCAGGTACCGGGCAACTACAATAACCAACAACCTTTAACGGCCAAACAAATAACAGGCGAAACATTTATTGCTACCACATCGATGGAAAACCCATTTTAAAATTCACAAGAATATTAGTAAAGAGATGTGCCGGCATCGGCTTCAAGCCGCTCGAGCCAGCCATTGTCTCATGTACACAATAACGTTCAGGGTAAACCATCTTATCTGCCTGCTTACGTCCTTTTATCAACCGTCACTGTAAAAATTAGAAATAAACACGGAAAGATATATGAGTGGCAGGCTTTGTTGCAAGTCAAAGTAATTTTACATTTAACATTAATATTAACATTAATATTCCTTCCAACATCTTAAATAACATGGCTGATCCTTTATTTAACAGATCAGGCAGTATTGATACGCTTTTAGGCGCAGATACGTTTTGGTCTATAATATGTCAAGATCACTATAAATTAGGTCATTCTTTACCAGTTCTTCAATCTACGTTATTTGGATGGATCATTGCAGACAAATTGCCAACGACAATCTGTAACAATTCAGTAACCTGTTTAAGTACAAATACAGAACAAATAATTAACTTAACCGATGCAAAGGTTCAAAATAATGCTTATGCTGTGCAAAGAATCCCTCTACAAGATTTTTCAATAAATAATTATTCAACTTTTTCGAAGTTGGTGCGCATTGCAGCATTCTGCTTAAGATTTATGAATAATTTAAAAATTAAAAGGGATCAAAGAAAAATTGGTTTACTTTCACATCATGAACCTAACGTAGCGTTAAATAGTTTAGTGAAAATATCTCAAGAACAAACATTTTTAGCGGAAATTAAACAATTAAAAAATAATTGACGTAAGAGGCAACTTACAATCGTTATCACCATTTTTAGATAGTGAGAGTATTTTACGTGTTGGTGGCAGAATTCAACGGTCTGCATTAAATGAGGCCAATTCTACTATCAGGCGCACATCATGTAACAATTTTATTATTTAGAGAGTTAGACACTCAGTTGATGCATGCAGGACCTCAAATGCTTTTGTGCCATAGTATACGACAGCATTGAGTTATTCGCGGCAGAAACTTAGCAAGAAAAATCGTTCACCAATGTATACGGTGCTTTAGAGCAAAGCCGAGTACTGTCCAGTATAAAATAGGAAATTTACCTGAATGCGGGGTTTCAACATTTCCTTTTTATAGTGTAGGCGTCGACTATGGTGGTCCATTTTTAGTAAAAGATCGAGAACGCGCGGAGCGAAATTTTTCAAGGCATATATATGCCTGTTCGTTTGTACCAGCACAAAACCGATACACTTAGAGTTAGAATCATAATTAACAACAAACGCCTTTATTCAATGCTTGAAACGGTTTGTTTCTAGGCGCGGAAAACCACGCCAAATTTTTTCGGACAATGCATTAAATTTTATTGGAGCAAACAATACACTTTCACGACTGTCACTTGAGACCAATAATGATTTAGTTAATTACTGTAATAAGGAAAATATCATCTGGCATTTTAAAGCGGCTAGATCGCCTACATTTGGTGGCCTTTGGGAGGCAGGTATTAAATACACTAAACACCACTTAGTCAGGGTTCTGGGGAACATCAATTTAACGTTTGAAAAATTTTATACTGTACTGGCCCAAATCGAGGCTATATTAAATTCCCGACCACTTTCTCCCATATCCTCCGATCCCAACGACGACAGTGCACTCACTCCTGGCCACTTTCTTATTGGACGACCATTGACGCCCATACCCGAGGGTCTTCCTCACTGCCCACGAATCGTTTATCTAAATACCAGCATTTACAAGCCATTTGCCAGTAGTTTTGTAAACGCTGGCAAAGAGAACATATAACCGAATTACAGAAAAGAACAACATGGAAGGAACATTGCCAAGAACAACAGAAGATTGGTACTTTGGTCCTTTTAAAGGAAGACGACGTTCAACCACTGTCCTCGCCGACGGGCAGAATCACACGGCTACATCCAGGTCAAGACGATGTCATTAAGGTGGTCAGCATTAAAGTCCGATCCTCTGAGGTTAAGCGATCACCTGCAAGTATATGTGCCCTTCCCATCCACTCAGAGAAACCAGAAGAACACTTTGAAAGCATCATCTTTCAAGGCCGGCGGGATGTCAACGCTCGAGACGCCAGCCGACGGCAGAGCTAACCACGAGAAGAAGGGGTACTTTGGGTAGAAGGGACCTCTAGTATGGCAGTGGGAGAGTATTATTTTTCCTAGTACGTATTCATTGATCAGAATCCAAGAGAACAACACGCCAAGGTGTAGAACAGTATTATCATAATATTAAAGTGTATCATTTATTGTAAAGTATTAGTTCATATTAAAGAGTGTTCAAAAAGCAAGAAATACAGTCCACTAATTTAAACGAACCAGCAAGACATTCAAGCGGACATCATTGGTCCGCAACAGATGTGAAAGAAAATTTGAGGTGTCACTCTTAGTTTTTAATTATTGCAAAAAAAAAATGGAAAATTTCAATTTTCGTTTTTTTTTTCGTTTATGCTTATACCGACAGAACTAGACTTTTAGAGAATTTTCATTTAAAAAAAATTCGCTAATAGAGAGGACACGATGAATAGCTTTTGAAGAAATGTCTTCAGATGAGCGCGAATTTGAGTCCCAAGAACCCAAAACCAAGGTCCGTTATATATATATATATATATATATATATATATATATATATATATATATATATATATATATATATATATATATATCTGTGTGTGTGTGTATAAATGTATGTATGTATCCGAGCAATAACTCAAAAATACTAAACTGACTTCAATTAAACTTGGCAAATCTTATACAGGCGAAAACCGAGGTCGAGTTTGTTAATCAGTCTTTATGCTCACGTTTTTGCGGTGGAAAATCAGGGGAAACTTTTTCAAAACGCTTTATTTTTGCTAGTGTCAGAGTAACTGAAATGAAACATTACATTTGGTTAGAAATAGTGCCAATAACCCTATGTTGTGAATTTTAAGACATTTGGTACACACAGTTTTTTTTTTCAAATTAAAAATAAAATCTCAAAGACATACGTTGAAACGATTTAGTGGTTAAAGTCCAATGCCTGACAGAGTAGTTAACTGCCACGCGTATATTGATTCATACAAGTATAATCCATATATCAACGGTAACCAAACTAAATATATACCGGGCATAAATAGTGAAATCTCGGCCGCATTTATGAAAAATGACAGAAGACATGAAATTAAAAATTTGCCAAGTGATTGTTATTTAACTGGGGTATTCAATCAATTATTAAAATACATTATATTTGTAGCTTTACTAACGGCCCCAAATACAGTTTTGTCGCAGCATAGATATATTATGCTGTCGCATAATATAGCAGAAATGTAAACAAAATCCAGCCAAGTCTCTATAAAAATGATTCTAGAATAGTTTGTTTATCTTTAAACTTAAACATAAGACGTCATATAAGACCGAAACAGTCGTGGGATGTGTTCCACTGGTAATTCTAATCATTTTGTAATTAATTGTTACGTATACTTTGAATATAATATCCGTTAAATAAACGTTAGTTGACGTGTGCCTAGATGGCACAGGGGGCATCGCGCTTGCCTCCTAAGCCGAAGGTTACGTGATCGAATCCAGTTCGATGAATCTATGTGTTTTTATGTTTCATTTTGACGTTTGGAGAAACAATAGTGAGAATAAAGAGACTTACACTATCTATAGACATAGCAAAATTAGTTCTTTAGCTTCATAGAAAATTGATTTTTAGGCATTTTTCTCAAAAGTAGTTGGAACGCAAGATTTCCTTGATAATAGAGAGATATCTGTGGTAACAGTTTCGAAAGAATTATTCAAATGTGTGCAAACTAGGAGCTCTAAAATCGATCTTTAAGGTCTGTGTAAGTTTAACGTATTAACTTTACTAATATGCCGTATAATAATAGTGTACAATTTCTATGAAAATTCGCTACTATAACGCATTTGCTGCGCCCCCAATTTTTTTTTATTTCATTAAAGCAGCAAAATGGAGACTGTGCAACGAATTCGTTTTCAATCATCCTATAAACTGTACAGATTTTTTTTGTATTATTTAAGTACATAGACTCCATTTTGCTGTTTTAATATTTTTTTTAAATCAGCGTCGTCGATATTCATCCTCTAGCTGCTTCAAGTCTAGGGATGCTGTTATTCTCTTCCTCAATGTTATTTTCGTTTGGAAATCTGAATACAATAGATTAAATTTAAATTTTGACAATTTTCCATACAGCACCCTTTCTGTTGCACAAACAGAACTAGTCTTTAACTCCTGAAGATAGTTCAGATGAACCGAAACGCGTAGGGTTTAAAAATAAACGCCTTGTCTGGTAGAAAAAGCCTTTAATTCCCATTCATTTTAATCATAACATAAAATTTAATCATCGGTCAAAGATTTACACAATAAATATAAGCAATCATCTCCATAGCATAAAAAAGCTACATAACAACACATTACAAATTAATGTGCAGATAAACCTGCTGTATGATTAAAATACATGAAACTAAATTTTCACAATACAATGAAAACTGGCATGCAAAAATACAACATCCTACAAAACACCAGCTGGCTGTCAACAGTCGAGCGCTTCACGAAGCACAGAGTCATTGAGCTACTTCGCCACACTAGTAAGCCTTGCCAATTGGCAATTTCTTCAAGGTACTTTTAAAAGAACTTAGCTTCATTTTTCTATACTCTTCTGGTAGGTTGTTAAAAACGATAATCGACCTGTTCGATGGACTATTTTCGTAAAAAGTTGTTCTATGAAACGATATCTCCAATACTGAGTCGTGTTCTAACTATGGTAGGAGCCAATAGTATTTAAATTTTTATTTGGTTTCGCATATAGTAAAAGTTGTTAAATATACTTGAAAGGGGTCATTATTCCCATAAGGGGAAAAAGCCATCTAGAGCTAGTTTCCATAGTGTTTCCCGTCATAAAACGAATTGCCACTTTTTGCATTTTCAACACCCTCACAATGCCAGCAGTGAGACCCCACCCCAAAATTAAGTAATATATTATCGAGTCCATGTGTGCAAAGCAGAATAACTTCAACACTTCAAGGTTAACAGTATCTCTCAACTGTTTGATTGTATAACAAGCCATCGAAAGCTGTCCACACAATCCATTAATGTGAGCCGACCAGCCTAGTCTTTATTATAATGTAACACCCAAGAACTTTGCTTGAGTAGTATTCTTTATTTGAGAACCTCCAAGAGAAACAAGAGGATGCCCCGAAGAATGTCCAGCAGCCGAAATGTCATGGCTAAGGCATAGCGATTTTCCATGCGTTAAGGAGTTATTAATTATCATAGAAGGGGGCACAAACAGCTCTGAAGCACATAACTTTAATACAGCAGAGCACAGTCCATCACCAACAGTAGAAGATGAAGTTTTCAAAGATTCGATTACACGTTCCACCTCCCTCTCTGTCGCTAAAACTTAAAAAAAGGAATCACAACACCTAATTTGGTGATGACGCTGGTTACCACCAGAAGCTGACACAAGATTGTCAGTGCTGGTATCAAAATGTTTATTAAGAGCTTCTACTCAGTCACCCACATCCGTCATAATTCTGGCATGCATCTCCAGGGTAGAAATCTGTATGTTCGTTCGACGTCTGCCCAAAATTTTCCAAGATGTTGTCATCTTATTATCGGATTAGATAGGTAAAGGTGTAAAGTAATGTCGCTTTTCTGCCTTTAATACTTTCCTATAAGTATTTTTGTATTTTTTGTAGTACTCAAGCGCCACATAATGAAAGCATATATAAATTTTTGAGTGTGCGAGACGATTTTTAATACCTTCTATGATCCAGCCCACATCACGCCTCAGACCACCCGCTTTAAGAACCCTGCCTGTCTTGGAAATGCCGTATGAAAACATTTATTTATCTTAAAAAAACTATTATATTGAATATTGACATCTTCAAGAGCCAAAGTTTCATCCCACGTCAAAGCACGTATTCAATGTTCAATGTTCAATGTTCTGGTTTGTATTGGCCTTAGCTGCATAAGCTCTCCAGCCAGTGGTGGTTTTCTTATTTGGGCTATACCTTCTAAGGTGTGTCTATAACATTCTTTATGGCCTAAATGCCAATTCCATTAACTCACACCATGCTAAAATAGAGGTATTATAAAAGGACAAGGATAGTAACACAACAGAGGAAAATAATTTAACTCTTCTCTCCCCGGTGCGTCAGCGGGGCATTACACATCCGAAAGACGCATCTGGATCAGAGAAACATATTATTAGGATGATAGTGGGATACATTAAAAACGTAACACATCATAATAGGTGTAGACCTTTTTTTTTTCAAATTTTCTGCCCTATGTTTTTAAGATAATGTCTTACTGTTTGAATGACTTCTATGGAATCCGAGAATAATAGCTGATCTAAATGTATCGGTGCATCTATTTTAAGGTTAATCATATTCATAATCTACATATTCGACTCAAGGCGCTCATTTAATCACTGAATATGACACAATCCGAACTGAAAAGCACGTATTAATTGTATGAAATGAAGTTTATTATTAACATTTTTTGACCGTCTGTATTTTATCGCCTTGTTATTAGAAGCGATATTGTTTGTAAATATAGACACACTCTGGCCAGAGTGATCTGAAAGTCCGTTATGTTCCGTCGCGCACTCAGACATCTCCTTTGGTAAGCAAATGTAGGCGATGCAGCCACGCCTTGGCTCTTTGATAACATACTGCAAATAATATGGCTCTAGTATGTCTATTTTTTCTGTCAATTCCTTAGATGGTACCAGAAAATTACAGTTAAAGTCGGACATACCATAATCTGGTGTTGCTTATATTTATTACTCAAGGTGTATAACAATAACTGCAAATCTCTAACAAAAACATGCCTGCTTCCCGAACTACTGCCTCTGTCCAACGCTGTAACAATAAAGTTATTTTCCTGATGAGTGACATGAACCGAATCATGCCGAACCTAGACGTGTTGACATTTAGAAATAACATTTTAAAAATAATTAAAATTCTGGCAATTACGCCATAGGTATAAAAATACGTTGCAATTAACAAACTCTAAATACGAGTAGATGTAACAAAATACGTAACTTTTAACGTTCACAATAACCCAAAAGCCACATTTGGTGATTAAACTGTAAAGAGCGGTGATCGTGACATTACAATACCAGAAACGCATGATGTGGCTTATCTGTGTATTGTGGTCGACCAACATTTGAGATGGGACGAACATATAAATAGTCTGACAGGGCCTTCTTTTTAAATTCAAATACCTGGGAAATATCTTAAGTGCCGGGCAGTTGAAAATATTATATTGTTTGCTCAAGCAATCGCAACTTTGATACGGTTTTTATATTGGGCATTGTTGCCTAGCTGCTACTTCGCTCTTTGGATGCAATTTGAAAATGGTTCGTGAAGTTAATTTACAGAACAGACTGTTTGTGTGATCTGGCGTACTGGACATAAGAAATCTTTGTTTTCTTGCACTGTGTGTTGAAATATATACGTACATACAAAAAACGGCTGTTTTTTTTTTCGCAAATTGATTCATACAATTTCCCTTAACTAAAAGTAGATACAGCAGAGACTTATTGTACGTTAAGAACGTGTCTAAATATAGCGAATACTCGGTTGGCTTATGGGGAAATTAATTAATAGACACAGAACAAAAACAAATGTTAACGAAATCCACGACATTCAGAAAAGATAAAGTAGACAAAAAGTTTTCAGTTTATCATTTGAACCGTGAATCACGACTGGTCGCGAGAGCATTTTTAAGGAGTCTGATTTAGAGCTACCTTTCCCGACAGAAAAATAATTTAAAAAATTTGTTAGGTGATACAAAAGATGAGGATAAAGCCACCAAAAAGTCAGGTATCTATGAAATAAGTTGTAAAGATTGTTACCTTAAATACGTTGAGCAAACTAAGAGAACAATTGAAACCAGATTTAAGCAACACCTGGCACAGCTGAGATACGGTCACAACATAATGTCTATGCTGTGTATACTATTCATTACCCATTTGATTTTGTTTCAAATGTTATTGAAATTGTTTAGTGTCTGCTACATGAGCCTGTGAATTGCCATTGGCAATTTGTGTCGAGTCATTCTAGATATCGAAAGTTGTGTGGACGAAGAGTTGCTAATAATGGGGTTATTACGGTACTGTAGTAATGTCATTGAAAGATCTTTGTTATCTTCGGCTGTGTTGTTGATCAGTTTTGGAATGGTCTGAATGTATCTGAATATGAAAATATCACATATCTATGCTGTGGTACGGTACTATAGACAAGTCATGCGTTGCGCAGAATATTTGGGATAGTAATGACCACATACATAAAAAACATAAACCTTATCAGAAATATTACACAACTGGTGAAATTGGACGCCTACGAGAGTATTTATATCTCGAAGGCCATAAACAACAAAGTTTGTTTGAACCAAGCTTCGCCACTTCACTGTTCGCACTGTCTATTTGATAAAAAGCATGCCAAGACTGCATGGGAACAAGTATAACCGAAATTTTTAAAGGGACTTCCGGTTACAAAAAGGAAATATGAAAGTAAAAAATTTGTTTCTAATTCCTCTCTCCAGGGTATCGGTCTTTTACCTGACACCTAATATAAAGGCAATGTTTAGTAGCTTGAAGTGTTTAATTTTTCATCCTCTGATGATCCTAAATTTGTTAGTGAAACGATCGTCAGGTCCTAAGAATGTGTTGTGGTGATGTGTGGCTTGTTTTCCACGTGTACTTATTTCGCAAAAGGATATAACATCGAATTTAGGCCACATGAAACTTCATCGTTAATTTATAAGCCGCAAATAAGGAAAAAACAAAAATGTCCGGACGGAGCAAAAGACTTACGGTAACGAATTAAAATCATGTTAGTTAAATAATTATAAAAGTTGAAACAAATAATAATACACTTTTTTTGAGAAAACGTGAATATAAAAAGGTTTCGGGACGCAGCGCGTGCGTTTTCGTAGTTAATTTTCATAAGAATGGTACACTATTAGTACGGCATATTACCAAAGTTAATAACTTAAAGTTAAACAGACCTTGAAGATCGGTTTTAGAGGTCCTAATACACCTTCATTTGAAGAATTTCTTTGAAAGTATTACCATAGATATCCCTTTATTACCAAAAATATGTCAGTCTTAGGTTCTAGTTCCTTTTGAGACAAATGCCCAAAACTAAATTTTATATGAAGCTAGAAAATAAAAATTTGGTATACCTAGATACAGTAAATCTTTTTAACAGACAATTGTATTACAAATTTCATTAAAATTACAAAAGCTTTTCAAGAGAAACTTTAGTTCATATTTAGAAAGGAAAGTATCTGTCAATTTACGAACGTGGCAGGTTTTAGTGAATTTTCCTAAAAAAGATTCGCTAATGAGGAGATCCTAAATAATGGGCCTATTTTGATTAAATTTAGTGAATACCTTTTTTTTGCAAGTGGCTTGGATAAGTTTGTTAGCCAGAAAAATCGGCCCAGGTTTTACCGTAAAATAGCATCACAACCACGTATCGTTTGGCACTACAACTCCGCGAACTGGGACAAAATGCGAGGATACTTTTCTTCATTTCCATGGGCGTCTGTCTGCTTCTCTCATCCTGACCCCTCTGATATCTCAGAAAACGTCACCGAAATTATCCAAGCTGGCATGGAATTATTTATTTCACGTACACAGGAAACCTCTGCAGCCACTCAAAAGCCCTTGTTCTCTAAATCCTGTGACAAGGCCAGACTTGAAAAGGTCAAAGCTCACAAAAAGCTTCTAGACAATCTCAGTCAAGAAAACCGTCAAGCATTTAACGACGCAAGAAGCCGCTATGTCCGCATTCTTTCTGATGCAAAAAACTCGTTTAATAATCACATCAAAAACAAAGTCCTCTTAAGCTCCAGCGGCAGCAAACCCTTCTGGACTCTTGCTAAATATATTGTGAATAATTTCTGCAAGAACAGGTTCCAACCTCTTGTCTCAGGGGATGAATTTTTTTCTACCGCCCTGACCAAGGCTGAACTTTTTGCCTCGTTGTTCGCCGGCAATTCTACTCTCAACCCACCTCCAAATGTTCAACTACCAACAGTCCTCAATGTCGCGCATAAAATGACAGATATCACTTTCAAAACTAAAAAAGTACGAAATATGCTATCTTCTCTTAATACCAGGAAAACCTCTGTCCTTGACGAGATCCCAGCAATTGTTTTCAAAAAATGCGCACCAGAACTTGCTCCTGTCCTGACTCGTCTGTTTCAGACATCTTACAATAGAGGAATATTCCCTAGTAACTGGAAAACTGCTCGAGTACAACCCGTCCCCAAGAAAGGATCCAAAGCGACTCCCAGCAACTACAGGCCTATTTCTCTCCTTACAATCGTCTCTAAAGTGATGGAAAAGTATATAAACAATGAATTACTAAAATTTCTTGAAAAACACAGTCTAACCCACGACAGGCAGTATGGATTCCATCCGCGCAAATCAACTGCCGACCTCCATTTCTTTGTCACCAATTCTTGAAACCAGTCTATGGGACTACACGGTGAATCCCAGATTGTCGCTCTAGACATATCCAAAGCATTCGACCAGGTCTGGCAAGCAGCGCTGCTTAATAAACTACCGGCCGATGGCCTACCACCAAAACTCTGTACGTGGACAGCAAATTTCCTCTCCAACCGGAGCATTTCTGTTATCGCGGATGGCCATTCCTCTAAACGGTATCCAATTAATGCAGGAGTTTCTCAAAGTTCAGCTTTAGCCACTACTTTGTTTCTTTTTCACATCAATGACCTCCTCTCTAGCACATCCAACCCAGTTCACAGTTACGCGGACGACAGCACCCTCAACTCAAATATACAATATTCTAAGCATGTCTCTTTAGCCCAATTAGATGAGGATCGCAGACTCATGGAGGGTTCTGTCTCCGTGGATCTCCAAAAAATATTAGACTGGGGAAGTAGAAATCTTATACAATTGAACCCCACCAAATCACAGTTTTGATTTCTTTCTCATAAGAGATACACCAGCCCTAGACCCATCACAATAAAGAACCAAGTTATTCAAAGTAATAAGTCCTCTTCACTTGTTGGCATTTTTGTGGATCTAAATCTCAATTGGCACCAATATGTCACATCAACTGCAGAAGCGGCTGCTAAGAAATTAAGTTTCCTCTTCCGGGCTCGCAAATACTTTTCACGAGCTAATCTCTATACCTTATATACTTCACAAATAAGACCAAACCTCGAATACTGCTCCCACATCTGGGGTGCTGCTGCCGCTTCTACACTCGCTATCCTGGACCCCATTCAGAAGAGAGCTATACGTCTTATCGGTGACCCTACCCTCACCCAAACGCTGCCATCCCTTGCCCACCGACGTGCGGTTGGTGACCTCTCTCTCTCTTTTGTAGATATCTGCACGGGCACTGCTCAGAGGAGCTTTCTTCCATAGTTCCTCCACCTGCTGTCCCCAACAGATCTACCATGGGAACAGAGCGAATGCACCCTTTTACTGTCCAGGTCACCAGACATAGAACATCTTGTTATGCCCACTCTTTTGTCCCGACGACTTCCAAGTTGTGGAATTCCTTGCCGGCACATGTTTTTCCTTCTCCCCCGAACCTCCAAGCCTTCAATCCAGAATTAACAAGTTGCCTCTTTCTTCCTGGTCGACACCCACGGTACTATAGTATTTAGGCTGTAAGCCCTCGTAGTGTGTTGTTGAAATAAAAATAAAATAAAAAAAGAGCAAAGTGCCTTTTGTGTGGCAACTATCACAAAGAAATATATGAAGGCGCGGCTTAGAATCAATATCTAGGCCTCTATGCCAAATTTAAAAGTCATCGGCCAACTATGATTTTTCATTTTTAAAATGCATATATGACAAATAAAAGAATTTTGTTTTTAACGGGTTTTTTTAATATAAATAAATACAATTTAACACTCAGATTATTACTGAGTTAACACTAATTACTTTTACGGAAATGAAAGCTAGTTAAAACCTCAGCTTAAATGTCAGGCTCTACTAAGCCCCTTCCTCAGTTTACCTTTTTTTCAATACGGTTTCGGAATTCTCCAAAAGTTGTCTGTACCTGTTCTCTAGTAGTTCACAATCAAAGAATTTTATTTTTAACCAAAACTGCCATGGAATAACAAAATTGTATCCAAAACTATATCAATCTGTCAAACTTTATACTTTATTAAACTTTCAACACAATGTTAATAATAGAGGAAACAGTTTATGTGATTCAGTGTTATGGAGCCGGCGAAAGATCGATAAATGTGATTATTGCTTTGTTTATATGTAATGAAAATGAGACAGGAGTAGTTTAGTTACTTTAGATTCAATATATGAAGATCCCAAAATGTCACTAAGAGATCGAAGCTTACATACAAACATAAGTCAAAGCCATTTAGAAAGAATTTATAAAGCAAACGGAATTTATCCATACAAAGTCAAATTTTACCAAACTTTGAAAGAAGATGACGAAACAAAGCGATTGCTGTTCTGTTTGTCTTTGGGGAAGCTAAATTTGGAAACCAGAAATTTTCAGAAATTAATTTTTTTTAAATCGACGAATGTACTTTTACCACAAATGGTGTGATCTTCCCAGAATTGTCGATATTGGAGCGAAGGCAATCCCCACTACGTGATTAAAGCAGGACGTATCCACAGATTGGCCACAGTCCAAATGGAAATCAACTACCACTGCATTAAGTGTTGTTCCCAAAGATATAAGAGACCTGCCAAAAAGAGAAATGTATAGTGGCAGTAAAGAACTGTTTGCTCGATAATGCGTTTAACTCTGTGATAGATTTTTCGAACTCTGCCTTTATAAAGTAGGTTTTATTTGTTTTGTGCTCCTAATTATTTATGTTTCTCTTGCTATATTCGTGTCTTCTGTGTCCTGTGTTTTGTTCTATGTTATGGCTGCTTAGCTTTGCTGGTTGTAATGTAGGTATATTTTGCTGTATGATTGACGGAATAATTTTTATATATAAGTCTACCAACTATGTATTATTGGTATCACCATTTTAATTTGGAACTGACATGTCACCTTGATGACAATTAAACATTATTATATATATATATATATATATATATATATATATATATATATATATATATATATATTGATATAACAATAATTTAATCTATCTAGGAAAATTATTGTCCCACGTTTTTGGGCGCTAATTGATATAATGATAATTTATGCTATGGTTGTTTAAAATTTAATTTAGTATATAGAATTGATATAGATGTAATTTTTTTGTTATATTTTTTGTATCTTAGCTTTTAAGTTTTATTTGCCTGCAAAGTTTGGTGAAGTGTGTTGTAAATGTGTGTGTATTATATATATATATATATATATATATATATATATATATATATATATATATATATATATATATATATTTGACTTACACCTTGGTGATGAACTTACTCTCAAATCAGGGAGCTTCTTAAGCTGGTGGGTTCAAGTCCTATCAAATTTTTTATTATTATTTCCAAAAGTATGATTAAATTTTAAATTTTGAAATGTATTCCCCCTCTGATTTTTACTCAAACTGCTTATAAATATATGTTAAAGAAAACAAAGCAAAGGTCCTTATACGCTCACAGAACTTATATATTTATTAAATCAAACACAACTGACAAATGCCTAATACTTACTATTCACAATTTATTTTGTTTTATCTCTAAATTTAGAGCTCTTTCTTACTTCTATCTTACTTTTAACAATGAAAATCCCCCAGAAAATGACCTAATCAGTATTACTTGCTTAATTTTAAGATCCCTATATGTACACGATCGTTGCTGCTTATAAACCAATATGTACCGACACCTATTGGTGTTCTTATGGTTTATATTATTCTTTATTTCGACGTGCAGTCAATGGACAAGTTATTTCACTGGTAGGCCACGGCTACTGACCTTTAAGGTCAGAAGATGATGCTGCAGGCACTTGGTGTTATAAATGGAAGTCTGAAGATGATTATTTACCAATGGCCCCCTTTTATTTTCGGTTGATATATATAATAGTTTTGTTACTTTTTTGGAGCGATGGATGTTTCACACAACAAAAGGTAAGTTATTGCTTTACTGTACTTACTCAGACTGTATTGCCTTAGCTGACTTTCCTGTGTTGGATTATCAGGCTAGCGATCCCTGTCGATTTTCTCTCTTACTACAAAAATTCCCCTCTAATAATTTAATCCAAATTTTCCCATCTATCAATATTTTTTTTTACAATTTTCAATCTTATGATTTTATCCAAACTTTTTTCCCTCTTGTTTTTTATTTTTCATACGTAACCAGCGTAACTAATCAAAAAACTGCTTTATGCCTACTTCAAATAAAATATCCTTAATTCTAACAAACAATAACATCTTAAATTACATAACAGCTATCAAACAATAATACCTTAAACTATCTAATTAAATTTGTCATACATTTACACCTGCCTTGCCTCCTTTTAACACATATATATCTGTAAAATTTAGTTTCTCCCTGCCTTACAGTGCAAAAACATTGCATACACCAAAGGTAAGTTGTTGTTTGTGTTTAGTATAATTTGTGGTAAAAATGTGTTTATATATATATGTATATGTGGCCCCCTTTAGTAACCATATCAATATATATATATATATATATATATATATATATATATATATATATATATATATATATATATACACGGATTGAGTGTGGGTAAGGTATAAGTGACAAACATTTTTTGAATTGGATTATGATATTCTGGGAATCGCTCCTGCTTTGTCTTAAACTAAGATGTTGAAGAAATGAACAAAATCAATTAATATACAGGGTGGTTTAGAACTGATTTAATTAAATGTGTTAAGAGTAAACTACCTTCGTTTATAAAGATACCGAAAAAAGTTATAAACAAAACTTCTTTGGGATTAAAATTTATGATAGGCTTTCAATTTTTAGCCAGATCAGTCTACTTTGAAATTTCAAATAAATTATTAACATTTTTTCCCTCTCAACATGGAGCTCTTTACCTGTGGTTTTCTGAACGCAGGTGCGCAAAGCAAGTAACCATGCAATATTAAATAATAATTTATTAGTAAAATACAAAACGCTTATTGCTAACAAAAATCAAAACGAACAACGAAAAAATAAAGAAATAATTGAAATGTGCTGCCACCAACCGATACACATAACTTAGCCCGTTTAGTAAATGCTATGTAGGCATTTTGAATATGTTGAATTGGAATACCGTCAATTGCCTCTTTTAACCTCAGTTTCAACAAATCAATATCGTTGTTTAATGGAGCCGCGTAGACTTTCTGTTTCAGATAGCCCCATAAATAAAAGTCCATTAAGGTAAGATCGGGACATCTGAGAGGCCAATGTATTGGCCCATATCGACCAATCCACCGCCCAGGAAATTCGAGATCTAACCATTCTCGAACGATTCCTGTTACATGTGCTGGGTGGCCGTCATGCTGAAAGTATGCTGTTTGTCTATCTTCTAGTGACATGTTATGCAAATTGTCTTAAAGAATATTTTCCAGCATTTCCAGATAACTGTACTGGTTTATATTCCGCTCAAAAAAATATGTCCCAATTATCCCAGTGTAAGAAACAGCACAATACACATTTACTTTTTTATGGCATTGTCTTCTGCAATTAACTATATAATTTGGATTCTCCATAGACCAATGCCGTAAATTTTGGAAATTTACCACCTCATTTGTGGTGAAAGTGGATTCGTCCGAAAAAATAATACTTCTGCCAAAATTGTGATTTTGTAGATATTGCTCGCCGTTCCATAAACAAAAATCTAATCGTTTTGACTCGTCATTTTCTTCCAAAGTGTGTATAAGTTTTGCTTTGAAAGGTTTCACCTTGTTGGTACAATAAATTTGCTAATATTGCCAATTTCTAATGCCCTTCTTCTTAATGATAATTTCGGAAAAAGCCTAACAGAATCCATAGCTAATGCAGCTGCAGCATTGTCTTCTTTATTTGGGTCTGATTTTGTCTTCTTAACATTTAAAACTCTCCCAGTACGCACAAATTTTGTAACAACTTTTTTTACACCAGTAGCGAAAACCGAATAATTTGTTCAGCGTTCAAGGAATTTTCTTATCACTCCCTGATAAGAATGTTCTTCACCCAAACCATAGCACTGCACAATAAACACTTTTTGTTCTGTTGTTAACATTTTTAATTACAGAAGTTGCCGTTCGTGACAAATAAAATTGACGTTTGAATTTTCCAAATAAGTAGTATTCCGGGAAACGAACAACAAGGCAGAGCTCAAGTAGCCATGCAACTCGCCAATTATTGCTTCGAATGTCCAATTGTGCCTTTACTTTACTTTTTTTATTAGTTGAGATGAAAGCAAACCTACCCCAAGTTTAATTATGGTAAAGACTTTCTTTAATACAGTTTCAAGTATTTTTTAAAGTACACCTAATCACAGAAGCCGTCGAACGTCATTTAATTAAAGTCGCAGCTAAAAAAATTCATAGTAGGCTGATCCGTTTGAAAATTGAGAGCCTGTCATAAATTTTAGTTTTAAACAATTTTGGTTAGTAACTTTTTGCGGTATCTTCATAAACGAAGGTAGTTGACTCTTAATACATTTCATTAAATCAGTTATAAACCACCCTATATATTAGTTAATTTTGTTCATTTTCTCAACATCTCAGTTTAAGATAAAGCAGGAGGAATTCCCAGAATATCATAATCTAAATCGAATTTTTTTTGTCACTTATACCTTACCCACACTAAATCCGTGGACACACTATATATATATATATATATATATATATATATATATATATATATATATATATATATATATATATATATATATATATATATATATATATTCAAAATGGAAATTGAGAATGGGTTCTAGGGCTAGTAATCCGCGTCATTTGAATAAATTTTACGAAAGTCACCCCATCGTTACCTTTCTATTAGTCAAATAAGACAGCACGCATGTAAAATATGTACCCTGCAATCAGATAGTTAATTGTCCGGCCTCGACTAGAATATGCTACTGAAAATGAGGTTCTCTGATCCTACATCTAGCGTAGAGTAAATAATTACTCTTCCATTGTCCCATGAAAAATCATATTAAATTTTATAACTAAATATCCACCACGAAGCTATACGCGGTGAATTGTAGAAGACATTTAGTAACTGCATCATCCTGGAATACCGTTAGAAGCCGATCGTTCAAATTATATGAGGTATAAAAAATTTTAGTAAGCCTGCCAAGCTTACTCCATAAGTATGTCATTAAATATTTTCGTACAACGAGAATCGCAAGCTGCGATATCCATAAAACAAGATTTATGGGCCTGTATCTTTCGGCTCTGTGTAACTAGTAATTTCATATCCCAACTTCATGTTACAAGCCTTACCTTAGAGGCCTTGCAGCGACTGTGTTCTGCAGTTTACTAGAAAAACAGCTTATACCTTAAGAATATGAATCACAAATTAAGCCTTAGATAAATGCATTAAACGCTTCTTTAAAGTAATTATGGTAAAAAAATGGCAATTAATGAATTCGGAGATATAAAAGGCGTTGAATTTTAGGAACGAAATAACTTAGAGTTATTTTTTCAGACATTAGATCCCCTTTAGGCAAGAAATGAAAAGAAAGCTTGCTAAAACTTCACAGGAGAGAGTAAAGCACAGTGTTTTTTATTAACGACAGTTGATAAGTTTTCACTGAGTTAAACATTTTAAAAAAATATACTTTATAATGCAATAGAAATAGGACCGTATAACAAACTAAATAAAAAGCCGCCAAAATTATTTCTGAAGTTAAAAATAATTTGAAGAGATGTCATAACATTATTACAAAAGATTAGGGAAAAAAGTTACAAGTTTCAAAACCAAAAGTTCCAAAAAAGTATTGTCCCAAAAAATCCATAAACGCGGAAATTCGGTGAAACCTATTGTTTCAGCTATAGATTCCCCGACATACGATATAGCGAAATGGTTAACAAACGAATTTAAAGGCTTGCCTGTCAAGCAAAAAGTTTTTCAGTTTCCAACTCACTTGAATGTATTAATAAATTTAAAAATATTAAATTGGTTGAAGGCCGAGGTTTTAATATCGTTTGACTTGACATCGTTGTTTCCCAGTGTCCCCGTAAAAGAAACGTTAAAGAATTTAAACCATTTGTTAAAAGTAAACAACATAGTTGAAGAGGTCTGTGAATGATATTTCGTTCCTAAACGTCACATGGTCTGGGGTAGACATAGTCAAAATACTCAATGAAAGGCTTCTAATCCAGACAGCAAAATTTATTAATAAAACCCTACGCGTTTTGGCCACCTAGTAGCCATCTTCAGGGGCAAATCTAAAATACAATAAAAAGGTCTGTCAGAAAACATTGTTTTCTGGTAGGCAATTGTGCCGGTTGAAGCACAATGATCTCAAGGTAAACACTACAGGCATCGTCAAGGCTAAAATCTACAGTCAAACAGTAAAATAGGTTAAAAGCAACAGTACCAGCCAAATTTACATTAAAACACTACAGGATACAGTTAAACAAGCTAAATAAGCTACATTGTAGTCAAAAACATGCAGTCAAAGCAGGCTAAAATTATCAGAATAGAATAAAAGCAAACAAAGCTGATTGATAAAATGTAAAAGTTAAATGTGAAATTGAATTTTAAAATTGAAATTCACGTTTGCTCTGTCACTTCACTCCACTACTTTTCAATTTTCAAATTCAATTTCACATTTGACATTTACATTTTGTCAATCAGCTTTGTTCGCTGTTATTCTGTTCTGATAATTATAATTTTAACCTGCTTTCACTGCATGTTTTTGACTATAATGTAGCTTATTTAGCTTGTTTAACTGTAGTCAGAAAAGACTATTTATGATCCGCCCGGGAAAATTATTAAATAGAAATAAAATAAGCGACATATAGACCTTACAACAAAAATTTGGAGACCTAAAGGATGTTATTCTTAGTATGCACGCAAATTCAGTAAAAGAAAGGTAAATTTAGTAAAGATTACCCAGAATAAAAAGCTGTTAAAAGAATTTTATAACCCTCAGGCCTCAAATAGATAAATTAGAAGCAGTTACTTTACAATTTTTCATAGCAGCATATGTTAAAAAATAAAAAAAATTCAGATTTGGATATTGTTAGATACATGCTTTACCAACAGTACGTAGCTAAACAAAGCCTTGGTACTGATTTTAGCTTGGCTTCATTACCACCTACCCCAAATAGCACAAAATGTTACGGATTTAGAGTTTTCCATCAAGTAAGTCAGATTTATCATGCAAGTAAAACTTTTTATCATATTCGTTGCAGTCAAAGCAGGCTAAAATTATCAGAATAGAATAAAAGCAAACAAAGCTGATTGATAAAATGTAAAAGTTAAATGTGAAATTGAATTTTAAAATTGAAATTCACGTTTGCTCTGTCACTTCACTCCACTACTTTTCAATTTTCAAATTCAATTTCACATTTGACATTTACATTTTGTCAATCAGCTTTGTTCGCTGTTATTCTGTTCTGATAATTATAATTTTAACCTGCTTTCACTGCATGTTTTTGACTATAATGTAGCTTATTTAGCTTGTTTAACTGTAGTCTGTAGTTTTTTACTGTAAATTTTTGACTGTAGATTTTAGCCTTGACGATGTCTGTAATGTTATCTAGAAAAGTCCTGCAATATTTTCAGATATATTTTCTCAGTACTACAATCACATAAAATATCATTATGGTAAAAATGTCACTGTGGTTTTTGATGGGTATGAGGAAATGCAGACCAAAAGTGTTGAACAAAACCGCAGGTCATCGGGCAAAAGAATAGTACCAATTGTATCTATTTCGGATTTATCTGCTGTCAGTATACCAAAAGCAGATTTTTTATCAAATACCATCAACAAAACCAATTTCATACGTGCCCTCGGGAAAATGTTGCATGAAAATGGAGTCAATGTAAAATACTCAGATGGCGATGCTGATACTCTCATTGTAACCGCAGAAGTAGCAATCATGGAAATTCTGAAGGTGCGATTGCAGTAGATAGCGATGATACAGATGTCATGGTGTTATTAATTCATTATTGTCAGAAAAGACTATTTATGATCCGCCCGGGAAAATTATTAAATAGAAATAAAATAAGGGACATATAGACCTTACAACAAAAATTTGGAGACCTAAAGGATGTTATTCTTAGTATGCACGCAAATTCAGTAAAAGAAAGGTAAATTTAGTAAAGATTACCCAGAATAAAAAGCTGTTAAAAGAATTTT
This sequence comes from Tillus elongatus, assembly GCA_964006375.1. Taxonomy (NCBI): domain Eukaryota; kingdom Metazoa; phylum Arthropoda; class Insecta; order Coleoptera; family Cleridae; genus Tillus; species Tillus elongatus. Next base: position 111,252,037 of record OZ023267.1, on the reverse strand, counting down.
ATAACCCTCAGGCCTCAAATAGATAAATTAGAAGCAGTTACTTTACAATTTTTCATAGCAGCATATGTTAAAAAATAAAAAAAATTCAGATTTGGATATTGTTAGATACATGCTTTACCAACAGTACGTAGCTAAACAAAGCCTTGGTACTGATTTTAGCTTGGCTTCATTACCACCTACCCCAAATAGCACAAAATGTTACGGATTTAGAGTTTTCCATCAAGTAAGTCAGATTTATCATGCAAGTAAAACTTTTTATCATATTCGTTTCAATTTTCAGGTACAAGCGTAGTTAAATAATCATTTACCACCACAACACTGTGGTTGGAGTCTAAGAAGTCAAGAGTTTCAGCCAATTCATTCCGACCAAAGCATTGCTCCTACATGGGTTCTAGAGAAAATTTATTGCAATTGTTCATCAGGGGGGTGTAAGAAAGCATGTACGTGCAAACGAATGGGCCTGAAGTGCACTATGGCATGTGGCTGATGCAACGGAATTACCTGCCTAAACCGGGCTGTAAACATGGATACGGATGAACAAGAATATCTTTAGATAAGTCCACTTTTCTTTAATTAGACTTCTAGTAATAAAGTATTTTGGTTTATTTAATCTTTGTTATTATATCCACTATAAAGTACCCCTCGAAATTTACACCACAAAAAACCCCATAGTACTGCACTGTATTTATACATGTTACCTTAAAATTAATTTATATGTATTTGATTGAAGTAATCTAGCCAAAACTCGGGACGCGGCAAGTGCGTTATGGTAGTGAATTTTCTTAAATATGTTTTTATTGCAAATATGTCTGTTTTCTTTTTATTTAAGAAAGCAGGCATCAATTTTGGTCACCAGTATAACCTATATAGTAAAAACAATGTGCCATGTTTCATAAAAATAACTGTATTGTGTGAAAATGTACAAAAGTTTCCAAAAGTAAACTCAAAGTGTTCCCACAAAAACTCGTTTCTTGGTCAACCTTATAGGTTAATAGCAAATTGGGCTATTCAAATATGAAGCATTTGATCAAAATTCGCTACCATAACGCACTTGCTGCATCCAGAATTTCTTTTCTTACAAACATGCATTATATTTCGATGGAGAATGCAAAAATGCAATAACATAAGGCGTGTTTGATTAAAAAAAATAAGAAAATTTGTATCACCAACGACTTATGGGCCACCCTATGAGTGTAGAAATATTTTTTTAAGATGTAGCTCAAGACACCCTATAATTAATATATTAATTTTTTTTTCATATCTTGTATAATAACGGATATATTGAGCTTTATTGATTTTTTACGAAAATTCGACAAAAATTATATACCATTAAACGATAAACTCTATAGCTAAGACTACAGCCAAGCATCAGAGAAAGGGTCTATTTTAAATTAATTTTCTGGAAATATTTTAGTAAAATGAAGGACAATGACGGTTAAAACTAAGACTTCAGGGTTTGTAAAACATTCTTCTTGAGACATTTTCTTTCCATAGCCCGTACTAGATTCAAGTTCTTTGCCTAAATGTTGCTAATTTTTGACGTTTTAAATCGCAACTTTGACATTTTGAGGAAAATCCCAATAATTTTTCATTTAAATGCCTATAACTTTTTTGTATTTTGATCTACAGAGCTGAATTTTGGTAGGTAGCTTACGTATAATGATATAAACCCGCACACCAAATTTGGTTGCCCTTACTTTGTTAATTTTGGAGATATAAATTTTTTACAATTTTTTTTGAAAGAAAACTCAAAATTTTCTGGGAAAACCTTGGCCGATTTTCCTGACTAACGAACTTATCCAAGCCATTTGTAAAAGGAAGGTACTCACCAAATTTAATCAAAATCGGCCCATAATTTTTTGAGTTATCGGTGTGATACATATATATATATATAAATATATGTATATATAAGGGATAGTCCCATGCCGTTTTGAGGCATGTATCGGTCACTTCCGCGGCACTTGGTCAGTTCAAGCTCTGTTATGGAATTATTTTCATGGGAATCGTTGATTTCCAGGACGTCCTGGAAAATTCTAGAAATACTATGGCGCGGTCATTTCTGAGACTGGCTTGGGAATATGCTATTGATCATTAGAAGGTCAATTCCAAGACAAAAAATATTTAGTAATGGCAGCAAGGCTGATGATTGTCTATTACCGAGAGCTGTCATTTCCCAGACGAATGAAGTATTCAAGACCGCAAGTGGATTTATCATGATATCTTTCCACACAAAATCGCCTTAGCAGCTGATCTAATAGGAACTGTGACGCACGCGCTAGTGATGCAAAAGTACATCCAGCTAGTGATGGCCGTTAACGTTATTTCATAATAACCGTTGAAAATAACAGCTTCAGTTATTTATCTGTTATTTTGAACTGGAATGAGTTGAAGCAAGAAAAATAACAAAACTATTGCAGGCTATTCATTACACACTTTTAAAACTGATTTTTTAAAATTGTACCGTACCATGCAATAAATAGCAAGTTCAGCAGAATGTACATATAAAATGTATTTACCGTTAGAACCTACACTACCTATACATTATATTATAGGTTAAGAAAGCACAATAATATAATACAGTAGTTGTATAAAAGTTATATTCATTCTCTTTAAAGTTTATAACAACCCATATTATTCATTACCTTGCTATTTTCAACCGTACTAATTTACTACCATTCTAGGTAGGTATAACCTTGTATTCTACTGTTATTGTTACTGCAAAATGTACAATTCTATTTTTCTGACCTAGTGAACTAGGGATATATGTCTTATGTCCTATGTTTACTAAACTTAATATTGCAAAATGCAAGGTTATTTTATTTCATCCTGATTTTCATATAGGCATTTTCGCTGGTGAATTTATCATGATGAATCCACTTGTGGTCTTGAACACTTCATTCGACTGAGAAATGGCAGCTCTTGGTATTTAGCGAGTTCACCAGGCGCCTACAGCTATCAGCAGTTACATGGTTATGTCAAAAAATGTTGACGAATGTCAACATTTTGTCAACAATTTTTGACATAAGAATGCAGCTGCTGACAACGCTGGCGCCTGGTGAACTCGCCCAAGGATTAATCTGCTTACTGCCTTGAGTCTTGATCTAACTCTGAGACTAATCAAGAATCCTGGTAATTTTTTGTGAGGTTAATACGTTCAAACTTAAAAAACTTGATTTGAGTTTTATTGTTTCTATTATGAGTTAGGTATTAACGTAAACACATAATTAATGATTTAAAATTCACACTTTTCTATTTTCATATTATATAGTTTCTGGTGCTAGTTGCATCGTGCTATTAAATTGGCGCCTCAGGCAGATCTATATATTTTGCAACATTACCAATAAATAATATGCAAAAGGATGCTTAGAAAAATGAAAATGCACAATTAAAATAATTTGTGATTGAGGGGTAAAATTCGTATTGTGAACATCTAGCTAACAAATGCGATATAGAATAAGAAATCAGAAATAATTTTTCCGCCAAAAGTAGTTCAAGAAAGTAGTTCAAGAAAGTCGCGAATAAAGTGACGAATATTCTGAAGTAAATAGCGACATTAGTTTCATGACAAATGTAAAATATAGCGAGTCAACAGGATAATAATAGGAACGCGGTAATAATTATTTAATAAAAGTATGACCAAATAATTCGGATTATTCAGCCACATTTTTTTACACCTTTCCGTTCTAATTGTTGGCTATATAGGTCATATGCATGACATAGTGTAGTCATTAATTATGGGTAATATGTGCTAAAGAAAAAGTAGGTCTATGATCAATGCTCGGAAGTACAAACACGACATGAAAACAAAGCCATTCTCAATAAAATACGATTTACTGCAAATCAATTATCTATCTATCATCTGACTAATGAAGACATACAAAAACTTTCATCTTAATTTTTATCTTTTGAAAACATCAAAATAAAATAACTTCTTTGACACTTGTGATAAATTATAATGTAGATCATGCCATTAGCGCGGGCAAAACGTTCAAGTCCCAATAAAGATGACCGTAAGTAAAAATATTCATGAATCTTGAACAATATTATTCGTTGCAGTCTAAAACGCTTAATTGCCAACAGATGTTTTATCGCCATTAGAGAGTAATGAATGTGAAGAATGTCAAATGTAACAACGGATTTATCTCTGGTCTAATATAATAACTTTTACAATTTTTCCACAGGTTGCGAGAAGATCTCACGTTTTTCTTTTTCACCTTCGTGGTAATGGAGAATAAGAAACTAAAATTTAAAATTTTCATATAACTATATTAAGTTTTCTGAATTTTCCCGCATTACTATTACTTCATAAAATGATTTTTGAGTGTCTCAGCGGCCTAGTGGTTAGTGTGTTGGACTTGCTAACCTGAAGATCCCGGGTTTGATTCCCTACAGGGCCATAAACTTGCATTTTTAGCTTAAATGTTTGCCGAGTTCACCAGATGCCAACAGTTGAACAGTTGTGTCATCGTATGCGTTCACCAGTCCCACTATGTTTCTATTGGAACTCAACTGTTACCGGTTTGTAAAAACCGAATGACAGATAAACGTCACAAAATAATGCTTGAAGTCAGAAATACGTGCATTAGGATCCAACCGCTGAAATGTATTGGTAGTCAGCAGATAAGCGCTTAAACTCAGCTGTTGGCGCCTGGCAAGCTCACAGGCAGTTCACCAGGCCCGATTGTTGCCAGGAGCTGCATTGTTATGTCAAAAAGAATTGACAAAACGTTGACATTTTTTGGCATCACAATGCAGCTGCTGGCAGCAGCCGGCGCCTGGTAAACTTTTTCTTGTCTTTTTAAATGAAATCAAACTGTCAGCATTCATCAATATCATCTCAACCTAGCTTTATTTCCATATTCTCTTTTTTGCAACAGAAAGTGTGTTAAACGCGTTAATATTAGTAAAAGCAAATAACGAAGTCGCAAATTTCTGAGGCAGAGCCTCGGTAGTGCAGGGGTAAGAACGTGTGTTTCTGAACCGAAGGGGGTAAGAACGTGTGTCTCTGAACCGAAGGGTATTGGGTTCGATTCCCAGGGTTCCTATTACACTTTTTCAGTACGTACTGTAAAATTAACATCTACTGAGGTTGTGGCATTGTGTTTAAACAGGTTAAATGTCTGCACGTTCCGCCCTTCGGATCGTCGTTCCCGTGTCCATGCGATGTTGGGCACGTTAAAGATCCCTACCCTCCTTACAGAAAGGCAGAAGTTCAGCAAAATTTAAAGGATAGTGATGTGAAACTGCTCTCTGGTGTCGGAAATTGGCCATAGTCGCGGAAATAGACCGACGTTAAAGTCCAAAAAAAAATTTGTGATTTCTGTATTATTAAAGCTTGAAACGATATTCCGAAAATTAAATAAGTGAAACATCGACGTCATGAAAAATGGATTTCTTGTTTCTTGATACCTGAACGGAAGCTAATTTGTGGCGTTGTATTTCACATAAGTGAAGCTATTTTAGGCTCATCTCACTCGGTTACTTTTGGCAGTTTTGTTATTTCATTTGAACATTATTCTTCGTTTGGATTGTCTCTTGTAAAATCCTAAAGTTAGTTATTACCGTTATTTGTAAAACATGTAAAGTTAAGATAAACATAAAAATATATTAATCTATATATATATATATATATATATATATATATATATATATATATATATATATATATATATATATATATATATATATATATATGTATATATATATACTTATATACATTACGTGTGTATGTATATTCTAATTTTCTAAATGCTTTGCAAAACGAAACTTGAGATTCGAATGGGTTGGAAAATGAGCATGGAATAAGTGTATATTAGTATATGTATGTGTGTATATTATATGTATATACATACATATATATGTAGACATATATGTATGTATATACATACATGTATATTATATGTATATACATACATATATATGTAGACATATATGTATGTATATACATACATATATGTAGAGATATATACATATACTAATATACACTTATCCCATGCTCATTTCTCAACCCATTCGAATCCCAAGTTTCGTTTTGCAAAGCATTTAGAAAACTAAAACCAAAAACAGGAAAACCGGAATTTTATCTAGAAAATAAGAAAATTATCACTTCTTGACTTTCAGGCAAGAAACAGTTGAACAATGTTTATTTGCGTTGTTTTTTTTCCACCTGAATCTCTGGGTAATACGCGGTCTTGGTCTTCATAATTTCATACGCTATTTTAACATTTAAGTGTTAAATATGACGAAACATATCTAATAAATCGTTTCTACGACAACATTAGAAAGAACATACGATGACCCCCATTTGTTTGATAGATAATCAGTCTAACAGGCTGGTATTGCTATTACCCGCGGATACACAGTTATACGAATAAGTGACAACCGTGTAAGATGACCATTTGGACACGTTCAGCAGAACAAAACGGTTATTGTTTGCGTTAGCCAACACTTGGGAGTATTTTTCTGTTCTCGTGAACGATTTATTGTTGTTTATGTCAACTCTAACGATGAACAACAGTTATGTTGTTTTTCGGTGTTTTGATTGTAGGTAGACTTTTAAGAAAAAGAAAAGGCTTTCCTGCTTTTAGTTTAGGATTGTGTGCTATGTTGTGTAGTGTACTAGTAAATTATTATTAAGAATAGTACCAGAGGAATACTACTTCCAAGTGGGATTTTTCTTCCCCTCCTTCATGCCTACAACCACCCTCAATGCATAAACCACATTAAATATCAACCCCTAAGAAAGCTACGTGACCTGCGTAGAATGCGGGGTAGACAGGGTTTAAAGAAGGTATGGCTGCAATATATAAAAAAAAATACTTTTATAGGTCTGACTAAGCTTTTTTCTTGAATTTTCCGTTCATATTCCCTTTTTTTATTCCTCGCACAGTACCCCTATTCACTCCTGGTCCTGTAACTTTCTTGGGGGTTGTTTGCACGAACTTTTTCTTGCGGCTTGTGCATCCAGGGTGGGTTCTAAGCATGTTTATAAAAAAGAATATCTAAGAACCCTCCAGGGGGTAAACTGATATTTTACTGGAATATAAACATTACTTTGTAACAATCATTGTTCCTTTCTATGCCAACAACCACTTCAAATAACATTTTAGCACATCCAACGAATCATGTGAATAAGTGTTGGTTGCAGTTATTATTTTGCTGAATTTAATTATAGCTTGTAGATTTGTGAAACATTGTAAATTGTTTTTAGGTGTTATTGGAGGAGGTTATATGAATCCTGGTGGTCACATTTCACGTAGTAAAAAGCTTCTGTCAATATAGGCCTATTTTTAAGTTTCCCAGTTAAATTATAACATAAACTTATAATCACATATACCTATAATTTTACAACCATGTGCTAGAGATAGAAAAAAGATCACTTCAAATTACAAGTAGCTACCGCACGTATGACATATTTCTGAAAATTGTACCTATTAATAAATAAACACAGTGCAGTATTACTTACCTTTTAAAGTGGCATGAACTTCTTCAGTTTCCACTATATTGTATAACAGTCCGTTGTATACATAATAGATCCCTTTTAAACAGTTTGCCATTTCCTACAAAATACCACGCAGCAGACTAATTATTGTTCCTTATTCCTTATGCTGTGACAATACGTTGAACCGAATAAATACTTGTGATCTGCGTTGGAAAAATAGCGACCGTTAGCCTACAACGACCATCTCGCGACAGTAAAAAACCGGTTGCAATGATCATACGCAACTGTTTATCAATGGGCGACTTCAATACTGACGACTGGTGAACTCGCACCTTATCAATGCCACTATTACTACTACTTACTATTGCGTGATGTATCACGATTACGGTCATCATAGAGAAAATGTTAGATTGTGCAATATACAAACAAGCATCGTATTGACGTATAGTTTAAATACCCTATATTATACTTTTTTATATCTCTTTAACATGTTTAGATTTCAGAAACAATTTTGCATTTGTATATATTGTAGTCTGCGTGAACAGGCAGATCGTATATGTGAACCTATTGGTTCTTGGTGAGACTTACAGAATAAAAGGAAGGAAATAGCTGTAAACCGCGAAGAAACACTGCCCGTGTTAAAGTAGGCGCTCGTGGAAACGAGGGGAATAATTAAGTCTACACTTCATACTTGGATGAACATTATTTACAAACTTTTATTTGGAGTTTTTCATTTGAATACACAAAAACGTTCCCTGGCATTTTCTACTACAATTATATTTTATCTACCTAGCCAAAGTGACCAACAACTAGCATCAAAAATAACTAATTGTTATTGATTTTGTGACAGTGACATATATATACGCAACTTTGACTAACAACGGAGATGCAAACAGAGTTTTTCATTCTGCATTGCTACCAACATATAAAACATGTTCCATATTTTCAGTCACAACACTGTTGTCACGTCTACTTTCAGTGTGAGATTGCCGAACTTTACATCGCCCTCTAAACTAATATAAAACCTAAGAATGGCCACTCTATGAAAACATTGTACCTACTAAAATTTATTCCAAACTAACCTCAATCGTCACCTTAAAGGACATCATGCGTTAAGCACTGAGATTATTGCTTACGATATAAATGTTAAGTCGTTCAATTGATTAGAACAGTGTAATATTTAATTTGAATTGCATGCTGATTTAGTAGGTACGACATTTTAAAGATGATCATAATTTCCTGGTGGAACAAGGGGAATATTATTCTATAAAAGTTAAAAGCATAAGTGAAAGTAGGTAGAGACATAGAAAATATAATACAGGCAGAAATATATTTTGTCGTATTAAAAGTTATTTTTATCAAGGTGACAGTTATGAGTTACTCAAATTTGACGCCTTTCAGGGCACACATAGATAAATAGTCACATCATCAGCCCCTTTGCAAGTTATGAAAAAAATTATAAATTTGACGAGAATTACGATTTGATTCAACTGAATTTATTTCAATTCGTTTTAATTTAACTCATCTTACCAACCCACTTGCAACCCAAAAAATGAACGAATTTCGCACTATGTGTTAGTGTATATATTTATAGGTTAGGTGTTGGGTATAGTTGTTTTGAATAAATGCAGAAAACTCTTTATAAGAAAGAAATTGGTTTCATCAAGGCAAATTTGTGGAGCAGTATTTTTTTTCAAACTTGACGCCATTCAAGAGACGCATGTATGAATAGTTATATATGGCAACCTCCGATTTTAATGCTACGATTAGTCCCCCCCGAGAGTGGAGTGTAGTAAATAGTAAGGTATAAGGTAGTTTTTTTGTGGCTTTTGTTTTCGCCATTCTAGTTTCAAATTTGCAAATTGCTGCTAAAAAGCCGAAAAGGTTGTCATTTTTGACAGATTTTTTCGGTTATTTTCTTCCACTTGTATGGTGACAAAGAAGCTTCGCAAAGCCACTCAATTTTTGGAGGTTAAATGATATTCGTGACACGTGATGTTGGAATACGCGCCATTAGTTGTGACGTCAGACAACAGCGCGAGGAGCTGTTGTCCTGGTTACTCAATCCAAACAATCATGATTTTATCTGGGCCAAATTATTCTTTCTGCTTTTCTTCAAATTATCAATGAATGTGTACAGATGCTTATAAAATAGACTTGCAATACATCATTTTAGTCTAGGGTCACGTTTATCCTTCGCTACTTGCTCTATTGTTCTTCATTAGTTTATATTATTTTGCATTACAGATGGCTGTGGAAGTTTAATTTTATGTTGGTCACCCTACTGTTACATTTGTGTTAAGGATTTTTCAATCAAGTAAAGCTTTTAACTTCTGACATCTCCTATAACTATACTTGGACCTGTTATGTCGGTCTAATGCCACTTAACTGATGTCGCTTTAATACAGGAGGAGAGTATAAACAATGAAGTATGCGCATATGCCTCGCACTTTCTGTGATATGACGTGGAGAGTGACCTCATAGAAGGCCAACTGCACTCACAACAAGGTTATTCGCAATAAAACATTTCTATAGGTCGATAAAGCAGTTGAAATTACATTCCACTTCTTCGCCTATAATATCTTTTTCAGGTAATATAGAATACAGCACTAAACTCAATGACCACTTCTTTTTTATATTACATAATATAGGCACCATACAGAGTAACATTAGTAAAATAACTAATTTGTTAAAAAATTAAAGTTGTGACGAAACGTCAAACTTCACTTTACGCAAATAATAATTTATTATGTTGCACTGGACTCTCCACACGACATCATGCGAGAGATAGTTCACAAAATAGGTAGCCGAAATGGGCGAGTTCACCAGGCTCCAGTAGCTGCCAGCAGCTCTATTGTTCTGTCAAAAAAATTGCGTTCATCAGATCCTAACGTTGTGACAACGTTAGCTAACGGCTTCTATTAATGTTAAGTCGGCTGAACGCTTGCGCTGACACCTAACGTGTTGGCTAACGGTAGCCATTTTTCCAACGCAGATCACAAATGTTTATTGGGTTCAACTTATTTTCACAGCATAAGAAACAATCATCATTATTAAGGCAGAAATCGGAAATGGCACAGGTTTTAAAAGGGGTCTATTATGAATACGACACTTTGTTATACAATATAAGTCGAAATTGAAGAAGTTCATAAGACTTTACAAACTAGGTAATACTCGTGTGTGTTTATTTATTAATAAAATTTTTAGAAATATCTCATACGTGGTAGCTACTTGCAATTTAAAGTGATTCAGATTTATTCTATCTATAGCACAGGGTTGTAAAATTATAGGTAGATGTGATTATAATTTTATTTTTTAATTTAACTGGGAAGTAAAAAGCTTTTTTAAATTCAGCAAAATTAGTTCTCATAACTTCAAACAACACTTCATTTTGTTTCCTTCGATATGCTAAACTGTTCTCTGAAGAGTGTGAAATGGTTGTTGGTATTCAAAGTAATGTTTATATTCCAGTAAAATGTCAGTTTACCTCCCGGATGATTTTTAGAACTTTTTTGCAGAAACATGCTCAGAACACACCCTGAATGCACAAGCCACAAGAAAATTTTCGTGCAAACACACCCCAAGAAAGTCACGGGACCAGGAGTAAATATAGGTACTGTGCGGGGAAGATAAAATGGAAATATAAGCGGAAAATGAAACAAAATAGCTTAGTCGGGCCTATAAAATCTGACCTTTTCAAATTTGTAAGCCATACCTCCTTCAAACCCTGTCTACCCCTCCTTCGCCGCAAGTCTCGTAGTTTTCTTGGGGGTTAATATTTCATGTGTTTTATGCATCGAGGGTGGTTGTAGGCATGCATGAGGGAAAGAAAATCCCACTAGAAAGTAGTATTCCTCTTGTACTATTCTTAATAATAATTTATCAGTACACCACAACCATAGTATACAATCTGAAACTGAAAGCAGGAGACGCGTTTTTTTTTCTTTCTTAGAGGTGTACCTACAATCCTACACACCGAATAAGGACATAACTTTTGTGCATCGTTACAGTTGACATAAACAGCAACAGATCGTTTACCAGAACAAAAAAATACTCCCAAGTTTTGGCTAACTCAAACAATAACCGTTTTGTTCTGGTAAAGGCGGCCACTGTTAACAAATGTCAACATTTTGCTAACATTTTTTGACATAACAATGGAGGTGCTGGCAGCTACTGACGATTGGTGCACACCAATTATCATATTTCTAGTTATTTTTATCATGGTTACTAGATACTACATTACCACAGTATAAGAAACCTTATCATGTGACATTGGGCGAGTCCACCAGGCGCCATAAAAATATATTAATCTATATATATATATATATATATATATATATATATATATATATATATATATACTTATATACATTACGTATGTATGTATATTCTAATTTTCTAAATGCTTTGCAAAACGAAACTTGAGATTCGAATGGGTTGGAAAATGAGCATGGAATAAGTGTATATTAGTATATGTATGTGTGTATATTATATGTATATACATACATATATATGTAGACATATATGTATGTATATACATACATGTATATTGTATGTATATACATACATATATGTAGAGATATATACATATACTAATATACACTTATCCCATGCTCATTTCTCAACCCATTCGAATCCCAAGTTTCGTTTTGCAAAGCATTTAGAAAACTAAAACCAAAAACAGGAAAACCGGAATTTTATCTAGAAAATAAGAAAATTATCACTTCTTGACTTTCAGGCAAGAAACAGTTGAACAATGTTTATTTGCGTTGTTTTTTTTTCCACCTGAATCTCTGGGTAATACGCGGTCTTGGTCTTCATAATTTCATACGCTATTTTAACATTTAAGTGTTAAATATGACGAAACATATCTAATAAATCGTTTCTACGACAACATTAGAAAGAACATACGATGACCCCCATTTGTTTGATAGATAATCAGTCTAACAGGCTGGTATTGCTATTACCCGCGGATACACAGTTATACGAATAAGTGACAACCGTGTAAGATGACCATTTGGACACGTTCAGCAGAACAAAACCGTTACTGTTTGCGTTAGCCAACACTTGGAAGTATTTTTCTGTTCTCGTGAACGATTTATTGTTGTTTATGTCAACTCTAACGATGAACAACAGTTATGTTGTTTTTCGGTGTTTTGATTGTAGGTAGACTTTTAAGAAAAAGAAAAGGCTTTCCTGCTTTTAGTTTAGGATTGTGTGCTATGTTGTGTAGTGTACTAGTAAATTATTATTAAGAATAGTACCAGAGGAATACTACTTCCTAGTGGGATTTTTCTTCCCCTCCTTCATGCCTACAACCACCCTCAATGCATAAACCACATTAAATATCAACCCCTAAGAAAGCTACGTGACCTGCGTAGAATGCGGGGTAGACAGGGTTTAAAGAAGGTATGGCTGCAATATATAAAAAAAATACTTTTATAGGTCTGACTAAGCTTTTTTCTTGAATTTTCCGTTCATATTCCCTTTTTTTATTCCTCGCACAGTACCCCTATTCACTCCTGGTCCTGTAACTTTCTTGGGGGTTGTTTGCACGAACTTTTTCTTGCGGCTTGTGCATCCAGGGTGGGTTCTAAGCATGTTTATAAAAAAGAATATCTAAGAACCCTCCAGGGGGTAAACTGATATTTTACTGGAATATAAACATTACTTTGTAACAATCATTGTTCCTTTCTATGCCAACAACCACTTCAAATAACATTTTAGCACATCCAACGAATCATGTGAATAAGTGTTGGTTGCAGTTATTATTTTGCTGAATTTAATTATAGCTTGTAGATTTGTGAAACATTGTAAATTGTTTTTAGGTGTTATTGGAGGAGGTTATATGAATCCTGGTGGTCACATTTCACGTAGTAAAAAGCTTCTGTCAATATAGGCCTATTTTTAAGTTTCCCAGTTAAATTATAACATAAACTTATAATCACATATACCTATAATTTTACAACCATGTGCTAGAGATAGAAAAAAGATCACTTCAAATTACAAGTAGCTACCGCACGTATGACATATTTCTGAAAATTGTACCTATTAATAAATAAACACAGTGCAGTATTACTTACCTTTTAAAGTGGCATGAACTTCTTCAGTTTCCACTATATTGTATAACAGTCCGTTGTATACATAATAGATCCCTTTTAAACAGTTTGCCATTTCCTACAAAATACCACGCAGCAGACTAATTATTGTTCCTTATTCCTTATGCTGTGACAATACGTTGAACCGAATAAATACTTGTGATCTGCGTTGGAAAAATAGCGACCGTTAGCCTACAACGACCATCTCGCGACAGTAAAAAACCGGTTGCAATGATCATACGCAACTGTTTATCAATGGGCGACTTCAATACTGACGACTGGTGAACTCGCACCTTATCAATGCCACTATTACTACTACTTACTATTGCGTGATGTATCACGATTACGGTCATCATAGAGAAAATGTTAGATTGTGCAATATACAAACAAGCATCGTATTGACGTATAGTTTAAATACCCTATATTATACTTTTTTATATCTCTTTAACATGTTTAGATTTCAGAAACAATTTTGCATTTGTATATATTGTAGTCTGCGTGAACAGGCAGATCGTATATGTGAACCTATTGGTTCTTGGTGAGACTTACAGAATAAAAGGAAGGAAATAGCTGTAAACCGCGAAGAAACGAGGGGAGAGTCCACCAGGCGCCAGCAGCTGCTGATGAACTCGCTTATTACTTCCCTCCTACAGGTGGAGGCAGTTAAATGTAAACAAGCTTGTAAAATAAGGGATATGTAGCTGGTCAGTAGGTCAGAAAAGTTAAATGACACATTTTGCAGTAATATACAATGGGTGAGGGGACGTAAAGCCGTCGGTCCCGTGTCCATGCGATGTTGGGCACGTTAAAGATCCCTGCCATCCTTACAGAAAGACAGGGGTTCGGCAAAATTTCCAGGATAGTGAGGTGAAACTGCTCCCTGGCGTCGGTGATTGGCCATAGTCGCGGAAATAGGCCGACGTTGAAGAAACAAAACACACACAGACACATAGTAGTAAACAACACAAATTAAAACTATATAGGCTTACGCATGTTAAAAATGATCCGGCAGGATTGTAATCTTAGAATTATTGTCCAAAAAAAAATAATAGAAAATGACTTTACCAATATTAGTATCCGTTGCTTAACACTATTTTTACTTACTAAATCGCTTATTCAAACAAAATTTAACAAGAAATAAATAATGTTTATAAATTTGTAGGCTAACTAAAATTACAATCATTATGGAAGTGGCGAATTAAAATTGACGAATTTTCAAATGTCACTTGAGTTTTGGGACACTTGTGTTATGTTACCATTACCGGTATGTATAGCACTCAAAAATGTTAATTAATACTGCAGCTTACAGATAAAAAATGGCTTGAATATATATAACCCATTTTCTAGTTGTAAAAGAAACATAAAACTTTTACAAGCCTCAACCTTAAAGTCTTTTATCGTATAAACGAAGCAATTTTAAAGATAATAGGTCATCGTACCTCAATCGACATTTTAACCATAGAAAACCTCTAGTATGACGTTGTATATGGTTTATCTGGACACCTGTATATTGTGTATAGTAAATTCCATTCAAAATAAAAGACAAAGTTCAAATTTCCAAAATGTGTGTAATTATAATATGATATGGTCTACACATATGTACTTTAGGGACTGTCTATTTTTCATTGTAATAAAACAACAAAAATGCTTAGTCATTGCAGTCGATCATATTATAATATGTAAATATGTATATTCATGTACCTATGTCATATAATATACGTTATTCGTTTCAGTAATATTGTATCTTATATAAGATAGAGCTAATTACCTAATATTTTAATATTGGGCATCTGAAAATGCATTCATAATGTGTTATCGATAATAATAACATAACCTATTACGAGCCATTTAAAGTAGGTAGTCCCTGAAGTTAACGCAAAGCACATGTTTTGTATGTATACCTATGTATATACATTAGAGATGTCCTGGAAGTAACCGATATGTTCTAATTGTAAGATAATTAATTAAGGTGATTATACATAGTAAAACTATATGGATGTATATCATTGTACATGCTTTTTAATCAGATGTATACATTTAAAACAACATTATTTTTAATGTCCCTGAAAGCCACACTACATATACATATATATATATATATATATATATATATATATATATATATATATATATATATATATATATATATATATATATATATATAAACATATAAAAATTGAAACTGACCCCGGATATGTGTTCTGGGGCGCCTAATTAGCGGTCATTTGAAGAAATTTTTTCAAAATTCAAAAGTCGGGATCTCCTCATTAGTGAATTTTTTTAAGAAAATTCACTAAAAATACATTATTTAGCACCTATTCGGAATATTCAGAAAAATACTCCCAATTGAAAAATTCACAGCTCCCCAACTGATAACTTCACAAAAATTAAGGTAGATGTTTTCGCTAGAAAATTTTTCGCTCTTCAACTATTCTCTCTTGTGATTTTTCAATGCTTCCTTTTCAAGATATAAAGAAAAAAGTAAGAGAAGACTAATTTTACCCTCTTTGGGGGACTATTTTGGGGGGACGGGCTCAACATTTTACCGCTGGGGTTTCAGGGTATGTTTAGCACTGCAAAACAAAGCACTGTACCAAATTTCAGCTTGTCCTTAATTTGTTGACCATCAATCCAGATTGCACCTGGGCTATTAGTAAAATTGATTGTTAATACTTTAGAACTGTACTTAAATACATAGAACGTTTTGTTGGAATTTGAATAGTTTATAAATGACTTCATACACATATGATGAACAGGTAGATATGATTTTAATTTACATATTTTGTCAAGGCAATGATCGTGAAAGTGCTAAGAGGTTACGGAACGATGTACTAATCGGCAAGTACCAGACCATCAAACGTTTGCTGGTATTGAAACGAAACTTCGGGACAATATCAATTCTCAGTGCAGAAAAATGGATCGAGGACGTCAACGCACTACAAAAAGTGTGGAACTTGAGGAAGAAATCTTGGATTTGGGTCCTAATTTAGAGGTTTTAAAAGTACTGTACACGAGGTTTTGAAGGATCAACTAATATTTCGTTTTCATGTCCAGAAAGTACAGCACCTATAATGCCTGATAAGTACACTTGGAGAAACCCAAATCACTACAACACGTATTTTTAAAGCCTTAACAACGATCGTTTCGATAACGTTATCTTCATCAGAGGATCAAATATTCTAAACTAATTTTTGCTACAACCTGTATTTATATTGATTCTTAGGTAGAAGGACGAAACCAAAAGGGGGATTTTAAGTCGAAGGCTCATCTTTTGTGTATTGTAACTTTATTGACCGGGCAATGTTATTGAACTTCCCTTATTGCTCTAACTGACAGCTTTCGGAGTGTTTATCTAATTCACAGACAAAGAGGAAATCATGGGCTCTAGATGAGAGGTGCCGTTCGATTTAGGAAAGTTTCGTTTTTTATTGATCTACAAATATAAAATCTTTCATACGCATCAAGCATTGACTGCTGTCTAATACTTTTGATAAGTTTGAAATTATCTTCGTCAATGTGGTGGTAATTATCCCATATATGTTGTGCCACGCTTGACTTGTCTACACTTCCGTATCGTAAATGTACGAGTTGTTCACGCAATCTGGTATCTATGTTTCTTTTAGTCTGCCCGACATATTTAAGATTACAATCTTAACAGGACAAGCTGCAATCTTAGATGCAGAAGGCTCTCCATGGGCGGCATCTGAATGATCCCTCCCGGGCACATGTCGGCAAACTGGCGTCGAACTACTGATTGGTGTCCGGACATATGTTTACAGAGACAGAGGGGTTTTTGCTGGCCATACAAGATCAGGTCATCCCAACAAGAAACTATCTGAAGTATATAGTTGGAGATAATTCGGTCCAAGATGACAAATATAGATTTGGGTGTCAGTCATCAGAGACTATCCAGTACGTCACAGAAGGATGTCGAGCGTTTGCTGCAACAGAGTATAAAGAGAGACACGACGCAGTTGCTAAAATACTTTATCAAAAACAGGCTCTGAAACTGGGACTTTCAAATTTTAGTAAGGTGATACCTTCCTGAGCGTGTTCTAGAGAGCTCAGTATACAGGTTGTACTCGGATCGGACCGTACTCACAGACCAACGAGTTGCCCACAAGAGGCCGGATATAATAATAGTGGATAAGTCCTGCAACCAAGTGACTCTGATTGATGACGCCATTCTAAATACTAGTAATCTACAGATAAAGTACAACGAGGAGATCATTAAGTACAGAGACCTCGATATACAAGTAAAGAGACAGTGGAGGGCAGATAGCGTCCGAGTGATTCCAATAGTCATGTCGTCACATGATGTGGTTCCTAAGAATCTTCGAGAGAACATAAACAGGCTGGATCTTGGAGAGCATCTTTATAAGGTTATGCAGAAGGCGGTAATACTTACAACTGCCCACACCGTGCGGATATTCCTGGGAAATGAGGATGTGTCGCGTTGTCGTTCAGGGCCAGATAACTTGGAAAGGGCTCCATGTGAGCTCAGTCCCTTTGGTATCTGATATACCTGGGATGAGTTAATGTTGCCCTTTGAGGGAGTGTGAAAGCCCTTCAGGCCTAAGTCGATAATAATAATAATAATAATAATAATAATAATAATAATAATAATAATAATAATAATAATAATAATAATAATAATAATGATGATGATGATGATGATAGTGATAATAATAATAATAATAATAATAATAATGATGATGATGATGATGATGATGATGATAATGATAATAATAATAATACCGTTTGGCCGGTATGTGTACTGTTGCCAGCAGTATGTTTACCGCTACTCGTAACGACGTAGACGGTACAGCCAGCCAGGCCAGCTGTACGCTGTCCAATTCACCTGTCTCCTGTTCTACCAATATCCTATATTCCTTTATCCAAATTACCTGGTTCCTTTATAAACTCCTCTCGACGCACCCTAAAGTCTGACCGGTAGGTGCACTGCAGTCAGTAGTGTAATTATCGCTATCCGGAACGACGTAGACGATACAGCTAGCGTCGCAACTGCCCAAATATCTGAAGAATCACAGAAAATCTGTGACTGTGGGCACGAATACCCCCTTTGGGATATTCGAAATTCTGTGGGGGTCGACGCAGGCCAACACCCTGCGCCGACCTAATACTGCGCTTATTTGCAGTACGACAAGTACAAACGTCCTCTCTAACCGGCCTTGATCGGATGGAGACCATAGGCAAGGTGGAGAGGACAATGGACGGATGCCTGATACCGACCGCGTAAGGAGAATGGAGTGGATCGATGATCTTCGGAACGATCTTTTGCAGTGTTATGGCAGCAGCTCGCCTGCAAGGAGGGGATACATGAGAAGGTTGCAGGCTTTGTGGATATCCATGCATCCTGAGCATGTTCTTTCGGCACAACATCTGCGGGAGTATGCGTCATACCTGCACAGGAGAGGGTACACAAGAATATCTTCCCGAATCCCAACACCACCAAGACCAATCACAGAACAGCTGCCGCTCCCCGCTGAAACGAGTGAGAATGACTTGAGTCAAAGGGCTTTTCTCAAGGTAAGATTTAGTCCTAGGCCTGAACAGCTCGCCCAACTGGATGCCAGTCTAGATGAGGAACTTCCAGAGGATGCCGACATCTGGACCATCAACTGCGCTGTCTATGCGGCTGCCTCTACCCTTGTGCCGTCAGGTCAATGTGACGAAACTTCTCGCAGTGTCGTGCAGTTGAGGCGACGAATAGCAAAGTTGCAAACAAAAATAAAAACATCAAGACAGAAAGCCTCCCGTATTCAGTGTGTAATAGAATATATAAGAGCCGAAAGGTGGCTTACTAGGCATGTGCAACGAGTGGCAGCCGTTGTAAGGCGAAAACATCACACACTGAGCATAGCAGTGCTAAAAAACATCAAGCAGCACGCCTTAGATAATATACGGGCATTGGCGACACTTAAAAAGTCGTTGCTGAGGCGAGTGAGGGGGATAACTGATAACACAACATTTCAAAGAAACCCCTCTCTCATACGCCAACCACCTAGGCAATCAGTCAGTGACCAACGAAATATCCAACATGTCAAGCGTTTCTGGAGTGAGATCTATGAGGCTAGGCTCCAGTTTAAAGAAGCCACTCCGGGCATGGCACATCTTACGGCTTAGTGCAATGCCGAACAACCATAGGTGTGCGCGGCAATCACTGATGCTGAGGTTGTGGAAGCTTCGAGGTTGCCGCAACTACGCTACCCCAGGACCGGACGGCATTCATTCCATCTGGTGGAAAAGTTTTTCATCTGTCCACCGCCGGCTTGCTCGAATATTTAACCTATGGTTGAATCATGGGGAGCAAATTTCTCAGTGGTTTGTCGAAGGGAGAACCTCACTGGTCACAAAGAAAGGTGACCTGTCCCATCCAAAGAATTACCGGCCCATCACTTGCCAGAACACCTGCTACAAAATTTTCACTAGGATTTTGTATGCTAGGTTGCTGCGGGCAGTGGAAACAATATTTGGGGAATTCAGTGAGCAGCGCGGTTCTAGAAAAAAAAATGATGGATATAGGGAGAATTTGTTGATTGGCCGTTGCGTTACACAAGACGCACGGCAGCATCTCAGAATTCTATCCATGGCCTGGATAGACTACCGCAAGGCGTTCGACACGACGTCGCATGATATGTTGCGCTGCTTGTTCGGCAAACTTGCTGTACCAAAACCGCTAGTGAAATGTATAGAACATTTGATGTCATTGTGGAGGACACTGTTTGTCATACCATCCGGCAGCCGAACAACGCTTACACAACCGATATCATATAGGAGGGGAGTCTTTCAGGGAGATTCCCTTAGCCCTCTCCTATTTTTCCTCTCGCTGCTGCCGCTGAGTGCAGCTCTCCGAAAAACCCGCGGTTATCTTTGTGGGCCACCCTCAAACAGAAGACACAGGATTAGTCATCTATTTTATATGAATGACTTAAAAATCTATACCTTTGGTGAGAGTGAGCTCCAACAAGCTCTTAGAGTGGTACAGGAGTTTATGCTTGACACCGGCATGGAGCTGGGTTTGGACAAGTGCGCTATGGTCCATATAAAGAGGGGGCGGACGCACCATAAAACATCTAGGTGCCGGACAGACATACACGTACCTGGGTGTCGAGCAATCAGGCATTCAGGACGCTGCAAAAACGAGAAAGGCAAATCTGGCATTCAGAGTTGTCCGGGCCAAACAAGTTGCTGGCTACCAACATACTTGCCGCTCCAGTCATCTGTTACTCCTTTGGAGTGATAAAATGGACAGTGGAAGAGTTGCGCCAATTGGATAGGGATACCCGCAAGCTTCTCCACAAACATCGAAGCTGCACTCGAGGTCGTCAGTTCCTCGCTTATACCTCCCAAGACATCTCGGAGGTAGAGGACTACCAAACATGGAGTGGCTACACGGAAAAGGGGTCCTTGAGATGAGTTGCACGATCCTTAAAAGCTCGGATACTCTTCTGCGAATTGTCCGAACGCATGAAGTTGCAGGAACAGTAGCATTCCTGTTCAAGGCAGCAGGCAGATCAGCAGGTGAGCTCGGACTATGCTTCGATCACAGGTCGGGAAGAAGGCAAGATGATCGCCCTTTGGTGACTGAGCTTGACATTCCGACCTTAAGAGCAAAAATTAGAGATGCCCTACAAAAACACCTATTGGGGCAGCATGTTGACAAGCCTTTGCGCGGAATGTTTTTCCGGCATAAAGAAGAACACGGCTTGTCAAAGAGCTTGACATTTTCTTTTTTTGAATCATCGGTGCTCCGATCGGAGACTGAAGGGTTTATCGTGGCCTGCCAAGATGGTGTTATAAACACCTTGGTCTACCGCAAGCGCGCGATGTGGGAGGGCGTGGAAGATGACAGCTGCAGAATCTGTCATCAATCGCCGGAGACTCTTATGCATCTCTTGAGTGCATGTCCGGTGATGGCGTCTGCTAATTACGTGTATCGGCATAATGCGGCCCTTCGAGTGTTGTTTAACCATCTTCGCATTCGTATGAGATAAAACAAACACCAGTGCTGCCTCACCAACCGGTGGAGAACGAGAGATGCCGTATATACTGGAATTTCTCGATCTCCGCTGTCAGGCCAGTAGCCGCTAATAGGCCTGACATTATCCTTCTCGACAAACAAAATAAAATCTTGTTTTTTATAGAATTCTCGTCACCAGCTGAGGCAAACGCTGGTATAAAGGAGAGGGAAAACGGAACAAGTATATAGACCTTATGTTTGATTAGGCAGCTTTATCCGGGACACAATATACGACTCGTCGTTCTGATTATTGGCTGTCTAGGGGGTGTACCCAATACGCTGCTGCGGGAAATTCCCTCATGCCACGCCGTTGCATATTCACTAGCTTGCAGGGTGCAGAAATCTGTAGTCCTTGGGTCTTTACGTCTCCTTCGTTTTTTGAACCTGGATTAATGATTTCCGGCCCCGTGCTCTCTTACCACCGCTGGACCGGGGCGAGGGCACGGGTGTAATGATGTTGCATGGACGTCAGAGTGTGTTGGAGCCTCGGACGGTTGCCCAACATATTTTATAATAATAATAATAATAATAATAATAATAATAATAATAATTATTATTATTATTATTATTATTATTATTATTATTATAAATTGAATGATATTAACAAATATATTTGCACGAATCGAAATGCCCTTTTATATAGCTTTCTGTTCTATGAACAATTATTATATGAGCAATTATTATAATTATAATAATAATAATAATAATAATAATAATAATAATAATTATAATTATAATTATAATTATAATTATTATTATTATTATTATTATTATAATTATAATAATTGTTCATAGAACAAAAAGCTATATAAAAGGGCATTTCGAATCGTGCAAATATATTTGTTAATATCATTCAATTTATAATTAAAAATGTAGTTAAAGAAAAATTCGCTACAACAATTAATGTAATATTTCATGTAGTAGTAGGTCACAGATGTATCAATAACATTGGCCTCCTTAACAATAATAATAATAATAATAATAATAATAATAATAATAATAATAATAATAATAATAATAATAATAATAATAATAATAATAATACAGGCTGCTGTTGGACCTTTTGGTGGACCACATCAGAAGTAAGAATTAATGGTTTGACCGGTGCTTCCAAGAAAGAAATAGAGAAAAAGTTGATGGGTAAATTGAGAACAGTAAGAAGTACAACCACCCAGGTATTTACACACATTGGGGTGGAGTATGCAGGTCAGATTTAGGTACGAGCAAAAATGGGCAGAGACCACAAATCATACAAGGGCCAACCAGTGCAAATGGGAGGCTCACGAACAAAACAAACTCAGCAATATTGTTGGGACGCTGGGTATAACGTACATGTTCGTCAATGGAAGCATAGGTATAAATGGAAGTTTAAGAACACATGGTATCAACCAAAGAATGGCAGCTGCGTAGTCAAATCAATGCAAGTTTAAAAGAAAAAAACAATCAAAAACGACTCAGGGTGGGCGAGGCTGGATTTTGTGGAGTTGGAAGAGCTCTGCAAGCTAAGCAGGGACAATTCTTCAAATCATCTGTACAGTTACTTCACAATGACAGAGGTAACAGACAAGGAACTCACAAGCAGCCATAGTAAGAAGCATGGAAAGCAACCACAAGACAAAATGGAGGAGATATACCAGAGGGAAGGCAAAACCACGTATCCAATCCATCACCAGAAAGTCAAGTCGACAATCTGGAAGCAACTTTACATTGGTAAATCATGGATGTTCATCAGCCCTTGAGAATCTAAATATGCAATCGCATGTAAAGGCCAGATGGAAGAAGTTATGGTAATCAGTATGACAGAATATCCATCTCCCAAGGCTGTATGCTCGAGACAAAATGGGCATATATTATTAGATCATTTAAATTATTATTACTTTTATTATCATCCTAGGGTTTTATACACATTAATACTATTTTAATTATTACTATTCCGATTATCATCCTAGAGTTGTATACACATTTATATTATTTTAATTATTATTTCAAATAGGTGGTATACACATTAATATTATCTTAATTATTATTATTCCGATTATCATCCTAGAGTTGTATACATATTTATATATATATATTTTTGTTCCCTCAGGGCTCGTCCGCGGCCTTGCCGCCCCGATAGCACCACAACCCTTGGTTGATTGTGCATACCCTTAGTCTTACTCCACCCATTCCAAGATCACTGTGCCTTGAACTAGTCTGCACAGCGATTGGTAGGGTGAAGTTTTATATTGCTCTGTCTCCGGTCTAGAGTGACCGTAGATCAGTTGTCTTTTTCGGTCCAGAGCTATACACTGACACAAGATGTGCTGGGCTGATTCCTCCCCCTCGCCGCAGAGTCTGCATGCGAGGTCCCCTTCGAACCGCCCCATTTTATGCACGTGTTTCTTGACGGCCATGTGTCCCGTCAAGAGACCTGTTGTGTTTCTGAGCTGTCCTCTGCTAAGGTTTAGCAGCTCCACAGCTCTCTTTGAACTGGGTCCGTCAATTATTGACTTCCCATGTCTGAGCCCTGGACAGTCCGCCCAGTACACCTTGTGTTGGTTTCTGACCCAGGACTTAATGTCTCCCCTGGCAGTGCTCTTTGACACGCCCAGAGCCGGTTCTGGTCCCATAAATGGTTCTGCTGACCCTCTCTTTGCGAGACTGTCAGCTTCTTCATTGCCTTTAACCCCCGAGTGACCCGGCACCCAGATGAGGGTCACCTCATTCTGCCCAGCCAGGTCGCTCGTCTCGTCTCGGCACTCACTCACCAGCCAGGAATTTACCCGTGGGCTACTTAGTGCCTTAAGGGCTGCCTGGCTGTCTGTGGCTATGAGGATCCGCTTGTTGGTGTAGCCCCTCCTCTTGTTCTCCCGGACACAGTGCAGGATGGCGTACATCTCGGCCTGAAACACCGTTGCATGGGCTCCGTGGGAAATACTATGACTTACCCTCGGTCCTTCCGAGTAAACACCTGCCCCCGTCCCACGCTCCCCGCCAGATCCGTCCGTGAACCAGACGAGCGCGTCCCGTGGCATGCCCGGCGTCTCTTCCCGCCATGCCTCGCGATCAGGGATTTCCACTGTAAAGTTGTTTTCCCTGCACATTCGCGGGCTCGCGAAGTCTGACCTCATTTCAAGCATGGGCTCCTTCACGATCTCCTGAATTTTGCAGTGGCCCCTGAAGCCTGGGTTGATCTTCAGTCTACCATTGCAGGCTAGTCTGTATAGTCCTAGCCTGGCCTCTCCCATAATAACTAAGTGTAGGGGGGGGGTAGATCCAGCAACACCTCCATGGCGGCTGTTGGGGTTGAAGACATGGCCCCTGTGATGCCTAGGCAAGCCATCCTTTGGATCTTGCCTAGTTTTTGTTTGGCACTGGATTGTGTCACTTTAGGCCACCAGACCAGTGCCGCATATGTTAACGATGGTCTGACCACCCTTGTGTACAGCCAGTGGGCCATACTAGGTCTTAGTCCCCACGTTTTTCCATACAGCCGCCTAGTGACGGCTAAGGTCATGACTGCCTTACGCAGTATTTTTCCAATGTGACCATTACAGGTTAGCTTAGAGTCCAATACGACCCCAAGATATTTTACCTCCCTGGCGATTGGAACGCTCCTACCGTATAGAGTGAGAGTTCTGTAGCTTTCACACTTCCTCCTCCTCGTAAACGGCACGACGGTTGCTTTCTCGGGGCTCACCCCGAGCCCTTGATCAACCGTCCACCCTTCCACCACTTTCAGTGCAGTCTGCATACGCTCCCACACTGCCTGTGTGACCTTTCCTCGGACTATGATGACAATGTCGTCCGCATAGCCCTGTACCTCATACCCCCCTCCCGAGAGCCTCCCCAGCAGGCCCATATTTATATTATTTTAATTATTATTATTTCGATTAGCATACCTAGGGTTGTCTACATATTAATATTACTTCAATTATTATTTCAATTATCATCCTAGGGTAGTATACAAATTAATATTCCTTCAATTATTATAGTTAGTGCCAACCTTAGGTCGAGGTAAATCAAACATTCAGGTCAGAGCTATCCAGAGAGTCGTCATTCCTTTCGACTCGGCAGTATGTTCATAGAACAGAAAGCTATATAAAAGGGCATTTCCAATCGTGAAAATATATTTGTTAATATCATTCAATTTATAATTAAAAATGTAGTTATAGGAAAATTCGCTACAACAATTAATGTAATATTTCATGTATTAGTAGGTCACAGATGTCTCAGTAACATTGGCATTGAAATAATATTACATATTTACCTAAATAATAAACAAGTTGAAATTGCAGCGTACAGTACAAGGAATGCTGACTGCTGAGGTCTGCAATTATGTATTATGTAGACCAAAGTAAGGTTATAAGTAGTATTGTTGATAAACATTAAAAGACTTTTGATTTTAATTATGTAGGGAGAAGTATAGACTTTTGCTTAAAAAATGTAGTGACTAATATCAGAGACTTTTCAATTAAGATTCAGTATGTAAAGATTTCGGCTTTAAAATTCCTTCGGTTAAATTAGTTGTAAGCATTGTTAAAGTTTAGTTATTTATCAAATCGTTACTATGTCCAAATTCGCCTAGTTCGACAAGTTATTCCCTAAATATCATCCGCTCCTTAACAACAACAACAACAATAATAATAATAATAATAATAATAATAATAATAATAATAATAATAATAATAATAATAATAATAATAATAATAATAATAATAATAATAATAATAATAATAATAATAATAATAATAATAATACAGGCTGCTATTGGACCTTTTGGTGGTCACCGGCAGAGCAGATGAAAGCCACAGGCCTGACATTTTTCCTATTGGTCAGAGAAACCGGAAGGCTTTCATTGTGGACATTGCAATGCCGCTCGACGACAATCTCGTTTCGAATATAGGGGAGAAGCGACAAAAGTACCAACCACTCGCAGTCGAGCTGGTCGACTTGTACAAGCTGAGAGAGGTTCAGATCATGCCAGTCGTTGTATCAACAACAACTAGGTAAAGAAATGACAAAAGAACAATATTAATAATAATTTTGGGACAAATCTCGTATACCTCTATACACGAAGCACCTTGATTGAGTTTTATGTGAACAGGTTGCGTAAATATTCCTATTAAAGTACATCGTCTTTAATTCTTAAAGTTAGCAAGGCAATAATACAAAGTAAGGCTAACGACTTGCTTGATTACGTGACTTACGAGACATATGAGAACATTAGTCATATTCGTGCAATTATCATGTGATATAAGTAATTACAACAAGCATTAATGGAGCAGTCGCTGAACTTACCCTAAGGTTACTGACCTACAAATAAGTAAACTTACAAGAAAACATTTTATATAACATGACTTGCATCCTTTTTCTAAACAACCATATCATTTTGGTATTTTAAACATTTGCGGTAGCTAACTCTCCTTTTTACTATGCCCCAATTATTTAGTTGTAAAATATTATTAATTTATGACCTACATAACGTAATCTTAGTGCAAAGTCTAGCCTTATACAGGGTGTAACAAAGTATGGAGTAGTATTGCCAATATTTAGAAAAATAATAAACTTTTTTTACACTTGGTATATTGATGTATCTAAGTTCAATACACTTTTGACCAGTAAAAAGTATGTGTATATGGCTGAGAAATAATACCAACTTTTTTATCTTAAATCGAACACCTTGTATATTTTGCAGATTCTAATAAGCATTTAAGAAATACACTCAATGATGTAAGTGTTCAGAGAACAGGAAAGGTCTTCAGAAGGGCCGTAATAGCCCTAGAAACATAATTGTTAAAAACACTAAAATGATAATTAAAAGTAGTTCATTTTAATTCTTTACAGCAAGGAATGTAAATATTGCGAATAATTAGAGGTCAGAATTGTATCGATTGACATTGAAAATATCACATTCAGTATGTAAACAATAAACAAACCAAATTAGCAAGATACGCAGGAATGTTGCAGGCAGCAATTCAGAAGGTCGTAAAACTAATTAAGAAACAATATAAGTTATTATTGTTTGTAAATATAAATTAGATGAATTTTAGTAAGTCAACATGAGTGAGTTAAATAAGTTTTTACAATGTAGACGGTTAATTTAGTTTGCTTCAGATATAACGACGCGATACTTGTAATTTAATCATGTAAACATAAAATACTGTTGAATTTAGATTCACCATGTCACAATCTACGTAAGTTCATTCATTTGTTATTTAATAATGTTATTGTTGAGTTTTGTGAGTTTAATATAGTTAAAATTATACCGTTACCTATGTCTATATTTACCTAGTTCGACGATTTTATCCTATAAGTTATCCTCCGCTTCCTGAACAGTAAGTTTTAAGTTGTGTGTTCGTCACAATGAGACATGCATTTACACAATGCATTCACTGAATTCAGTCATATGAATACACTGGATCTATGAAGATAAGTCGTCTCGTTTGTAATATTGCTAGGTGTCTGATCTGCAATGATAAATTTGACAGTTTTTGCCAAATGATCTTAAGCACTCAGATAGGCGTACGCCTCAGTTAAGAGAAATTAACATGGTAGCTCTAACTGAAAAAGCAACGTGTTAATGATGGTTGGATATGGTGACCGCAAGAGAACACAAGCGGTAGGTGTCGGAGATATTTGATCAAGCTTACCCTAATCGGCCTGCGAATACCCAATCTTCTGTAAGCAAACTTCCAAAGAAGCCAATGAAACAGGAAGTTTACAAGACAGACTATAAACAGGCAGACCGAAAAGCACTAGTAGTGGTGATAGGGCTATAAATATTTTAGTTGATTTACAGGACAATCTCAATCAATCGCTTCGACAGATGGGCCAATAACACAATATGTCTCACAGGCAGGTAAAAACTTATTTAGAAACGAAAATATACGTCCCTTGAAGATACATAAAGTTCAAGAACTTATATTGGATGATTTTGATACAAGAACGCAGTTTTGTGAAATTATGATGGAGAGGTGCAATGTTGATCCCAATTTTGTAAATAATATTCGCTTTTCCGATGAGTCCACATTTATGCTTAATGGCACTGTCAATAGGCACAATTGTAGAGTTTGGTCGGCAGACAATCCGCGTTGGGTGACTGAAGCACACACGCAAAGACCACAAAAAGTCAACATTTGGATAGGTAATTGTAAAACAAAATGTTCAGAAGCACCGTCCTGCTGAAACCAAAAGTCTCTTCGGTTTGGGTACCGGGTTTCTAGTTGTGGCATTATCTGTTTACGTAACAACTGCAAATAAAGTTCTGACGTAAGATTTTTCTTAAAGAAAAATGATCCAATGATATTATGGCCCATGTACCCATAGGCACACACGCAAAGACCACAAAAAGACAAGGTTTACATAGGTATCATAATACCTACCTTGGTTTCAGCAGGACGGTGCTCCTGCACATCTTGGTTCGTCAATTTTTGAACCAGACATTGCCAAATTGATGGATAGGGAGAAGAGAGGCAATTGAGTGACCTCAAGATCCCCAGACGTCACACCTTCCGAAATTTTTTGCAAATGACTTGGACAACTCCGTTAGCCTTGGGGAATCTGGCCACTTTTGCCTGAAATTTTTCTTTCCTTTCGAAAATTGTTTATATTTTCCGCAATAACTAAGTAAGGACAACCAAATTGGATACGCTGGTTTACGCCACAAAAGGTAAACAGTGTACGCACTTGCTACGTCCCGATTTTTTTTATTTTTTCAACGGAACCGTTCAGGGGGGTCCTCCTCGTAGTAGTGCTTAATTTCGGGGGTTCGTAATTTCGAGGAAGTTGGAAAACACTGATCTAAAGCAGTAGCGGCTCGTGCCTTAATGCATTGGGGGTGAGCAAGAAAAAAAAAGTTCGGGATTCAGCAAGTGCGTTATGGTAGTGAATTTTTATTAAATGCTTCAAATTTGAATAACTCAGGGAAACATATTCTCCAAATTTTATTAACATAACTTTGTAATTTTCGGAGAAAAAAAAAATTTCTAAAGAAAACTAAAAATTTGAATAATTAAATTTTCTAAAAATGTAGAAAGTTGAATTTTAGTGTGTAGTCCTTTACAAGGCAACATATCCACCAATTTTCATTAAAATAGCTTTGTAATTTTCGGAGAAAAAGATTTTGTTTGAAACAAAACTCAAAATTTTCCCGGAAAACCTTATCCGATTTTCCTGACTAGTGAACTCGTGCAAGCCATTAATAAAAGGAAGGCACTTGCCGAGTTTTATTGAAATCAGTTGCTTATTTTTTGAGTTATCGGTTGCATACGTATATATATATATATATATATATATATATATATATATATATATATATATATATATATATATATATATATATATATATATATATATATATATATATATATATATAAACATATAAAAATTGTAACTGACCACGGATATGGGTTCTAGGGGTCCTAGTTCGCGTTCATTTGAAAAAATTTTTGTCATAAATTAATAATATCTTACCATTAAATAGTTGGGGCATAGCAAAAAAGCCTGGACGCAGCAAGTGCGTTATTGTAGTGAATTTTCATAGAAATGATCTGGCATAAAATATTTTATTATAACTTTTTCATCTTGCAACATAGAAATCTAAATTTTAATGTATAGTTTACTTTTTATATCGTAAAGCTACCTACCAAATTTGGTTATAATAGCTTTTTTATTTTTTGAGATATTTTTTTCGAATAAACACTCAAAATTTTCCCGGAAAACCTTGTCCGATTTTCCTGACTAACGAACTTATCCAAGCCATTTACAACAGAAAGGTACGTGCCAAATTTTATTAAAATCGGCCAATTATTTTTTGAGTTATCGGTGTGATACATATATATATATATATATATATATATATATATATATATATATATATATATATATATATATATAACATATAAAATATGTAACTGACCCGGGATATGGGTTCTAGGGGTCCTAGTTCGCGTTCATTTGAAAAAATGTTTGCAAAGTCTCACCATCGATACCTCTCTATTAGTGATTTTTTTATATAAAAATTCACTAAAAAATGAAGAGCTCGCCTATTTTTCCCCGCAAATGTATTATAAAAAAACCTACCTACTAAACTAAACTTAATAATTATTAACTATACTTACCAAGTTTTCCTCTAGTAAGTTATAATTTATAGTAATTAAAAAGTCCCTTAAAAAGTTCAAATTTAAAATATCCACTGAATTTATCACAGTATCACAATTATTTTGTCCACTTATTAAGCAACCCGAACTAGTAGCCATAATAATAATAATAATAATTGTCTTGTTAGAACATGTAAACAACAACGAAATTATCTAATTAAAACCAATCCGACGCGCAGCGCTACACGAAAATTACTAAACACATGCTAGACACAGACACGCTCTGCCAAAATTCCACTGCAAACTGCAAGTGTGGAATTTGAGAGCGCACACCATATTGCTTATTCGGTCGTTTTCGACGATGATACTCGATCATTTCCCACTGAAGTATCGCATTTTCTCAAGAGCGCCGAAAAATACACACCGCCGGCGACTGTTGTATATATGGATATTTAGATATGGATGTATATAACGATAACGTCTGCAACCAACCATTAACACTATACTTATTCTGATGCAGTATTAATGGCTGCCGACTCGCGATCCTCGATCCTCGATATATTAATTTTGTTTGTTGGATCCAAGAATGCAGGAGATATAAAAGCAAATAAAAATGTATTAAAATATAATTAAACGTTGAATGTAGCGGCTTCTCCTCCAGACACCAAAATTTACTTCACTCCCTTGGTGTCTGGAGGAGAGGCCGCTACATTCAACGTTTAATTATGGTAATCCCAGACAGTGTGACGTTCAGAAATGATATTAAAATATAGCATAGCAAAAATGTTCTTTTTTTCCACGGCAGGCGACAGTGCGCAGGCACGGGCGCACTTATTTAGGAGCCGCCCCTGATCTAAAGACACAAAGACTAGAATACTTTAGGTCATCTGATAATAAATTAAATAATTCCAAAGCATTATGTAAGAAACTTTTTTTTAAAAAGCAACGTCACATAATGAGGTACATTAGATCGATTTTGTTACCTAATAGGTCGATCATGTAACTCCGGACGAAACATCAACTTGCCCCTGAGAGATACGTATGCACTTGATATATGCAACATTTCATGATAAAAATTCTAAGATTAAAGCACCTGCGATTTTTAATGTTCAACCAGTTACATTCCCTAATCTTATGCAAAATATGGTAATATTTTTTATTAGCAAGCTTTTTAAAACAAAATTAAACAGACTCCAAAATAGGCACTATGAAACGGAAAATAATTGGATGACATATTTAATTCAAAAGACAGGAATTAATTTAAATAATATTTTATTACATGTGCTACCTGCTTATCTGTTTAAAGTTGGTGCCAAGCCAGTTAGGTAGTAGGTAGGTAGGATAGGTCCACTCCCGCCACATCGCATATTAAGATTAACGTGCCCAACATCGCATGGGCACGGGACCGACGGCTTTACGCCCCCTCCTAAGGGCGGTGCGTGCAGACATTCAACTTGCTTTAATTTAATGCCAGAACCTCGGTTGATGTTAATGTTACAGTTTCTACTGAAAAACTGTACAGAGAATCCTGGGATAGAACCCAGTACCCTTCGGTTCAGAGGCACATGTTCTTACCTCTGAACCACCGAGGCTCTATAATCCGTTC
Source organism: Tillus elongatus (assembly GCA_964006375.1). Classification (NCBI taxonomy): domain Eukaryota; kingdom Metazoa; phylum Arthropoda; class Insecta; order Coleoptera; family Cleridae; genus Tillus; species Tillus elongatus. The sequence goes on along the minus strand of OZ023267.1, from coordinate 111,219,765 downwards.
TTAGTTAAGCTTTTTATCTGAATAAGTATTATTGTGTTTTAGGCTTGCCACCGACTTCAAGCATATAAGTAGGTAGCGCGTATAATAATATTTCATTTAAGTTAATTTTTGTTTCTTAAATTAAACCTGTAATCCAATTATTTTTTGTTTTTTCCTGCCTATTTTGAAGTCAATCAAGCTTTTTTTAATTTGTCTGTTTTTCCCATTTTAGTGTAAATATACGTACGTAGTGAGTACGATATTAGAAAACTGCCATAATATAAACAAAGATCCGTATTACAGTAGAACTTTAAGGTATGTATATTATAAGAGGATTTACGTCGATTTACTTGAGATCCCATCGTCAGATCCCGACTTGGTGAAAATGGGACCACCTCAGAAGTAAACCCTTTGAAACAAAAAAATTTTTTAAAAATTGGTCCATGATTGACGAAAATATTGTTGAACATACATAACAATGCAAAATGATAATGTTTTGTATCCTCCTACTATGTCAAAAAGCATAACTATTGGACAATTGATAGTCCCTTTAGTACTCCTATTTTTAAAGGGGTAGACATTGATCCAATCCAATCCATAGCAGGTGGTAGTGGAATTTTTCTTTACGTTATAGTACTGGATTTTCTTTCACGCCCGCGGAGGTACCACCCCATACATCAAGGGGCCGGTGAAGTCCCAACGGACGTTTCCGGTTCTGGTGTATGAGTCGGTTTCCCTTATAAGCAAAAATGATGATGGCTCCTCCTTGCACAAAAGATTCCGGAGGTAAAATACCCCTCCATTCTGATCTCCGGGAGAGGGAAGTACAGGTGGCATCAGCATCAAAATTAAGCATATCCTTCTCGAATATATGTGGCCTAAATTCTACCCTGAACTCCGTCCACCATTTCCTCCAGGCCCCAACTCCTCTTCCTCACCGAAACCCAAATCAGTGCCAAAACAGCCACTAATCACCTTAATTTCCCGGGGTATGAGCTCCTTACTTCCTTTAGATTGCATGGAGGCGTGTGCGCATACGTCCGTAGCAATCTACCCTGCACCAGACTCCCCAATTTAGAAGCTGGAAGAAAAGACATACTATGGATAAAACTCTCTCTCAGGGCTGCAACTAAATTCGTCTGTTGCTTTTACCGGTCACCTTCTGGCAACAACTTTGTCCAGCTCTTTCACTACCTTTCTGAAAAAATGCGATTTCCTAATATCCTTCCTCCGAGGTCACTATTCTTGGTGACTTCAATGACCATAATAAGGAATGACTATAGAATCTTCAAAAACCTATCCACAAGGGAGAGCATCGGAGGCCTTTGCAGTCAATAATTCTTTAGCCAATATGGTTCAGCAACCTACTTACTTTCCTCGCATCCCAACACACAGCTCAAATCCCTTGGATCTCCGTCTTACTAAAAAACCTGAATGCTATAAGATATCAGTCACCGCTCCCCTTGGTCATTCAGACCACGGCATGGCCCTGCTTCCTGCTCAATGCAACCCGAGGTCACAGTCATCACAGCCACGTATCGTTTGGCACTACAACTCCGCAAACTGGGTCGAAATGCAGGCTTACTTTTCCTCATTTCCATGGGTGTCTGTCTGCTTCTCTCATCCTGACTCCTCTTATATCACACCAAACGTCACCAAAAATATCCAATCTGTCATGGAATTATTTATTCCACGTACACAGAAAACCTCTTCAGCCACTCAAAAGCCCTGGTTCTCTAAATCATGTTACAACGCCAGACTTGAAAAGGTCAAAGCTCACAAAACACTTCTGCACAATCCCAGTTAAGAAAACCGTCAAGCATTTAACGACGCAAGAAACCGCCATGTCCGCATTCTTTTTGAGGCAAAAAAGTCGTTTAATAACCACATCAAAAACAAAGTCCTCTTAAGCTCCAACGACGGCAAACCAACCCTTTTGGACTCTCGCTAACTCTATTGGGAATAATTTCTGCAAGAGCACGTTCCCACCTCTTGTCTCAGGAGATGAAATTGTTTCTACCGCCCTAGGCAAGGCTGAACTTTTTACTTCGTCGTTCGCCGGCAATTCTACCCTAAACCCACCTCCAAATGTTAAACCACCAATGTCCCCAATGCCGCGCATAAAATTACGGATATCATTTTAAAAACTAAAATGGTACGAAAGATGCTCTCTTCTCTTCATGCCAGGAAAGCCTGTGGCCTTGTCGAGATCCCAGAAATTCAAAAAATGCACACCAGAACTTGCTCCTGTCCTGACTCGTCTGCTTCAGATATCTTACGATAGAGGCAAATTCCCTAGTAACTGTAAAACTGATCGAGTGCAACCCATCCCCAAGAAAGGATCCGAAGCGCTTCCTAGCAACTCCAGTCCTATTTCTCTCCTTTCAGTCGTCTCTAAAGTGATGGAAAAGTATATAAACACCGAATGACTAAAATTTCTTAAAAAACACAGTCTAGTCCACGACAAGCAGTATGGATTCCGTCAGAGCAGATTAACTGCCGACCTCCTTTCCTTTGTCACCCATTCTTGGAACAAATCTATGAAACTACACGGCGAATCCCAGATTGTCGCTCTAGACATATACAAAGCATTCGACCAGGTCTGGCATGCAGTGCTGCTTGATAAACTTCCGGCCTATGGCCTACCACCAAAACTCTGTACCTGGACAGCAAATTTCCTCTCCACCCGGAACATTTTTGTTGTCGTTGATGGTCATTCCTCTAAACTGTATCCAATTAATTCAGGAGTTCCTCAAGGTTCAGCCTTAGCCCTTACTTTGTTTCTTCTCCACATCAATGACCTCCTCTCTAGCACATCCAACCCAGTTCACAGTTACGCGGACGACAGCACCCTCCATTCAAATATACAATATTCTAAGCCTCTCTCTTTAGCCCAGTTAGATGAGGATCGCAGACTCATAGAGGGTTCTGTCTCCGCGGATCTCCAAAAAATATTAGACTGGGGAAGTAATAATCTTGTACAATTCAACCCCACCAAATCTCAGTCTTGCTTTCTCTCTCACGACATACACCAGCCCTAGCCCCATCACAATGAATAACCAAGTTATTCAAAGTAATGAGTCATTTTCTCCTGTTAGCATTTCTGTGGATCGAAATCTCAATTGGCACCAAATGGCACATCAATTGCAGAAGCGGCTGCTAAGAAAATAGGTTTCCTCTCCCGGGTTCGCAAATACTTTTCACCAGCTAATCTCTATACCTTATATAATTCACAAATAAGGCCAAACCTCGAATACTGCTCCAACATCTAGGGTGCAGCTGCCGCTTCTGCACTTGCTATCCTAGACTCCATTCAAAAGAAAGCTATACGTCTCGTCGGTTAGCCTACCCTCACCCAAAGGCTGTCATCCCTTGCCCACCTACGTGCCGTTGGTGACTTCTCTCTCTTTTATGGATATCTGCACGGGCACTGCTCAGAGAAGCTTTCTTCCATAGTTCCTCCACCTGCTGCCCACAACAGATCTACAAGGGCAACAGAGCGAATGCACCCGTTTACTGTCCAGGTCACCAGACATAGAACATCTTGTTATTCCCGCTATTTTCTCCCGAAGACTTCGAAGTTGTAGAATTCCTTGCCGGCACATGTTTTTTCTTCTCCTCCGAACCTCCAAACTTTCAAGTCCAGAATTAACAAGTTGCCTCTTTCCTCCTTGTCGACACCTACGGTACGATAGTATTTAGGCTGTAAGCCGTCGTGGTGTGTTGTTGAAATAAAATAATAATAATAAAAATAACAAATTATTTTTTGAGGATTTCTTTGATTTTCCTGAGATGCCATAATCAGATCCTGACTTGGTGAAAATTGGACCACCTCAAGAGTATACCCTTTCAAACAAAACAAAAATACATTTTAAAATTGATCCACAAATGACGGAAATATCGGTGAACATAAATGTAACATAATTTTTGAGAACTTCCCACGATTTTCCTGAGATTCCATCATCAGATCCTGACTTGGTGAAAATAAGACCCCCTCATGAGTAATTAACGAAAATATCGGTAAACATACATAAAAAATATTTTTTGATGATTTACCTCGATTTCCCTGAGATCCCATCATCAGATCCCGACCTGATAAAAACGGGAGCATCTCAGGAGTATAGTATTTCAAACAAAAAACTATTTTTTACAGCATAACCAGTGGAACCGGTTACAGAGAAGAAAACAAATATTCGTGTAGCCAGAGAAATAGTCTCTAATCTGTGGTTAGTATTGAACGTAGTAAGTAAGAGCAAAACAATTAATGAATTATATTTATGAGTTTATTTGAAAGAGTGCACCTTTCCATTTAGCAATGGAAGACAACATCATTGAAATGACTGCCACGGCTAGCCTTACAATACCCAATTCGATCAGTCCAAATTTTCAGTACATTTTCGATTGTTTGGGCCTCTATTTCGTCAATGGCAACTTCGATTTCATGTTTCAAGTCGTCAATCGTGTCTGCATGGTTAGCGTAACACTTGTGCTTAACGGCTCCCCACAAAAAAAGGTCCAACGGAGTCAAATCGCAGCTTATAGGTGGCCAATTGACATCAGAATTTCGGCTGATTGTGTGATTTTCGAAAACAGTGCGCAAAAGATCGATTGTTACGTATGCTGTGTGGCACGTTGCGCCGTCCTGTTGAAACGAAATGTCGTCTATGTCATACTCTTCAATTTTTGGAAAAAAAATCTCTTAGCATGGCGCGGTAGCGATCGCCATTCACCGTAACAGCGTTTCCTTGCTATTTTTTAAGGAAAAATGGCCCAATAATGCCGCCAGACCAAAATCCGCACTAGGCAGTAAATAGTTGTGAATGCATTGGTTTCTCCACCATGACCTGTGGATTTTCTGAGCCCCAGATACGACAACATTGCTTATTGACGTATCCTCCGAGGTGGAAATGAGCTTCATCTGAAAAGATGATTTTTCGGTAAAAATGCTCATCTTCGATCAAGCGGTCTTCGGCCCATTGAGCAAACCGAAAACGCATGGGATGGTCATGCGGCTCTTGGATTAGTTGAACTTTTTACGCATTCATACCCAGATCTTTATGTAACATTCTTCTCAAAGAAGTGCGTGAAATGTTCAATGCTTGAGAACGATGATGAGTTGATGTTGATGGTTGTTCACGCACACTCTGAGCAACAGCAGCGATATTATCGGTTGAGCACACTAGACGAGTACGTACACGTGTTATTTTATAGAACAACGATCCAGTTTCACAAACTCGCTTCACAAATTGATCCACAAACTGCGTTTCTGCACATCCTTTTTGTAATTTTTTTTCGTAAATTTCTTACAGTTTGAGTAGAAGACTCACCACTTTGGAAAAAGTTTTTAATATTTCCCAACTTTGTTCAAGCGAAAAGCTACCCACTTCATAAATGTCAAACATAAAACTAATTTTCTGTCAGATCGGAAATATCATCAAACCTTCCAACCTCAAAATAACATATAGTTTCAATTCCAAACGTTAGATGGCCCACCCTTTATAATAAAAACCAATCTCTCGTATTTAGTTTCACCTCTATTTAAAGCTGCTACTACTTTTGGGGTAATAAAAGGTTTTCTCATTACTGTTTCACTAGATTCAGATTAAGTTACTAGAGTCACAGCAGGCAAATCTTATTGTTTATACACATTCTCAGTTAAACGGGAGGAAGAATCGCCTGGCAAATCAGGTTCGTACAAAACCCAAGAAGTTGGTGCGGAAAGATACTTCATTGCCATGTTTCTTCTTGAATAGCTTGTAGTTGCGCCCGCTCCTCTTTTTCTGCGGGCTTTTTATCTGCTCCAGCTAAGTTGCGTCCTACTTGAAAACGTCTTGAGTTTTTTTTTTGTATTTTTTGTAAGTCTCTCCAAACTTGGCATAAATTAAGAAGTTTTTTTTTACATAATTAGTTAACGCTTTGATAGGGATTCATGTTTTTACCCAAAATGTAACACGCTTGCAAATAGCAAGATTAGTGATTTCATTATAAGTAAGCAAGTAAGTAAGTAACAAAGCTGCGACCAGCTGTGTTTGGAAGAGAGTTTAATTCTCGTCATTTGCTGTTTCACATACTCTACTAACAATGAACCCAATTTTATGATTACGCAAATGCACTGGCATTTTTTCGGCTAAAAACGATACGTCTGCTAGCAAAGCAACTGACAATTAAAATGCAAATCGACGCGGAGGCGCTTGCTTGCCTAGTATAAAAGTAATGACCTGTTCAAACACACATTGGCACGGCTTTCTGGTTCCAAGGTCAAGAAATTCAGTTTTTAGTGAATTTTCTTTCTAGGTATGCAACAAAAAAATTCATACAAAATAGAATAATTTCTAAAATCTACTGTGACGCTATAATGAAACAACGTTAAATGAAACGAAAACCATTTCAGGTTAAGGGATGGAAAAATGTTTTTACAGTAAAATAAGCTGTCGTACTCCAAAAAACAACAAGATTCTTATAAGGCGTAATACAATAGTGCATAATGATATTCCACGGCAACAGTACATGTCATATTCAACCACAGAACACTCCCTATAGAAGTTTCACCTAAATGGAGCTAACCTGGACTTTATTAGGGCTCTAGTTCGGACATCGCATATAGTAGATGTCGCTAGTAGTGCTACAATTCTACTGAACAAGCTGTTCAGTGCGCCATTTTATCATACATTCAAAATTCAAATGTTTTGACTGCAAAACAGTTTTTATTCGCTTCTAGTTCTTTCATTGTATAATTATAATACAAGTTTGTTGCTAAACGTTTCTTTTACCTATATTAAGTTTTACTGGATACGTTACAGTGTTGTCATTGTTCGTCGGTTTTGTGTTTTAAAGATGCGTTTTCTTGTGAATCAAAATATGATCTTTATCATAAGCTTTGTGTTTAAACAATCATGTAATTTCAATTCTATTTTCAGTTTTCTTATCAAAAAAGCAAGGTGCTTTCATAGTTCAAGGTGTTTGGTGAAACATAATTACAACTGTTTTAGTTTTCAGGCAAGTTTAGAACGTTTTAGTAGTTCATAGGTTATAAGTAAATAACGTTTTCTTACAGAAGCTTTGTGGATATAAATATGATACCAACCAAGAAAACGATTCATTGTTGTGTTCCGGGGTGCCTGGATTTATTTAGCAAGAGACATCGTTTTTCGTTCAAATCATCAGAAGACTATTTTGATGACTGGGTGAAAGCTGTACAAAACCCTAAGATGCCTGGTTTATATCCACAAGCCATTTACGATAGATTTTTTGTTTGTGATCGTCATTTCGTTGATGAGGATAAAGTACTTGAAATGAGAAGAGACCTAAAAAGAACTGCTGTTCCCATATTACATCTTCCTTTGAGTAAGTATTGATATATTTTAAAGTGCAAGTAAAAATTTCTATTTCTATTTATACATCTCAGAAGTAAACAATGGATCGGGTGGATTCGGAAGGCGACCAGAAATCCTGATAGTGTACACTGTTGTCAGATGAATATTACCAAGTGTCATTTTAAATAAAGAAGGAAATTAAAGAGTGCACAAATGTTTTTCTAATAAATGACAATATGACGTCATTTATACATACCCTAAAAGAAGGCAAAACCAACCTTGCCATACATTGTGATCATGTGAGCATATAAATGTAATATTGTACAAGCACCAGACTGCTGTAATATACCTACCTATCGATAAGGAATGGCAATATAGACTTCATCTTACTTTCAGAATTAAAATGGTTTTTAAATAAATGTAATAGTAATACTGTTCTAATAAAACACAAGTGTATTTTATCTTGTTTGATTTTCCATTAATCATATCGATAGTAAACACTGAAGCTGCAAGTGTTAGATGGTTCAAATTGCCAATTAATTTTTCCTATGATTCCAAAGCTTAAAACAGGCGTATGTGTGTTATTAAAACATAACTTGTTTTGCTTTTACTATAAAAATCATTAAAAAAATTATTTGACTAAGTTAACCTCTTTACTGGCAGTGGCATAAAATTAAATAGAATTTATTTGGATTTGTTAAATGAAAATGAAATCAAATTTCCCGCGTGTGACTAAAATTCATCGCATCCGCCAGAGGCGCTGCAATATTGTTCAAAACGTCAGCATTCGCGTTTCCCTTCTATAGGGAGTGTTCTGTGTATTCAACTGACAAATTATTTTGATAAATGTCAGATCTACTTTCAAAGTGGCATGTAAATAAGTATTTTGTTTTCTGACATTTGTAATAGAAATGTAGACATGCTCTTCTTCTTACAATCATATTTATTTTTGGCCATCACAATTTTACTCATAGGGTGGGATACACTTTTAGTGACTTTTGAATTTTGAAAAGATTTCTTTAAATGAGCGCGAAATAGGCCCCATAGAACCCATATCCGGATTAGTTTCAATTTTTAACTGTTTTCATATATACAGGGTGGCGCATTTCTAGGGTAAAGTTCAAAATATCCATTATTATACAAGATATGATAAAAAAATTTATATGTTAATTATATCATGTCTGGAGCTGCATCTTATAAAATTATTTTTACAATCACAGGTGGCCCATAAGTCGCTGCTGATGCAACTTTTTGTTTCCTAATCGAACACACCTTATAGTATTACAATTTTTGCATTTTCCATCGAAAGATATTGCATGTTTGTAAGAAAATAAATTCGGGACTCAGCAACTGCGTTATTGTAGCGATGTTTCCTAAAATGTTTCTTTTGATAACTTAATTTACTATTAACCTAAGGTTCGTTGGCCAGGAAACCAGTTTTTGGGCACATTTTAGGTTTCTTTTCGGAAGATTTTTGTATATTGTCAAACAATAAACTTATTTTGATGAAATATGCTACATTGTTTCTCGTATATAGGTTATACTGGTAACCAAATTTAATGCAATCTTTCTTAAATATATATATATATATATATATATATATATATATATATATATATATATATATATATATATATATATATATGTATATATATATATATATATATATATATATATATATATATATATATATATATATATATATATATATGTATATATATATATATATATATATATATATATATATATATATATATATATATATATATTTCCTATTAAAAACAATTTTATGAAAATTCACTACCATAACGCCCTTGCTGCGTCCAGAGAGGTTTTAGTCTAATTTTGACGTAAAACTACAGATATAACAGGATATGAGTCTAAAAAAATGGCTGATTTTCTGAAACTCACAAATCTATCCAGGGTACGGGATTTTGACCCTCGACATCATTGGAAACTCGGAAACCGTAAGGGATGCAAACTTAGTTGAATCAAACAAAAACTTCCACAATTATAAGAACAACTCGAAAGTACTTACATATTTGAAAAAACCCTTCCACTGCTTCCTAGATATAATCGAAACACCAAAAACTGCAATTTTCTCCTTTCTCCAATATCTCCAAAACTATGCTGCCTATCAACTTGAATTTTTGTACAGGGACATAATTTGCTACTATGATTGAATTTTTTCAGCAAAATATTTTTTTCTGGTTACAATGATGTATGAGTACATGATGTTTTCCCGGATTTTTGTCAAAAATAATCCATTTTCGTTTTTTAACAGTGCGCCGGCCCATATAAGACGAAATTTTCAAAAGTGACATTCTGTGAGTCTCTGGTTACTGCAGCATAATGTGGTGTTGCATCATCGTGCTGAAAATAGACTGTCCCCAACAAATTATCCTGTTGAAGTTGAGGGTAAAAGAAATTTTCTAACATGTCTAGATATGATAAAGCATTTACAATAGGATGGTTGAAAAAAGGGACCGTATAATTTTTGTTTTCATACCGCACACCAAACTGTAACTTTCGGAGAGGATCTGACATACTGAACATAATTTCTGGGATTTTCGGATGTCCAAATTCTACTATTATGCTTATTTACCTTACTATTTAAGTGAAATGATGCTTCGTCAGACATAATTAGATTATCGAGAAAATGCATATCTCTTTTAAGTAAATTACGAATTATTGTACAAAACTGTGTAATCGTTTAGGAAAAACAGTTTTCTTTAATTATTGATGGGTCTGAATTTTATAAGCATTGAAGTTTAGTACTTTTTTCATAACAGTATGAACAGTAGTTTACCTGTTGAAGATGATTTTTTTCTTGTTGATAACGTAGGATCGTTTTTTGTTTTTCTAAAGTTTCAATTAACCTATTAAGTGTTTTCACCATTTTAAGTTCTCTTTTTACGCTCTATTTAACCCGAGTTCCAAAGGTTAGTATACCATGTTTTAATTGAATTTTTTGTTGGAGGTTCCATGTTGAACGTAATTATAAATCGTCATTGAGTTGTTTATAAAATTTATTATGGTGCATAAAAGATTACACACTTAGCTTTTTAACTCAAACTAAACATTCTTCTTACAATAATTTACGTACCTGTGTTGACATTAAACTAATTTGACGTTTTCAAGTGTTGCTGTCTTTAAATTCCTTTAAAGTCGACTTTGCGAAAGATTCCCTTTTCGTAGATTCCAGATAAAACTTCATATTTATTTTAGAAGCTTGTAAAACCGTCACTCGGTATAAAAGCTGTAATTGGTATAGCATTTTTGGAGAGGGAAATAATTGGGCTTTTAAACTGTTAATAAATATACATGGTGTTCAATTTAAGATTACAAAGTTGCCCTATCCTTGAAAATACGTTTTTTCATTTCCGGTTAAAGCGGAAGTGAGTATAAAAAGATAGATACCTAGAAACAAACTTATGAAAATAAGAAGAAGACTGGCGAAAACCGCATTTTTTCAGATCAATTATTTCAAAAGTTATTAAAGTTTATAAGGGGTCAAAATCTAATGGGGCACCCGGTTATGATAAGGTGAGTTAACGTAACTAGCTACGGGTCTAACAGGAATGTATGGTTTATGAGTATATAGGTAACCCTATTTTGTGGTGGCTGCTGACTTATATACAAAAGACATTTATTTCCTCACTCACTAAATAAACATGTATTAGTGAATTTTTATTTAAAAAAATTCACTAATAGAGAGGTATCGATGGTGAGACTTTGCAAAAAAAATTTCAAATGAACGCAAACTAGGACCCCTAGAACCCATATCCGGGGTCAGTTTCAATTTTTATATGTTTATATATATATATATATATATATATATATATATATATATATATATATATATATATATATATATATATATATATATGTATATATATATATATATATATAATGATTGACGTTTAATGTCATTTTTGATCTTATATACAATTAATAATTTTGGCAAAAATATGGTATGTGAAGATAGAATGATAGTTAAGATGGTGTATTGAAGTGGTTTAGATCTATCATAAATGAAGGCAATGAGTGAAGCATTGGATTGAAGAAATAAAAGTGAAGAAATTTTTTTACCTGGTTTGTCAAAATTTGAAGTTTGCTGAAGTTGATATATAATTGTCACATTGCTTTAGATATAACTTTTAAAATTATGCAAATGTACAGCACAAGTCTCTCAAGACTTATTGTATAGGCATACTGTATAATTTTTATCAATGAATAAATAATAATAATAATATATATATATATATATATATATATATATATATATATATATATATATATATATATATATATATATATATATATATATATATATATATGTATCCGCCTGATAACTCAAAAAATAATCAACTGATTTCGATGAAACTCGGCATGTGCCTTTTATTTATTAATGGCTTGAATGAGTTCGTTGGTCAGTAAAATCGGACAGGGTTTTCCTGGAAAATTTTTAGTTTTCTTTCGAAAAAAAGGTTTCTCCACAAATTACAAAGATGTTTTACTGATATTTACTATATATATATATATATATATATATATATATATATATATATATATATATATATATATATATATATATATATATATTGCTTTTTCTAAGTTTATAGAAAATTGAGTTATTCAAATTTTGAATTTTCTTTCGAAAATTTTTTTTTCTCCGAATCTTACAAAGTTATTTTATTGAAATTTGCTAGATATCTTGCCTTAGTAAAGGCCTTACTACGTACCAAAACTAAACTTTCTAGGTTTGTAGATAATTGAGTTATTCAAGTTTGAAGCCTTAAATAAAAATTCACTACCATAACTCACTTGCTGCGTCCCGAAATTTTTTAAGTTTGTTTTCCAAATTTTTCTTAGAGGAATATGTGGGGTCTCTTCTGATTTATGTCAGATGTTCTGCGGTAATGAAATCATTAATTTTTACGTTGAATGCGTACTGTTGTATTTCTTTTATCAGCCTTAGTAAAAACCAAATCGTCTTCTGATATTTTATGCTGAACGTATTTGAGAAATGTTCATGACGTAGAGACTATTTCTGTCGCTTACAAAATTATGTTATAAAAAGCCTGGACGCAGCATGTGCGTTATGGTAGTAAATTTTCATAGAAATGATCTGACACAAAATATTTTATTATAACTTTTTTTTCTTGTAACATAGAAATCAAAATTTTAGTGTAGAGTTTAATTTTTATATAGTTAACCTACCTACCAAATTTGGTTATTATAGCTTTGTTATTTTTTGAGATAATTTTTTTTTCGAATGAAAACTCATAATTTTCCCAAAAAACCTCGTCCGATTGTCCTGATTAACGAACCTATCCAAGCCATTTACTAAAGGAAGGTACGTGCCAATTTTTTTTTAAATCGGCTCATTATTTTTTGAGATAAACATTTTTTCAAATGAAAACTCAAAATTTTCCAGGAAGACCTCGTTTTATTTTCCTGACTAACGAACCTGTCGAAGCCATTTACAAAAGAAAGGTACATGGAAAATTTTATCAAAATCGGCCGATTATTTTTTAAGTTATCGGTGTGATACACACACACACACAATATATATATATATATATATATATATATATATATATATATATATATATATATATATATATATATATATATATATATAAACATATAAAAATTTAAACTGACCCCGGATATGGGTTTTAGGGGTCGTAGTTCGCACTCATTCGCAAAATTTTTTTCACAATTTAAAAGTCGGGATCTCCTCATTAGTGAATTTTTTCTACGAAAATTCACTAAAAGCTCAATTCTAGATAAATGCATTTAGTAGTTGGAACCCATTGTTACGGCCTTTCTTACCACAATGTTGTTTTCGTGTCGGTAATATGCAAGTCAACTATTCTTACAAATGTATATTACACCTAAGAGAATTGTGGTGAGAGCAATTGAGATGACCGTTTTCAGCAGCTGGATTGTTGCTTACATAATACGCTAACCGGCCAGCACGACAGCGCAGATCTCAGCCCTGTAAAGTTTATTTTATAGTGGCAAAAGTTTCTTGGTTTTTAAAACTCCAAGGAATCCTTCACTTAAACCAATTCATGTTATATTCATCACTAGGTAGCTCCTTGACTTTACAACCTCAATGTCTTTTCTCTGGTAGTCAATTACCATCCTAAATTAGGCTATTTGTAAAAAATGACAGATATGTGTATTAACGAAGGGTAATAAGCTTATATACTTTGGCCCACCAAAATTTGCCAAATAAAACTTTACAAAAACTGGTTGAAAAAATTTTACCTAAAAAATCCGATAAAACTTTTCCTGCGAAAATTTCCTTAAGTAATAATTTCACGCAAATTCATCAAAATATTCTTTTTCGGGAATTTTATAAGAACAATATTCCATGACAAAAAAATTTAAAACCATTTAGTGAAAAGCACCCTAAGAAAAACTATATTGTTAAATACAGCTACATTGAGAATTATGAAAGGAATTCAGCCCTCACTTGTTCTAAGTAACAGGTTTTCCAAATAGTTTAGTAAAGCCTAAATTTCATTAACAAGAAAATTTCCTCTCACTTTTAGAGAGCTAATAAATTCCTTGATATGAATCGTCCAGAAAAGTCCGATAATCTTTTATTCGCAATTTAAATTGGACAATCGAAAGATTGACACAAATCAATTTGACATATAAGATACATACAGACTTGGAGACTCCTTCTCTGGATTCACTGTTGGTTTTCGTTTTTGTAGGTGAAGGACGTAGCCAGCGCGTAAGCTAACTGGAGCAAGTGGCCCTTACAAATTCTGGAAGTTCTAGGATGTTCTTCAACGTTTCTGTGACTAGTTTCGCTGCTTGACAGCATTCTCAGGCAGATTAAAATTGAATTAGTATGAAATGATGACAACTACAAATAAACATCTATAGCTATGTTATGATATGATGTTTTGATCAAACAATTTTTATGAAATTGAAAATAAAATGAAACACAGATGACAGATGAGGCTTTAAAATGTCTATGTGATTTACTATTTGACGCTAAAGAAAACATTTGTCTCCTGACAAAAGCTGGAGTTTATAAATTAGCTTGTACACATTGTAACACAATCTACATAGGTCAAACTTCTAGAAATTTTAACACCCGATACAAAGAACATATTTCTGCATTTAGAAATAACCACGCTGACAAATCTTCATTTGCAAAACATATTATTGATACAGAACATAGACCCACAGCAAATAACCGCATACAACCACAACATTTTTATAATGACAAACGTAAACTACACTTTTTTGAAGCTTTAGAAGTCAAAAAGCACACACCCGACAATAACTACCTTATTTTAAACGAGCAAACTGATTTAATAAATTCCCCTTTCTTGGACATTCTTCTTCCTAATTAAATAAGTCAAAGAAAAATAAATTTAACTATTATTTCAAAAAAGTTGTAATAAGATAATGAGTTGGTGTATGTCAATAATTTCGTTATATAGAGACTGCTTTTATACTGTTATTGTTTAGTTATTTTATTGTTATAACTGTTATCAGTTATTATAGGCTAGTTCTATTTTTATGTTAAATATTGACATACATCACGTAGACATTTTGAAAGCCTCATCTGTCATCTATGTTTCATTTTATTTTCAGTTTTATAAAAATTGTTTGATCAAAACATCATATGATAACATAGCAACATATGTTTATTTGTAGTTGTCATGATTTCGTACTAATTCAATTTTAATCTGCCTGAGAATGCTGTCAAGCAGCAGAACTAGTCACAGAAGAACATCCTAGAACTTCCAGAATTCATAAGGGCCGCTTGCTTCAGTTAGCTTACGCGTTGGCTACGTTCTTCGCCTACAAAAACTAAGCAGTGAAGCCAGAGAAGTAGTCTCCAAGTCTGTATGTAGTATGGACCAGTTTCACCAAGTAAAGGCAACAACAATCAATGAATGTAAGAGACACATAATTTCAAATAGATGAATAAACAATTAAAGAATTCTCGAAGGGACAAAACTTAACACTTACAGATAATCCTGAAGTAAACAAAAAACAAAAGCTTCAGTTAGGTGTAAAGCCTAATACAAAATATAATATTTTCTCTTATTAATGCAATTGTTTAATCTTTAGATCATGTATGGGAGATGGCAGTGCTTAAGACACTATTAAAGTAATTGACCGCAAACTGTCAACAGGAAGACAGAAGGAATACTCTGCGAGACTGTGGAGTAACCAAAAAACATTTTTTAGAGAAAAATTTAAACAGACAGCTTCCGCAACTTGTGGGGCAAAGTGATGTGCAGTGCGATAGTATATACTAATACGGTAGTGATTTCTGTGTTGACTTAATGTTTGAGGTTTTAGTAAACAGGTTTAAGAATTATGTTTGTTTCTTTTGGTTTGACATCCAATAAACTGTGCTTCGCAAAATGTTACAGAGTACAAGCTTCACGCATGGTAGATTGAGGACTGAGCTGGCCATTTTCCCCGCCACTTTTAATATCTATTGCTATGATGACATGTAGTAGCTAACAATAAAATTGAAGAGTGTCTTCTGGCAAATATTACAGTAATGGAGGTTACTAATAATTATGTAGCCTTTCCAACGATGCATCATTGACTTACTGCTTACAATTTTGAAGCGGGTGGATACCCGTTAAGGATATGCTTTAGCAGCTTTCGGTCTTTTGCGAAAATGTGTGCCCCTTAAAAGCAAAATTGACGTCTCCGGACGTTTTTCAAAAATGTTCAAACGCAGCTACCTTGTTAGTGTTTTTTAAACATTTAAAATTAAACATCCCACATGATTCTAAATTATCTTGTGTATTAAAAAATAGTGCGTTAATCTATACTTGGATTTTCTATATGTAGATGTATGTCTACTTTGAAATTTTGAGCTTTCTGATTTGGAGTTTTTGCAGTTGTGCCTTCAAAAAAAAACAAAGAAATTTATGATTTATTATTGCCCATTCAATATTTAAGCTATACCACTTAAAATACCCTCACAGCCTTTGTCAGACTGGCAAATTTGTCTTGATAACAAATGGTGGTAGAGCCTGGGATTATTCCTCACACACACACTCATACGGGCGCGCGCGCGCGAGTTCTTGTACGCGTCAGACATGCTAAAGTGGTCGAGTGTATTTTTCAAGTTTTCATGAGAAATAACATTGAAAATTTAAGAACCTAATACTACACCCTATAAGTGTATAGTGAACGGTTATAACAAATTGTCACAATAGTTTCTAAACAATTTCGTGATTTCGATTATATTTCGCGAGTATTAATAGGGTATAAGTTTTCGTATTATTATATTGCTCAATTTAATTGATAATTATAAACAAACAAATCCCCTTCGCGATAACAAAATGAAAGAACATCTGACAGAAATCAGAAGAGACCCCACATATTCCTCTAAGAAAAATTTGGAAAACAAACTTAAAAAATTTCGGGACGCAGCAAGTGCGTTATGGTAGTGAATTTTTATTAAGTGTTTCAAACTTGGATAACTCACTTTGCAATAAACTTAGAAAGTTTAATTTTGGTATGTAAAAAGATCTTTCCTGTGGTAACATATCCACCAAGTGTCATTAAAATAACTTTATAATATTTGGAGAAAAACTTTTTTTCGAAAGAAAACTGAAAATTTGAAAAACTCAATTTTCTATAAAGTTAGAATGTTTAATTTTGTTGTATAGTAAGGCCTTTTTTAAGGAAATATATACACCAAATGTAATTAAAATATCTCTGTAATTTTCGGAGAAAACATCTTTCCTCAACAGAAAACTCAAAATTTTCTCAGAAAACCTGGTCAGATTTTCCTGTATAACGAACTCATCCAAGCCAGTAATAAAAGAAAGGCACTTGCCGAGTTTCATCGAAATCGGTTATTTTTTTTTAGTTATCGGTTGGATACACACACACACACACACACACACACACACACACACATATATATATATATATATATATATATATATATATATATATATATATATATATATATATATATATATATATATGAACATATAAAAATTAAAACTGACCCCGGATATGGATTCTAGGGGTCCTAAATCACGCTCATTTAAAAAAAAATTTGCAAAGTCATACCATCGATACCTCTCTATTAGTGATTTTTTTAAAATAAAAATTCACTAATAATTCATTTTCAATACTTCATATCTTGAGATTTTAAAATGAATGTATCACTATTGATTGCTCCTGACTTCATGGGTGATCCTAAAAACAACTCAACTTCTGAAAACGCTGTTGAACGTAAAATAATGTCATTTACTGATGTGGTTAAAGCTCCTGCATTTCCAAAGAAAGACCAAGCAATAATTTTTCCAGTTATTGAATCACTTCAAGTTAAAAATTATGTAATAGCCACGGCAGAAGTAATAGCACCTAAAGATATATTATTTGCATCACGAATGTCAAACAACCGGGTATGTATATATTTCTCTACAAGAGATATTGCAAACAAATTCGTTGATACCCATGATGGAATCGCAGTAAATGATATGTATATACCTGCCAGAAAGCTAATCTTACCGACCAAGAGAATAATTATGTCGAATGACTCACCCTGTATCCCTCACAGCGTTATCGAAGAAAAATTAAAAAAGAAAGGTGTTAAACTAGTGTCACCTATCTTCTTTATTGGCGCAGGCCTGGCACGCCAAGATCTTCGTCATATATGCAGAGTTAGATTAGGAATTAGGTGTTGGCAAAGTAAATTCAAATAACTGTTATCACTAAGTATACCATCAGTAAGAAATTGACCAACAATTGAAGTGCCCACAATTCCTGCCTAAACATTGGTTTTTAGTGAATTTTCGTAGAAAAAATTCACTAATGAGGAGATCCCGACTTTTTAATTTTGAAAAAATTTTTGCAAATGAGCGCGAACTAGGACTTCTAGAACCGATATTCGGGGTCAGTTTCAATTTTTATATGTTTATATATATATATATATATATATATATATATATATATATATATATATATATATATATATATATATATATATATATAATTATATGTATGTATATATATATATATATATATATATATATATATATATATATATATATATATATATATATATATATATATATATATATATATGTATGTATGTATGTATCACACCGATAACTCTAAAAATAATGGGCCGATTTTGATAAAATTTGGCATGTACGTTTCTTTTGTAAATGGCTTGGATAAGTTTGTTAGTCAGGAAAATCGGACGAGGTTTTCCGGGAAAATGTTGAGTTTTCATTCGAAAAAAATTCTTACCTCAAAAAGTAATAAGCCGATTTTAATAAAATTTGGCATATACCTTCCTTTTGTAAATGTCTTTGACAAGTTTGTTAGTCAGGAAAATCAAAGAGGTTTTCCGGGAAAATTGTGAGTTTTCATTTGAAAAAATGTTTTATCTCAAAGAATAATGGGCCGATTTTGATAAAATTTCGCATGTACGTTCCCTTTGTAAATCGCTTTGACAACTTCGTTAATCAGAAAATCGGACAAGGTTTTCCGGAAAAATTTTGAGTTTTCATTTGAAAAAAAAAAATTATCTTAAAAAATTAAAAATCTATGATAACCAAATTTGGTATGTCGGTTTACGATATAAAAAGTAAACTATACACCAAAATTTAGATTTCTATATTACAAGAAAAAAAAAGTTATAATAAAATTTTTTGTGCCAGATCATTTCTATGAAAATTCACTACCATAACGCACTTGCTGCGTCCAGGCTTTTATTATTATGTAGAAGGTGAACTACAAGGCTAATAATCAAATCAAAGCCCTTAATTACGAACTTGGTTTGGTTGAATTATAAAAAAATGTTGAGATGCAGCAATTGCCTTATATTAGTGAATTTTTATAAGAATTGCAAATTATTAGTACGGCAGAGTAGTAAACTCAATACTTTAATACAGACCTTTAATATCAGTTTGAGAGGTCCTAATACGCGCTCATTTGTAGCAGTTTTTACGAAAGTGTTACCATCGATATATCTCTATTATCAAGAATCAATTTTAATTTTGTGTTCTAGCTCCTCTTGAGAAAAAAGCGCAAATTTAAGTTTTCTATGAAGCTAGAAAATTATAATTTGGCATATTTTAATATGGCAAGTCTTTTTAAAAGGAACTTGTATTATAAATTTCCCTAAGTTACAAGAGCTTTCCAGAAGAAAACTCAACTGATATTTAGAAAAGGAAAGTATTATATTACATACAGACTTGAAGACTACTTCTCTGGCTTCACTGTTGGTTTTTGTAGGTGAAGGACGTAGCCAGCGCGTGAGCTAACTGGAGCAAGTGGCCCTTCGAATTCTGGATGTTCTAAGATGTTCTTCAATGCTTCTGTGACTAGTTTCGCTGCTTGACAGCATTCTCAGACATATTAAAATTTAATTAGTACGAAATCATGACAACTACAAATAAAGATCTGTTGCTATGTTATGATATGATGTTTTGATCAAAAAATTGTTATCAAATTGAAAATAAAATGAAACACAGATGACAGATGAGGTTTTCAAAATGTCTATGTTATGTATGCCAATATTTAACATAAAAATAAAACTAGCCTATAATAACTATTATAACAGTTACAACAATAAAATAACTAAACAATAACAGTATAAAAGTAGTCTCTATATAACGAAAATATCGACATACATCAACTCATTATTTTATTACAACTTTTTTGAAATAGTAGTTAAATTTATTTTCTTTGACATATTTAATTAGAAAGAAGAATATCCAAGAAAGGGGAATTTATTAAATCAGTTTGCTCGTTTAAAACAAGGTAGTTATTGTCGTGTGTGTGCCTTTTGACTTCTAAAGCTTCAAAAAAGTCTAGTTTACGTTTGCCATTATGAAAATGTAGTGGTTGTATGCGGTTATTTATTGTAGGTCAATGTTCGGTATCAATAATATGTTTTGCAAATGTAGATTTGTCAGCGTGGTTATTTCTAAATGCAGAAATATGTTCTTTGTATCGGGTGTTAAAATTTCTAGAAGTTTGACCTATGTAGATTGCGTTACAATGTGTACAAGTCAATTTATATGCCAAATTATAAGCGTGATTTCATTTTAGTCAACGTAGTCAAACCGGTTTTTCCAACAACTAAAAAAGTTTTTTCAAAACAAATTCTCTATAGGTTAATTCAAAAAATCAATGAAATCAACAATAAAAAATGTTCGGGACGCCGCAAGCGTGTTATTGTAGTACATATTCGTAATAATAATATATTATAGTGATCTATCCTTATATTAAAAGTTATAAAACGTTACTTTATTTAATTAGGAACGGTAAAAAAATAGGGTAAAGAAGAGCAAGCAAAAACATGACCTACAACCTAAATATTTATACAGTAATTTGGATACAAAACTCAAACAAACCAGTTGATAAACAAAAAATATACTCAGAAAAAAATACGCTAGAAAGCGGAACATAAAAAGATTCCTGTGGTTCATGCATTGAGGGTGATTGTATGCATGCAGAAGGGGAAGAAGAACCCCCAGGACGAAGAGGGTTTCTGCCCCCCATCATCCAAAAACACGAGGGGTTCTCCTTCCCCTTACCCATGCATAAAACTACCTTCAAAGCTAAAGCACAAAAAAAATTGCTCGGGAGCAACCCCCAAGAAAGTTACTGGACCTGGGCGAATATGGGTGTTGCGTGGGACATCTAGGGTTTTGTGTGTGTTGTCGTGTTTGATGGCTGCGGTCGTCAGACCATTCGCACATTATTTCCGAAGATATGGTTTAAAGGAAGTATTGCTTCAAAATGTGAAAAACGCATATTTTCAAAGTCCGACAAAATGTTTTTTTTTACCATTTTCCGGTCAGATTTTCTCCCCGCCCAGCAACCTTATTCATTCTTGGTCCCTTGAGTCTTTTAGGGGCTGTTTGCACCAAATTTTCCTTGTGGATTGTGCATCCAAGGGGGGTTCTCAACATGTTTCTGAAAAAAATCTAAAATCCCTCCTTGCAGTAAACTGTAAATTTACCCATATTACATTCCACATTGTCGCCTATAACGTCTTTTTTCAGATAATATCGAAGACTGCACTAAAGTAAATACTTGCTCTTTCACTCCTGTTTTATTTTTATATTACATATATAAGCACAAGGTAAGTAAGTATAATAAAGGGAGGACCTGAATAAACATTTGGGCTACACACTTAAAAGTAGAGAATACATTTAGGTCGTGTCTGGATGCGCACAAAAATTAGTAAAATACATTTATAAAATCTAATAAAAAACAACAGTTTTACGATATTATTTTAAATAAGCCAATAGGAATACGTTTGGCGGCTATTTCGCAATTCGCGAGTGTATGAATCTAGCTTTTGTCCATGACTACACTGAAATCCGGTCGACGCTGAAAGCAAGCACCTTTTAAGTTAAGCTCGATAGGCTTGGAAGCTTAACAAACGTAGGTATGTCTAATTTTAAGCGGGAGACTGTACCTGTTTGAAAAGTACAATATGAGAAATACAGAAATGCGCTTCAAAGTGCTATTTACTAAACTATCTAAAATAACTTACCTGTGAAATCATCGATAATAAAAATGATGGATCTAGTAACTTATCTATCAGTATTGTTCTTATTGTGTGAGCAGGTTTAGATACTTGCAAAAAACATTGTTGCATGCTAAAATTTAGCGCTTTTGAAAGCAAACATTTTCCCGGTATTATGAAAAAAATGGGCCACGTCTGACAATATACAAAATTGTTAGTTGATTGAACATATGTCTCCATCTATAACATTTTGTGTTAACTAGAGCTGTCGTGACAACACATCACCTGGTTCCGCACCGAGATGGCGTCCCTGTCGTACTTTTCACAATGTTCTACGTTTTGACCTGTTGCAATAATACTTGTAACTTCCATTGTTTGGATTCTTATCCACCATTGATTTAAATAGCATAGCAGTACAGATTACATCATCTGTCTTTGTCCAACATTGTAGATATTGCATTACAGAATTGGAAGTGATGTCGAGGATTACTTTAATTTTAATTTCCAATAACTTTATTTTTATTTGTTCAAAAGACGTAAAAGATGGTACACGTCCATGTCTGTCTGTGTTATTTTAAGTTGTTAATTTTTGTTTTAATCATTTGAAGAATTTGGGAGATATTGTGTTTTAAAAAATGTTTTTGTTAAGAACAATTGGGCATTAAGATCTGATGAACGAACTCATCCAAGCCAAGGGTACTTCCCAAATATGTTCCTAATCAGTGTAGTATTTTTTGAGTTATTGGTTCGATACACACACACACACACACCATTACATGTGCTCGTATGTTTGCAGGGACACACGAAAACACACCAACTTGTGGGATCTTAATGTTTGAGATGAGTCGTAGTTGTAGATTTATCACCAGATAATTCGCGCCAAAATACGATACACACGCTCGTTTAGAAAATATCTGCAAATAAAGTGAGGTCCCGCAATTATGTTTAACGCACACGTTGTGTGAAGACCCCTTAAATATGGATTATGTTTGAAGTGTGTATAAGACCCCATAAACCATAGTGTTTTTTTCTACAAACATAACTGTGTTTCTGAATTACACATGGCAACAACAAAAAAACAGTTTAAAAAAAAACTGTCTGGCTTGTGTGCGTGTAAGAACCGACAAATATAAGGAGAAGGGTTTGTCTATTAAATGCTGTGTGGAGGTATTGTATAGTTGATCACATTGACCTTGTGCAGTTATTCGAAATATATTATTACATATATTTTTTAGTGAATTTTTCTACACTTTTGAATATTAAAACAATTCGCGAACTAGGACCTCTAGAACCCATGTCTGTGGTCAGTTACTATCTTGATATGTTTATATATATATATATATATATATATATATATATATATATATATATATATATATATATATATATATATATATATATATATATATATATATATATATATATTTCTGTATGTGTATCACCCTGGTAACTCAAAAAATAATGGGCCAAATTGGGTATGTGGCTGTAGGTTATAAAAAGTCTGGACGCAGCGAGTGCGTTATGGAAGTTAATTTCCATAAAATGTTTTTAATTCAAGCAGGTATCAATTTAGTTACCGGTATAACCTATATAGTAAAAATTTACCATATTTTATAAAAATGCCGTATTGTTTGAAAATATACCAAAAAATTCCGAAAATAACTTTAACTTTAAATGTTTCTGAGAAAACTGGTTTCCTAGCATTTAATGAAAATTCGCTACCAAAACACACCTACTGCGTCTTGATTTTTTTACGAACATGCATGATATTTCAATTAAAAATGCAACAGTATAAGGAATGTTCGAAAAAAAAAATTGCAGTTATCACCAACGAATTATGGGCCACGCTGTGATTTTCAAAATAATTTTATAAGATGCAGCTCAAGACACCTTATAATTAACGTATACAATTTTTCTCGTATCTTGCATAATAACAATTATATTGAGCTTTACCGTAGAAATACGTCACCTTGTATATATGCAAACAGATAAAAACTGAAAGTAAACCCGAATATGGATTCTAGGGGGCCTGGTTTGTACTCCTTTGAAGAAATCTTTTTCAAACTCAAACGTCGCTGTCTCCTCATTAAGGAATTTTTTCTACGAAAATTAGCTAAAATTTATAGACTGTTAAACCATAAACGTAACTAAAGCTACTGCCAAAGCATCAGAGAAAGGGTCTATTTGCAATGAATTTTCTGGAAATATTTTAGTAAAATAAAGGTCGATGACGGCTAAAGCTAAAACTTAAGAACACTCTTCTTGCAATATTTTCTTTACGTAACTCGTATTTATTTCATGTTCTTTGCCTAAATGTTGCAAATTTTTACGTTTCAAATTGCGACTTGGACGTTTTGAGGAAAACCCCAATTTTTTTTTCTTCAAATGCCTATAACTTTTTTGAATTTCAACTTACAGATCGAAATTTTGGTACGTGGTTCACTTATTATAATACAGACATACGTACCACATTTGGTTGCCCTTACTTTGTTATTCCCGAAAGAAATCACAAAATTTTCCGGGAAAACCTGGGCTGCATTTCTTGGCTAACCAACTTATCCATGCCACTTGCAAAAGGAAAATGCTTACAAAATTTGATCAAAATCGTCCTATTATTTTTTGAGTTGATATATATATATATATATATATATATATATATATATATATATATATATATATATATATATATATATATATATATATATACATATAAAAATCGAAACAGACCCCAGATATGTGTTCTAGGCGCCTAGTTCCCGCTCATTTGAAGAAATATTTTCAAAATTCTAAATTCGCGATCTCCTTAGTTAATTTTCTAAAGAAAATTCGCTAAAGGTAAACCATATTCCAACATTCAGTTACCAGAAAAAAGTTATGGGCATCTAATAAAAAAGAATGTTTGGTACCAGATTATTTCTATGAAAATTCACCAGCATAAGGCACTTGCTGCGTCCAGACTATTTCAAATTCAGTTAATTTGAAGTATAATTGCATATTATAAAATGCTGATAACTATCGACATATTTGCGTTTATACTAGTTTTCAGTTTTCATTTTGAAAATTCCGGGTTCTTACTGCATGACGATTTGAATTACTCCAAAAATAAGAATTTTGTGTGTTAAAAAGAACATTTTTCATAGATTTCGCTTCATCAGTCCTAATTATGCTGTCCAAAAAATTGAGAGTCGTCTTGTATCATCGTTAAAATGAATTTACAAAACTCTTTTCTGCGTATCCATTTCTCTCAGATGTTGAACCAAAGATATTGAATAAGGGTGGAAGTTGTGCTTTAACGAAATTCTGTGTATCAAGCTCTTCGAGAGTCCTGTCTGCAGAGCTATTTGTCTTAAGGATGTTATTTCTTTTATGCATTTTTGCCTTCACGGTGCCAAAAGTTTTGTAATTTTATATTATTCGCCGAACACTCCTCCGCGATGGTTTTTCTTTATCTGGATATCAGCAAATATTTGGCACGTTCTTGATAAAACTTGGTCACATTCACCATAGATAATAAAGAAATTTTAATAATATTCGTGAGTATAATTCAGTCGCCCCGGCATAAATTTATAGATTAAAAGATGTCAAATCTTTTAATCTATAAATTTTGAGCAAGGCAAATAGGGAACCGCCAGGTGGCCCACGAGGTCGCCTGTCCTGACACCATTCGATTTTTTGTGGGGTTATGTAAAATATGTGGTCTATTTTGTTCAACCAAGAAATTTGAAGGATTTTATTAACAAAATTACTCGTGCCTACAGAGAAATTTTGACTCCGGTTATTGGAAATCCTTGCACTGTAGAGCTTATTAGAAGATATGACGTTTTCCAACAGAAAATAGTTGCCAGTTTGAGCATACTTTGTTTACTTTATCATCGTTTGCAATGATAATTAACTGTTAATTATATTTTTGGAATTACCTTTGAAGAACTTAATTAAGAGAATTACAAGCATTTGTAATTTTTTGTTGTTGGAAAGCAGTTCTTGACAAAAAAAATTAGTTAGGAAACCTTTTAGTGAATTTTCTCAAAAAAAATTAACTAATGAAATCCCGACTTTTTAATTTTTTTTCAAATGAGCGCTAATTAGGCCCTCTAGAAGACATATCCGGGGTCAGTTTGAATTTTTATGTGTTTATATATATATATATATATATATATATATATATATATATATATATATATATATATATATATATATATATATATATATATATATATATATATATATATATATATATATATATATATATATATAATATATATATATATATATATATATATATATATATATATATATATATATATATATATATATATATATATATATATGTATCACACCGATAACTCAAAAAGTTATGGGCCGATTTTGATCAAATTTGGTGAGTAATTTCCTTTTGCAAGTGGCTTAGATAGCTTCGTTATCCAGGAAAATCAGCCAGGTTTTCCTGGAAAAGTTGGTGTTTCCTTTCTAAAAAAAATAATATCTCCGGAAATAACAGAGTAAGGGCAACGAAATTCGGTTGGCGTGTTTGTGTTATAAAGAGTGAACCATGTACCATAATGTACATCTCTAAATTTAAAGAGAAAAAAGTTATGGTCAGTTAAATAAAATTTGGAGTTTTCCTCAAAACGTGTGTTCTGCGAACCCTTAAGTCTTTGCCCTTTATTTTACTAAAATATTTACAGAAAATTCATTTCAAATAGACCCTTTCTCTGATACTTTGGCCGTCGGTTCAGTTAAGTTGATGCTTTCGCTGTACGTTTAGTTAAGTTTATGGTTTAACGGTCTATAATTTTTGGCTAATTTTTGTAGAACAAATTCGTTAATACATTTTTGCATTTTTTTATCTAAATGTGATGCATAGAACCGAAGTTGGAATAGAGTGCAAGCATAGATGTCATATGGGGAGAAATGGAGGAGGCCTTGATTATGGTCGCAGAAGGTGAACTAGGTCATAAGTGGAAAACACAGAAACACAACTGGATGACAGCAGAAATCATGCTTGAAGAAAGGAGAAGATGTAAAAGTCAAAGAAGTCCAGAGAGCTATAAACACATCTAAAGAATTATTAGGGGAAAAATAAGAGCGGCAAAGAATGACTGGTTAAAGAAGCAATGCGAGGAGATAGAACAACTACAAGAGCTACAAGATGAAATTAACAAACACAGAAAAATAAAAGAGGCGTCCGGAGTTTACCGGAAGAGACACGAACATGGGGAAATGGCACAAGATGATCGGCAACGAAGAGTTATTTGGGAGGAATATATTAACAACCTTTTAGACGATAATAGACATGATATAGAGGTTGCGGAGGACGAAGACCTGTCTGGACCCCCTATCACCAAAGAAGAAACTGTAAGAGCAATAAATACGTCAAAGGACAGAAAGACAGTTGGCCCGGACTGCATACCTGTCGAACTATTAAAAATACTAGACAACAGGGGCATTTCCGTACTGCACAGAATATTTAACAAGATATATAACGTGGGGGAGTTCTCTGCCAAGTGGATTACATCACATTTTATCCCCCTGCCAACGCAACGAAGTGCGAGGACCATAGGCTGATCAATCTGATAGGCCACACGTTAAAGATATTCCTCAAGATTATTCACTACAGAATTTCCATAAAATGCGAAACAGGGGTAGGGTCCACACAATTTGGATTTAGAAGGGGACTAGGTACGAGAGAGGATATAGTTGCAACCCAAGTATTGATACAGAACTGCAACGACCAACGGTAGATTGTGATGCTATGCTTCATCGACTACGAGAAAGCGTTTGACAGGGTCCAACACCACAAACTCATTTAAATTTTGAAGAGGATGGATATAGACCAGAAGGATATCCGTTGCATAGAAAGCCTTTATTGGAACCAAACAGCCGTAGTCAAGGTTGGCAATGAACACACATAACCGACAAAGATCCTTAGAGGGGTCAGACAGGGATGCGTTCTCTCTCCACTCCTCTTCAACCTGTATTCTGAAAGCATCTTTCAGGAGGCGCTCGAAGAACGCGACCTAGGTATTTAGGTGAATGGGGTGTGGATCAACAACATAGGGTACGCAGACGACACAGTCCTAACTGCAGACAACATGAAAGACTTGCAGGATCTTCTTAATGCTATAGGCGATAGTAGCAAAAACTTGGGCCTTAATATCAACACAAAGAAGACACAATTCATGATAGTTTCTCGCAAGCCGGAAGAACATCAAAATGCAAGCCTAACACACAACAGATGCCCAGTAGAACAGGTATATAAATTTAAATATTTAGGCACGTGGCTGTGTGAAAACTGGACATCTGAAACGGAGATCAGATGCCGAATCGAAATGGCCCGAAACACGTGTGGTCAGTGTTACTATATGGTGTGGAGGGCTGGACGCTGAAGGTGAATACCATGAATAGACTTGAAGCCTTCGAAATGTGGACATACAGACGTATACTAAAAGGCCCATGGACGGCCAGAAAAACAAACGAGGAGATCCTAAGAACGGTTGAAATAGAACGTGAACTGTTGAACACAATCAAGCGCAGAAAAACACCATATCTGGGCCACGTAATACGGAATGAAAGATACCAATTCCTACAATTAGTAATCGAAGGAAAGATCGAGGGGAAGAGAGGAGTCGGCAGGAAGAGGATGTCATGGCTCAGAAACGTGAGAGAATGGACAGGACTAAAAACTGTAGGAGACCTATTCAGCGCCATCAGAAATAGGGAAGAATGGGCACATGTGATCGCGAATATCCAATAATGGATAAGCAGTAGAAGAAGAAGAAGATGCATGTTTGTAAGAAAAAAATCTGGACGCAGTAAGTGTGTTTTGGTAGTGAACTTTAATTAAATCCTTCAAATTTCAATAACTCAGTTTGCTATTAACCTAATGTTTGTTGGCTAGGAAACCAACTTTAAGTTTATTTTCGGAAAATTTTTGAACATTTTCAAACAATAAGTAGTTTTGATAAAATATGGTACATTGTTTCTACTGCATAGACTATACCAGTAATCAGATTAATGCCTGCTCGCATTTGCTATTAAAAACATTTTTATGAAAATTCATATCACTATTCTAAGAAAAATTTTTCCTTTTGAAAAAAGCAGCAGCGTATTGTGTTTTCATTTCAAATAGTACGCCAAGGTCATATTTATGGGGGTGCGGCTGGTTAAATGTAAAAATGTTTTTTCCTCCTCAAATATGTGTATCTAGCCCTAATTTATACACACCAAATTTCATCAAAGTAGATACTCTACTTTACAGTTTAGGTACCTATCAAAACAAACAAATTTTTAACACTCTGTGTTTCAAAAATTAGGCAAAAATAAACACATGTTTATAGATATTTTTCTTCTCTAAATTGTAGACAAATTAACTCCTTTAATTACTGACATCACGTTATGTAATACCCTGAATATTAGACATATGTATGAATTAGTAAAAGGTAAGTTTGGAGATTAGGGTTGAAAGGATTTAAGAAAGGTACAACATATACGTTACGCACACGCTATATTTATGTATTAGCATATGCAGTGTTTGTAAAAAGTATGGAAAGGCACTCACATTTCCTAAAATATTTGTTTTCAAACAAAATGTTTAAGCAAAACCTTTTCGTCATATTCTTTTTGCTACAAACTGGCGAGATTCAAGTTTTCTGGGACAACTAGATCTTTTTTTAAATAGCAAGATATGATTTCTTTGCACTTACGGAAAGAACATCTCCTTCTTAGCAACGGCACTATGAAAATGTAATCGGGGTTAATAAGAAAAAAATTGCAAAAACAATAAGTTTCTTAAAAATTACCTTCGGTTGGATTTAATTAATCAATTTCTTATCAAGTTATCAATTAAAAAAATGTAATAGTATTTGCAGCTGCTAATTTTAAGCATTGTTTTCTGTCAGTTATCTGTAGTTTGTAATACTTTAGAGAGCTTCATATTGAATAATAGAGAACTAATAGAAATTAATAATAATTATTATTATGGCAGAATTGAGCGAAAAGGTAAGAATAATTGAAATATTAGTGATGTTGGGCTACGGTGACAGGAAGCTTTGTAAAGAAATGTGCATGTTTTTTTATGAGTCTGACCACAACTTAATGAAGTGTATGTTTCCAGAACATTGAAAAAAATAACGAAACTGGTAGTGTCAATGATAAGCCAGATAATATAAGAATAGGAAGACCAAAAACGGCTGTAGCTGGTAATAACGCATTAGATATATTGTTGTCTTTTTATTAAACCCCTCATCTATCTTTAAATTAAGTTACCACATTACGCAGTCTTTCACAAAAATCTGTGGTAACTTTGCTAAAAAGAAAAAAAACTCGGGACGCAGCAAGTGCGTTATGGTAGTGAATTTTTATTAAATGCTACAAATTTAAATAACTCAATTTTCTATAAACTTAGAGAGTTTAATTTCAATACGTAGTAAGGTTTTTCCTAAGGCAAGATATCCACAAAATTTCATTAAAATAACTTTGTAATTTTCGGAGAAAAAAATTTTTTTCGAAAGAAAATTTAAAATTTGAGTAACTCAATTTTCTCTAAACTTAGAAAGTTGAATTTTGGTACGTAGTAAGGTTGAGGCAACATATATAGTAAATTTCATTGAAACAGCTTTGTTACTTTCGGAGAAAAAAATTTTTTTCGAAAGAAAACTCAAAATTTTTCCGGAAAACCCCGTCTGATTTTTCTGGATAACGAACTCATCCAAGCCATTAATAAAAGACAGGCACTTGCCAAGTTTCATCGAAATCGGTTAATTATTTTTTGAGTTATCATATATATATATATATATATATATATATATATATATATATATATATATATATATATATATATATATATATATATATATATATATATATATATATATATATATATATATATATAAACATATAAAAATTAAACCTATTTACAAATGAACTTTAATAAGATAGTATGCTGTGACAATACCTCTCTCAAGCACCCTAAAATATAATCAAAATGTGCACAGTTATATATGTTTTATTTCTTTTTCCCTTGTCTTAATACACTACATATTTTATGACAATCGATTTAATTTACTTATTTGATTTCATAAATAGTCGGTTAATAGTGACTTGGAATGAAGTAGACACCACATCTTCAAACATATTAAGAGAATATGAGTAAATCAACAGCAACTGGGAATGAATTCGGTCAGTCGCCCAGCCACGTGGTTAAAAAACACTGTTTGTATGAGTGGTTACAACTCTAGATCTAAATAAAAGGACTGTAACAGCGGCAGAAGCAGAAGTCAATGGAAAGTTGATGAATGAATCTCATGAGTCAATAAGAAAAGCATTGACTAACCAACAGCAACCACATACTTATGATTTAAACATGTTTCAAATTTGAATAGCTCAATTTTCTGTAACCCTAGAAAGCTGAATTTTGGCACATAGTTAGGTATTTCCCAAAGCAATATGTAGACCAAATTTTATCGAAATTTTCGGAAAAAAAAATTTTTTTGAAAGAAAACTCAAAATTTTCCCGGAAAACCCCGTCCGATTTTCCTGGCCAACGAACTCATCCAAGCCATTAATAAAAGAAAGGCACTTGCCGAGTTTCATCTAAATCGGTTAATTATTTTTTGAGTTATCAGACGGATACATACATATATATATATATATATATATATATATATATATATATATATATATATATATATATATATATATATATATATATATATATATATATATATATATATATATATATATATATATAAGCATATAAAAATTCAAACTGACCCCGGATATGGGTTCTAGGGGTCCTAATTCGCGCTCATTTGAAAGAATTTTTGCAAAGTCTCACCATCGATACCTCTCTATTAGTGAATTTTTTTAATAAAAATTCACTAAAAGAAAAAATTTCACCCATACAAAGTACAGCTAGTACAGTAACTTGTAATTGGCGATTTTAAGAGGCGTGTTGAATTTTGTTATATTATGGCAAATTTAATGAGAAGCCGGACTTAGTAGAAATTATCGTTATTGGTCTCAGCAGAATCCACATTGGATGCTGGAGGCTCAAAACCAACGACCACAAAAAAATTATGTATGGACTGGTATATTAGGCAGTAGTAATATTGAGCGGTTATTTATTGGGGGAAATATAACATCTAAAAAGTATTAAAAAATTTTAAGAGAAGAAATTATACCACAGTGGTTGCAGTGGGCCCAGTCAATGAAGTTTGGTTTGAGAAATATGGAGCTCACAGTCATTTTGGGAGAAGCGTGCGGCAATATTTGGATGAAGTTTTTAGAGAAAATTGAATCGGGCGCTGTGATTCACTTAAATGAACTGCTCGCCCTCTTGACTTGACGCCATGTGGTTGTTTTCTTAGGGTCACTTGAAAAATGTTGTCTACAGAGACAGACCATTAAATCTGGAATACCTGAAAGCTATAATTGTTGGCCAAACTAGATGGATTGTGCATTCCAGGTTAATTAGTTTAATAAATTTCTTTGAAACGCGAGTTCAATTATGTGTTGATAATAATGGACAGCATTTTGAACATTGAGTTAGTTGACAAATATTATTGCTGTTTTGTTTTAGTTTTGTTTTGTCAAGTCTCTTTTAGAATGAAGG
Source organism: Tillus elongatus (assembly GCA_964006375.1). NCBI lineage: Eukaryota > Metazoa > Arthropoda > Insecta > Coleoptera > Cleridae > Tillus > Tillus elongatus. The sequence continues at coordinate 111,187,340 of OZ023267.1, read as the reverse complement.
TTAATAATTAAAGCTAGTTTGCCTCTCATCTGCAGTTTCACCAACGTGATGTCGACTGCTGATAGATAACGTTTATTACCTTATATGCAATTTTATACTATTTGATGTTGTCGAAAATATTTTTTACGTTATAAGAATTTGTTATTGTCAACTTATTGACATTATTGGTTCATCGCTGGTCACACACACACAATTTTGTGTGTAAAATGCATGTTTTTTGGGGTTTTCTTGGGTTTTCTCATACGCCTTTACTTAGGTCGGGTCAGATCAGGATCACGTCAGACTTGGGTTTGGTCAGGTCACGTTGGGTCAGGTCTAGCCAGGTCAGGTCAGGTGGTTTAGGCCTGCCTGATACAGTGTCTTGCGCATAAACAACAACAAAACTCTGGTCCCTTCAACTTGCAAACAAGCTGGGGAACTTGGAGCAAAAAGCCATGTTGGAGGGGATGTTATTAAGAAGAAATGTTGGAGCAAAATGAGAACAAGGCTGCTTATAGAAGTCCAACGAAGGTATTTTTTCTGGCTTGTTTTCTATATTTCCTTCCCCGCCCAGCACCCCTATTCACGCCAGGTCCCGTAACTGGGGGGGTAGGCTATTTTACAGCATTTGTTATGTTGCTTATGCATACAGGGTTGGTTTTAAGCGTGCTTCTGTTAAAAAAAATCACTTTTGCGATCATCTGCATAATTACATTAATTTTTTTCTCAATTTTTTTTCTAATTGATCCTAATTACATTTTTATAGTGGCGTATCAAGAACTATCTTGCAATTTAAAAACAAAAGATTGAATATCGCCACTTTGTAGCAAAAAATATGTCGAAAAGCTTTTGGTAAGATATTTTTTTGAATAAGGAATATTTCAGTAAATACAAATCCATCATATACTAACCCTATAGGTATGTATATATATATATATATATATATATATATATATATATATATATATATATATGCGACATGCTTGGTTCTCGGGTTAAACCGCGTCCAGAATTTATGAAAACTCGACGTTTCGGCTCCTGTTTTGGAGCCATTTTCAAGAGGTAGAGGAAATATGTAAGGACACTCTAAGGCCTCAATCTGCCTACTCCTTAGAGTGATGGACAAAGGTGGGTAAAGGAAATATGTAAGGACACTCTAAGGCCTCAATCTGCCTACTCCTTAGAGTGATGGACAAAGGTGGGTAAAGGAAATATGTAAGGACACTCTAAGGCCTCAATCTGCCTACTCCTTAGAGTGATGGACAAAGGTGGGTAAAGGAAATATGTAAGGACACTCTAAGGCCTCAATCTGCCTACTCCTTAGAGTGGTGGACAAAGGTAGGTAAAGGAAATATGTAAGGACACTCTAAGGCCTCAATCTGCCTACTCCTTAGAGTGGTGGATAAAGGTAGGTTGGGTTGTTGTAGCTCGATTACGGGGCCTCAATCTGCCTACTCCCCAAATCTCGCTGGAGATCGTCTGTGAGGTCTCAGTGTGTTCAACCCTAGGCCTCAGAGAGATCTCTCTGAGGCCTAGGGTTGAACACACTGAGACCTCACAGACGATCTCCAGCGAGATTTGGGAGATCTCTCTGAGGCCTAGGGTTGAACACACTGAGACCTCACAGACGATCTCCAGCGAGATTTGGGGAGTAGGCAGATTGAGGCCCCGTAATCGAGCTACAACAACCCAACCTACCTTTATCCACCACTCTAAGGAGTAGGCAGATTGAGGCCTTAGAGTGTCCTTACATATTTCCTTTACCCACCTTTGTCCATCACTCTAAGGAGTAGGCAGATTGAGGCCTTAGAGTGTCCTTACATATTTCCTCTACCTCTTGAAAATGGCTCCAAAACAGGAGCCGAAACGTCGAGTTTTCATAAATTCTGGACGCGGTTTAACCCGAGAACCAAGCATGTCTCACATTAAAGACCGCGGAAATCTTTCTGAACATATATATATATATATATATATATATATATATATATATATATATATATATATATATACACATAAATATGTGTATGTAAAATAATATATAAACTAATGTTTCCATCCCAGATATGAGTTCTGTTTCGTTTGAAGAAAAGAATGAATGTTTTCTATGAAATTTCCCTAATAAATAAATTTAACAATATCTCAATATTCTCTGAAATATAACATACTACATAAAACCCACCGCTATCTGCTTTAGTGCCCAATGAAAAATTATGTACCGTTATTCCTCGTCAATAACCCTTGCAGATGAAGCAGTAAAAAATAACAACAAAGACGCTATTTATAAAACCAGGGACAAGTCCCTTGAAAACAGATCATTTACTACCTGCACGAGGTAAAAAAAAATTATATTTATGGGGACTTACACAAATTTTAATAAACAGTTGTCGGGCCATACACACAATTACGTCTGTTTCAAAAATTGACCACGGAGGTCGCTTTTATCAGTCACTTTTATAGGGCCCGACAGTTTTAGTAACACGATCTCAAAAATACACACATGCATATAGTATGTATATCAGGACATCGTCAGAAAATTAGCTATTTATACTACTTAAGAGGTGGAGAATCCGAAAAAACACGTCTCTAAATTGTCGGGACGCGTGTATGGCCCGACAAGTTGGGAAGACCCGACAAGTCACGTCCATGCATGTGGTTTGTCCTCATAATTATACGGACACAAACACACACACACACACATATATATATATATATATATATATATATATATATATATATATATATATATATATATATATATATATATATATATATATATATATATATATATATATATATATATATATCTATATATATAAACATTTTGGCTGGCCATGGGAATGGGTTCCAGGGGCCGTAATTCGCGCTAATTTGAAGAAATTTTCCGAAAGTCTCACCAGTGATAAATTTCTTTTAGTGATTTTCTCAATGAAAATTCACTAAAAATGTCTGCTGAAAATTATAATTTTGGACTCAAAGATGACAAAGTTATCCAGGCGTTTTAAACAAAAATTAGATGTTGTTCAAATGTAGAAAACAGGACACTATAGTTTTTACTAAATGTTAAAGTTAACAACATGTTACATGCACCGGGCGGGAATCAAACCCGGGCCGCCCGCGTGTCAGGCGAACGTACTACCATTGAACCAGAAATTCGTTAATAAATAGTATTTTTACGTGAACCTTACTTGCTACCGTAGGAACTTTTATATTATATCCCAAAAATAAGTAAAAAGGTTTATTAAAGTTAAGTAAGTTTTAGGTAACGAATTGTGATATGCATTTCGGGTATTCATATAAGAATGCAACATGATACGTTCAACTATCTCTGTTATCCTGGTCCAGAAAACTAAATTTGGAATCTGGAATGCCCTTCATCGATCCCCAGAACTTTATCCCTTTAGTGGTGGCAAATCCCCTCTCTTACTTTCTCCTTTAACATACAATGTCTTCTACTCCAGCACTCGCTATTAATCTTAGCGAATTTTTATGAAATTTATATACATATATATATATATATATATATATATATATATATATATATATATATATATATATATATATATATATATATATATATCGAAAGCACAAAAAAATCGTCATGATACGAATGTAGTAAATGAGAGCAATTTATATCAAGAAGGCGACATAATGATTCAACACAAGTAAAATAAAACACATTAAACTTGAAAAAAGTTAACAAAGTAATCTTAAATAAACTTTGTATTTAAATTTTTTTCGAAATCAGTACGATACGTAATATCGGTAAGACAAGTGAACACTATTGGAATAAAATCACATCCAAAGCCACTTAAGAACAACTTATTATGGCAAACAATATGGATTTTCAAGAAGACGCAGCAAGTGCGTTATGGTAGCGAATTTCTGTTTAAAAGATTCAAATATAGATAACTCAATTCGCTGTAAACCTAGAACGTAGTTGAGTTTTGACATATAGTATTTCCCAGAAAACATGTCTACCAGTTCTAATCAAAATAGCTTTGTTATTTTTTGAAATACAGTTTAAAAAACATGTTTTTTTAAAAACTGGTGTGGTCAGGTTGGATGAGGAACTTATCCAAGCAGTTAAGAAAAGCAAGGTACCTGCCTAGTTTTAGCAAAATCAGTTAATAATTTTTTGAGTTATTGGTGGATACACACATACAATAATATATATATATATATATATATATATATATATATATATATATATATATATATATATATATATATATATATATATAGATATATATATATATATATATATATATATATATATATATTCTTAAAGTTTTGTATGGCAAAGATAGATTGTATCCCAGTGATCAACTTTTTGATGAGTTGGGGATTCTAGATTTGCGGCAACTGTATGCTAGGTCTGTGTTGTTGTGGTTTTTTGGTAACAAACATACTTATCTGCAGGTTCAACACGGATATAACATGAGAGTGCAGAGGTGTGAGGTTGACACCAAAACCATAGGCAAAAATATTATAGATACTATTGACCAAAGCTATATAACCTGTTACCTTACTCGGTCAAAAGTATTGGTGGTGTGGGACCTTTCAAGAGGGCTGTAAGTAAATCGCTTATAAATACTCCCAGGGATAAAATTGAGAAAACTATTACTAGTTGAATGAGGAATGTATACCACTCATAAAAAAGGTTAAGATGTAGAATAAATTGACGTATATTTTATGCATATAAGCTAAAAGCTTCTGTAATAAACTTGTAGTTTATTCGTTGTTAACTAAAATCATGTGCTTATTGGAGTAATTTTCTATTTGTAATTAGAATTAAGTATGTAGAATTTTTGATGAATAAACTTATTATATATATATATATATATATATATATATATATTGGGCCATGGTTTAGGGTTCTAGGTGCCGAAATTCGCGTTCATTTGAAGACATTTTTTAAGCTCTCACCATCGATAATTTCATATAAATTCGCTAAAAAGATGCAAGTCTATTACTAAATTTAACAGCAAACCCAAGTCGTGCGCGAACATCGAAAACAATTGGATGTGTGCGACAGTGTTACCGTGAAAAATAAATATCTGCCTTATCAATGGGTAAATATAAATACCTTTTACAATAAGTGAACTTACAACTACCTACTTTGGTTGCTACATAGTCATATCACTTCCACATCGTCAATACGTGTGGAAGTATGGCATCGGCGCCATGATTTGGAAACGAAATGTTTTTGTGTCTGTCGGTATGTATGTCTGTCTGTTGTGTGTGTGTTGTCTTCTTTCATGGCTGCGGTCGTCAGACCATTCGCACATTTTTTCCGGCTTCTTGGTTTGGATCCCATCTTTATGCTACTTTTGTTTTCATATATACATACATACATAACAGAGATATTAGTTTACATTTTGTGATACTTTTTATATATTTTCATACAATACTTTTGTGTTTTTGTTTGTTATAAATATGACGGATGTTCTTTTTTTATCTGTTTACACTATATAATTATATATTTTCATACAATATTTCTATGTTTTTGTATGTTTTAAATATGACTGATATTATTTTTTTTTGGGCTGTTTACACTTTTTTTTAAATCTATTTACTAGGGATTATAAACGGGGACACTTGGACCAAGGGGTCTGTCATGGCCACTTCTAGACACACAAGACGGACCACGGATTCACAGGTATATTCACAGTGGGATAGACAGAAGGAGTTAAATTTAATATTTTAAAATTATATACATTACACATTTTAATTTCTCATTTCTAATACGATGCAGACAATTATATATTTTTATTCTCATTTCTTTTATCAGGTCTATTAACAATTTGTATATGTTTAAGTTTCTTCCCTGTAGTAAATTCATTAAATTGAATGGTAGTTGCACTATTTTCATTTTATAGATATGACTTACATAGGCATCTATCTTGGCAAGATTCAAGGGGCATTGCAGCAACATATGTTCTGAATCGCCCAGTTCACCACACTCACACAAAGGACTCGTTCTTAGGTTGATTTTGTGTAGATAGGCAGGAACTAGCAAATGGTTAAATCTGAGTCTACAGATAATGCGGATCCATTCTTTTTTTAAATCGGTGTTGTAGAACCATGGCGTTCTCTGTAAGTCTGGCTGAAGCTGTTTGTAGAATTTACCAACTCGGTCTGCTTTATAATATTTCTGCCTTTTCAAAGTACATTTTCTTCGCGTAGATGTCAATATCGGTTGACGGACATAAATAAGGTCCTTCTTCCCCGTATTCGATAGCAAATTTTGCCAAACTGTCCACACATTCATTATCTTTGAGTCCGCAATGACCCTTGATCCAGCAGAAAGTTATGTGTTTTAATTGATTTGAAATTTCCACAAGGAAATCATTGATAGCTTTTAAGATGTAGTTAGTTGATTTGGTGGTATAAAGGTGTTTTAACTTTCTTATGCAACTTTGGCTATCTGACAAGATAACAAACGTAGTGTGTTGGATTGATAGGATATATTTCAGTGCTTCTAAGATAGCAATCATCTCCGCCGTATATATTGACATATGGCTGTTTAATTTTAACATTTTGCAAGTTTTGATTTGTGGGTCGTAGAACGCGCATGCTGTACCATCTTGTTGCTTTGAGCCATCTGTATATATGCAGTAAGGATTTTTGTACTTGTCCAGCTCGAGATTTAGTATTATATTTCTAGTGTGGATTGGAAATGGTAACAGGTTTTCGATATATTTGGTATTTATTTCTGACAGGCGCGAATTTATTTCGAAGATCGGGTTTAACCTATCTATGTGAATTTGGGTTGTTATATCTTGAAGGTCACTGTATACTTCTGCCAGCAATACTGATTTTTTTTGGTCCAATATTTGTTTGTAAGGTCGCTTATAAGTAAGTGGTGTATTTTTCCCGTCTGTCTGTTTGTCGCCACCATAACTTTAAAACGAATGGAGATGTCGTCTTCCAATTTAATACACAGTTAGCACCCGACAGGCGATTAGTTTGGATTGTTTTTGCGTAAAATCGCTCCAAGGGGTAGGCGATGAATGGGAGATGATTTGGTGAGAATTTATTTTTTGGTGTTAAAACTCGAGTAGTACAACATTCTAGGGTTTGTTTATTAGAAAACTTTCAATGCCATCAAATATTATATGGTATTCTCTGGTGAAATTAAATTAAGGGGTGAATGTGTGGGAGTGGAATATCGGTGACAGATATTTCAATTTTTTTGCCAAAACGTAAAAGGTCTCAAAACATATAGAAAACTTGATTGTGAAACTTTTTTTTATCTGTCGGTCGGTCATTCTGTCGGCCTGTACGTCTGTCTGTTCGTCGGCGCAATAACTTTCGAACGAATTAAGACATCATCTTCAAATTTTGTATCCAGTTAGCACCTAACAAAGGAAGGCTTCTGTTAGTTTTTGGGTAAGATCTCTTCATGAAATATGGGATAAATGAGGTGTGATTTGGTAAAAATTGACATTTTATCGTTAAAACTCGAATAATATTATATTTCAGAAGTCTATGCGTACAGGAATACGAGTATTTTTTTGTGGTCAAGTCATAGACCCTAAATTCATTTCATGAGAATGTCTTTCTGTGGGGACTAGATTATCACAGCTATGAAGAAATTATGGTTCAATTTGTAGCACTATTTTTATACCGTATAGGTCTCTTTTTAGAGTAAATAACGATGACCTGCAACGAGAGAGCCACAGCAGGCAATTAGCAATTAGATCTCTCTCAAACCCAGGAGCCATTTCAGCTCTTATTTATTATTTGCAATCGAAATGTATATTTGCCCGCCATGCCTCGCGGTCGGGGATTTCCACTGTTAAATTGTTTCCCTGCAGATCGCGGGCTCGCGAAGTCTGACCTCATTTCAAGCATGGGCTCCTTCACGGTCTCCTCAATTTTGCACAGGCCGCTGAAGCATGAGTTGATCTCCAATCTATCATTGCAGGCTAGTCTGTATAGTCCTAGCCTGGCGTCCACCATGATAACTGAGTATGAGGGGGGGGGGGGGGCAGATCCAGCAACATGGCCCCTGTGAAACCCAGGCAAGCCATCTTTTGGATCTTGCCTAGTTTTTGTTCGGCACTGGATTGTGTCACCTTAGGCCACCAGACCAGTGCAGCGTATGTTAACGATGGTCTGACCATCTTTGTGTACAGCCAGCGGGCCATACCAGGTCTTAGTCCTCACGTTTTCCCATATAGCCGCCTAGTGACGGCTAAGGTCATAACTGCCTTACGTAGTATTTTCTCAACGTGGCCATTCCAGGTTATATTAGAGTCCAATACGACACCAAGATATATTACCTCCCTGGTCATTGGGATGTTTCTACCGTATAGAACTCTCTCTGGTCATTGGGATGTTTCTACCGTATAGAGTGTGAGTTATGTAGCTCTCCCACTTCGTCCACCTGGTAAACGTTATGACGGTTGCTTTCTCGAGGTTCACCCCGAGCCCTTGGCCGACGGTCCACCTTTCCATCATTTTCACTGCTGTCTGCATGCACTCCCACACTGACTGTGTAACCTTTCCTCGGACTATGATCACAATGTCGTTCGCATAGCTCTGTACCTCGTACCCTCGGTGTATTATTAACGAAATGGTATGACAATAAGAGAGTTATGATGGTATATATTTTGTTGGAGTAGGAGAAAAAGACACTTGCAGAAGGTGGTATAAAACCGGAAAGAAGTTCATAGAAGTACAGAGACCAGAAGCAGTACGCACTTATAAAACTAACATGAGATGAGTTGATAGGGTGGACTTTCTCTTGTCGATATATAGGTCTTATGTACAGAGCAGAAAATGGACAGTGAAAATCATAACCCACGCAATAGATCTAGCATTGGCGAACTCCTGGCTCAAATATAGAAAAGCGGACAAAGCTCTGGAAATTCCGAAAAAAAAAAATGAAATGGATCTCCTGCGTTTTCGAGAACTAGTGGCAGAAAATCTCACGTATAATGAATGCAGTCGAAAAAAAGGCACGCCAACTCGGGACGATGTGCGAAGTAAAGAAAAGAATATGAAGAAAATGCGTGAAGTTAGACCAAATAAAGACGAAAGGTACGATGATTTGGATTATTATTCTCTTTATGACGAGCAATTTCTGTACTATACAAGGAGAAGGGTTAAGGGCAAAGCCGTGTTATAAATCCTTTTATAGTTAGTATAACTTCCTGGGCTCTGGATGCTCACGCTGGTGATTTCTTTGCCTCCGTGGCTTTTTTGGTTGTTTCCCTCGGATTGAGGGTCTTCTAAATGTTGCTGCAAATGTGCACTGGTTGCCTGTTGTGACTCTGTGTATTTTTGCATCTTCATCCAGAGTGTTCCCATCTTCGACTGGCTATACCGTACTGATGATGGCTAATAAGCTTGAAACACGTGTATGCGGTTGTCTCCTTGCGGTTTTCCCCTTAACCCTTCTCCTTGTATAGTACAGAAATGCCGTGTTATAATTCCATATATAGTTAGTATCTATATATATATATATATATATATATATATATATATATATATATATATATATATATATATATATATATATATATATATATATATATATATATAACTTATTTTTTATTTTATTAAATCAGCAAAATGGAGCCTGTACACTTAAAACAAAACCTGTACAGTTGGAAGGATGACTGGAAGCGAAAACAACAAGTGACAGAAGTGACAGATGACGCGAGTAAGAAAAAAAGTGGCAATGACAAATATATAAAACCTAAGAGCAACGAAAATCAAGCTTGCTTAGCCCCATGGTCGGAATCGATCATCAATGAGTAGGAACACCATTTCATCAGGTTTCTGTACATGAAAGGAAAGTTCATAGCACTGGAAATATTGAGAACATTGTTGTTGGAGCCATTTATGTACTTGTAAATATCCATATCTTGCAAGACGAATTGTTCGGTGCCAAAAGTTGACGGGTGAAGGGTTCTGGGATTGGTTTCCCTGTCAAAGGTGTGGCCGCTCTCTCTAAGGTGGCAGCTGAAAACTGAGCGTTGCTGTCAGCGTCGTCTCTACTTCTCAGATGTTCAGAGACTGTGGTACCTAGCGCCCTTCCCGCTCTCCCGATATACAGTGTTGGATTGGAGATCACCGCAATTGAAGTAATATACCACTGACATTTAAGGTGGGGAATCTATTCTTTACTGTGAACTAGAATCCAATGCCAAAATCATTCACACACCATATCTTATCAAACCATAAACCTCATTATTCCAAAAAAAAACTCGTCCTAAATAAAAACGGTGAGAAATCTTGCCTTATTTAATTTGCGTTTCCATTTTTAAAGGAAATGATGCTATTATTTTCAACAAAATTGCTATTTAAAGTACCAATTTTTTTTCACCATCATTTAAGTAGTAAGTAGGTCTATGGAAAAGCAGCACTAAAGATATGGTTGTCATTTAAAAAAACTTATGATGACGTAACCATTCAGAAATAGGTCACGTCATAAATGTCATTTTTACGTCATAAGTTGACAATTGAAAAGATAAAATTGACCTGTCCGAGCGTTCTTGTTGATAAAATTAACTAACGCGACTACCGGTTGTACTTCAGAGCATCTTTATAAAGAAAAATTTATTTAACTCAAGTTACAATAGTACAGTGATTGATATAATATAAATTAAATGATGTAAAATATAAAATAATAATGTGAATAATCTAAACTGTTAAGGCTGGACAGAAAAGACTAACTAACTTAAAAATAAATTATTAACTATATTTATAAACTTAACTATGCTGATATTAATCAATAAAGTCTTTGGTTTGGAAATGCCCCAGACGCTGAGCCGACAGGAAATGCACACAGGTGTCTAAAAGCAAGTCTATGCACAATTGGTCGGTGACTTGTCGTATGTGGTATACCAGATGGTGCTACCATAATTCGCGTTTATAAATTATGTTCGAGACTTAATCATCACACTGTATAACAATATATAATACAATTTGTGAGGTAGTGTAAAATCTCAATTCGCGCGCTGCCACCTTTTGTTATATTCTTAAATCATCTTGTAAACTTGGAGCAAATACTATATAATGAAAATACGGGACACTCCTATGCTTTTACAGATGAATATAAAAACTTGTACATGACACAACAGTGAAAATTTTCTAATTATATAGTTAGAAATAGAATTTATATCAACAATCAGCTTGAAACCTAAATGAATTCAGCATGAATAATGCTGCAAATTTTTCTTACCCATAATCTCATTTCATCATAATTTAAAGTACTACCTTGAAACCGTCGTTAAACTGCTATTTCAAGGGTAGGTATAGGAATATACTGAAAGCTGTTTCTGAGGATATTGAGTTACAATCTGTACTTACCCATAAATAATTGTTCTAGGTATAAATGGTAGCACAGTACTCAATTTACTATATCTCTACATGAAAACTGTCTTATTAATCTAATATTTTAGAATATGTAACTGATATACTATTATAGGGCTGAATCTACTATTTCTACTTGTCTCTTTAAAAACTTGTCTTGGGAAGATAATTAAAAGCCTTTACCAAGTGAAATAATTTTAAATGTGAAAAAATATGACAATTTATGCCATACTGAAATAAAAAAGGACACAGAAGAATATAGAACTTTTTGCCTTCATATTTGCTTTTGATTCACTGGAAGACAAGTTATGATTGAAGCCTTTCAACCATCCGTTTACGAAGTTTATCTATAAATAGCTACATGATGGTAAATATTACACAATAAATTATCTTCTGCGAACTGTACATATTGGCATAAAAATGATTCTAAATTTGCCTTCTGCTTCAAATCATATTCACGTTTCGCCATCCTTTGCAAACCTATGAAATGTCTTTGATAGATTTAGCACGCTATAATTCGAACAATTATAGATTGCACACACACAACCACTAACATTCATTGTAAAAAAACACAGCTCAAACTTAATTATACACAGTTAAACACCAGCAATTGCTAGTGTTACACGTTCTCGAACGACGTGACATCAGTACTATCCGCTAGGGGCGCTGATATTCTTGAAACACGAAATCAGCCGGAGTGTCATGTATTGTCATTATATAGTATTTGCTTGGAGTTAAAATAATATAGTAGTGAAATATACAATGTGTCCCAAACTCAACGCCTACCATTGTTATCTTGAAAACCATGAAATTTCCTTAATTCATTAACTGAGTAGAACATTAGCTAATTCTACCAGTTTCCTTTTAATGAATTGTGAGACCAGGTCAACTAAATGTCCATTAAAAGTCAGAACGATAAAGTGCATTACGGCAGTGAATTTTCATAGAAATAATTTTACTGGCAAATATATACTTTTTTAATAAAAGGAATCAAACAGGGTAAACAGGATAACCTAAATAGTAGGAAACATGTAACATATATCATCAAAATACCTTTACTGTTTCAATAGTACAAAAAAAAGTCCGAAAATAAACTTAACATATTTAACAAGAAACTGGTTCAATTTTGCTGACCAGCGAACATCTACAAGCTATATACACGCCTTCCAAGATAAATTTAGTCACAAAAAGCTTTTTGACAATATATTGAAAAAATGAATTTTCTCACAAAAACTTTTGTTTTACAAAAATTGGCTTAATTAATATTTCACTAATATTAGATTTATACGAACATTTTCCAAACAATTTTCTTTCACGCAAATTCGAAAACGTTTAATAACTTATTAAATTTTTATTATTTATGACATTTCACAAAAATCTTACAAAAATGACTTCCACGGAAACTAAAAGAAATTGTGCGAAAACTGAATTAGTAGTTTTTTAGACGAAAATTTGCTAAAAACGACATTATATTCAAATTATTTACCTAATCTGTAATTAAAATGAAAAAAAAAAGTTTTTTAACTTGTCACGGAAATTTGAACCAGTGGAAGTGAAGAAAAATATACGTAGCAAAATGCTTATATCTTGATGCCACGAGTTGACAGAAATAAGGGTGTTATTTACGTTTGTCAGTTTGAAGTTTCATTTGACATTTGTGGAAACAATATATTAATTACTTATATATTATGAAAATGCAATTCTGTCAAATTAATCAATTTTTACTCTTTTTGTACCAAAGTTGATTTGAACATCTTGAGAGATTTCCTCGAAAATTCTTTAAATAATTATATATTTTGGTTGGTTAGTGGAATAAAACAAAAAACGGATCCGTATGCGATTATAAATGTGAACATTTTTTTACCGTCGCCTTCACAAATAAAATTTTAACGCATAATACACGACAAGTACGACGGCGTCCTGGGGTCACGTTAAGAAATTATTTTCCTATAATTCTGAGATAAAAAAGGCAGAATTCTGAGATAAAAAGTCAGAATTATGTGATAAAAACTCAGAATTCTGACATAAAAAGTCAGAATTCTGAGATAAAAAAGTCAAAATTCTGAGATAAAGAGTCAGAATTCTGACATAAAAACTCAGAATTCTGAGATAAAAACTCAGAATTCTGACATAAAAAGTCAGAATTCTGACATAAAAAGTCGGAATTCTGACTTTTTTAACTCAGAATTCTGAGATAAAAAGTCAGAATTATTCGATAGCTTCATACGCCAGCGTCCACTTGCAAAACGTTTACCTATTGACTATTGATGTGTAATTAGGCGGGTAGCTGCTTGTGCCAGTTTTACAGTTAGTTGATGGTTTACAAACCAAAGGGAAAGAAAATTAGTTCATTGACTATTATTCTCATTGCGTTAATGGAATAATGCATAATGCATTAGGTGCATATATTATGATTTTACTAATTATGTACGTAAATATGTACGTAAATATAAATATACAAATATATTATTGCTTTAATCGGCATTATACCATGGAAACTTTAGCTGAATTAAAGTCAAGTCAGCCTTAGAAGTTTATAAATAAATAGGTTTTTGTTTTTGTATCTTTAACGTCGGTCTATTTCCGCGACTATGGCCAATCACCGACACCAGGGAGCAGTTTCACCTCTCTATCCTGGAAATTTTGCCGAACCCTGCCGTTCCGCAAGGATAGTCGGAATATTTAACGTGCCCAATATCGCATCGCACAGGGGACCGACGGCTTTACGCCCCCTCCGAAGGGAGGAACGTGCAGATATTCAACTTTCTCAAATATAATGCCACAACTTTGGTTGATGTTAATGTTACAGTATGTACTGAAAAAGTGAAAGGAGACCCCTGGGATAGAACCAAGTACCCTTCGGTTCAGGGGCACACGTTCTTACTACTGAACTACCGAGGCCCTTATAAGTAAATAACCATGAGATGAACGTAAGTTTGTTGTTGTGTGATAATTTTTTTTTGTTGCTCGATAACCATCATCATCATCACAATCGAAATGCGATACCATCTGTCGCAATCGTGACTCTCCCTCTGTAACTGCCCATTTTAATTCAGTGTAGCTTACACTTTCAATCAATATTGTACCATGTTTCCAGAAGCTTTACTTTTGATCTACCTCTTCCGTTTTGTCTAGGTATATATCTTTCAAATAACACTATCAGAAAGATGTTTTAAAATATGTCCTATATATTATGCCTTCTCCTATCAATTTCTTTCAGCAAGCATTACTATTCTGTCACCTCTTCTAGCACACTTTTTTATTCGTGTTTCTATCAGTGTACCTTATTGTCTTTGTCATTTTGCTCAATGTCCATGGTTGAAAAGCTTATATTCCCTTAGTGTCCTGCTTAGTCAACGCCCACCTCATCATTATAACACTCCATACTTATGACTTGATAAACCTCCCCCTTCTGAACAAAATTAAACTCCATTTTTTATAAGAATAAGCAGTATATTTTGAGAAAAAATCATAACTTTCACTCTGCGTTAGGCGTAACATTGTTCAAAAATAAATATCAAGATTCACCCAACATTTTTCCATAGATTTATAATAAATTTATATATATATATATATATATATATATATATATATATATATATATATATATATATAATGTACATTCTTGAAATTACTTTCTTGTGTTTTAAATTGTCCAATTTTAATAATAAAAATAATACGAATAAAAATAATAGTCTAGCTACTGCCAGTCTATCCCCAACTTTCGTCAAATAAATTCCGACCAGATCGGACTCCCTACATATGCACGTGCTGCAATGTCAATCAGAACCCAAAGAAAAAATAACTTTATTTATATTTCTTAGAAATTGTTATAGTGTGTATTTTTTAGAGGTAACAATAAAATATGTAACATAGTTAGACTATTAAATTGTAAAAAAAATTGTGTCAACTAATTGAAATATTCACTCAGAAAATAATGTAAAAACCGTATGCTTATAACGTGAACCTTAAAAATAAAACTATTTTAGAAAGTCACGTTATTTGTTATTGCTGAATTAATTGCCTTCTTATTATTTTTATTATTAAAATTAGACAATTTAAAACACAAGAAAGAGATAGTCTTTCAAGAATGCAATGACATATATATATATATATATATATATATATATATATATATATATATATATATATATATATATATATATATATATATACATTTATTATAAAAAATTGTTGGGTGAATCTTGATATTTATTTTTGAACAATGTTACGTCTAACGCAGGGTTAATGATATAAATTTTCTCAAAATATACTTCTTATTTCTATCAAAAATTGAGTTTAATTTGGAGCTGAAGGATGAGGTTTATCAAGTCATGCGTAAGGAGTATTATAATGATGGGGTGGATGTTAACTAAGCAGGACACTAAGGGAATAGAAGCTTTTGAAATGTGGACATTGAGCAAAATGGCAAAGACAATAAGGTACACCGATAAAAACACGAATAAAAAAGTGTGTTAGAGAAGGTGACAGAATAGAAATGCTTGCTGAAAGAAATTGGTGGGAAAAGGCAACATATATATATATATATATATATATATATATATATATATATATATATATATATATATATATATAGGACATATTTTAAAACATCTTCTAGGTAATTTTATTTGAAAGATACATACCTAGACAAAAAGGAAGACGTAGATCAAAAGTAAAACGTCTGGATATACGGTACAATACTGATTGAAGGTGGAAGCTACACTGCATTAAAATGGGCAGTTACAGACGAAGATTCTCGATTGCGACAGATGGTATCGCATTTCGATTGTGATGGTGATGATGTTTATCGAGCAAAAAAAACAAATCATCAAACAACAACAAATGTACGTTTATCACATGATTATTTATTTATAAGAGCCTCGGTAGTTCAGTCGTAAGAACGTGTGCCTCTGAACCGAAGGGTACTGGGTTCGATTGTAGAGTTCTCCTTTCACTTTTTTCAGTACACACTGTAACATTAACATCAACCGAGCTTGTGGCATAATATTTGGGCAAGTTGAATGTCTGCACGTTCCGCCCTTCGGAGGTGGCGTAAAGCCGTCGGTCCCGTGTCCATGTGATGTTGGGCACGTTAAATATTCCTACTATCCTTGCAGAACGGCAGGGTCCGGCAAAATTTCCAGGATAGCGAGGTGAAACTGCGCCCTGGTGTCGGTGATTGGCCATAGTCGCGGAAATAGACCGACGTTACAGATAAAATAACACAAACATATTTATTTATATGCTTCTAAGGCTGACTTGACTTTAATTCAGCTAGAGTTTCCGAGGTATAATATCGATTAAAACAATAATATACTTGTATATTTATATGACGACTTATTTACGTACATAATTAGTAAAATCATAATATATCCACCTATCCACTATGCATTAGTTTATTAACGCAACGAGAATAATAGTCAATGAACCAGTTTTGTTACCTTTTAATTTTTAACATCATCAATTAACCATAAAACCGGCACAGGCAGAGCTACCTACCTAATTACACATCAATAGTCAATAGGTAAACGTTTTGCAAGTGGCACCACCTGGATGCTGTCGTATAGCTCTCAAATAATTCCGACTTTTTATCTCAGAATTCTGAGTTAAAAAGTCAGAATTCTGACTTTTTATGTCAGAATTTTGACTTTTAATGTCAGAATTCTGAGTTTTTATCTCAGAATTCTGAGTTTTTATGTCAGAATTCTGACTTTTTTATCTCAGAATTATAGGAAAATAATTTTTTAACGTGACCCCAGGACGCCGTCGTACCCGGGTACCTGCAATAATTATTGTCCTACCATTCTAGAAATCATTAGTTTTCTAATTCTTATAAATAGTTATAGTTGTAATGTCACATCTGGTGTTCCAAGAAAAGTTTTATGAGCCGTTTCGGCTTACATACTCCCGCTCAGTGTTTTGTTAACAACAACGGATTCTGCATTTCGGATAATTGTTTTCGTGATCCGATATTTGTGTGGATGCTAGAGCATTTATTTAGTCTGTTGTCTACCGCTGACT
Organism: Tillus elongatus; assembly: GCA_964006375.1. Lineage (NCBI taxonomy): Eukaryota > Metazoa > Arthropoda > Insecta > Coleoptera > Cleridae > Tillus > Tillus elongatus. Next base: position 111,170,009 of record OZ023267.1, on the reverse strand, counting down.
AAACAACACTATTTTAGATTGGAAATTGTACTGTGATTAGTGAATTTTCGGAATGGCAGAAAAATTTAGCGAAGTTTCCAGTTCTGAATTCAAACGGTAGGTAGATTATAAAAGTGATAAATGATAATAAACTACATTTTTGTTGTAATTTTTGACATTTTTCCTATGTACCTGATTATTTACAGAATGAGTTAGCAAGTAAGTTATCTTCAGGAATTAATTGCTATGGAATCTGATTCAGAGAGTGATAACGACAATGAACAAATTGAAGACTCCGAATCAGAAGACGAATATTTACCGCCTTTGTTGTCATCAACAAATAACCAAGCAGAAGAATCAGACATAGAAGATATTTTGCTTGACACTGGGAATGAAATTGAAATTGCCGAGGAAGACAATTCTGAAGATGAGCAGCTAGAGGTTGAGGTTGATAATTATGATGGCCTAGTTTTGCGTTCTAAAAATGGAACTATTTCGCAATCCAGTCCCCCAATGCCTGCTCGTCAAACGCTGTCACAAAATATTTCGCGAAAAAAATCTGGACCTTTGAAGACAACAAATTCCCTCTCACTTCGGGAAACTTTTGCACGGATTTTTACTCCAGAAATGTGCAACATTGTAATTCGCGAAACAAACCGCAAAGCCAAAACCCTCCACGCGGAGTGGAATAAACAGCATTCCAACAAACCACCAAAAATTTGGAATCCTCTTACACAAGAAGAATTTGATGGTTATCTCGGGATACTGATTACTGCTGGAGTGCGACACTCTAAGAAAGAAAATCTCAGAGACTTGTGGAAAAGTGATGCTTACCCATTGTACCGTGCAACAATGTCAGTCAAGAGATTTTATTCTATCCAAAGATTTGTACGTTTTGACAATATGAATACCAGAATCGATAGATTAAAAACAGATAAAGCACCTGCTATCTCAGAACTTTGGCTTCTATTGATGCAAAATTTGAAATTGAATCATACACCGTCTGAATTCCTAACGGTAGACGAACAACTATTTCCGTATAGAGGCAGGACCAGGTTCACGCAGTATATGCCAGACAAACCTGCCAAATATGGTACAAAAATTTGGTGGGTGTGCGATGCAGCTAATTCTTACCCTCTCGTGGGGCAAATTTATACAAGGAAATCATCGCAAGGTCGTGAACTAAATCAAGGTAAGCGTGTGGTGAAAGATTTATGCATTCATTATAAAAATAGTGGGAGGAATGTTGTGACGGATAATTTTTTCACCACACTTCCCTTAGCTCGGTTTCTAATGTCATGGAAACTTTTTGTTGTGGGTACTCTTAAAAAAATATACCTTATATATCGCCAGAGATGCTGCCAAATAAAAGTAAGGAAGAACATTCTTCTATGTTTGGATTTTGTAAGAATAATATCACACTGGTTTCATACTTACCAAAACAGGGAAAAGCTGCAATACTCTTATCCACAATGCACGACACTGCAAATGTATCTGATCCAAAGAAACACCTGAAATAATCCATTATTACAATTCAGGGAAAGGTGGTGTTGATAATATGGATAAGATGGTGTCGCACTACTCTGTCAAACGTCGAACAACCCGTTGGCCTCTTGCAATGTTTTATAACATGCTTGATATAGCAGGATTAGCAGCATTTATTATTTATACTGAAAATAACCCTTTTCAGAAGAAAAATTATCGTCGAAAATTTCTTCAAGAACTTGGAAAGTAATTATCTAGACCGAGCATAGAATTAAGAGCCAAATCACCAAAGGTGTTACAACATTTTAGTACCAAATCGGGAATTGAGTGCATGTTAGGAAGTCCACTAGCATACCAACTGCCACCGCCGGTTGTAGAAAGAATCATGCCAGAGATAAGACCGGACGCCTTCAAGTAACAGGTAAATGTTACGTGTGTCGAGCTGCTACAAAAAGACATAGAAAAAACCAGAAAATCGTGTGACGTTTGTAGCCGCCCAATATGCGACGAACATTGTGAGAAAATAAATAAGTGTTACAATTGCAAACTGTAAAAGAATTATTGTAATAAAAAAATATTATAAAATCAATATACTTTTTCAAATAAAGAGTGTTAATTTTTTTATTACTGTGCCCCAAAGTTAAAGATTTCCAACAAAATAAATTTTTATTATAGTAGGTACCGGTACCCCTGATGTGAGGAATGAGTATAAAAAATTTCAATGTCCATTATATAACTTTTAAAAGTTATAAAAATACTACATTTGCAGAAAATGGTTTTTTATGATGAATTCTGAGATGTCACCTTAGGCATAAATATCAACATTAGCAAATAAAAACAGCACTTTTAAGGCAGAATGGGTACCCAGGTACCCTGTCATGCAGATGAAGGTTAAATTAGAGCCTTTAGGTATAGACAATGTTATACAAGGTTGCAGCAGAGGGCCTGTCCTTCACTTATGAAACACAAAACACATGCTGTTCTGTTTGAAAAAATTGAGTTACAGCAGTTTTAATTCCTTTTAAATCAGTTACTATTTGAGAGCGTCTGTATATGGCATCTCGAGTTTTTCGATGAGTAATATAAACAAGAAAATCTCGCTGAATGCGTCATTTTCATAAGACTCCGCTATTGATTGGTAAAAGCATGGTATCACAAATTTTGATATGTGCCAAAAAGGTCAAAATTGCAAACAATGAAAATAACTCGAAACTGAGGAATAATATCAATATTTTTTCCCACAAACATGCATTACAATGCAATAATAAAAGAAATGTTCTGTAAAAAAAAAAGGAAATTTGTATCACCCACGATGGGCTACCCTGTGATTCTCACAATAATTTTATAGGATGCAGCTCAAGACATTTTATAATTAATATATATATATATATATATATATATATATATATATATATATATATATATATATATATATATATATATATATATTAATAATATTTTCCGGGAAAATATTTCACTTTTGTGCGTTTAGCTGGTCATCAGTGGCACCCAAATTTTTTCCTTTAAATACCTATTACTTTTTTCCTTTCACCCTATTTGTCTAGGTTTTGGTACTCTGTTTAGTTTTTGTGTCATAAACCTGTGTATGAAATTTGGTTGCACTCACTTCGTTATTTCCGAAAATATAACCAAATTTTCAGGGAAAACTAGGCTGGTTCTCCTGGCTAACCAAGTTGTCTAAGCCATTTGCGAAAAGAAAGTACCCAACAAGTTTGATCGAAATCGGTGTGATATATGATATATATATATATATATATATATATATATATATATATATATATATATATATATATATATATATATATATATACACGTATAAAAATTCAAACTGACTCTGCGTGTGGGTTCTAGGGGTGGCCATTTTGCGGGCATTTAAAGAAGTTTTTCAAGAATTCAAAAGTCGGGATCTCCTCATTAGTGGCTTTTTTAAAGAAAATTCAATAAAAAGTAAATTTACGCGTAAACACTTTCTAAGTGTGTTCATAGAAATCATTTTTTCTTTCCATATTTTTGTAAAATGAAAACTCTATGCTGTGGAAATCAAACTCGATTGTTCCGCTACTAAGAAAGTATCAATTTTAAGAAGCTTAAGAAAAGTTCAACTTCTTTTTTAGATTGGAGCCCATTGTCCTTCCATAATGCACTACGTAAAAAATTGAATTTTACTTGTATTTTTTAACCTAAATCTTTTACTTTTCCATTTATCATTTTGCATATTATCTAAATTAAAATATTATTTCATTAATAAGTTAATTACATTTTCTTGGTTAGTTACATTGTCTAACCAAATATACCACCACTGTCGCGATATTTGTTTTTCGACGGAAATAAGAAATTAAAGCGTGTTTCCAGCCACTAACCAGAAGTAGAATGTAATTGGAACCACAATCAAAATGTTAATTTTGTCTGATGTCCTTAATTCCCCCAACATGACGGGAGTTATTTCTTTTAATGCTACAACAGTAGATTTAATTATGCAGAAAATAATTCACTGACTCCAGTTTTCTACAAGGCGCTTCAATGGAAGTGAAGCTCATTTAACCTAAATCAAGAATCTGGTATTTTTGTTTTTGCTATTAAACACTGGCAATAGCATGTATTATACAAGGTGTTAATGAAGACCTGTTGCACATTTATAGGGCATGTAGGAAATGCAAAAAAAACTCGGGGCGCAGCAAGTGCGTTATGGTAGTGAATTTTTATTAAATGCTTCAAATTTAAATAACTCAATTTTCTATAAACTTAGAGAGTTTAATTTTAATACGTAGTAAGGTCTTTCCTAAGGCAATATATCCACAAAATTTCATTAAAATAATAAAAAAAATTTCGAAAGAAAATTTGAAATTTGAATAACTCAATTTTCTCTAAACTTAGAAGGTTGAATTTAAGATCTCTCCTGAGGCAACATATATAGTAAATTTCATTAAAAGAGCTTTGTTACTTTCGGAGAAAAATTTTTTTTTGAAAGAAAGCTCAAAATGTTTCCGGAAAACCCCGTCCGATTTTTCTGGATAAAGAACTCATCCAAACCATTAATAAAAGAAAGGCACTCGCCAAGTTTCATCGAAATCGGTTAATTATTTTTGAGTTATCAGACGGACACACACACACACACACACACACACACATATATATATATATATATATATATATATATATATATATATATATATATATATATATATATATATATAAACATATAAAAATTAAACCTATTTACAAATGAACTTTAATAAGATATTATGCTGTGACAATACCTCTCTCAAGTAGTGGCGATTTCTCCCAGTGAGCTAGGTGTGCACCGCACACCCTAAAATATAATCAAAATGTGCACAGTTATATATGTTTTATTTCTTTTTCCCTTAGTCTTAATACACTACATATTTTATGAAAATCGATTTAATTTACTTATTTGATTTCATAAATAGTCGGTTAATAGTGACTTGGAATGAAGTAGATACCACGTCTTTTAACATGTTCAGAGAATATGAGTAGATCAAAGCAACTGGGAATGAATTCGGTCAGTCCCCCACGCACGTGTTTAACATAGTGAGGCAAATACCATTGATTTTAACACTGCAGTGAGCTATAAAAATTTGATTAACTCAGTTTTCTATAATCTTAGAAAGTTTAATTTTCGTATGTAGTAAGATATTTCCTAGGACAAGATATCCACCAAATTTCATTAAAATAACTTTGTAATTTTTGGAGAAAAAAAAATTGTTTCAAAAGAAAATTTAAAATTTGAATAACTCAATTTTCTCTAAACTTAGACAGTTGAATTTTTGTACGCAGTACACAATCTCCTGAGGCAACATATATACTGAATTTCATTGAAACAGCTTTGTTACTTTCGAAGAAAAAATTTTTTCGAAAGAAAACCCAAAATTTTTCCGGAAAACCCCGTCCGATTTTTCTGACTAACTAACTCATTCAAAACATTAATAAAAGAAAGGCACTTGCCAAGTTTCATCGCAATCAGTTAATTATTTTTTGAGTTAGCGGTTGGATATATATATATATATATATATATATATATATATATATATATATATATATATATATATATATATATATATATATATATATATATATATATATATATATATATATATATATATATATATATATATATATATATATATATATATATATATATATGTATATATAAACATATAAAAATTGAAACTGACCCCGGATATGGGTTCTAGGGGTCCTAGTTCGTACTCATTTGAAAGAATTTTTGCAAAGTCTTACCATCGATACCTCTCTATTAGTGAATTTTTTAAAATAAAAATTCACTAATAGTACGGAAAATTTATATATACTAAACTCGTAACGTTGGAGCATTAGTATTCGAGATTGGGGGTGTTAAAGTCGTTAGAAAAATTAAATATTTTTTGAAAATCTAAAAAAAGTCTGGACGCAGCAAGTGCGTGATGGTAGTGATATTTCGTAAAATGGTTTCAATAGGAAATATGTATTTTTTTAATGAAAGCATTAATCAAGTTTGGTTACTAGTATAACCTATATAGTAGAAACAATGTGCCAGATGTCATCAAGATAACTCTATTGTTTAAAAAAGTCTAAACATTTCCTTAAAATAAACTTAAAATGTCCCCAAACAAACTGGGCCATTTTCCTGACTAACAAACCTCTTCAAGCTATTTAGCCACCTATCAAGATATAATTGCGTTCAGAAAAAGCTTCTCGACGAAAATTTAAAAAAGAAAAATGTACAGGAAAATTTTCCAAAAAAATTTTCACGAAAGTCCGGAAGAAAAAATTCAAAATAACTTATTAAACCTTCAATTATTAGTTGCCAAAATTTTACGAAAATCTTACAAACAATGGTTTCTACGGAAACAAAATTTTTCTGCCAAGTGACGTAAATATTTTTTGCAAGAAAAATTGCTTAAAGAATACACAAAAGTTAAATTATATACCTAATCCGTTATTAAGATTGAAAAAAGTAAATGTAGACTTTTTGAAATTTTCAGCCAAATTTAAGCCAGTGGAAGTAAACCAAAATATTGGCGGACAAATACTCATACTTCTCTGCCACAAGCTGCCAGAAAAAAAAACATTACTCAAGTCTATCACATTAAAGTTTCATTTATGTAAACGTAGATAGTCCTAACAGTTTAACTATTTGCCACTTTTTTGTACTAAAGTTAATATCCTAAAAAATATTATAATATTTTTTCGAAGATTGGCTAAGTAATCACGTATATATATATATATATATATATATATATATATATATATATATATATATATATATATATATATATATATATATATATATATATATATGATTGAAGGGAGGAGTAACAGTCGTTACACGTTAGCGTATTTATATTTGTATACTTTAAGGGGCAGTTACGACCAAAAACTTGAGGGCTATATTTTAAAGAAAGTCACTCTGTATTAAATACTCGAAATATTTCGCTTGAGTTCCCAAGCATCTTCAGCAGTACTGAAATAATAAATAAATGTTAACATAACATCTATATTATGCAACAAAAAACACTACAGCACTGTAACTAATTGAAAAGCAAAGCCAAAAGCATCAAAAGAGAGAAACTCTGCCACAAGGACATGGAAAAAACAGGAATGTAACAACCATTTTAAAAACTACATGTAACTTTACACGAACATTTGTACGTTAAAAACGTTCAAAAGCAGTCATGAAAAAGCATAAAAAAGAGTTAGCAAGGTTAAATTATTAAAACAGTTTTGAAAAATTCACGTATAAGAATCTGGACATCTAACCCCATTTTGTCATGTTAGACATCGACCATAGACATAAGTGACACTGCAAACTAAGAAACAATCATTGATCATAGACTATTGTTACTCTATTGATGAAATTAATAATTTATTTTCTTCTTCTAAATTATGAAACCGGCCAACATAGAGGCGCCATCAGACTTATCAAATAGTATTACGTAACTATATACGTGACTTAAATTTTGAATATCTAATTTGGAGTTCATAGTGTCATTTTCAAAAATATGACACATTTCCATAAGGGAACGTTTTTTCAGATTGGTTTCTCTATGCAATATATTGACATTATCAAAATCTATGTTATGAGCCAAAAATTTCATGAAAATTTGCAAACAATTTTTCAAGAAAATCCGTAATCTTTTTTTTTCTAACTTATTAAACATTTATCCTTATTACCAAGATTTCACAAAAACATCTTACAAAAAATTACTTCTACGAAGCACAAAGAAATTCTGCGAAAACTGGCAAAATGTCTTTTTACGCAAAATTTCGCAAAAAGAATACATATAATTCAAATTATATTCCTAATCTCTAATTAAAATTAAAAATAAACAATTTGTTTGCAGGAAAATCCATTAAAACCTTATTTTCCATGAATTTAGTTAAAAAACTCTTCCATCAATTGAATAATTTTTCATACAAAAATTGGCAACAAGCGTGTCTTCAAAGAAAATTAATGAAATTCATTTATAAGAAAATACGCTATTAAGAGACCATCTTGTATAAGAAAATTAACTAATAGAAATAGAAGTAAATTAAATAAATTTAAAAATATTCAAAATCGGATCTAAATACAGAATTAGATACTTTTTCTGTGGCTTCACAGAGAAAATTATTTTGCCTGTGGATGCTGTAAACATTGAATCCGGTTACAGAGAAGAAAACAACCTCTTCTTATGTCACAAATCTCTACGTCTATGTTAACTGTCGCACGGTTTTGCCAACAAAGGACAACAACAGCTACTATAAAACTTGAATTAAAAGTCTTAAAAGTGCCTATCTTTCACTTTCAACAAAAAGTCGCTAAAAATATATTAGAATTGCATAATCTGATCAAATAACGTTAAAATGGAATCAAAGATGAAAAAAATTATAAAAAAAAGTTAAAAGAGTAATCCATCAACGGTGGGATTTGGACCCGCTTCACTTCGCTCGTCAAACAGGGATACTAACTATTACACCACGTATCGCTTCTGAGAAACTGCCATGAAGAAAGGTAGCTAACCGATGATCGTCTTACGTTATTTATTTGTAATATGTAAGGTCTTTAGAGGCAGATTTTGCAGTTATTTTAATAACTGCGAAGAGTATCATAAATCTAGAACAGTCTGATACACATTCTATGCAATATTCTCCATTCTTAACCGTAATAGTTATACTAATTTTCATGTTTCAAATCTCCAGTGACATTTACAGGGGAGAAATTATAAAATTTTCAAAGTAATCTTTCTGGTACTTCTTGAATTTTTGCGCCATGAAAAGATAAACGTTGTCTGTAATATTAAATAGATGTTATTTAACACATGCAATATTTTGGTGTTGCGCCTTCTCTGACTTTTAGTGGCACTTAAATTTTGGTGCAGAGTTTGGTTTTTACCGCATAAACTAGCTTGCCAAATCTAAAAATTGAAACTGACCCCGGATATTTGAAGAAATTTATTCAAGCAAAAGGGTGTTAATTCATTTGATCGAATATATTGACATTATCAAAATCTATGTTATGACCCAAAAATTTCATGAAAATTTGCAAACAATTTTTCAAGAAAATCCGTAATTATTTTTTTTCTAACTTATTAAACATTTATCCTTAATTACCAAGATTTCTCAAAAACATCTTACAAAAAATTACTTCTACGAAGCACAAAAAATTTCTGCGAAAACTGGCTAAATGTCTTTTTACGCAAAATTTCGCAAAAAGAATACATAGAATTCAAATTATATACATATTATAAACTGACCTCGGATATTTGAGGAAATTTGTACAAGCAAAAGGGTGTTAATTCATTGGAGGATTGCAAACTCGGAATGTAACACATTTTTGCATTACACTTTGCAGTTTCTATTGTATTTAGGTGTGTGTTAAGTGCAGAGAGTGATTAGTATTCATAAAATTTTGGGGTTACTTCCAGAATATAACAAAAGAGTTTTGTGATTGACTCAATAATAGGAATTAGTGATAGAATATCATCCTAGGAGTGTGTATTAGAAGCAGGCCTTAGGTCATTTTACTTTTGTGAAAATGAAGCTAGCATTGAGGCTGAACACGAAGTTGCTGGTGACCAGGCAATCAGCATTGCTGATACTCATGAAATAGGTAGCCTTATAGCCTCATAGCCTCATTTAAAAATTAACATGATTTTTTCGTATACTTAGTAGCTTTCACATTTTAGCGCATGAGCCTGCCGAACTTATTATTTAAGTGGGCAAAAAGTCCAAGAGAAGAGACGCACAAAGTCATGTATGTTAAATTTAATATGCAGAAAACACTTCCACTGCTAAAAATTTCTACTGGTTAAGCTTTTATGTAATACAAGTATAACTGTATAATTTGGGAATCCATCTGATTTCAAAAGAACAGCAACAGAGCATAGGATACTCTCATATCCGTAGAGAAGGCCAGGGTTATCATCTTGAAGAAGTTGGTAATTTGGCGTTTTTTGAAAATATTAAAGAACATGCAAGAGCTTGCGGTCATCTTATTACATGAAGTGATTCGGTTGGAGGCCAAAATAAAGATTTTTATGTGTGCTTATGGCAATACTTGATTAAGGCCGGTATTTTTCAGTAAATAGACCACAACTTTTCTGAAGTGAACACACTTTCATAGATTCCGTCAAAGATTTTGCATATCTAGGAAAATTGATAAGAAAACAACACAACATTTATACGGTGGTATAGTACATCTCAATCATGATGGACTAGAAAAAAACACCCTTCAAAATTACCAGAATGGCCGGCAAATTCGTAGACATCAAATAATTGCCAAGAAAACTAGGGACTCATGGACGGAAAGAAATCCTAAGAAAGACGAGAAACTATCGTATAAAGAAGTTGGGTAGATATAAGCTGATGACTTCGGAAAAACCAAATACAGGTACTCATTCGATGAAAACGAAGAATGAAGTTCTGTTGATATTAAAAAGAATAGAGAGATGGATAGGACACAAAATGAAATTAATGATACGATTTTAACAACAATCGATAAAAATCGAGCAATAGCAGCAAACAAGTTCAATAATGTTCAAAAACAGATCCCTTACTTTCAGACAGACTTCAGAGGATTTTACCACAACCTGAGACGAGACGATTATAATTAACTAATTAAATATTATTTTTTAAGATTTAAATCTTCCTGTTACTGTTTTGGTGTAACCTTTCGAAAATAATACCCCTATTCCTTCGTTTAGATGTTTAACCGTACAGGAATACGGATATCTTCTTTGTGGTCAAGTCATTGACCCTAAATTCATTTCATGAGAATGTCTTTCTGAGGAGAGTAGATTATCACATCTATGTGGAAGTTATGATTCAATTTGCAGCACTATTTTCTATTATATTCGAAAAGTTACATCAAAACAGTAACAGAAAGATTTAAATCTTAAAAAATAATATTTAATTAGTTAATTATAATTCTCTCGTCTCAGGTTGTGGTAAAATCCCTTGAAGTCTGCCTGAAAGTAAGGGATCTTTTCTTGGACATTGTTGAACTTGTTTGCTGCTATTGCTCGATTTTTATCATTAATTTCATTTTATGTCCTATCTATCTTTCTATTCTTTCTTATATCAACAGGAGTCCATTATTCGCTTTCATCGAATGAGTATCTGTATTTGGTTTTTCTGAAGTCATCGACTTATATCTACCTAACTTCTCTAAACGAATGTTTCGCATTTTTCTTTGGAATTCTTTCCGTCCATCAGTCCTAAATTTCTTGGCAATTCTTTGATATCTACGAACTTGCCTGCCATTCTGGTAATGTTGAAGGGTGTTTTTTTTCTAGCTTCAATCATGATTGAGATGTACTGAACCACCGTATAAATGTTGTGTTGTTTTATTATCAATTTTCCTAGATATGCAAAATCTTTGTCGGAATCCATGAAAGTGTGACCACTTCAGGAAGTTTGTGGTCTATTTTCTGAAAAATACCGGCCTTAATCAAGTATTGTCATAAGGACACATTATAAAAATCTTTATTTTGGCCTCTAACCGAATCACTCCATGTAATAAGATGATCGTAATAATATTTTCAAGAAACGCCAAATTACCAATTTCTTCAAGACAACGCCTGGTCTTCTCTCCGGATGTGCAAGTATCCTCTGCTATTTTGCTATTCTTTGAAATCAGATGAATTCCGAAATTATATAGTCACACTTGTATATAAAAGCTTAACCAGTAGAAATTTTTAGCAACTGAAGTGTTTTTTGCAAAACAAATTTAATATACCTTACTTCCTCATTATCCTGTGCAATTTTCTGTCCTGTTTCTTGTTGTTCGAAGGCTTTTTTGAATTTAATTATGTGCTCATCATTAATGCTTACATCACATGCTTCACATATGACGGCTTTTGGGATCCAATGTTCAAATTGAAGTTTTTTTTTTGGATACAGGAGGGAGAGATGCTTCATGCAGACCTCATTCACGACACCGTAGTGCCGTGGAATATCGAGGTACTGTGAGACTCGTACTCTTAGTACACCTACTCACTAAAATCAGTACAAAAAATTGTCTATATGTAGTACTAGATACAGGACTAAGTTAGTGGTGAGCGTGTCGCCACCTAGTTGCGGAACCAAGTAGTATGTTGTCACGACAGCTCTAAATAACACAAAGTGTTAAAAAATAGAGACTGTATACAACCAAGTAACAATTTAATAAATTGTCAGCCCTGGTCCATTTCTACTCAAATATAGGGACAAAGCATGTAAGGCTAGATACATTCTCACAACAATGGGAAACCGGTCTACGGTTCTAATTGTTGTGAGAATGCATCTAGCCTTACTAGATACAGGAGTTAAACCATTGTTTGTACATTTTTCTTGAAACATTTCAAATATTGTAATAGATAGCCAAGGTGAAAGATAAAGGCGATTTGGATTCTTATGTATGTAATGAAACATTTCACTCAAAAAATAACTTTTGTTCCTCATGGGTAGCATTAGGTCGATTACTATGATGCCCTCTTCCATATAGAAAACTTGAATCTGGGACATTTTTTTTGTCTGTCTGTCTATCGGTCGGTTGGTCTGTCGACCTGTACGTTTGTCTGTTAGTAGGTGTAATAACTTTTGAAGGAATAGGGTATTATCTTCAAATTTGGTAACCAGTTAGCCTCCGACAAGGGAACGCTTTGAATTGTTTTTGGGTAAGATCGCTTCATAGGTAGGGGAATTCCTTCGAAAGTTATTGTACCTACTAACAGACGTACAGGTCGACAGAGCAACCGACCGACCGACAGACAGACCAAAAAAAAATTGTTCCAGATTCAAGTTTTCTATATGTTTTTGAAACTTTTTACGTCGTTTTAGCAAACAAATTTCGAAATTTCTGTCACCGGTATTCCACCCCCACACATTCAACCCCTAATTTAATGTCTGCAAAGAATACCAAATGTTTTTTGAGATTAAACATTTTATAATAAACAAACCCTTAAAAGTCATATTGCTCGAGTTTTAACGAAAAAATGTTAATTTTCACAAAATCACCCCCCATTCATCTCCTACCCCCTGAAGCGGCGTTACCTAAAAACAATCCAAACCGTTAGTTTATAGGGTGCTAACTGTATACCACATTTGAAGACGATATCTCAATTCGATCTTAAGTTATCGTGACTACAAACAAACAGACAGGCAGAGTTTGCTAAGAAATCAACGAAAAGTTCAGAAATGTAATAATATATAGGGTATTCTATTTGAAATAACAAAATTCATAGCAGTTTCCGGTATAACCGGAAGTCGGTCATTTTGAAATGATCACCATCTGATAGAGTATGTGCAAATTTTCAGTGCGCAATTTTATTTAGTTTAAGAAATAATCTAATAGGCCACTCACTCTGAATGACCCTGTATAAGTTAAATTTGGATCTGAAAAACACAATGCTCAATTATTTTTCTCAATCGTGGATCAAACTCGATTAAAAGCTTCGTGCAATGTTTTATTTACATTTTTTGCCTAACTAAAAAATGAATAAATGGGGGGCGGCCCTAACGACGTATGTGGTTTAACTGTCCTGGTCTCGTCTTGTGCTATTTCCTTTCCGAAAATTCATTCTAAGAGTAATTTTGGTTGTTGAGGTAAGCTTGTAAACTGGAACAACTTCATAAATCATTCAAGAAAATAAATTTATGCTTCTAAAACAAAACGCAAACGCTATAGATATTCAAATTATGCAAGCAAATCTAATAGAATAATCGACCGCAAGAATTCAACATCATTTATTTCGTGAATTCCCATTAAAAGGAAAAATATTTCAGGAAGATAGAGCACGCCAGACGATGTGGGGCAATCGCTTCAGGAAATAAAAAGTCTGAAATAAAAATCGTCGCGTTAAGTCGAGTGTTGCTCGAAAAACACAAATTGCTTCGCTTGTAATTTTGTTATTCCAACTATGTGAATCTGTTACGATGCATTAAGTTCACAGACAACAGAATAAATCAAGTATTGGTCACATAGCTCTTTGATACACGATACAGAACTTTACGGCACTTGCGGAATAAGAAAGCTGACATTTAGATAATTGGATTTTCTACACAATACACTCATGTGAAGTATTGGAAACCTACTAGGTTTCACAATTAGGTGAAACCAATCAAGTTGATTTTAGATATGTCGTTACTTAGCAATAAAAATAATAAGTTTGACAATGTTGTAGTTTCATTGAAGGTGATGTTACCAGTCTTCCGTTCTGCTGTAATAGCCTAATTAAAAAAATAACAGAACAATATAAAAATGAAGTTAATGTGAATCTTGAATAAACAGCAGGCAACGCTTATGCTGCGGCTATCTCAGGGTGGCTCGTGTTGAACGTTTTTCTTTCAACTCTGGTTGTATATTTATGGAAGGAGCATTAATTCAATAAACAATTTATAAGGGCGCCAGCAGTCTTAGATGCCCGCAGTCGACTGCAAACTATAGATGGTCAGTGTTAATTCACGACACGGCTGAATTAGAAAAATGATATAAATGTGCTAGGTAATGCTTGGCGTAAAAGTAATTGTTACAATAACATCAATGGAAGGATGAAAAGCAAGACGCATCAAGTCATAGGTACGTCCAGTATACTTGCCTAAGCTTTAAATGAGGAGAAAAAAATTTATAGGACTCGTCTAACATGTAGTAAAACATTGACCAAAACAATTCACTGACTAAATTAAAGTTTTCGTTTTTCTTTATTAGAAAATAATAAAATAGATAATATACCTATATAAATATAATACGTGCACAAATTAACATGTCAGTGCATAAATATTTAAATTACTGGGTAAAATTAAAATATAGACATTGTATGATAATAGCGCCTCCGTGGCCGTGCGGGAAAGTTGATTCAGACTTTCCAATACGGACTCGGGGGTCGACGGTTCGAGCCTCACCGGCGGCGGATGATTTTTCAAAATCACTGTCGTCGTCGAGATCGAGCTCAAGGTGGAGGGTAGGTTAGTTTAGATGAGCAAAAAGGGTCAGCAATGGCCTAATTTTCAGTAAGCACCTTACCTTTACCTTTTTTGTATGATAATATTTTGATAAGGTATCGATTTTTAAACCTGGTCAATTTAAAACAAAGGTATTATAACTGATAGGTTAACGGTGTATTGAGAATTATTAACTTCGTAAATTTGGAATATCAATAGTTATTATAATAATATGAGTTAAAGGTAAGCATCGAACAGTATTATCTTTCCCGTACTTGGCTGCCAAGAATGTTCACAAAAATTATTACAGAAGAGCTAAAATAAATCGTATAGATCAAATAAACAAGACTATCTAACATTTAATAAATTTTATGCGGAGGTTTACATTTAACCCGTGACGTATCTCCGAATAGTCAACATGAATGGTGTGATGTGTATTTAACTCATTAGCATAATAGTCCACAAAACGATTCTCATTACTCCTGATAATCCCATTAAATTCCGGGACAACGTAGTCGATATAAAATTGAGAGGTACTTATCTTAGGAACCAATCCTGTACAGTGCCGGGGAGCAACGGGATCCAAATCTGCTAGATAATTGCTGGATGGGAAGATCTCTGGGCCAAAGGTCCTCACGCTAATACCTGGGGGTGAATGGTTGGGGTGAAATCTCGTAACCTGCTGGGTGGTTTCATCCAACGTATCTCGAAATGCGGCAGATTTCGGAGCCTTCCGGACAGAATACGGATTACTCCCACGATTACTCACTCAGAAGCAAACATCAAAAAAGGCCACCTCAAGCAAATCCTGTGGAAATACAATGGCGGTCGTAAGGAATATGCGATGACAGAAAACTTAAACACTATAACTTACCAACTGCAGAACATAACAGCAATTACTAATTACCATAAACTACAATGACTTTACACATAACCGTTGTCTCAAAAGACAATAAAATACAACAGCTCAAAATAAGATCTGCAGATCCAAAATGGCAAACGGACAGTTCTCGTAAGAAAACGGGACAAGCAGCATAGAAAAAAACCGTTCGAAGTAGGGTTTCGAAGAGTGGGAGATGGAAACTCTAGATTCAAATATTCAAAAATATTCAAAAATACGCAAATTTACGAAGAGCAAAACTATAAACTTGACATGATGAACTCTAAATATATAATACATTCAAGTGTTACGTAAGTAGATGAAATGGGAGGCAGACATTGCTTTTTAAAGAACAGGACATTTTTGAAAAATATTGAAATCGACCCGTGGAGGGGCAGAGGTCACATATTGCCAACACAAATATGTTAAATAACCTATATTTTAAACATCTGAACCATCCAGTAAATATCCCAGCGGCGGGTATTGTTTCAACCTGTCTAATTGTATGATTAATTTCAAATTTCCCGGCGCTTTGAGCACAGCATGTTATCGTTAACCGATAATACGTGACTGCAGCAGCTAACCAACTTAGATACTCTGTTAACCTTATATGAATTCCATGTGTTCCTGAAAGTCAAATTTTCATTTATTTCCAGGAGCCGCTACTGCAAGTACATTTACGAACGGCAAATTCCTTATCTCCAGCTGATCTCCCATACGATACAGGCAAATAAATGTAAACAATAACACTAAAGCGTTAAAATGATTCGCTATGTTATTTCTCAGTGTTTAGAATCGGGATTAGACCAAACTGTTGCCGTGTGTGCATTAAAAATAAATATTTACCTGTGAAAGACGTACACTATTCATAACATGATAAGCACACAGTCGGATGTGGATGTGCCTGTTCAACATAATATATACAATCTGCAAATTCGTTTGCCTTCCTCTCGTCATTTTAACAATCATTGGGTGCACAATCTATGTTATAGGCATAAATTAGCATTATCCAGGTAAGTAATCTATTGCCAATTCCTATAAACTGTTTATTTAAGCAAATGTGAAACTACGGAAACTTATATGTCAATAATTTAGTTAACCATATCTTTGCACCAATACAAAAATGAGCTCTGTATTTATTCGATACACAAAATAAATAAAGAAAAATTGTTGCCGCAATTTCAGGCCGTAACAGTGAATACACTTGGAGAAACTCAATTCACCGCAGCACATTTTTAAAGATCTAACGATCGTTCCACTAACAAAGTTAGTGTCATCAGAAATATGAATGAAATATTATTGATCTTAGCAACTAGAACCGTGTTTATGTCCGGTGCAAGCACTCGACAGCAAACCGTTGAGGGAAGATCAAGCAAACAAACTTTCACTGCTTGCTGATCGCAAGTCTTCTTATTTGAACATCCTTATTCCCACGCCTTTTCGTCATTTTTTCTAAAATGCTCGATGAACGAATTATACATATGTGGAGGTGCTAAATCTATACAAATTCTATTACGATATTTAATGGTATATATACTTTCGTACGCATTTACTTGTCTAGGTTTTTAACATTTTTGATTGATTCGAATTTTCTTCATCTACATGGTGGTTATTCCCCAAATCTGCTAGGCCACGCATGATTTATCTATAGTACTTGAGCTAAATGTTTCTTATATCTAGTTTCAATGGATATTTTAGTTTGCTCTAGGTTTTTTTTATATTTCAATAACACACCACGAGGGCTTACAGCCTAAATACTATGGTATCGTGGGTGTCGACAATGAGAAAAGAGGTAACTTTCTAATTCTGGACTTGAAGGTTTGGAGGTCCGGAGGAGAAAGAAAAACATGTGCTGGCAAGGAATTCCACAACTTGGAAGTCCTCGGGACAAAAGAGCGGACAAACTTGGAAGTCATCGGGACAAAAGAGCGGGCATAACAAGATGTTCTGTGTCTGGTGATCTGGACAGTAAAAGGGTGCATTCACTCTGTTCCCCTGGTAGATCTGTTGGAGGCAGCAGGTGGAGGAACTACAGAAGAAAGCTCCTCTGAGCAGTGCCCGTGCAGATATAAAAGAGAGAGGGGTCACCAACAGCACGTCGGTGTGCAAGGGATGGCAGCCTTTTGGGTTAGGGTAGGGTCACCGATATGAAGTATACCTCTTTTCTGAATGGAGTCCAGGATATCGAGTGTAGAAGCGGCAACGGTCCCCTAGATGTGGGAGCTGTATTCAAGGTTCAGCCTTATTTGTGAAGTATATAAGGTATAGAGATTAGCTGGTGAAAAGTATTTGCGAGCCCAGAAGAGGAAACATAATTTCTTAGCAACCGCTTCTGCAATTGATGTAACATGTTGGTGCCAATTGAGATTTCGATCCACAGAAATGCCAACAAGTGAAAAGGACCCATTACTTTGAATAACTTGGTTGTTCATTGTAATGGTCTAGAGCTGGGCTGGTGTATCTCTTATGAAAAAGATAGCAATATTGACATTTGGTGTGGTTGAATTGTACAAGATTTCTACTTCCCCAGTGTAATATTTTTTGGAGATCCACGGAGACAAAACCCTCCATGAGTGTGCGATCCTCATCTAACTGGGATAAAGAAATAGGCTTAGAATATTGTATATTTGAGTGGAGGGTGCTGTCGTCCGCGTAACTGTGAACTGGGTTGGATGTGCTAGAGAGCAGGTCATTGATGTGGAAAAGAACCAAAGTAGGAGCTAAAGCTGAATGAGTTAAATACGGTGATCTAGGGCGCCACTCAATAGCACCTCTACGCCCAATCCACTGCTCTGGAAACTCTTTGTTCAAAAACTCCCTAACACGTTGTGAAAAATGCGGAGGAGCTCCATCTTGTTGAAACACTAATTGATTTTCTTGATATCAATCATCATTTTCAACAATGTCAATTAGTAGAGGGTAAACGATATCTTCTAGTAACTCCAAATACGTTTCGCCACTCAAATTGCCATCAAGAAAAATTGGTCCGATTAAACGGTCTCCAAAAATGCCAGTCCAGACATTCAATTTCTGTTGAGTTTGAGTGTGGACTTCGTGAAAATTTCTTGGATTATTATCTGCCCATTGACGACAATTATGACGATTGACTGTAGAGTTTAATAAAAACGTACACTAGTCTGAAAAACAAATATTGAACAGAAAGTTCCCGTTGTCAGCTATTCGTGCAGTCATAACTTCACAAAACTCCAGCCGCCGATCAAGATCATCTTCATTCGGTTCTTGTACAATATGAATTTCATACGGCTGAAATTTATGATGCTTTAATATTCGCTGAATAGTTCTTCTTTTGATGTTTGAAACAGTGGCCAATTTTCTCGTGCTCAAAGTTGGCTACTGAACCACTTTGTCGAAACTTTGCAACTAACTCCAAAATGTATTGTCTGTTAACATGTCTGTTCGGATGTCGTTCATTAAACAAATTTGCGGTACGGTTGGCACAGTCAACGTTTTTGAAAAAACAGAGTAATTATTTCAACTCTTTCTTCTACAGAATACACCATTGTGAAATTAATTTTCGGTAGTACTATCAAGTATCAAGTCGACCGATAGACTGAAATAATAAACCGCATTTCTCGCATTCCGATAAAGAATGTTCTGATAGTCAATTTTTTGTTTACAAACCAACAAAAGATTGACTATCAACACATTTATCGGAATGAGTGAAATGCGTTTTTGCATCTGCAACTGTGAATAATTTTTAAACGAGTTGATAAAACTTCCAAAAAATTACTGTGCTGAATTCAGAAAAGAAAGAGATTTCAAATGATGTAACACTCGACCCATGTTCCCTATTTAAAATACAAGGGTTGTTATCACCACTCTTAAGGGGTTGATGTGACAAAGTTGAGTTTTATGTCAAAACATGTCCCCCTTAATATTAAAATTGACGTGTTTCAGCGTTTCTTTAAGAAAAAATTTCTCTGGACGAAAATCGGTCTGTTTCGTTTTCAATGCGCCACCCTATATATATATATATATATATATATATATATATATATATATATATATATATATATATATATATATATATATATATATATATATATATATATATATATATATATATATATATATATATATATATATATATATATATATATATATATATATATATATATATTATACATTATACATTAATTACACAATACGTCTACACAGTAAGTCCATTTTGACTTGTGTTGTATATAGTGACATAATTTAAACAGTTTATTCTAAAAATATTTGACACTGCATTATCCAAATATGACATACTTCGAATTTTGACAACCCATTTTAAATAAAGTTTTTATACCATTTTCTCTTCCATCTTACATTTTCAATCACTGCCTTCATTTACTACTAATCTTTACACATCCATCATTACTTTCCCACCATCATTCTTCATTTACGTTCCATGTTTATACCAAATTTATAAAATTTTATGCAAAACCGAACCGCTTCATTATGACAAAAATTTAAATTTATATATATATATATATATATATATATATATATATATATATATATATATATATATATATATATATATATATATATATATATATATATATATATATAATAAACTGTCTTTTGATTCTAGATGTTCCAGCTTGCGCTTCTTTGAAAATATTTTTCAAATAGTCTACAATTATTTCCTTATCTCTGTACATATAAGTGACTTTTGTAGGGAAAGTCTTTACTAAATTTTAATTTCAATTCGACCTTTACAATTGCTTTTCCATGTAAATTTCTACAGGAAATCTCTGAGTACATACAAGACAACGTGTCATATTTGATACTCGAAGCATTTACTAACCAAGCCTCGAAGGTTCAACACGCTAAATTAAAAATCTCGTACAACTCGCAGGCAAGCAGAGTGGGCGTTTGGTTTTTTTTTATGTTTACATAAGTCCCCTATCAAACAAAACCTTCAGAAAGGTCGCGGCATAACAGTAAAACATTTTCTGCTTTTCTGTACTGCCTTTGTTTGATTTGTGTAAATATTTCTGATTCGTTTCTTATGATAATGCAAGGAAAACGTATTTTTAATTAATACCGGTATAACATAGCAACTATAAGTTTTTGTTTCTTTTTAAGTCATTTATGATGCTCATTAGTAAAGTTTAAAAATGGATTGAGATCGATTGATCATAATAATAATAATCGTAATTTTAATACTAATGTTTCATAAACGGGTGCGTAAAAATGAGATAATACAGAAACAGTTTGACATCTAGATTTGACATTTGGTAAACTATACATAAATACCCATATTTTAATATCTGTGTGTGTCGGATACTGGATTCAGAGATGGGACATACTAGCCACAGGCTTTTATTTCTTCATGTGTAATGATGAAGTTGCATATAATTTACTTTTGATGAAAAACGTATTTAAAGTACAGCAAAATACTCTAAAAATATATGTCTACAAGTAAACCCCCCCCCCCCCCCCCTAAAGTGAACCACTAATTAGTAATTAATTATTGGAATATTGAATATAATTCAAGAAGACAGGGTGGACGAAAACGCGATCTGATTGGTGAAGAGGTTTGTGACGTCACGATCCGGTACATCTGCTTGTTTTCGTTTGTGTTTGCATCGAATTCTGAGCAGTTTTATCATAATTTTAAGTAATTTTGGTGTTTAGTGTATAATATAGGTTCAAAGGTAGTAAGTTGTGTGTAAGCTAGTTTAGTGCGTGACTGTGTGATGACTTCAGCAGATTCAGAATCACAATACGAGAATGTGAAACACATAACAGTGCCTGGACATAAATATTATAAGTGCTGTATAGTGCCCAAATGTAATTCCACAACAATAACTAACCCCAACAAATTATTCTTTAGCGTACCTAAGGATAAGAAAATCAGGAAGAAATGGTGTATATTTTTTTTGTAGATTATTTGAATGGAGAACATTTTGAGGTTATGTTTTTATTTACATTATATTTTATAAGAAATTACTACATAAAATCCAACAAAAATATTTACAGGGTAAATTAAGGTTCATATCAGACACATACCTCCCAGCTTTCACTCCTTTTAGCTCAGCACCCATGAAATTCGGGTTGTTTTCTAAAAACGCTAACATTGCTAGTACATCAATTTTAGGTAAATTATCAGATTGTCCTTGGACAAATCCAACTTCTGTAGTCATACTATAAGACTGTACAGTTTTTAAAATAATTAATACAAGTATATAGATATTACCAATAATATAAGTTGATAACAATAACTATCCGGCACACGTAAGTCGCATAAACACTAACGGTGAAATGAGGATCATTGTGTGAGTAAGCAAGACTCGTTTGGCCGATACCGGATCGTGACGTCACAGTAGGCTGCGTTTTGGCGCGGAGACAATTATTTTGATTTTCTATATTTTTTTACAGGAAAACTATTGGTTAAAAATTTAAATTTTATGTGGCAATTGATTTTATACAAGAGGAGAATAAAAAAATGTGCAAATTCCTCATTGTTTATTCTGTAAAAAAACTAAATTAAAATAAAATTTTAAAGTTTTTTTTAATAGTGGGTGGAACTTTATTTGTAAACAATCTTTAAACCAAATTCTAATTAAACTTTGTGCCAGTCAACTTCTTACTTCAAACCTAGGTAACCTTAACATAACTTTGTATAATTACAAAATTACATGTTTTTTTTTTCTTACTTAGGATGACAGGGGCACGTATCTCAAAGGGCTAATAAACAAAGTGACATAGGCCACGGTTGAAGTTGGACAAACAAAACACTTGCTTTTAATAATAAACTGCTACCTAATTACCTAATCTAATTGTGCTGAGAATGCATCCAGCCTTACATACATTATCCCTACATTAGGGAAGTAATGGGCCAGGGCTGACAATTTATAAAATTGTTAGTTGGTTATACATAGTCTCTATTTTATAACATTTTGTATTATTTGGAGCTGTCGTGACAACATACTACTTGGTTCCGCAGCAAGATGGCGACTCCTGTCTTACATCTCACTTTGTGCTGTGAGGCTGGCTACCATAGCCGTATTACTTTATGGGTGTGTTCTCACTTTTTTTTTGGATACAGGAGGGAGAGATGCCTCATGCAGACCTCATTTACGACACCGTAGTGCCGTGGGATATCGAGATAGTGTGAGACTCGTACTCTTAGTACACCTACTCACTAAAACTCCCTCCCTAGGAGTACCGGACCTTAGTCCATACCTCCGTCGGGAAGAATACACACAATGAGTTTTGGGTTTAAATGTTTCCATTCTGATTTTGCCACGGGGGCGTTAGCGGGTAAGTATAAGCTTTGGACGCTTATGCTTATATGTAAGTTGCTCATCGTAGTCTGTGGTACTACGGAGAAGAGCATTTGGGTGAGAAGCGGATTTTGCTAACTGACTTGTGGATAGTTGAGCTATAAACTCAAGTATCGAAGGCATTTCCAGATCAGAATCAATCTGACTGTTTCTGACAAACCATGGCGCTCCGGTACCCATTCTCAGAATTTTATTCTGGATGATCTGAAGGGTCTTGATGTTTGTTGCGCCTGCGGTAGCCCATGCAGGGGATGCATACGTCAAGGCTGACCGGATGACGACTTTGTACATAAGCAATTTATTGTTCATGTACAATGTGGAATTTATATTTAGAAGTGGGAACAGCTTCGAGATGAACATCGAGGCTTTTCGTCGGGCGTGTTCGACATGGGGGCGCCAGGTTAAATGTTTGTCGAGGAAAACCCCCGAGGTATTTAGCGGAATCTTGCCAGGGAATTAGACGGTTGTCTAATGATACGTGTTCGTGAGGTGTGTGTCTCCTCTTGGAAAATAGGACTGCTGAACATTTGTCGGGGTTTATGGCTCGAAGGGATTTCCTATACCATGCTTGCAGCTCGGCTACGGTGGTCTGAAGTCGTTTGGTTATTATCCTCGGCTGAGTGGATCTGCTGAGGATGGTAGTGTCGTCTGCGTACAGTGCGTATGTCACGTTTAGGGGGGCTTTCGGAATGTCTGCGACAAATATATTGTACAGCTGAGGGGATATAGCAGAACCCTGCGGGAGACCAGCCGTGGTTGGGTACGTTGTATATCTGGCTCCCAGATGTTTGACCTAGTACTTCCTCTGTTGCAGGTATGACCTGATTAGCAGAATCAGTGGGAGAGGATAATTAAATGATAGAAGTTTGTTTAGGAGGCCCGTATGCCAAACCCTATCGAAGGCTTGAGCAATGTCAAGAAATATTGCACCAGTTGACTTGTTCTATTGAATCCTTCGGTGATGTTTTCCACCACACGAAGGACTTGGTCTGTGGTGGAGTGTTGGTGTCTGAAACCGAATTGCTCATCCGGGAGGATATGATTTTCTGAGGTGAATGAAGCTAGCCTTTTCTTAATCAGTTTTTCGGCGATTTTGCCGATGGCTGGTAGTAGGCTAATGGGCCTGTAGTTCTGAGGGTACAGCGGATCTTTTCTGGGTTTCTGGATGTTGATAATGTCTGCAATTTTCCACATGGAAGGGAAATATTAAAATCGCAGCATGGCATTCATAATCGTAACTAGGAATACCACGGCTTTGCGGGGGAGGTTTTTCAGGGCTACGTTGGAGATTCCATCGTATCCCGGAGCTCTCCTCTTTTTTAGTGATTTGATTATTTGGGAAACTTCTTCGAAAGTTGTGAGCTCGATAGTTGTGTCTGGAGTGGCGCGAAGTTCACTCCTGACGTATCGGTGCGGTCTGGCTACGTGCGACGGATCAACGTTGTTATAATTCGGGATGAATTGCAACTCCAGATGGTCTGCGAATGTATAAAAAAAAGTGTTCTCGCTGCAATTAGTATACCATGCTGGCGAGCTCTAATTAGAGCGAAACAGGTCTGCGGTTCTAATTGTGGTGAGAATACATCTAGCCCTACATACATTGTCCCTATAATAGGGAGGAAATGGGCCAGGGCTGACAATTTACAAAAGTGTTAGTTGGTTGCACACGGTCTCTATTTTATAACCTTTTGTGTTATTTAGAGCTGCCGTGACAACATGCTACTTGGTTCCGCCACGAGATGGCGACTCCTGTCTTACATCTCACTTTGTACGTAATCTAGCTAACTAATGCAATTTGCTTAAATAAAATTAATAAATGCGTTAAACACTAGACTATACTACAAACTAATATCAAATTACATTAATAAATTACTCACAGGTCGTTTTGCACCTTTTATAAATTTACATAATAACTGGTTGACTTTCTATACAGGGTGTTTCAAAAATGATGGTCTATGTTACAGGTGCACATTCAGCAAAAAAAAGACTATTTTTTTTCATATAAATATGGGTCCGCAAATGCTTCGTTTTTTACATACAGCGTGTTAGAGTAATTTGTTTTTGTCAGTTTTTCACGAGTAAGTTCGAGTCAAATTAAAATTTTGCGTGATAATTGGCATGTGGGGGGTTTTCGAGGGCACGAAATTTAAATATGTTATTGTTAATAACACTGCTGGCAGAGGGCGCCCCACCTGTTAGACATGGCTTGCATTAAATTGGCTATAATGTTTTGACACCCAGTAGTATCGACCTACCGTATAGCTACATTGCAGCCCTTAGCAATTGTAAGCAAATAATGTATATTTGATTTAAATCTCTCAGGTACACCATTTTCGAGATATTTCAATTTTTGTATCTCGATGTCGCTCAAAAATTAATTCTGCAACAAATCATAGGAATACATTTTTCACTATGCATAAAATTTATTTTCTTATTCTCTAGTTAAAATTAAAATCTTACCAGAAAAAGGAACGGACAAGACACAATCATGAAGATAAAATAAAAAGCCATAATAACAAAATTTGAACAAACCATTTAACAAAGTGGTTGCCATCGTTACGGGACTTGACTTTTGCGTTTTTGTCGTGACATATAGTACATTTGACTTTTACGTGTGAGACTACTCACTATTTTTAAGTAATTAATTGTATTTTCCGTAATTTTAGTGAATTTTCCTTAAAAAAATTCACTAAAAGAGTGGTATCAATGGTGAGACTTTGCAACAATTTTTTCAAATGAGCGCGAACTATATATATATATATATATATATATATATATATATATATATATATATATATATATATATATATATATATATATATATATATATATATATATATATATATATATATATATATATATATATATATATATATATGTATCCGATAACTCAAAAAATAATTAACCGATTTCGATGAAACTCGGCAAGTGCCTTTCTTTTATTAATGGCTTGGATGAGTTCGTTGGCCAGAAAAATTGGACGGGGTTTTCCGGGAAAATTTTGAGTTTTCTTTCGAAAAAAAATTTTTTCTCTGAAAATTACAAAGCTGTTTTAATGAAATTTAATGGATATATTGCTTTAGGAGAGACCATACAACGTACCAAAATTCAACTTTTAAGTTTATAGAAAATTGAGTTATTCAAATTTTAATTTTTTTTTGCTCCAAAAATTACAAAGTTATTTTAATAAAATTTTATGGATATCTTTCCTTAGAAAATACCTTACTACGTACCAAAAGTAAACTTTCTAAGTTAATAGAAAATTGAGTTATTCAAATTTGAAGCATTTAATGAAAATTCACTACCATAACACACTTGCTGCGTCCCGAATTTTCTAACTATATATGGAAGTATTTACCAACAATGAACTAACAGACATGCATGTTATATATTCACGAGCTTTTGGTAACTGTTATGAGGCGAAACCACTGTATGAAGAAGCCTTCCCAAATCGGAGAATTCCAGACAGATGGATGTTTCAACGGATTGACATCCGTCTGCGGGAAACAGGTACATACTTACATTATCTAATACATCGATCTGTCTCTTTCGAATATATATATTTTTTACCAGGTACCCTTAATAAAGTTACTGCTGATCGAGGCAGACCACGAAGTGCGCGAAATCTTGATTTTGTAGAAGCTGTTCTGGATGAAATTGAACAAACTCCAAAAATAAGTACTAGGGAAATGGCCAATTATCTGGGAGCATCCATTGCAATGATATAGCGAATTCTTCGCGAGCAACATTTGCGTCCATATCACATCCAACGCGTGCAGGCACTATCACCTGAAAGAGATTTTATACCTTGCCTATAATTTTGCCAATGGTTTCTTCAACATAATAATGTAGAAAACTTGTTTAATTGTGTATTGTTCACTGACGAGTCTTGATTTAGGCGCGACGGATCGTAAATTTTCGTAACAGCTATATTTGGGCTGACGAAAATCCCCACGCTGTTTTTGAAAGGAATCATCAACAGCAATGTTTCTTAAATGTATGGGCTGGATTTGTAGGGTGTAATTTGATAGCACCATTTTTTTACCTCACAGACTTAATGCTACAACTTATCTTGAATTCCTGCAAAACCAACTGAATAGGTTATTAAAAAATGTACCTCTTGACATAAGACATAACCTGTGGTTTATGCATGATGGAGCTCCCCCCCCCCCCTACACACACATTATACCCTAAATGTCAGTAAGCAATACTTTTGGACGCAGATGGATCGGACGCGGTGGACCTCAGCCATGGCCGGCTTGATCTCCTGATTTAAATCCTATGGACTTTTATTTATAGCGATAGCTCAAAAGTATTGTTTATGAAGCAAATGCTAAAAATGTTGATGATCTGCAGGAAAATAATTGTACTTGGGTGCGAAAAAATTAGAAATACACTAGAAATATTTCACAGAGTACGACGTTGTATGCCCCGCAGAATACGAAAGTATATTGAAGTAGAGAGTGGCCATTTTGAACATTTATTGTAGTCAGGTACCATAAAATGTTATAAACTTTTTTATTTGTTGTTTTATTTGTTGTTAAAATTTGCAGACAATGCAATTAATTACTTGAGAAAAATTAATTTTTGAGTGATATCGACATACAAAAATTGAAATATCTCGAAAGTGGTATGTCAGAGATCTGGATCAAATATAAATTTTTTGCTTACAATTGATAAGGGCTGCAATGTAGCTATACAGTAGGTCGATATTACTGGGTGTCAAAAAATTATAGGCAATTGAATGCCCTCAAAAACCCCCGCATGCCAACTTTCACGCCAAAATTTTCAAACACCGTCACAAATTTGCACTTCTGTTAAAGCCATGAATTCTGAGCAGATTTGTCCGCTTGCATTCTCGCCAGTAGAACTCACTTATATGCAATCTTAAACACTCGTAGTGGGTATAGCGGGTTTCCTACCTACGCCGATTCAGTCTTTCTCTGAAAATTTGTGGCTTGATTTCAGCTATTTGCCTCTGATTAACAATGGCGTACCCTGTCTACAGGTCTTATTTTATGATTAAAAGAGCGTGTGATTTACGTTGGTAAATGCAGCCTCTTAATCGGCGCGCCCATGGCGAATTTTATTCTTCATGGATAATTTATTTGTTAAATAAAACTTGAGCGAAATTCTACATGTTGCTATGAAAATTATCTATTTATGGGTACTCTATGAGGAATCGAAGCACTATAAAAATTAGGGGAAAAAAGGGTTTTCTTTTTTTTGGTTTTGATAGTAAAAAAAATTGAGAATAAGTAAGGGGGAAATAAAACTCGGAACTCGGAAAGTGGCTGGTCGTGTGAATACTGTTGTCCTGTTCTGGAATTTTAATAAATTCATCCACGTAGTGGGATATTGGGGAAATGGTATCTGGAATGGTGTTCATTTGCTGATTTTGTTATTTAGAACACATTCCGTCGATCTTAGTATCGGATTAGAAACGGCGCATGTTACTTTTGCTGGGTTAATCGAGGAAGCAAGACCTTTTCTTTTTTTTTGACATTGAAGCCGTCCTACAGCTGGTGCTATTTTTCTCTCGGCTCAAATAATCTACTGTATATTTAATGGTTACTCTAGGAGTAGTAATGTATTGATGGTGACTGGCTGCACGCTCCTAGATATAGATATCTCAGTAATCCTGCTGGAAGTCCGCATGACGTCAGACCATTCAAGAGGTGCTGCATAATTCCATTTCAACTGACTGTATACCTAGGAAGGTAACGAGGACTATACCAGGTTAGATCGTTTCAAATTCTTTTTTTTATCAGTGATTATATCGCTGCAGTTTCTAGGGCATCCCAGTGTGACCTTTTGGACTTTTATCATATCTGATATTATGGTTATCATATTATATTTATATTATTATCATATCGTGTTTATTTTTACGGGGTAAGAGCTATACTTATCGTGTAATATTTCAGCAATTAAACTATAAGTCTTGTATATCTCTGCTCTCATTTTTTTATAGCTAGTAATCTTGTCAAATGTGATAACTTAGTTAAATTCTTTGTCGCTGTTTGTATAATATACAACATTTTGGAATAAGTAATTTTGTGATTTCGTAATAATAGTCGCTATAGGAGCATTCGGCTCAGGTTGTTTTGCAACCATATTATCTCTAATCTTTTATTTTAGAACAGCCAGTTATCTTTGTGCGCGTGTGTAGGACTATTTATATCAGAAGACTTTAGCATCACTGTTGTGCCTCAGTGGGCATATTTTTAATATTTATATTTAGATCTCAGTTTTTTTTTTGTATTATAATTGCATTTAACTTATTGTGAGGAATTGTGTAAAGCTAACGAGATCTCGAATGGCCTTATTGAATGAAATATAATACATATTTATGTTAATATAATTATAATGATATAAAGTTAATATTGGTTGAGACCTTAAAAAGTATTTTTGATAGCGCCTTGGTGTTTTTTTTTCTTTTTTTTTATTGATATAATTATGCTTAACAAGTAACTAAAGTGCTATATCCCACTGACGCCCACAGCGTTTTTCATATGTTGTGATATATTTATTAGCGACCATCTGGTCTGCGATTGATGTACAGATTTTGGTTGTTGTTAATAAAAGTACCAATTGTTGTTTTTAACCAGTATTTGCTTTTGCTCATTTGATTATTGCTTGATGTTTTTTTCCTTCTTTTGGTCCGCAAGCGTGCTACCTTTAGGTAAAGGTGATTTGTTAAGACCTGGGTTGATTTGTAGTGTTGTGCTCCAACATTACGGTTGTGTCTGCGTGTGTGCCTCCGTACCACCTGGAACCTTCTGGCCAGGGTGCTTTGGTCAGTGGCGCCCCTCCGGAATTATTTGAGATTGGTGGTCGGCCACTAGGCCATTATTATTATTATTTTATTTTATTTTATTCTTAGACCCACCCCATCTCCACTAGAGCTGCTTGGCATGCAACGTCACACATAGCGGTCGCACGTTGACACCACTCCAAGCGCGCGGACCTATAGGGAATTATATGTATAGAGCCTTGAAGGTTATTTATCTTCCAGCTGGCGTTGCATCATAATTATTTGTTGCAAAAAAAAGACGTGGCAAGAGGTGTGTTATATTAAACGGTAGCGTGATTCTATGTTTTAATATGAGTGTCTTTTCTTGTGTGCGACTGGTATTTTGTCAGGAAACGCCACCTTGAATTTTTAAAATGGCAACCTAGATTTCATTTGGTGTCATTTGGCAGGTTATAGATTTATAAATACAATACAGTATATTATAAGTTTGTTTATTCTGAAATCACGGTGAAAATAAAAATACTGCTACAAATTGGATCATTACTTTCACATAGCTGTGATCAAAGCTCTCCTTAAAAGACATTCAAGTTAGGATCCATGACCTGACCATCAAGAAAATATTCGTATTCCTCTACCCATAACAGTGGCGGCTCGTGCCCCTCTGGCTTGGGTAGGCGACAGTGCGCGAATTTTTTATTTTTTTATTTCAACAACACACCACGAGGGCTTACAGCTTAAATACTATCTATCGTACCGTGGGTCTCGACAAGGAGGAAAGAGGTAACTTGTTAAGTCTGGACTTGAAGGTTTGGAGGTTCGGAGGAGAAGGAAAAACATGCGCCAGCAAGGAATTCCACAACCTGGAAGTCCTCGGGACAAAAGAGCGGGCATAACAAGATGTTTTATGCCTGGTGACCTGGACAGTAAAAGGGTGCATTCGCTCTGTTCCCCTGGTAGATCTGTTGGGGGCAGCAGGTGGACGAACTATGGAAGAAAGCTCCTCTTAGCACTGCCCGTGCAGATATCAATAAAAGAGAGAGAGGTCACCAACGTCACGTCGGTGGGCAAGGGATGGCAGCCTTTGGGTGATGGTAGGGTCACCAATGAGACGTATAGCTCTCTTCTGCATGGAGTTCAGGATAGCTAGTGTGGAAGCGGCAGCAGCACCCCAGATGTGGGAGCAATATTCGAGGTTTGGCCTTATTTGTAAAGTATATAAGGTATAGAGATTAGCTGGTGAAAAGTATTCGCGAGCCCGGAAGAGGAAACCTAATTTCTTAGCAGCCGCTTCTGCAATTGATGTGACATGTTGGTGCCAATTGAGATTTCGATCCAGCGAAATGCCAACAAGTGAAAAGGACTCATTACTTTGAATAACTTGGTTGTTCATTGTGATGGTTCTAAGGCTGGTGTATCTTTTATGAGAAAGAAAGCAAGACTGAGATTTTGTGGGGTTGAATTGTACAAGATTTCTACTTCCCCAATCTAATATTTTTTGGAGATCCACGGAGACAGACCCCTCCATGTGTCTGCGATCCTCATCTAGTTGGGCCAAAGAGACAGGCTTAGAATGTTGTATATTTAAATGGAGGGTGCTGTCGTTCGCGTAACTGTGAACTGGGTTGGATGTGCTAGAGAGGTCATTGATGTGGAGAAGAAGCAAAGTAGGGGCTAAAGCTGAACCTTGAGGAGCTCCTGCATTAATTGGATATAGTTTAGAGAAATGGTGAATGAATATAGTTTAGAGTAATTCTGAATTGCAAAGCATATTCCGCTTAAATAATTTATAAAAATAAGAGAATGTCTGCGCGTTTGCATTTAAATTGGTATTACTTCAATATAGTTGATTTACGCGACGTAGGGCTCCTCCTTCCCTCACAGCCTAACCATAACCCAACTTCGTTTGAAAATGACAGTTACGTTTTATAAATTAAATTTATACGTCTGTCTTTTATTAATGAGAATTTATTTATTATATTATTCGCAAATTCATCTGAATCTTGATCTTGGAGAAAACATAACAACTCCAATAAGTGCAAGAGTTGATGAGCGGTCATTCTTCATCGAAATTCTGCTGTAAGTTTTAATACGCTTTAAACAATAAACATTTCTCTCAACTGAGGTACTTGTTGCTAGAATTGTCGCGATTAAAACAAATAGTTTATAAGCCTCGGTAAATATTTTTCGAAAATCGTTAACCACAAAATTATTTAAAATTGCTTCTACTTTTAGTTTTTTAAATTGTTCGTCGTAATATAAAACTTCTAGCTCGTTGATCAGTTTCTGTTTATCGAACGTATTTTTATAAAAGCTGGTTAAATTAGTTATTAGATCAGTTGGAAAATCCTTACTGTGTTCTTTAAATTTTGATGAATCAGCTAGAGAAACAAATAATAGTTGTGACATCTACATATCTGACTTCTATTTGAGTTGTAATATTATCTATTACTTCATAAAACAAAATACGCAAAGATGTTTTTTCATCGTCTAAAGCAGTTTCAGATAATTTGCGTCTCTTGTGTGGTGGCTCAAGATTAGTGGTAATTTTTAGTCCCACTTTTTCGAATAATTTATCAAAGGTTGACTCATTTCTCAAGGATTTGATACGATCCCTGGCCAAAAAGATTTGATTTTTCCAATAATTTATCTCTAATAACTTTTTCTAAGTATATCAAATAATAAATCTGCAATGTAAAAAATGGTTTTATAAACCATGGTTAAAAATGCACGAGCCACGTATCTGCATTTCACAATTTTTGGCAAAATGACCTCTAAAGACCCGACTTTAGAGGTCATTTTCTCCGAATCCACTATAGCGGCATAGTAATGAGGCGCCTGTAGTTGTCGCCTAACAGCTTAGCATATGTCTCGACTTTCTTCACGTCGTAGAGCAGTACTACTAATGCAGTAGAGAGGGAGAGCGAGATCTGATGTTTTCAAGATTCACATGAAATTTAGGCTCCCAACTGGCTCGCCTATCACGGTCTCTTATTAAGACAGTGTTTTCTTATTAACATATAACCGGCGGATCGGATCGTATCGGTACAAATTTCCATAGAACTGCTAATAGAAGAAACCTTTATTACATTGCAACGAGAAAACTAGATAGGTATAATTATTTAGTATATTTAAATATTAATTTTTTTAATTTAAGTTTTCTAAGTTTCTAAGTCAAGGTAGGCGGCGCCTACCTTGCCTACCCCGACCAGCCACTGACCCATAAACGTCTAAAATATTATAATACTCGAGTTTTAACGAAAAAATGTGAATTTTCACTAAATAACCCTTCATTTATCGCTTACCACCTGAAGCGATCTTACTCAAAAACAATTCGAAGCGTTCCTTTATTGGGTGCTAACTGGATACCAAATTATAAGATAATATCTCAATTCGGTCGAAAGTTATTGCGCCTACTAACAGACAGGCGTAAAGACAGAGAGGGTGACGGACAGACAAAAACATGTTCGTTCCAGAATCAAGCTTTCTATGTTTTGAGACTTTTTACGCCGTTCTAATCACCGATATTTCACCCCCGTACATTTAACCCCCAAATTAATTTCAGCACAGAATACCATATGTTTGATGAAATTGGAAGTTTTCTAATGAACAAACCCTAAAACGTTATTTTACCCGAGTTTTAACGAAAAAATGTAAATTTTCACCAAATCACCCCCCATTCATCCCCTACTCCCTAAAGCGATATCTCAAATCGTTATAATGTTATCGTGGCTACAAACGAACATTTCGAAATTTCTGTGACCGATATTCCACTTCACGCATTCTACCCCTAATTTAATTTCAGCACAGAATACCAAATGTCTGATGAAATTGGAAGTTTTCTAATAAGCAAACCCTATAACGTTATATTACACGAGTTTTGACGAAAACATGTCAATTTTCACCAAATCACCCCCAATTCATCCACTACTCCCTGGAGCGATTTTACTCATAAACAATCCGTACCGTTTGTTTGTCGGGTGCTAACAGTATAGCAAATTTAAAGACGATATTTCAATTGGTTCTAAAGTTATCGTGGCTACTGACAGACGGAGATACAGACCGACATACAAAAAAAAATTCGATCCCAAATCATTTTTAGGGATTTTTTTTTAATTCGCTAATGAGGAGATCTGTGTTTATATATATATATATATATATATATATATATATATATATATATATATATATATATATATATATATATATATATATATATATACACAGTGATCCATAAGTGGTGACCAAAAATCAAACCCCATGTTCTTTGAACAATTTTAGAGAGGGTATGTCCTATAAAAATTTTTCATATAATGCTTCATTAAAAAGATACAGGGTGTTGAAGTTGAATTTAAAAAAATAAAAAATTTCCCAATTTTTTAAAAAGTAGCACATATGTTTTGCTGAAACTTAGCATGTTATGTAAGGCGCGTATTCTACCATAACAATTGAAGCGGCTAATCCAGCAGTGGCGCGCGTACCCACATGTCATTGGTTATCCCTCAAGAAAAAAACGGGTACGCCAATGATTTTTTTTTGAATCTTGCTTTTATTCCTGAACAAAATGACTCTCTTGATAATTTTCTGTACGGCGCTTATTTTACGAGTAAGCAATGATTCAGGTAAGTGTTTTAGAGCACAGTTCATGATTTTTAACCAGTCGTTGTTTGGTAGAAAATCGCAATGATACACTTTTATCAGGCTTATAGTAATTTATTTATTACAATAAATGTTTAAAAATGCCTCCATTGGCCTGAATATACGCACGACATCTTTTTAATATGGAAAATTTAATGCCTTGAGGATTCATTGTTGCTTGAATATGACGAAAAGCATTATTAACAGTTGTTGTAGCTGCTCTGGTGTATTTATTTGTTCACTGTAGACCAGTCGCTTAAAATCACCCCAAATATGGAAGTCAGGTGGGTTTAAGTCCGGTGATCTTGCAGGTCAATGTATTGGTCCAGTTCTGCCAATCCATCTTTCATTATAATGTTCATGTAGCCATGTAACAACGTTTCGACTATGATGCGCTGGTGCACCGTCATGCTGGTACCACATTATACCTCTTGTTGCTAGTGGAATGTCATCTAGAATGTTTTCTACACGGTTTTCTAGGAGCGCTAAGTACGAAGATCCATTTAAACGTTGTGGCAGGACTTCCATGAACAGTGAGCCGTTAAAAATACCACACCATAAATTCATGGAAAATCTATGTTGAAATGTGCGAGTCCTTGTTGCATGTGGATTTTCCAATGACCAGACATGCTCATTATGAGAATTATAAATACCATTTCTTGTAAATGTTGATTCGTCAGACCAGAAGATTAGATTAGCAAATAAGATATTTTGATTGTTCATTTCCAACATCCATTCATAAAAGACTGGTCGATGCACATTATCTCCAGGTAGAAGGCAATGAACATTCTGCCGATGATATGGATGTAAAGCTTCTCGATGTAAAGTTCTCCAAACCAAGCTTTGAGAATATTGTAACTGCGTGGCAATCCTCTGAGTACTTGTAGAACGTTGATCCATCACTGCATCCACCACTCTCTCTTCAAGTTGATGTTGTCTTGTACCATTAGCTCTAGCGTCAGAACGTTGTCCAATACCGCACTGCCGAAGTCTTGAAAACGATTGAGAAAAAACCCTTGGTGTAGGTTGACGGCGAGTGGGAAACCTACGTTGAAATTCCTGACAAGCAGCTAGAGCATTTCCATCAGCATATCCGTAGATAAAAATTATATCTGCATACTCTTCTGAGGTGTACTCCATTATAAGAAGTAAAAGAGTAGAAAATTTTGCAATTTTATAAAATTTACCACTTACACCTATTCAAAATAATAACTTGTTAACCTAAACGTCAAGTGACACGTAATGACAACTTTGGCAAACCAGACTGCTACTTACTAAAATACAACAAAGATAATCGTCTTACAAAAAATTATCAAATTAAATTTTTCATATCAAAAAGATGTCGTGCGTGTATTCAGGCCAATGGAGGCATAAAAGTGTATCATTGCGACTTTCTACCAAGCAACTACTGGTTAAAAATCATGAACTGTGCTCTAAAACACTTACCTGATTTATTGCTTACTTGACAAATAAGCGTCGCACAGAAAATTATCAAGAGAGTCATTTTGTTCACGAATGAAAGCAAGATTCAGAAAAATAAAATAATAAAAAAATTTCATTGGCATACCCGTTTTTTTTCTTGAGGGATAACCAATGACATGTGGGTACGCGCGCCACTGCTGGATTAGCCGATTCAATTGTTATGGTAGAATACGCGCCTTCCATAACAGCATAGACATGCGAAGTTTCAGAAAAATATATGTGCTACTTTATATATATATATATATATATATATATATATATATATATATATATATATATATATATATATATGTGTGTGTGTGTGTGTGTGTGTGTGTGTGTGTGTGTGTGTGTGTGTAGAGACCTAAATTTTGGTACAAAGTTCACCGTTTATAAGACAAACACGCGTATCAAATTCGGTTGTCCTTACTTTGTTATTTCTGGAGATGAATTTTTTTATAAAGAAAACACAAATTTTTTTGGGAAAACCTGGTCCGACTTTCCCGGCTAACTAAATTGTTCAAGCCACTTGCAAAAGAAAGGTACTCACCAAACTTGATCAAAATTGGTCCATTATTTTTTGAGTTATCGGTCGGGTATATATATATATATATATATATATATATATATATATATATATATATATATATATATATATATATATATATATTCATATATATTCACTAATAAGGAGATCCCAATTCTTGAATTTTGAAAAGATTTCTTCAAATGAGCGCGTACCAGGCTCCCTAGAACCCATATCCAGGGTAGGTTTCAATTTTTATATGCCTATATATATATATATATATATATATATATATATATATATATATATATATATATATATATATATATATATATATATATATATATATATCCGACCGATAGCTCAAAAAATAATGGACCAATTTTAATCAGGTTTGGTGAGTACCTTCCTTTTGCAAGTGGCTTGAACAATTTCGTTAGCCTGGAAAATCGGACCAGGTTTTCCCAAAAAATTTTGTGTTTTCTTTATAAAAAAAATCATATCTCCAGAAATAACACAGTAAGGACAACCGAATTTGACACGCGTGTTTGTCTTATAAAGAGTGAACTTTGCACCAAAATTTAGGTTTCTATCTTTAAAGACAAAGAAGTTATGGGCAGTTAGAGAAACAAATTTTGAATTTTTCCTCAAAACATCAATCTCGCAATTTTAAACGCCAAAATTGGCAATGTTTAGGCAAAGAACGTGAAACAAATACGGCAGGTGAAAAGAACATGTTGCAAGAAGAGTGTTCTGCAAACCTTTAAGTTTCAGATTCAACCGTCATTGTCTTTCATTTTACTAAAATATTTACAGAAAATTCATTTCAAATAGACCCTTTCTCTGATGCTTTTGGCTGTCGGTTTAGTTAAGTTGATGCTTTCGCTGCAGGTTGAGTCAAGTTTACGGTTTAATGGTCTATAGTTTTTTTGTAGCTAATTTTCGTATAACAAATTCGTTAATGCATTTTTGCATTTTGTATCGAAATATGATGCGTTTGTAAGAAAAAAATCTGGACGCACTAAGTGTGTTTTGGTAGCGAATTTTCGGTAAATTTGCAGTTTAGCTCCCGAACGCTTTTCAAAAAACTGTTTTCAGAAACCGCGACCAGCACCCCTATTCACTCCCAGTCGAGTAACTTCCTTGGGGGGTGTGAACAAGAAATTATTCTTGTGGTTTGTGCATACAGGTGGGGTCCTAGTAATGTTTATAAAAACAATTTTTTGAAAAGCGTTCGGGAGCTAATCTGCAAATTTACCGAATTTTCATTAAATCCTTCAAATTTCAATAACTCAATTTGCTATTAGCGTAAGCTTTGTTGGTTAGGAAACCAACATTTAAGTTTATTTTTGGATTTTTTTATATATTTTCAAACCATAAGTAATTTTGATAAAATATAGTACATTTGTTTCTACTACATAGACTATACCGGTAATTAGATTGATGCCTGCTCGCATTTGCTATTAAAAACATTTTTATGGAAATTCACTTCCATAACACACTTGCTACATCTAGACTTTTGAAAAATGTTTAATTGAGATTATTATCTTCAAATTTGGTATACCGTTAGCACCCCACAAACAAACGGCTCGGATTGTTTTGAGTAAAATCGTTCCAGTGGATAGGGGATGAATGTGTGGTGATTTGGTGAAAATTGACATTGTTTCGTTAAAACTCGAGTAATATAACGTTTTAGGGTTTGTTTATCAGACAACGTTCATTAAACATCTGCTATTCGGTGCTGGAATTAAATTAGGGGTAGAATGTGTGGGGGTGGAACCTCGCTGACCGAAATTTCAACTTTTTTTTTTGCTAGAAAGGCGTAAAAAGTTTCTTAACATGAAAAATCGAGTAATATATCGTTTTAGGATTTTATGAATACAGGAATACGAATATATAGGGTGGCACATTGAAAACGAAAGATACCGATTTGCGTCCAGACAATTTTTTTTTAAGAAACGCTGAAACACGTAAATTTTAATATTGAGGGAGACATGTTTTGACATAAAACTCAACTTTGTCACATCAACCCCTTAAGGGTGGTGATAACAACCCCTATATTTTAAATAGAGAACATGGGTCGAGTGTTACATCATTTGAAAGCTCTTTCTTTTCTGAATTCAGCACACTAATCTTTTTGGAAGTTTTACTCCTTTAAAAATTATTCAGTTGAAAATGCAAAAACGCATTTTACTCATTCCGATAAGAAATGTGCTAATAGTCAATGTTTTGTTGGTTTGTAAACAAAAAATTGACTATCAGAACATTTCTTATCGGAATGAGAGAAATGCGGTTTATTATTTCAGTTGATCAGTCGGTTTGATACTTGATAGTACCACCGAAAATTAATTTCACAATGATGTATTCTGTAGAAGAAAGCGTTGAAATAAGTACTCTTTTCTTCAAAAACGATGATTGTGCCAACCAAATTTGTTTAATGAACGACATCCGAACAGACATGCTAACAGAAAATACATTTTGGAGTTAGTTCCAAAGTTTCGACAAAGTGGTTCAGTAGCCAACAAAAAACGGGATCCTGAACGTGAATTTCCGGTTAGAAATGAGACTATTGAGATTGAAGTTTTAGGACAAATTGCTGCAGACCCAACTTTGAGCACCAGAAAATTGGCCACTGTTTCAAACATCAAAATAAGAACTATTCAGCGAATATTGAAGCATCATAAATTTCACCCGTATAAAATTCATCTTATACAACGACTGAATGAAGATGATTTTGATCGGCGGCTGCAGTTTTGTGAAGTTATGACTGCAGGAATAGCTGATAACGGGAACTTTCCATTCAATATCTGTTTTTCAGACGAGTGTACGTTTTTATTAAACTCTATAGTCAATCGTCATAATTGTCGTTATTGGGCAGATAATAATCCAAGAAATTTTCAAAGTCCACACTCAAACTCCACAGAAATTGAATGTCTGGACTGGCATATTTGGACCAATTTTTCTTGACGGCAATTAGAGTGGCGAAACGTATTTGGAGTTACTAGAAGATATCGTTTACCCTCTACTAATTGACATTGTTGAAATGATCGCTGTCAAGAAAATCAATTAGTGTTTCAACAAGATGGAGCTCCTCCGCATTTTTCACAACATGTTAGGGAGTTTTTGAGCAGAGAGTTTCTAGGACAATAGATTGGGCGTAGAGGTGCTATTGAGTGGCCCTCTAGATCACCGGATTTAACTCATTTAGACTTCTTTCTATAGGGCCATTTAAAGACTATAATTTAAGAAACAGAACCGGAGTCTCTGGAAGAATTACGACGACGCATTGTTGAAGAATGCCGTCTAATAACTCCACAAACGCTCCAGAATGTCAGAGCTTGTTTTGAAGAAAATGTGTACTTTTGTATGGAATCTGGTGGTCAACAATTTGAACACTTATTTAACTGAATAAACATTTTTGAACATTTGGTTTTGTTTTTTAGTTTTTTTAACGAAAAATTGACTAATTAGTGCATTTCTTATCACATTGAATGAAATATGTTCTTGCAACTCCAACTGTGAATAATTTTTAAACGAGTTGATAAAACTTCCAAAAAAATTTGTGTGCTAAATTCCGAAAAGAAAGAACTTTGAAATGATGTATCCCATTTTCCCGATTTAAAATATAAGGGTTGTTATCACCACCCTTAAGGGGTTGATGTGACAAAGTTGAGTTTTATATCAAAACATGTCCCCCCACAATTTTAAAATTGACGTGTTTCAGCGTTTCTTAAAAAAAATATTTCTCTGGACGCAAATCGGTCTGTTTCGTTTTCAATGCGCCAGCCTATATAACAGCTATGTGGAAGCTGTGATTCAATTTCCAGCACAATTTTGACATATATTTTTGAATCTATGATATGATTACGTGACAAAAGTTCTATAAAATATTTGTTTTTACACTGGCGGCTAAAAAAGGAAGTACTTTGCTTTTAATAATCATCCATAAATGGTTATATTAAAATTAACATTATACTTGCTGAGTATTACAAACTTTAAATTACTTTCTACCTGTTTAAAACGTATGATGAGCCAGAGATTTTAGAACTGTGTAATGAAGCAAACGAGTTTAGTTCACGAGTTGAGTAACCCAATCCATATGTAAGTACACACTAGTATCATAGAATTGTCTGTAGAAGCAAGTAAATGAAAACAGCCGGTGGCGGAGTTTCGCAAAACTTTTATTATTATTTAGTGGTTGGAGGTAAATGGCAACTTCGATATTATCGTATCAACTTTTCAGTCCATGCTGTAATATTTATCGTGTATACGTTTAAAAAAAACTTTTATTTTCTTTACCAACTTTCGTTGGGTAGTACAGAGGGTAGGTTAGATTAGATTTAATGTGACTGGGCTGTTCCAGTCCCTCCAGTGCGTCCCTAGGTATATTGTCACTCACATCTAACTGCTTAACTTTTACCCATCATCCAGCTGTCTAAATAAGTCGATCTTTTTGAGCGTTTAAGTTGGTTTGTAAGGTGTATTACCATCTGAGTGAAATCGCTTGCATATTTCGTAGCTCACATAGAGACAACCTCTCTCCGAGTTCGCGTTTCACTCGAGGCAGTATCATGGAATCCCGATGAAGAGCAGCATCCAACCGAGGTGGTTTACCCGTTTCGAAGCTCATAGAGGAGGCCTGAATCTCCAAGTGAAATCCACCCCTAGAGATCTCAGCTCTTCCTCGGGTTCGTCTGGACTAGATATCCTCAACTGTTTGCTTGAATTTCACCCAACAAATCGGGCTCCTCGTAGAATACGATATTTCTAGGGTGAAAGTTGGTTTGACCGGTGTACTGCCATCTGAGTAGAGTTGTTTTCCCATTTTAAAGCACACAGTGAGACAGCCTCTCTCCGAGTTTCTCCAGATCTGAAATCGGTCAGTATTTTACTCGAGGCGGTTTCCCAACCGAGTAGCACCCAAGCGAGGTTGTTTACTCATTTCGAAGCTCGCATAAAACGCCTCAATCTAGTTATGTTAGACTATTACGTGAGATTACATTTTGATAACGCAATGCTTTACCAACTTTTATGCTACTCTTTTTTAATTGGAAATGCGTGAAATATATATCGTCATACAGAATTATGAAAATTCGCTATGCGGTAAACACCGCTCTGATTCCTTATTAGAGGCTGTTAAGAGGCGAATATTACTACCTGACAGAAAAGGGTTTAGTCATGACGTATTTCAATACAAAAACTACTGATTGTGAAATAAAATATCACATAAGGAAAACGCTAAATTCTTTAAGAGGTAAATAACCCAGACCAATATGTTTTCTATAATGTAATTTCGAATGAAGGAATGATTTTTGGATTTTTTCTATAGAAACTCAAACAACAATTTAACTATTAAAGGTCTGAAACAACACACAGTTCGACAGTCAACAAAGGAAATATAATATAGCTTGAACATCTTTATGTTCAGATGGTTTTTTATACGTACTGTGTATCAGTGACGTCGTTACAAATGTCCTAGAATATTTTTTTAAACCTTCCAGTGATGGACAGCCAATCAGAATAAAGTATCTTAAAATGTATGCAGTGACGGACATAGTCGAATTAAGAGAGAAACGAAAAGGGCTCTTCATTTAGCTAGCGCCAACAAGAGCGATAAGTGCCTATAGATCTAAGATCCACTGTTTCAGGGCCCGTAATTATTGAAGTAACTATTTGGCTTAAGTAGTGTCGCAGTCTAAAGTGAGTACATTTGTGACTGTAATTTTGTATAAAACAAATCTCGTAAGCAATGGTGAAGCGAAAAATTCCATTATTTGTTTATCTAAAACTTTACAACGTTTTGTCTGTTTTGTTATAGAGGTTGACATTAAGATTACAGCTGAACAAGTAAGGGATGCAATTATCTCAGCATATCACGAAAACTGTCCACTAAAGACAAAAAAGGACAGTCGAGGGTCTACTTGGTGGAACAAAAGCTTCAAACAACTACGAAGAGAAGTGCGACGTCTCTTCAATCGTGACAAGACTACAGGCAACTAGGAACAATATAAATCCGATCTAACACATTATAACAAGGAAACAAGAAACGCAAAGAGGGAGTTCTGGAGGAGGTTCTGCAGGGACATTATGATTTTGCCCAGCAGCGCCAAGATCCACGGGATTTCCGCACGCGACCTTGTCTAGGAACTGAGATCGATAAGACGACCAGATGGTTCCTTTACAGAATCACGGAAAGAAACGTTAGAGCTCTTAGCACACACATACTTCCCAGATTGTCGGATCCTGAGTAGTGAAGATGTCCCGCCGGTCGGGGGTCAAAGGGAAGACTGGCGGGTTGCTCGGAAAATAATTACAGCCTTGGCGGTTAAGTGCGCTGTGAAGCATTTCCAGCCATTCAAGGCGCCAGGGGAAGACGCGGTGATTCCAGTCTTGCTACAGAATGGAATATAGGCTCTCCTGCCATTCCTCATCAGGCTGTATAGAGCTCGTTTGGCTTGGAACTATAGTACATCCAGCTGGACATTGACTAGGGGGGTATATATTCCCAAATTGGGACGTAATGACCTCCTTCACAAATCGCTGAGAGCTCTCAGTGTTACTTCGTTTCTCCTGAAGAGACGGGGAAAAATACAGGACGGGCACATTAGGGGGAATATCTTAAACAATAACTCTCTCAATATCCACCAGTATGCCTACCAAACTGGCAAATCTACTGAGTTATCACTCAATAACCTCTTTGAGAAAACCACACACTCCCTGGATAACGGGGAAGTAGCGGTGGCTGCGTTTCTCGACATTGAAGGAGCATTTAACAATACACTACCTAACTCCCTCTATAAATCCACTATCGCTAGAGGGATGGAACCTACCATTTGTGGCTAGATCGGTAGCATGCTTCACAATCGGACCGTTATTGCCTCGTAGCAAAGGGAAGTGTGCAGCTTCAGGACTGCTCGCAGGGGGAGTATTATCCCCCCCTGCTTTGGCCCCTCCTTATGGAAGATTATCTCGCTATCCCGGGGCTGTGGGAGGTTGAGGTTCAGGCGTATGAGGATGAACTTGTTATAATTGTTAGAGGTAAATCTGAAGAAGAACATGAAAATACTCTAGAAGACGCACTAAATGTAGTGAACGATTGGTGTCGATGGGAACAGATGTCTGTGAACACCGCAAAAACCATCATTGTTCCATTTACCAGAAGAAGAAGGTTGGACAAATTAAAACCACCTATTATTAAAGGGGAAACGATTCCATTTTGGGAACAAGCGAAAAATCTGGGGGTTAACCTAGAAAAGAAACTCAACTGGAATGTACAGTTAGAGAATGTAATCCGCAGGGCCAAACTGTCTCTGCGGAAGAATCTGTAGAAATAACTAGGCAACAAGCCCCCAACAGATGTACTGGCTCTATGTAGTGGTTATCAGACCGATGATAACATATGGAACCATGGTTTGGTGGCCTAAGGCATTTCGTTGTATCTCGAGGGACAAACTGGCTCAGCTGCAGAGACAAGCTTGTCTGATGATAGCGAGCGCGATAAGCACCGCTCCATCAGCTGCTCTGAAGGTCCTCCTAAACATTCCACCTCTTTACATTTGGTTGGAGAGGGAGGCTAGATGAACAACGTACAGATTAAAACAAACGGCTGACAGCATGCCGAAGGAAATCAGTCTAGGAGGGTCCGGACTGCTCGATGACATTAAGAGAGTCATGAGGTTCTGGGAATAATCTCAGACTTGA
This sequence comes from Tillus elongatus, assembly GCA_964006375.1. Taxonomy (NCBI): domain Eukaryota; kingdom Metazoa; phylum Arthropoda; class Insecta; order Coleoptera; family Cleridae; genus Tillus; species Tillus elongatus. The sequence continues at coordinate 111,125,850 of OZ023267.1, read as the reverse complement.
TGCCTACAAAGGTCAGTAGAGATCTGTCTTTCAAGATTGCTCTTCCGGAAAGGAAATATTGGGAACGAAGCCAAACGACCCAATTGAAGGCCGATAGGGGAGGAGAAGCCGGCGCATATTGGAGCAACACCGATGCTAGATTATCAATTAGAAATAACGCAACCATACGCAAGGCAGAAGTGTATGCCATCGAGATATATGCAAGAGAAATTATACAAAACCAGTGTACACACAAATCGATAAAAATATATTCACATAGCCAAGCTGCAATAAAGGCACTTGGTTCCTACCATTGCAATTCAAAAACGGTATGGAGCTGTAAATCTGCCCTTGACGAACTGGGCAGCTGCAATGTGGTGTCGCTGGTCTGGATACCGGGTCACTCGGACCATAATGGCAATGTAGCGGCCGACGTGCTTGCCAGGGGTGGTTTCCAGGAGGACATTATCTGACTAGAACCTGTGCTGAAGATATCCTCATGCACAGCAAAACGCACCCTAAAGACCTGGACAGATAGAATGGAAATCCAGCAGTGGCAAAATCTGCCAGGATCAGCTCACTCTAAGGCCTTCATAAATGGCCTATCAAAGTCAAAGGCTAAAAACTTCTAGAGCTAAACAGACAAGAACTGAGTACTCTAGTTGGCCTGTATACAAGACACTGCCGCTTGCGTCACCACACGAACCGAATTGGTGTCGGTCAGGAAACTGAGTGTCGGCTGTGTATGGAGAGTGACGAGACAGCAGAGCACGTGCTGTGCTCCTGTCCGGCTTCGGACAGGACAAGACACCTGCTCTTTGGCAAGACAAAGCTTACACCAGAAGATCACACAAAGACTATCGACCTCTGCAGGATGCTGGATTTGTTGGGCGAAATATAAGACTATTAGGCGTGAGCCACAATAGACCTTAATGTCTCATTGGAGGGACCGTTATAGTCCACTCAGAAAACCTGATCTACGGAGATTTTACGATGTTTGCGCTATTGGCTCTGAATTTTAGATTTTTGGTATCGAGTTTCAGTTAAAATATAACTCCTGGATGTTTAAATCTAAATTTTTCAGACGTGAGCTTTAAGTTATAACTCTTGACTTATGAAGCTTTAAGCTTGACCTCGTAAGAATTTGGCTCTTTATAATTGACTCTGGAATCCTGGTCTTGAATATAGAACACGAAATTTAAGAAAACTTCTTAAAGGCAAATTAGCTGGTAGCAAATAGCTACCGAAACACATGAGTCTACATTTCGTAACTAAAGTCTTTCGGTGTATTCGAAGCGATTAACACGTATACTGATACAGCCGAAAGTGATAAGTTATCAAAGTATGTCGATAAAAATAATCAATTCAATTACTTTGGATTTTAAGAGTGTCAGAAAGAGACCGAACAATATAGAGTTACACAAGCTTATTAAAGACAAATTAAATTTGAGTTTTGATCAAGTTGAATGTATACAATTTGATCACATCAGAAAAAAGGTATATATAAAGGTGATCACGAAAGTATTGGCACAAAAAATTGTGAAAGAGATCGAAAATAATGAAATAAACTATGAAGATGAAGACGGCAGACATCAGATAGAAATATGTAAAGAATTAGAAGAAATAATGGTTAGAATATATGACTTTCCAATAGAAATGGAAAATAAGAAGATAGAGGATGAACTTAACAAATATGGTAAAGTTAAATATATAGTAAATGAAAAATTGAGTGGATCAGATAATATATTTCCAGTAGAAAATGGGGTACGTACAATAGGCATGATAATGGATATACCAGTTCCCTCATATTTAAAAATAAATGGTTACACAACTTTAGTAACTTATTATGGACAAATAAATACATGTCTATTCTGCAATGAAATTGGGCACTATAAGAAATATTCCCCAGAAAGAGGAAATAATAGAATAGTAAACATAAGAAGACCAAATGCACCAATTATAAATGAAAGACGAGAAGTGGGAGTTGAACAAGGAGAAAACACGGAGAAAGAAGAAACTAAATATGAAAACGAACAATATGCAGAACAAAGTAAAAAAAAGCCATACACAATAATGAAAATCAAAGTGATTTAATAGAAATTAGTGACGATAACAGAGATGAGGGAGACAAAAGCAATAAAAAGGATAAGAAAAGAAAGAAAAAATGCTCACAAGTTCAAGTGAGGAAGAAGACGAAGAAAGAATACAAAAAAATTAGAATCAACTTGTCTCAAGAGAAGGTAATAGTACATAGGGAACCTGATAAAAAAGAGCAGGACAATACAGGCAGGGTGAAAGCAAAATAAGCTACCAAAAACAGAAGCCCAAAGAAAAAAAATGAACACAAGTAACTAATACATTTTAAAAAACTATAAATTCAATTTAATACGAACAACTGCATCAGTGAATATAAACTGTTTAAAAAATAAAGTGAAACAAAGCTTGTTAAAAGATTTTGTGATCAAACATGATATTGATATATTGTTTATACAAGAAGAAAACATTAATATATTCGAAATACCAAACAGTCATAAATGTATAAATCATGTTGGGAGCAATAACAGAGGCACGGGGAAAATATACAGAAGAGGTTAGGACCGAAATAAATACTTGTGAGTCCAGATAGAAGAATTATTTCAGCAACTTTTTTTTTTTAATTTCAACAACACACTACGAGGGCTTACAGCCTAAATACTATCGTACCGTGGGTGTCGACAAGGAGGAAAGAGGCAACTTGTTAATCCTGGACTTGAAGGTTTGGAGGTTCGGAGGAGAAGGAAAAACACATGCCGGCAAGGAATTCCACAACTTTGAAGTCCTCGGGACAAAAGAGCGGGCATAACAAGAAGTTCTATGTCTGGTGACCTGGACAGTAAAAGGGTGCATTCGCTCTGTTCCCCTGGTAGATCTGTTGGGGGCAGCAGGTGGGGGAACTATGGAGGAAAGCTTCTCTGAGCAGTGCCCGTGAGGAACCGACGGCACGTCGGTGGGCAAGATATGGCAGCCTTTGGGTGCGGGTAGGGTCACCGATGAGACGTATAGCTCTCTTTTGAATGAAGTCCAGGATAGCGAGTGTAGAAGCGGCAGCTGCACCCCAGATGTGGGAGCAGTATTCGAGGTTTGGCCTTATTTGTGAAGTATATAAGGTATACAGATTAGCTGGTGAAAAGTATTTGCGAGCCCGGAAGAGGAAACCTAATTTCTTAGCAGCCGCTTCTGCAATTGATGTAACATGTTGGTGCCAATTAAGATTTCGACCCACAGAAATGCCAACAAGAGAAAAGGACTCATTACTTTGAATAACTTGGTTGTTCATTGTGATGGGTCTAGGGCTGGTGTATCTCTTATGAGAAAGAAAGCGAGACTGAGATTTGGTGGGGTTGAATTGTACAAGATTTCTACTTCCCCAGTCTAATATTTTTTGGAGATCCACGGAGACAGAACCCTCCATGAGTCTGCGATCCTCATCTAATTGGGCTAAGGAGACAGGCTTAGAATATTGTATATTTGAGTGGAGCGTGCTGTCGTCCGCGTAACTGTGAAGTGGGTTGGATGTGCTAGAGAGGAGGTCATTGATGTGGAGAAGAAACAAAGTAGGGGCTAAAACTGAACCTTGAGGAACTCCTGCATTGATTGGATACAGTTTAGAGGAATGGCCATCCACAACAACAGAAATGCTCCTGTTGGAGAGAAAATTTGCTGTCCAGGTACAAAGTTTTGGTGGTAGGCCATAGGCCGGAAGTTTATTAAGCAGCGCTGCGTGCCAGACCTGGTCGAATGCTTTGGATATGTCTAGAGCGACAATTTGGGATTCACCATGTAGTTCCATAGACTTGTTCCAACAATGGGTGACAAAGGAAAGGAGGTCGGCAGTCGATCTGCGCTGACGGAATCGATATTGCCTGTCGTGGATTAGACTGTGTTTTACCAGAAATTTTAGTAATTCGGTGTTTATATACTTTTCCATCACTTTAGAGACGACTGAAAGGAGAGAAATAGGCCTGTAGTTGCTAGGAAGCGCTTGGGATCCTGGAGGTGGGTTGAGAGTAGAATTGTCGGCGAACAACGAAGCAAAAAGTTCAGCCTTGCCCAGGGCGGTAGAAACAATTTCATCCCCTGAGACAAGAGGTGGGAACGTGCTTTTGCAGAAATTATTCCCAATAGATTTAGCAATAGTCCAGAAGGGTTTGCCGCCGTTGGAGCTTAAGAGGACTTTGTTTTTGATGTGGTTATTAAACGGGTTTTTGGCCTCAGAAAGAATGCGGACATAGCGGTTTCTTGCGTCATTAAATGCTTGACGATTTTCTTGACTGGGATTGTGTAGAAGCGTTTTGTGAGCTTTGACCTTTTCAAGTCTGGCCTTGTCACAGGATTTAGAGAACCAGGGCTTTTGATTGGCTGAAAAGGTTTTCTGTGTACGTGGGATAAATAATTTCATGCCAGCTTGGATAATTTCGGTGACGTTTTGTGAGATATCAGAGGGGTCAGGATGAGAGAAGCAGACAGACGCCCATGGAAATGAGGAAAAGTAATCCCGCATTTCGTCCCAGTTTGCGGAGTTGTAGTGCCAACCGATACGTGTATGTGATGACTCTGTGACCTCGGGTTGCATTGCGCAGGAAGCAGTGACCATGCCGTGGTCTGAGCGACTATAGAAACCATAAGGTACATCAATATATCTGCGCCGTCAGGCACAAAAAATTATAGAGAGAGAAATTGTTTCTTTTAAGAAGATCTAAACTGCCATATAAATATGAACAAGCCAATGTTAATAATAAGTGACTCCAATTGTGTTAAAAAAGAAAGACACTAAAACTGAGGGCATGATATCAAAAACACAATTAAATATAGTTCAGAAATTAAAAATATGGGATGTGTGGGAAATAATACATAAAAACAAATTTGAATTTACATATCAAAGAAATCACGAATAGACAGAGGATATATGACAAAAAGTCACCAAAATATTGTACAAAACATAAAAGTAAAACCAACTGCATTCTCAGATCATAACTCCTTAATAACATATTCATTCATTGTTCGGTTTTTCTGGCTGCGGTTTAGGTTAACCATTCGCACAATTACTGTCGTTCGATTTTTCTATGTCGCCGTTAATTAATATCTACCCTCATTGGGTGTAGCAAACTGTGTATGAGATCACTATACTTTACACATTACCCAACACCTACTTTAACAAACTTATTACCTACTACATATTTTACCATCTATTATTGCCATAACTATTAGTATTTTTTCCTTATCATTTTTATTGAGGGATATCAGACAGGGAACACACATCTTCATGCCCTGGGGCCTGTCAGAGCAACTTATCTACCACAACACAGAAGGGCCACGGTAAGTAAAGGTATTACACTAGGACAGACATTAGGTGACTTATATAACTATACATATAGTGATCTTACATTAATTTGATTAGATTGTTTCCAACTCACACAAGCACCCACACGTACACACATCTGTACCCACTCCTCATACACACACCTACCCCTAAAACTAAATATTCACTACGTATATCTATATCTTTATTTTTAGATATTTGACATGGTTGGTGATTAATTTATATATTATAATGTTTTTGGATTCTAGTAGTTGCGGCAAATTAAATGGTATTTGTACACTTTTTAGCCCACAAACCTTGTCTACAAATGTTGTTATATACGCTGCGGATAAGCTGCAATTCAGCAGGGTGTGCTCTGGGTCACCCAATTCACCACATCCACAAAGCGGACTATCAGCTAACCTTAATTTAAATAGATGTTTTGGTACAAGGGCATGATTAAACCTAAGTCTACATATAATTTTAATTTCTTGCCTGCTAAGGTTGCTTTTGATGAACCATGGTTTTTTAGGTATTGTAGGTTGTATACTCCTATAATATGCCCCATTCGTATCTCTAATAAATTGATCATGCCATTCTTTTTGGTGCAGTGTTGTCACATAGGAGTATACATCCTTGTAAAAATATTTGTAATCTAACATAACGCCGCTAGTCAATGCTTCTTTTGCCTGTTTGTCGGCAATCTCGTTACCTGCGATTCCACAGTGTCCCTTAACCCAAATCAAAGTTACTTTTTTATTTTGTTTATGTAAGGTATTAATCCTCCGTGTGTAAATCTCATGCAAATAGTTACACTGTGAAGTCACATTTAACTTGGCTAGCTTTTCAAGTGTACTTTTACTGTCTGTTACAATTACAAAGTTGGTATGGTCAATGGTCTTAGCAATATCTAATGCTTCTATTATAGCTATGAACTCTGCAGTGCATATAGGAAACAGTTCTTTTACTTGCATATTTTTACTAAGATCTTTTTGTGGGTCCCATATGGCCAATGCTACTTTCTTCTCTAACTTGGAGGCGTCTGTAAACAGGATGTAATTGTCTGGTACCATATTTTCCAAATCAAAATCAAATAGTCTGTTTCTCACTTCTATCGGAAATATTGAATAGTCTGTCAGAAATATAATGGGTGTGTCTGGAATTTTCTCTGGTAGTCTATAAATGCTGTTGTATTTGTCAACCCATATGTCATCTTGCAGCTTTATTAGTATATCTCTATATTCTTCTACCAATGCTGGAGCTTTCTTATTTTTCCAGTATGGGTGTGTAAGGTCTAGAACATTTAGATTGCATATCTTGTTAATGAGACTGCTTTGTTTGGCATGTATTTTCAATAAAAACCTGGTGGACAGCATCGACCTTCGAATGTTGATTGGCGATTCGGAACACTCGGCTAACAGGCTACAAATTGGTGTGCTGTTTAGGGCGCCTATGCAAGTTCTCAAGCATTTGTTCTGGACAACTTCGAGCTTTTTAAGATGAGTTTTTGCTGCTTGGTTATACAAAATGGATCCATAATCTATTATTGATCTGATGAACGATCTATATATCATTAATGCGATATCTGGATCTGCACCCCAGGCTTTGCCAGCTAGTACTCTTAATATGTTTATCCCCTTTTCGGTTCTTGCTATAATAGTGCTTATGTGATCTTTCCACAGGAGTTTTCTATCCAGAACTATGCCTAAAAATGTTACCGTGTTATGTACTGGTAGAATCTTATCGCCTAAAACAACACTGGATGTTGGATTAGCGTGTTTTTTGTTGAATACACATACTTTGCTTTTATAGGCTGATATACTTAGACCATTAGCTTCCGTCCAGTTATTCAAACTATTCATTGCATCATTAAGTTTACTGAAGCCTTCATTTACTTCGCATTTTTTGACATATAGACATATATCGTCTGCATATTGCAATACGTTTACTTCGTTGCCTATGATCTGGTCAATGGGGATTGTGTAAATTAAATAAAGTACTGGACTCAGTATACACCCTTGAGGTAAGCCTTTATTCAATAATCTTGGTCCTACCAGTTTGTCCTTTACTTGTAAGTAAATGATGCGGTTTTCATATAGGCGTACTATCCTATGAGCAAAACTACTGGGTATACCAATGCTGCACATTCTTTGGGTCAATATGTTTAAGCACACGTTGTCGTATGCACTCTCTATGTCTATGAAGGCGGCTGTTACAGACTTTTTGCTGGTAAAGGAAGTGTTAATGTCTGTTACTAAATGGGCGACACTTTCTTCCGTTGAATACCCTCTTCTAAAGCCTAGTTGCGTATTTGGAATCTTGTCATTTAATTCTAACCACCTCACTAATCGGTGTTTAATCATTCTTTCGAGTGTCTTAAGTACACAGGAAGCCAAGGATATTGTCCGGTACGAATTTAAGAGTTGTGGGTCTCGCCCGGCTTTCAAAAACGTAATCATTATGTGCGTTTTCCAGGATTGTGGTATATTACCACTCTTCCATATATCATTAATTATCTTAAGAAGGATATGCTTCTGTTCTAGTGGTAAGTTGCTTAGCATTGCATAGTGAATGTTGTCAAATCCTGGAGTCGATAATTTCTTATCTTGGACGGCCTTCTGTAATTCGTCAATGGTGAACTTTTTTGAGAGTGGGTGCCCTTCTGTGCTTGGTATTGTGTGTTGATCAATCTCTTGAAGCTGCGGTACCCAGGATGGTGCCAATTTATTTAGTAGCTCTTCTGCTATTGCTTCGGTAGTCAAAGTACTCCGGGGTGTTGATAACGTACTACTTATCTTCCTTATATGTGACCATACTTCTTTTATTGGGGTGTTTCTATTCAATTTTTGGCAAAAATCCCTCCAGGTAATTCTTTTGCTGTTTAGTATAGTTCTTTTAGTGATGGCCACTGATCTATTATATTGTTCATAATTGTCTTTCGTGGGATTGTTTTTATATCTTCTATATGCTGCCTTTTTATTAGATATTGCTAATTTACATTCTGAATTCCACCACACTTTTGAAAAGAACTGACTTGCAAATACCCTCTTCAGTGGTATCGATTTATTTGCGGCGCTTTCGATTTTTGAAATAAAATTATTATATTCAACATTTTCGATATCTTCGGTTTCCTCGGATATCACTAAAGAAAACAGTTGCCAGTCTGCCCTTCTCAAATTAAATTGACTTCGCCTTTGCGTATTTGGAATGTGTTCCTTGTTATTATTGTAAGTGGTATTTGAGATACTACAATTTATTTTATACACAATAGCATAATGATCTGACCCTAATGTGTCTTCATTTACGCTCCACTCAAAATCCGCGGCTATGTCAGCCGAAACTATGGTCAAGTCAACGGCCGACATATTACTTGAGCCAGGACAGCGAACAAGTGTCTCTTCACCTGAATTTAGAAAAACCAAATGACTATCCTCTACCGCAGCCAAAAGATTATTTCCTTTGCTATCATTCCAGTTGCAACCCCAGGCAAAATTATGACTGTTAAAGTCCCCCCCTACAACGAATGGTTTTTCCAAACTGGAAAAGAAATCTTCCCACTCCTCTTTTGTTATGCTTAAATTGGGCTTAACATATAATGAATAAAAATTTATGCTTTTGCATTTATTTAACTTAATTTTTGCACCTATACACATAACTCCACTAATATTATGAAAATTTGATAATTCAGTAAAAAATAAACTATTTTTTATCAGGATGGCTACTCCACCCCATCCATCGTCTCTGTCTTTTCGGATTGTGTTAAACCCTTTTATTCTAAAATTTACATTATTTTTTAGCCACGTCTCGCATATCAATGCTACCGTTACGTCATAATCAAAAATAAATTTCTCAAATTCACCTTTATTTGAAACCACTGACCGTGCATTCCATTGCATTATAATGGGTGTGAATTTTGACTTAATATAAATTTAACCTTTTCCCTTAACTCTTCATATGAAAATGTTTTATTTTGATTATTTACCAAGTCTCTTAAACTATGTAACAAAACTGTGCATGAATTAAAATTAGAATCACTGCTATTACCTAACCTTTTCCTGGAGTATTGTGGAGAATAAGGATTCTGAATGGGTTTAGATGGAAGTGGTGGGAAATGTATAATTTGTCTATGCGCTTCTAACGTTGGACTTATACTTCCCTCTGGTGTGGAGACGGTTGCTCGTTTTCTTTTTATTTGTGTAAAATAGTGTCCGGTCTTGCTATCGCCACTGGTATTTGATGATCCTTGCACCGTTTTTAAAACGCCTGAATAACTAGACTCGTATTTCCTAATAGCTTCCTTGTATGAAACATTTTCTTTACCCATAATAATTTTTATATTTTTTTGTCTACTAAATTCTGGGCAAAGTTGTCGGTTTGTGGCTTCGTGTTCTCCTGTGCAAACAACACATTTTGGCGGTTCCTGTGATGTGCAATTTTTGTTGTCATGTTCACCACCGCATCTCTTGCATCTCTCGCGACCCTTACATTGCGCGCTAATGTGACCGTATCTTAAGCATTTTAGACATTGTACAACTCGTTGTACATAAGGCTCTACATCAAATATTAATTTTTCTATAACTATCTGTGTAGGCAGTACTTTACCTTTGAATGACACTAATATTGTTTGTGTAGGAATAAAGTTCAACTTCCCGTCTTGAAACACTCTACGATTCATACGCCGAACGTCTAACACTTCTACAATGTTGCCATATCTTGGTTTAATAAGTTCTTTTAACTCTGTTTCTGAAATATCCACATCGACGTGTTTAATTATACCTTGCCTTCTTGCTAAATATTGGGGCATGTATGCTTCGTAATCCTTGTTGGATAGTTCCTTTGAATTTATTAATTTATTGGCGCTAGATGCGGTTGAAAATTCAATTTTTAATTTATTAATGCCTATACTAGCTATACAATTGATAGAGTCCTGTATATCTGGCTCGCAATTCCTAATTAACCTTGCTACTCCTATTCTATGCAACCGACCTACATTTCCGTTTTTATTTTGTACGTAGACTATGTATGGCCCTGTATCAGCTGTTCGATATAAATATTTTTGTTTTGGGAATAATTGATTATTTATATTTTGGTTTGTTTCTTCCGTGACCTTCTCTTTTTCTTGTGATAAGCCCGTGCTGCCAAGAGCTGATAAACCCGACTGCGATATTAATTGAGAGTTGTGGAAAGAATTTTGATTTAAAATTACTGGATTAATTAATAATTCTTCGCTTACCTGTTCCCTTCTAATATTATGTGGTAGTGTAATTTGTGTCTGTGTATTATGTGTAATCTGTGGATTTTTTAATAATAGGTTTCTATTTTGTGATTGTGTATTTGAGTGTATCTGTTCATTTTCTTCTCCTATTCCTGTTTTTTTTGTCACCGTATCGTCTTCTATGTCCATCCATGTGTCATGTTCTTTGGCCTTATCTGGTGGATCAACTTTAATGTCTTTATTAAGGCTCATAATACTTATTTGTTTTCACTAAGAACGCACTTAAAATTTTCACGCTACGATCAGACGTCCGAACACTTCTGAATCCGCCCGTGAACTGAATAACATATTTAAAAACAAATAATACAATAACAAGAAAAAACGGATGGGGATATTGGAAAATAAAAAAGCATATATTAAACAACGAGGAAACGAAAAAAGAGATAAGAGATATGATATGCGAGATCAAGAAACACAGCCTCTATAATATAAATATAATAAGTTGGTGGCTTGCTATATTTAAAGAAAAAAAAAATTTCCCCAAACAAATAGAAGCTGAAAAAATAAAAAATCAAAAAATCTTATTAGGATTCTATAATACTACATTAATAGAATTACAAGAAAAGATAAATTATTTAAACGACGTATTAGAAGAATTTAGAGAAACTCAATTGACAATAAGAGAACTAAAAGAAAGACAATTAAATGAAAATTACGATAACAAATGCAAAGTATATGATAATCAAAACACGTCACTGTTCGACATTAGAAAAATAAAAAACAATTACGAAAAATCATCGTTTACACACTTATATGATGAAAATAGCCAAAAGATCGAAAATATGAAGGAGATAATAAAATATGCCAAGCTGTATCACAAAAAAAAAGTTTGAGAAAAAGAATGTAAAAAATGAGGATAATAATTTTTTTTTGACTCATATCAATTCAACGATAAATTCAGATAATATCGAAAATATCGAGTAAGAAATTACTACAGAAGAGACAAAAACAATACTGTATAAAATACCAAAGAATAAAACGCCTGGGATTGATGGATTATCACACGAATTTTATAAAGATATTTTTGAAGAAATAGGGAACGATATCACAAAGCTGTTCAACAAAATGTTAAAGGAAACAAAGATACATAAAAAATTTGTTGAAGCTGTTATTATATTAATTAAGAAATGTAAGAACGCAAGTACTTTAGACAATTGTAGATCTATTACCTTACCAAATACAGATTATAAATTATTCATGAAAATATTAGCAAGAAGAGTGTCTAAAGTCATGGACAAAGTACTACATAAATGGAAAACTTGCGGAACCGAAAGAACAACATCATAAACAGAGACTTGATGAAACTGAAAGTGATAAAATAAATTACGCAGGTATAGTAAATATAGATTTTAAACAAGCATTTGACAGAGTGGCCCACAGTTATTTATGGGAGGTAATAAAAGCCATGAAATTTCCAGACAAAATAAAAAACATAATAAAAGAAACGTATGCCAGTTCAACATCTCGGATCATGATAAATGGCTTCTTATCAGAGTCAATATAAATCGCATCCTCGGTTAGACAAGGATGTCTCCTGTCTATGATTTTATTCAGTATTTCATTAGATCCATTGCGGCGATTAATACAACATACGTTGAAAGGAATAAAAATAAATGACACCTTAATAAAAGTAAATGCATATGCAGATGACGTTAATGTATATATAATAAATGATGAAGAACTAGCGATATTAAGAGAAAAATTAAAAATATATGAGCGCGGAACAAATGCAAAGATAAATACAACAAAAACGAAAGTACTAAAACTCGGAAAATGGGCAGAAAAAAATTATAGCACAGAAATATAAATTGATACAATAAAAGAGATAAAAAGTCTGGGAATCATATATACTGCGAAACATGAAGAATTGGTAGAAAAAAATTGGGAAAATGTAACAAAAAAATTAGAAAAAAAATTAATAAGGGTTCTATGTTGAAATTAGACTAAAAAAATTGCTAATATTTGGTATACAAATAGTTACCTGCTGTCTAAATTATGGTATATGGCACAAACACTTCCCATGCCTCAAAAAAAGTCAAACAATTGTGAAGATCTTAGGAAATTTTTTTATGGAAAGGACATCTATACCGCATATCCAGAGACCAGTTATACTTGAAAAATAGTGAAGGAGGATTGCAACTGGTACACATATATAACAAAGCAATGGCATTGTATATCAATAGGCAGCAAAAATCATGGAACAAGACAGATTCATCAATAAATTATAATTCTATAATAAACAGTATTTTCCATAGACAACAACAGATACCAATCAAAACATACCAATATTTACAGGATACCATATTACAAATGAATATCGACCAATGTAAGAACACAACATCTACACTGTATAAGCAAACGATGGAGAAGACAAATAAAATACCAAGAGTCCAAGAAAAGCTCCCAAATTTAAAATGGAAGGAAATATGGAAGAACGTAAGTAATTTATGCATTAATACAAAATGGAGAGCTTCAGTATTTAGAGCCATGAATAATAATTACCCAGTAGGGGTTAAACTAAAGAAACATAAAATACAGCTAACCTCAAACTGTAAATATTGTGGAGAAAAAGACAACCTAACACATAGTATAAGAGAATGTAAGCGTAGAAAAGAAAACTGGAAATGGTTGCAAGAAAAAATAAATAAACTTTATAAAAAAGGTATCAACAAATTATACTTGCTAAACATGTTTGACAATAATAATCTTAGTGAAAATGAAAGGTTATCATGGATCTGATTCTGTTCAGGGATCATATACATAAACTTAGAAAAAAATGTTGAATTGTCAGAGACAAAATAAATATTTAGAGTTGATAGATTGAACAAAATAAAAGACGGAACAATAAAAAAGCTTAGTGGGCACATTTTTTTCTTTTTAATAAGGTAATATTAGCAGTAGTAATAAATGATGTTTACATGTAACATATACAGGAAGCAAATTCAATGTTTTAATTCTAAGTCTTAACATAGCAGATAATATATTTGAAGCATGTGTATGTCAAATAATCCTTAATAGTAAATTATCAATTAGAATACAACTGCGAAAATGTAAACTAAAAGATAAATAAATGTAAAAAAACTGCTTTCTCTCAAAGTCCTAACTGCAAAAAAAAAAGAATTTGTTCCATTATATTGTTTTTACCCTGTCCAATGGTTTCGGCAAACTTATCAAGCATAGACCCTAATCCCTTTAGAATGGGTGTTAGACTCATTTTCAGTAAAAATAATGTCGGTATTCTGCATTTTATGTAATTTACCAGATGTTTTTCTGGTCAGCCTCCATATAGCTCTGATCTTATCTGGCGCATTTTCAATAGTGCGTGCATTCTGACCTTGCACATTATTCGTGTAGCTATCTCTTATATCATGTTACATTACACTCAGTCATTCTTCCGACGTTTTGTCCCCCTTAACTTTAAAAATAAAAGCCTGGGCGCAGCAAGTGCGTTATGGTAGTGAATTTTCATAGAAATGATCTGGCACAAAATATTGTATTATAACTTTTTTTTCTTGTAACGTATAAATCTCAATTTTGGTGTATAGTTTACTTTTTTATATCGTTAACCTACCTACCAAATTTGGTTATCATAGCTTTTTTATTTTTGAGATAAAAAGTTATTTTGAATGAAAACTCAAAATTTTCCCGGAAAACCTCGTCTCATTTTCCTGACTAACGAACTTCTCCAAGCCATTTACAAAAAGAAAGTACATGCCAAATTTTATCAAAATCTGCCCATTATTTTTTATTTTTTAAGTTATCGGTGTGATATATATATATATATATATATATATATATATATATATATATATATATATATATATATATATATATATATATATATATATATATATATATATATGAGACATGCTTGGTTCTCGGGTTAAACCGCGTCCAGGATTTATGGAAACTCGACGTTTCGGCTCCTGTTTTGGAGCCATTTTCAAGAGGTACAGGAAATATGTAAGGACACTCTAAGGCCTCAATCTGCCTACTCCTTAGAATGATGAACAAAGGTGGGTAAAGGAAATATGTAAGGACACTCTAAGGCCTCAATCTGCCTACTCCTTAGAGTGGTGGACAAAGGTGGGTAAAGGAAATATGTAAGGACACTCTAAGGCCTCAATCTGCCTACTCCTTAGAGTGATGGACAAAGGTGGGTAAAGGAAATATGTAAGGACACTCTAAGGCCTCAATCTGCCTACTCCTTAGAGCGGTGGATAAAGGTAGGTTGGGTTGTTGTAGCTCGATTACGGGGCCTCAATCTGCCTACTCCCCAAATCTCGCCGGAGATCGTCTGTGAGGTCTCAGTGTGTTCAACCCTAGGC